>CM021100.1:846505245-847220414 GCA_007115665.2 Sequoiadendron giganteum | reverse complement strand
TAGAAACCATCAACCCTATAGGTCCTCCACCCTAATCCCTCAACCCTATACCCTCAGCCCCTATCACTTTCTCTCTATCTATACATCTCACCTCTCCTTCCTTCCCTCCCTCCCACCCTCTCTAATTTTCTCTATCTACCATCTCCCTCTTTTTGCATACCTTTGATTCAATCAATCCATACCACCCTCTCTCACTCCCTCTATCCATCTCTCTTTATGTCCCTCCCAGTCCATCCCACTCTCTCACTACCTCTCTCTCCCTCTCTCTCATGTCTCTTCCTCCCACCCCCTCTCTCTCTAAGGTCTCTCCCTTTGGAAACCTACCTAGGTAACTCTCTCTTATTCTCTCTCCCCTCTCTCTATCTATCCCTCCAACCCTACCTAGATAAGTCCCTCTCACTCAACCCCCCTCTTTCTCTACCTCTATCAAGTCACTCCCTCTCACACCCTCTCCCTCTCTTGGGTCTCTCACTCACACTCCCTCTCTCTCCCACTCCCTCTCTCTCACACTCCATCTCTCTCATACACCCTCTCTCTCACACTCCCTCTCACTACCTATCTCTCAATTCTCTCCCTCTCACCCCCCTCACACTCTCAAGTCTCTCCCTCTCATACTCTCAAATCTCTCGCTTTCGCACCCTACCTACATAGCTCTCTCTTTCTCTTTGTCTCTCTCTCTCCCTCTCCCTCAATTCTCTCTCTCCCACCCCCCTCTCTCTCTCTCCCTCCCACTATCCCTCCCACCCTACCTAGCTAAGTCCCCCTCAATCCAACCCCTTCTCTCCCACTCCCTCTCTCTTAAACTCTCACTTTGACCCCCTCTCCATCTCTCTAGACTCTCTCTAAATTATCCCTTCATCTAAAGACATACAAGCATAATACATATTTACATATAAAATATTACATCCATACAAGCACACATACATACATGACATACATGTACATAAAAATATATCAGCATACATTAATATATTGGCATTTAACATAAAGTAAAACATAACACAAGCCTGTTATAATTCACTTGCATTATGTGCTAGTAGACACGTTCCCCACAGAAGAAAAAACCATGTCAAAAGTGAGATATAACATGAGTGCATTATAACATGCTCACGTTATATCTTGCTTTGTGAATTCCCGAGCCTTAGGCTTGGTATTTGCCTTGGAATACCAACCCAAAGGCTTGGAGGGCATTCCCAATGACCAGAGACATGTTTTTAAAAAATTCACCATATTTCTCTTAATCGAGTTCATACTCACCTTCAGGATTGCACGTGGTTCAATATCGAAAAAATAGAGCACTTGGGTAATGTTGGGTTATCTCTTAGCTATCCAATGATGTAATTTTTTTCACTTTCTGAAAATGTTAAGTCTTTCATCCATAATTTATTTTATCTGTATGTCTTTTTTTTCCAAAAAGTAGTGTTTGGTATTTTTTTCATTATAAATTAACCGTTCATCAATTTTTCAAATAAATTACATTTTTAGAAACTAGACTCCAATCTACAAAATAAAAATAAAAATAAAAATAAAAAATCAATTAGTTTCCAAAATTTGTAGGGGTAGCACGGCCAAAATTCTATTTTTCAGGATATGTCCACTTCACAAATTAGTAAAAAATCAAATATTTATTAAGAAATTATTAGAAAAATCATTCATCAACTACATACTGTTAGCTAACTTCTGGCCATTGCAATTTTAAAAATAGTAAAAAAAAATTCAATGTACGAGGGTCGTACAAGAGTTGCTATGTTATGTTTTTCTGACAAAAACAACACCAATTTTTGTACATCCCTCATTTTAACCCCTTAATATCAACCATTTTCAAAATAAATTAGTATTTTAGAAATTAGACTTGGAGCATTTGAATCCTTCTTTTTGTTCCATCTCAAAATTTTGAGTCTCAGTATCCTCAATTTCACGTCCAGGGTCAATATTTCCTTATTTCAAAAAAAAGTTGTCCACTTAAGTCCCCTTTTTGGGAACCATCTTAGTGCACTTACCCACTCTATCTCTCCCTATCTCTATCTCACCATCTATATCTCACTCTATCTCTCCCTCTCCTTCTTCCTCTATTTCTCTCTATCTCTTCCTTTGTATCTCCCTATCTCTCTATCTCTATCTCTCCATCTACCTCTCTTTATATTTATCCCACTATCTTCATTTCTACCTCTATCTTCCTCTATCCCCTTCTATCTCTCTCTCTCTCCATCTCCCTTTTTCGAGAGCTCTATTTTTATATCTCGTTGTCTCTTTGTTTATATCTCTCCATATTTCTTCTTCCATCTCCCCCTCTATCTTTATTTTGTTATCTCTCTCTCTCTCCCCCCTATATCTCTACATATTGCTACCCCTATCTCTCCCTCTCTCTCTCCCCATAGCAAACATAACATGAGCCTATTGGTAATGGAGCCTAAATACCTTCCTAGTCTAGAGGTTTTATTTTAATTGTGTCTAGATCCCTATTGATTTGAAACTATCGCTTATCCATTGAGATGTATGTTGTACAAACAACATCATTTTCTAAATGGCCTACCAATTGAATTCACATATTGCACAAATTTATGAAAATCATAGACCAAATTTTTTTGTCATTGATCTTCCACACCTCTTCGGTGTACCCATTGCACAAGGTGTGATTTCTAGTTATTATTATTATTCACATGGCATGCAATATTTTTATTTGTTAATCTATGGTATGTACTTCCAAAATAGCTTAATGAATATGATGATTAAATCCTTTTAATAATCCTAACCATAAATTCAAACTATTGTGGAGATGTATAACTTCAATGAGAACCTTATCATTATCAACATAACTATTATGCCTTGCATAACCACCCCATCTTTTAACTTGAGAAAAATGGGTCCCCCTTTGTTGTTCTTTGTCTTTGTTGTATTTTTAAAACAAAGTTTGGAGTCATTTTCCTTCCAACACTTTGTTTATTTTGGCTTTAGTCTATCAGAACCATAATCGGAACAGAATCGGGTTCTGAAAGTTCTTTTTGAAACTTGTTTTGTTTCCCATCTCTACAGTATTTCTTTTGGCCTTTTGTTTGTCCTTACCGGACTCGGACATGGAGTGGGTGTTAAGTTGGTCTTTATCAAAAATTGTAAAATCATAATCGATTCCACCCCCGCCTCCACTATTTCAACTTTTGGTTTTAATCGGTGTCTTAGTGTCAGTTTTATTACATTGGTCTTTTGCTTTACTTTTTGTGTTTGGTTTTGTTTTGTGTTTAGTTGGCGGACCCGAAACCGGAACGGGAACACAATTAGGAAATTTCTTAAGTTTCTGAATTTGTTTCCATTTCTGACTCCGCCCCCACCGCTTTTGGGTCGTTGACTTTTTGGCTGAAGTGACACTACAGAGAAGTGTTTGTTCTCTTTCAGTTCAGATTCTGCCTTAACTACGTTTTAATGTATTAATGATAGCTGCTCGTGTAGGTAGAAATTCTCATTTTTACCTTCATTAAGGGTTAAATGAATCATTATTATCATTGGTAAGAGATTAAGGAGCACAAAAGAGCAGCGGAAAAGTTCATTTCAGCGAAAAGATTGGAGAAGAGGAAGATTATTGTGTGCGAATCAGTTCAGAAAGTTAGTTGGGTTCTTTTGCGTTAGAAGTAGGGTTTCTTATCATTGTTGTTCTTCATTTATTCATTGTTCCATTTGTTGAATCCGCTCATGAGTTAAATGATTTCGCTTTAAAAATGAACTCATGATCCTTGGTATGATTGTATGAGTAGGTTCTTGTTTTATGTTGTTTCTTTGCTTTATTCTTTCTTTCTTGTGCTGTCATTTTTTATTCTTGTGTTTTAGAGCACGGTCGCTTTCACGATTTAATCATGATCACGTCAAGTTGTTTTGATTTGGAGTAGGATTAGATTAAATCGCGAGCTTAAGTAGCGTTGGTTAAAATTAGGGATCTACAGTGAGGTAGGATAGATTCGTGTTTTTACAATGATTTAGGGTTAAGTTGAATCTCATTTTTACTTAGGGTTTTGTCATGCATTCAAACTAGTAAAATGGTAAGGTTTAAAATCCGTGCCCTAGTTTTATCAAGTTGTTTCTAGATTAGGATTTCGTATGTTTTTGTAATCACGATTAAACGGTTAAAATATGATGCCCTAAAAATATACAGTTGTTCCCTAGGGTCATATGGGTATAGTCTTATTTAAGCCTCTTTTCATTTAATACGACCTTGGTTTTAATCATGGAGTTGTTTGTTAAATTAAAGGAAATATTTGATGACATCATGGTCAACCTAGGTGGAGACGGGATCAAAATCGATCCTGAACTTGAGAATTTTTTTCTGCAAAAGGTATCGTTTCCATTTCCATCCCATCTTCGGCTCTGCGTATGGTGAGAAGTCTTATTTTGAAATAATGATAATCTGGACGAAAGCGGAGGCGGAATGGAAATAGAATATGGAAATAAAAGGTTGAGAAAAAACAAATCCCTTTTTCATTCCGATCTCAGTTCCAATCACCTTACCAATTCCGATTCCAAGCCCGTTCATTGTTAGTGAAATATCTATATCGGTTTTGGCTCTGAGTATGGCAGTGTTGTAAAAGAGATTGTTTAGATTATGTTTTTGTCTGGTTCTGCCTTCGATGCATATATGAAAGGTATGTTTTTAAAAGCATGTTTTATAATGATATCTAAAGATCTAATTAGAGTTTTTGCTTGCAGGAAAGTTGAAAGATGTCAGGAACATCAAGGGAAGCTACTTGAAGGAGCTAGCCTGTAGAAACATCAAAGGCAGCACCAAAACCAAAGAAATTGAAGCTGGAACAATTGCCTTACACTTTGAGGTATAATCACAAGAGTTCAGTTATCAAAGTCAACAAAGTGGAATTAGACTGGTCGGACGTCAATGACACAAACTTAGGCTGGTATAGCTTTGAGGAGACATATGCTGAAGCATTCACTGAGGATGTGATGCCTAGAATGAAGAAGATTGTTAAGTCTGGATTGGCTCATATGACTTTGTTTCCTTTGTTAGTCCAATGTCCAGAATTGATCTTAACTGCAACTAGTGCCTATAATCCTACTACAAGACTATGCATGGATTCACAAAACAATGTGATCATCAATCTTACTCCTCAAGCATTTCAAGATATATTTAATGTCCCAGATCCTAAGAATTTGGTGCAGTTGGATGAGGCGGAGGCTTTGGAGAAATATATTGAGTATAAGGACTCCAATAAGTCTCATTTAAACAAAAAGTGGTTGAGAAGGGAAAATAAATCTTTAAGTAAACTTGTAGACCAGCCAAAGAGGGCAGATTTCTATAAGGAGGTATCAAACCTAATCATGATGTTGTCTAGGGCCTTTGGGAAAAGAGATACATTCCGGTTCAAGGAGTGGATGTTTCCTTCCATCCAAACTATCTTAAATGGATCCCAAAAATTTGACTGGCCAATGACTGTGTCAAATGCTGTTCATGATCAATTAAATAATGTTAGGTAGACCAAATCTTTCTTTATGACTTCTTACATTGTATATGTCACAGCAAAGTTGGGTGTTTTCCCAGGTTTCAATAGAGTGGGCATAATGGGAGCCTTGGATGGACAAAAGAAGGTATGGGAGCACTATGACCAATTATCTCTTGAGGTTGCTGAGACTCATTTTAGAAGAGTCAATGATGCATTTTTATATGTGGTCATCAACCAATTGAATGGAGATGCAGGATGCCAATTGAGTCAAGAATCCATGGCATTCATTATTGAATGGGGATGTTGGTACATTCAATACCCTAAATTCACATATTTCAGGTTATTTAGTTTTAAAGGCCACCCACACTTGCTTCCAAGGTGCTGCAATAATAGGATAGTGCTAATGGAGTTTGTGTATCAAGCTCTTGGAGTTAATGCTAAGTTTGGATTCAAACATAAAACCGGATGTCATAAGTTTCCCATGAAGTTGGGCGAATATAGCTGTCAACACTTGGTAGGAGCAAAGGTGGTTTGTAATGAGCTGATACAATTGAAGTTAGGATTATACATAGATCGTAAGTATTTTGATCCAAAGGGTAAAATGCATGCCTTGTTGGCTTCGGTGTTCACTAAACATTTCAAATTATTAGAATATTTCCGGAGTGATCTACAAGATGAGTATGATCTAAGGAAAAATAATTATGAAAGATTGTTTGTTTCACTCATGTCAGAGCTAGGTGTTAAAGAAAACATTCCTGACACATTGGTGGATGATGGAATTGTATTGGATCCATCCTATGAAGCTTTGAAGATTGGCACCAATGCTCTTGATCCAATTGATTGGAATGCTGAAGAAACCATTGATATCAAGAAGATTGGAAGGATAGTCTGGATAGGAGTGTGCAGTGGTTAATGTTGAGAACTCAAGCTCCTCAAGAATCAGCCCCTAAGAAGGGTAAAGGGTATAAAAGGATCAAAAGGAAGACACCTCCCAAAGAGCCATTGGAATTTCTTCCTCCGGACATTGATGAGATAGAACTTGAGGTGGTAGATGATGAAGAGGAAACACAAGAAGGAGATGTTCCAGTAGGATCTGTTGTTTCAACACCTACATTAGGTGAATCATCCATCCAAGTCCCAATTACAAGGAAGAAGAGTAAAGAAATTCAAGAAGGAGCTCTTCATAGCATGGCTGAAACTGCTAAGGGAAAAGAAATGGAGAGAGAAATTTTGGAGGTAGGGACAGATTCAGATGAGACTCTGTCAGAGAAAGATATGCAAGAGAACATGCCTCTAGAAGAGGATATTGAGTAGATTTTGATGCATGAAGATCAATGGAAGTTTTTTGAAGATACGAAAAGAGATTCTAATGCAAGGGCTGCAGCAGACAAACAAAAGGAAATTGATGCTAAGGTACAAGTTGATGCTATACTACACTAGCAACAATTAAAGGCTAAGGAAGTTGAAATTAAGGTAGCAGCTGATGAAGTAGAGAAGCAAAGAATGCAACAAGAAAAAGAGCTCAAATTTAAAGTAGAGAATGACAAGTTAGAATTAATACAGAAAATTCATGACTGTGAGGAAGAGAAAGCTAGGAACAGGAGGGAAAAGGAAATCTTAGTTGCCAAACTAAAACTTGCAGAAGAAGCTCACCAAAAAGAAGAAGAAGAAGAAAGGAAAAGAAAGGAAAAGGATGCTGAGGAGCTGGTTAAGAAGCAGCAAGAGGAAGAAGAAAAGGCAAAAAAGCTTAAGGCTTTGGAGGCACAAAGATTAGAAAAGGAAATACTAGAGGCTTTGGAAAAAGAGAAATTAGAAAGGGAAGCTCGAGAAAGAGAAAGAATAGAGAAGGAAAAGGTGGAGAAGGATCGGTTGGAAGAAGAGAAGATGAGGAAAGAAGATGAAGAAAAGAAAATACAAGAACAAAAGCATAGGGAAGAGGCTGAGAGACTGGTGCAGATGCATATAGTGCAAGAACAACAAGAGAAATCGAGGGTTGACTCCCAATCTCAAGTGAGTATGCAGCCACCTTCTATCATTATTCCCTCTTCCTCTATGATGACTACTACTCCAAGTGCTCCTACTTGGCTAAAGTTGGACTTGCAAAAGAGGACAGTAACACCTTCACAACCTCTCAATTAGGAGGATATGATGAATGGAATTCAGCAAGAGAGGCCTAAACAGAAGGCCAAGATTCTACATTCTACCCGACTCATAGACAAAGGAGAAATTGTTACTAAATGTGCCATGCCAATGATAGAAAAGGAGGTAGGGGACATGCAGCTAATAGATTATCAGTTGAGTACTGTCAACTTGGGAAGGCCCACTAGGAATCAACAGATGAATTTGATTGATGTGGTGGCTTCAAAAACCAAGTCACGAATGACTAAGGATAAACAAAAGAAAGATGAGCTTAAGGCTCAATTGGATCAATTGCATTCATTCTTAATAAATGTCTCCTCTCCAAGATCACAATAGGTAGTAGCCATTGAGACTCCTATTTTGTTAAGCAAAAAGGAGGTAGATGATTTGGTACAGGTAAAAGGAAAATTGGAGATGGTAGACCGATGGGTAGACAAGTTAAACTGGTAGGTGGGTGAAGTTTTGGTAGAAGGTTTTGAAGCCTACAAGGACATAGAAGGGTTAATAAAACAGATGCATCAATACATTGAGGCATCTGAAAAACAAGAAGAAGAGTATAAAGAATACAGTCAAAATTTAGAGAGAGTGTGTGCATTTCCTTTAACTACTCTTTTGGAACAATCAATACTTGAAGAGTACAACAAGGATTTTGTGGAGAAAACTTCTCGTATACTCCATTTTAGAACTAACTTCTTGTGTAAACATAAGGATGAGATCCAAGAGGTTGTTAATAATTTGACTGAGCAATTGGAAGAGTTGGAAGCAGTCATTTCCATTATTGTAGATGTAAATGCATTTACAAAAGAATGCATGCCTTTGAGTTAAATAAAAGAGAAATGGGATGAAAGATTCAAGGGATTCATGTAGAAAGAAGATGATGGAAGAGATTTGATGCTAGATCGATTAATGGATGTTAAAGAGGAAATAAAAAATTTTGGAAGAGAGTTAACAAAAATAAAGGGTATGAGAGAGTTTGTTGTAGCAGAGTTGGATCAAATCAAATTTGAAGATAGCTAGGTTGATGGGCTAGAAATAGATACATTACAGCAAGTCTTCACTAGCTACGATGAGTTCATGGCAGATCCAGCTTCACATGCATGAATTCTTGCATGCATAATTTTCCTCTTCTTTGCATGTTGCATGCATACAGTACTGATACTTTTTGGAGCGCATGGTTTCTTTTTCTCTTCTATTTTCTATTTTCTAGTTAAACTAAAAGTCTAATGTAACGACTCAAAGATCAAATTGATTTGAGTTTCCAAGAGAATTTTTGTTCCTAAAAAGGTGGATGACCTAAAATAGAAGTGGAGTTCGAGTTTTTGTATATCTATAAATACCCAATGGGTATTGTATTGTAAAGGTTGGCTAATTGATAATAGGATTGGCTTACCTAAGATTAGGAGATAGAATTTTGTAGCGATTTACAGAGATACTTTGTACTTGATCTTTATATAGTTAATAGAATTATAGGTTTACGCAATATGGAGTTAGCATTGAGTTGTTTTATTTGATAAGACTGATAAGTTATAATCTATCTGAATGCTAGTGATTGTGTTGAAGCATGATAGTTTCTTATGTGATGAAAGTCATTAGAAGAAACCAAGTTTAAAGATTATCTTGTTAGATTGTCATTGGATTGAAGTTATTAAAGTCTGTTGATCTATAATCTTGATGATGAATGAATGTGTGTTGTTTTGAAAGTCCTTGAACTATTTGTGATGTGTGATTGTGAAGTTAATTAAGCACCTAAAATGTATGCAGTGGTATAGATTATGCTATAGATTTTGTCATCTTATGGTTTTCTTGATCTGATTGGAAGAACATTCATTATTTGAAGATATATGTCAGGATGATAGATATATTTGATTCATACTTACTGGTTTACCCCTTTAATCTATCTTTTTTTTCCTTTTGTTTGAAACCCCATTGATTTACCAAAATAGTTTGATAGAATGAGTCATCCCTTGAATCTTTTACCAGCACATGCCCCTTGAATATTACAATTGCATGAACTAATTGAGTGACACCAGACAGTTGAGAACCAACTACCAGGACCTTGGGAGTTAGGCCACTACATGTTGTCTTTCTTTTTTAGCAGAAATATAGTAGAAATATTTTGATTTAACTTTGTTTGTGTCATTTTCACCATCAACAAAAGTTGGCGCTAGAAGGAGGGGCTGAAAGGACAAGCTGGCTCGCATATGGTCATTCTCACTAGACAAATATGGAAGGATTCTCAAATATTCTACTAATCCTAAACCATTACAAGAATTGCAAGCCCCGGTTAGACAAAGACCTCATGCTCATAGGGTTTTGCTACCTACACTACCACCACCGCTTACTCCACCTGGATTTCCTCCAAATCCACCCACATCACCACCTCCAATTAGGCATGTATCACCACCCCCAATTTGGCCTATATCACCACCTATCCAAGCAATCCCACCAATGGTTGACTTTGTGAATAATCCCTCCCCATTAGGGACTATTCCTGGGGGATTCCATGATTTACCAAAGAACCCAGAGAGGTTTTGTCCAAAATACATGCATGGAGAATCAAGAAGTGTTGAGAAACATATACAAGCATTCAAGGATGCTTGCACAAGAGCTCAGGTTGCTCATCAAGATGTGGTATGTAGACTGTTTCCTTACTGTTTAGGAGATATGGCATAAAATTGGTATCTAAATCTACCCCAAGGATCTATTTTGGGTTGGATAGATTTAGAAAATTCTTTTATTAATCAATTTAGGGTCTATGTTGATCCTACAATATTATATCACCAATTTTCCACCATAAGGAAAGAACATCATGAACCATTACCCTTGTTTAACACTAGATTCCAAAGGATGTATCATAGGCTACAAGAGCCTTACTTAGTGCCAAAGGGTATGGCCATACAGGCATATTTGAGAGTTGTTGACCCTTTGATTGGCCTCTTCTTGTAAAGAACTTATCAACCTACTGAGATTGACTCACTATCCAAAATTTACCATTTGGCTATCAAATTACAACAGCAGATAAGTCTGTAATCTGGAGGTTTGGGAGCAGCTCTTCCTCTAATGAATTATCAGATGCCTAATCCACTGTTATACAACACTGTCCCAAGGATGTCTTATTCCCAATATGGACTTGCATCTAAGTTGCAAGCTCCACCCACTGTGCCCTTCTTTGGAAATGGTGTGCAAGATTCCTGTCATCAACCTCAACAATAGCAACCTCAAAATCAATCACAACAAGGGGGAGGATTAACCCATGTCCATTCCCCAGCCATAGTCTAAAATGTGCAAAATGAATAAACTGTTCAACTCACAAGTGAGGTAGAGACACTTAAGAAGATGCTCTCTCAAATGTCAAATGGCATGGCACAGCTTAGGCAAAACCCTCCCCATAATCAAAACCAGAATTATAACAATCAGGGCAATTAATCTAATCGGAACCAAAATTAGAACACCAATAGGAACTTCCAAGGTCAAAACTCCTCAAATCAAAATTATCAAAATCAAAATAGAGGATATAATCAAAGGTTCAACAAAATCAACAATAATAGGCAGTGGAATATTGGACCTAACAACAAGGGAGTTCTGCATAATTATCAAACAGGTGAAGAAAGACCCCATACTGCTAATGTTGCTTATTTGAATTTTATGACAAATTGGTGTAGGCTACATGATACAGCAGCACATTCTGAGGTCAATTGCCCAGAAATGGAGAAAATTGTGAAGATTGCACAGGTTGATGCCCATCCTCCAACAGGAAATTCCAATCAGGATAATGGGCCAGTCACCACTACCATGACTTATGAAACCATTGAATAAAAATATCAATTCCCTATGTAAGGAGATAATGAGCCAGAAGAAGATGTTTATGATGCTTAAGCTTTTCAATCTAAGGGTGGTCACTTTCTAAGAAATCAGAATAAGGTGCCATTCACTACATCTACACCCCCAAATAATATGGTTCCACCAAATCAGAATGCAGATAACAATCCACCTCCACCAAAGGGACCTTCTCATTCTCAGAATAGAGGTAATCAGCCTTCTTTTCCAAATTATCAAGTTAGGAATGATTCAGATTTTGACTTTGTTGGAGAATTACAAAGGCAGAAGACATCACTGTCTTTCTTTGATATCATGAAGTGGTGCCCAGCTCAATGGGAGGTGGTATTAAAGGCTTTAGAAGAGGTAGATTGCCTAAAAGGGAAAGGTAAAGTGACTCCCACAAAGGAGACAAATGCAGCTATGTATAAAGGTAAGACCAATACCCCACCTTTTTTGTTAAGTTTGAGAATCTTTGGAAAGAACCTACATAATTGTTTATTAGATTCTGGAGCACCAGGGAATGTCATGCCTTTTTCAATTTGTAACAAGATAGGATTGAGTCCTATCCCAACCAATAAAAAGGTGATTCAGTTGGATAAAACCAAAGTCAATGTGGTAGGTGAGTTGAAGAACATGCATGTGTAGGTTGGATCAGATCCAAAGATCCAAACCTATATAGATATCCAAGTAGCCGATATCCCAGAAACCTATGGTATGCTCCTAAGTCGAGATCTAATGAAAATTATAGGGGGATATCTATCCTTAGATTTCTCACACATGTGGTTACCATGGAAAGGAGTTGCCACACAGATAAGAATTGAGAGTGAACCTAGGCTCAAACACATGATCACAGAATATGATGCTGCAAATGAGGTAGCATTCTTTGAGACTGAGATAGGTGTTTACAAACAAGAGGAAGTTCTTACTTTCTTTGTAGTTAGTCCTGATGATACATTACCCTTAGATGATAGTGAGCCAATGGTCCACATCAACCAGCAGGTTCTAACAAGGAAATTACAACAAGATAGGTTGGTTTTAGGAGCATAAACTAATTTGAGTAGTTTGGCGCTCCCTAATTGGTGTAGGATTCACTATCATAATCATTCAAAGTTAACATGTCAGTCATGCCTAAATATTCTAGGTCATGTAGATCAGCCCCAACAAAAATCCCAGGAGGAATCTGAGACTCCCACCAATGAGTTCTCTTTCAAAGTTAAGGATGCTACTATTCTTACTCAGGTTAACCTTTCTCAGAAGGAAAATTTCTCATCTGTAGAATAGACTCCATTTTTATGTTCTAAAATTCAAGAAGAGATTAAGGTAGCACAAGGCCTTTTCAATGCACCTGCTCCGGATGCTTTACCAATGCTAAAGGAGTTGATGAAAGATGAATTGGATGGTAAATCAACCCAAGAAACCATTCAGGAAGTAGTTGTTGAACAAATGGAGGATATAAGAAAAGCTTTAACGGAGCCTCGCCCTAACACAAATTCTGACAAACAGAAAAAGTCCGAGCCAACACACATTTCAAGTGACAAATTCCCTATTGCTTCTAAAAAGAAGGAACTTCCAGCCAAATACTATTTATAGACTCTTAAGTTTGATGGTTCTAAATCTAAAGTAGGAAGCAGAGTAGGGATTGAAATAACCAATCCGAAAGGAAAGACTTATTTTGCTTCTTATAGATTGTAGTTTGGTTGCACTAACAATGTGGCTGAATACGAGGCACTTGCAAGAGGGCTTATGTTTGCTCATAAGAAGAAGGTAACTGCTCTTACAGTGATAGGAGATTCTAAGGTGATTGTGAAACAAGTACGTAGCCAATACACATGCCATAACAAAAGATTGGTTGCATATAGAAACAGGGTCTGGAATTTAATAGAAGATTTTGATGCCTTTGGGATTACTCTCATCCCAAGGGAAGCAAACCAAATTGCAGATGCTCTTGTTGTTGCTACTAGTACATTAGAGCCTATGCAAGATTCAAATCTGAAGAGATTTTCAGTAGAGTTGATTTTAGTCCCAGCAATTCCTGATAATGTCAGACACTTTCAGGTATTTAATGATGATCAACATATATTGGCCTTTTTGGCAAATTTTGATGTTTTTGAAGGGCAAATAATTGATGATTCTAACAGAGATCAGGGAGATTGGGATCCAGAAAGTGATAATCCAGAAGGGATGCTGGATTTAAAGAGCAATAACATCCCCAAAGGGACGATAGCATTAGAAAGGATATTTGATTCAGATCCACAAGCTTATCAAAGAGTGCCTACAAAGAGTGAGGGAGGTAAGTATGAATCCATTAATTTGACTCACTTAGGCCCAGAAAGGAATGTTCTTATAGGGAAGACCTGTCCTTAGGAAATAAAGGATGAGATAATCAAGGTCTTGAAGAAGAATATTGAAGCGATAGCTTGGAGCTATGATGACTTGAAAACTTTTGATACATCGGTGATCACACATACGATTCCTCTCAAGCCAGAAGCTAAGTCGTTTCGCCAAAAGCAACGCCCGATCAATGCATTAATTGAGCCTCTAATTCAAAAAGAAGTGCAGAAACTTTTGGCTACAAGAATAATCTTTCCAGTTAGACACTCTACTTGGGATGCTAATCTAGTTCCTATAAGGAAGAAGAATGGTGAAATAAGGTTATGTGTGGATTTCAGGAAAACAAGGCCTCTAAGAAGGAAAACTATCCATTACCTTCCCTTGATGAAGTATTGCAAAAGGTCAATGGATCTCAGATGATTTTTTTCTTGGATGGGTATTCAGGATACAATCAGGTCCTTGTAAGGCATGAGGATAGGGTGAAGACTACTTTCACTACTAAATGGGGCACATTTTCCTACAGAAGAATGCCTTTTGGTCTCATCAATGTTGGTGCTACTTTTCAAAGGGCGACGGATGTAGATTTTAAAGATTTGATAGGGAAATGTATAATCATCTATGTTGATGATTTGACCATCTTCTATAAAAATAGAGAAGATCATGCTCCTAATTTGGAAAAGGTGTTAAAGAAGTGTATCAGTTATGGTGTCTCTCTCAGCCCAAAGAAATGTGTATTTGGAGTTTTTGAAGGAAAGCTTTTAGGTCACATTATATCAGAGGAAGGAATATCCATAGATCCTAGCTGAGTGGAGGCCATTTTGAAATTGACAAAGCCATGCAGTAAGAAGGAAATGAGGTCTTTCTTTGGAAGGATCAATTTTGTCAGGAAATTTATAACAGGGTTTGCGGAGATTGTCAAACCACTTAATGAAATGATGAAGAAGGATTTGAAGATTGAATAGAGTGAAGAAGCTAAGTCTGCTTTCATGTAGATTAAACAATCTATATCTGAGGCACCTATTTTGACAAGCCCATATTATTTAAAACCCTTTTACATTTATTCTTTTGCTTCTGAACATTCATGTGCAACAGTTTTAATACAGAGAAGAGAAGAGAACGAGGAGAGACCGATTGCTTTTATGAGCTCTCCATTTAAGAATGCAAAAATAATATATTCATCATTAGAAAAACAAGCCTTTGCTTTGGTATGAGTAGTAAAGAAGTTTAGGCATTACATAATCCGAAGTCAGGTTATGGCTATAGTCCCAAATTTAGCTATGAAGTCTCTCCTGATGCAAAGTGAATTAGGGGAAAGGAGAGGGAAGTGGATGGCCATCTTGCAAGAATTTGAATTGGAGATTCACCCAATAAAACTTGTTCGAGGCCAAGGTTTTTCAAAGGAAATGGCAGAAGTAGACAAAAGTATTACTTGTCAACAATACACAATTCAATCATTCACAAAGGATCCCTGGTATACAAATTTGGTTTTTTTTCTCCTCAATAACAAATGTCCAGAGGGAATGAATGCTACTCAAAGGAGAGCATTGAGGATGAAAAGCTCTCATTATATGCTCAAAGGGGGATCAGTCTATAGAAATAATTTTCAAGGAATATATCTACATTTTTTGGATCAGCAAGAAGCTAAGCATGCCATAAGTGAATTTCATGGGAGGCATGGAATAGGACATGGATCTGCTGATGCTTTGGCTCATCAGATTTTAAGATCGGGCTATTATTGGCCCTATGTGTTTAGGGATGCTCATCAACATTGTAGGACTTGTCATGTATGTCAAACCTCAGCACCTAGAGAAAGAAATCCTGCAATGCCCCTACAATCAGTTTATGAGGTAAGGCCATTCACTCAATGGGCACTTGATTTTGTAGGTGTAATTAATCTAAAATCTTCTATAGGGCATAAATTCATCTTGACTGCAACGGACTATTGCGCATGCTAGACTGAGGCACAACCTTGCAAGAATAGTACCACAGAGGTGGTCATCAAGTTTCTAACTGAGAACATCACAACCAGGTTTGGAGTTCCATTTTCTCTGGTATGTGATAATGGCCCTACTTTTTCTTTTGCTAAGTTTATTTTATGGGCTTATGAACATAAGATTGTGTTAAAATATTCTTCCAATTATTACCCTCAAGGGAATGGAGTCGTTGAGTCCACAAATAAGAACTTGTTGGAGGTTATATTAAATTTGTTAGAAAGAAACCCTAGGGACTGGCATACCCAGTTGAGATTTGCCTTATAGGAAGATAGAACCAGAATCAAAGCAGCCCTAGGGAATTCGCCTTTTAGATTAGTCTATGGCCAAGATCCAATCTTCCCCATTCATTTCCAAATACATGTTCTGAAGTTTATGCAGGAGTTTTATAACAAGGATGATAAGATTTTGGTTAGACTGCTTAATTTGTTAAATATGGAAGAATAAAGAGATGTTGCTTTGCAGCAATTCTCTAAACATCAGGCTGTTTTCAAATGCTGGTTTGACAAAAGAGCCAAGATAAAAGCCTTTAGAATATCAGATCTTGTGTTATTATGGGATAAGGCTAGAGAGAAGAAGGGAGATCACCAGAAGTTTGATAGACTTTGGTTAGGTCCCTATCAAGTGGCTGAAATATTAGGTGAGAATGCTTTTCGTTTGAGTACCTTAACAAGAGAGCATATTTTGTTACTAGTTAATGGTCAGTTTCTCAAGCACTATTTTGGTGCATAGAAGGTATGATGTTTTGAAAAAGGATGTATTATACTATATCATATGTAATTAATTCTTTGTTTAGTTAGGTTTTCTTATCATTGTTGTTTTGTTTGTTTTCTTGTTCTTTTTTCTTTTTTTTGGTTTTGATTTGTTTTTATTTGTTTTGTTGTGTTTTGTTTTGGGGATTTATTTTGTTTATCTCAAGACTTGGGGTTGTTATTTAAAGTATACTATTGGTACTAGGAGAGAAATTGGTTTAGGTATTTTCATCATCATCATTGGAAAGGGATGTCATTCTGAAACTCATGTCTTATGATCATTCTAATTTGGGTTTGAGAAGTTATTTAAAGATAAGAAGATACATTGTAAATATCTCATGAATTATCATCAAAAATCTGTCACCAAATTAGATAAAAACATCTACATGAGTAGGTGCCTATCTTTTTTAGAATGACTCTACCTTTGATTCAAGTGAAAAATCCGATTCCAAGACTGTCATGAAATCCATTGTAGTTCTCAACCCACATTTTAGATTCATTGAATCTAAGTATTGAGAAAGATGCATAAAATAATTTCCACAAGTGAAGAAAAAAAAAAGAGAGAGAATGAAAAGAAAGAAAGAAAAGGCAAGCTCAATATCAAGTGGGTAATCAAGTATCTCTATCGGGGCTATGGACGCCTGGCTAGCAGTAGAGAAATTCTTTGTGAGAACTAGAGGCATCTCTGTCGGGGCTATGGACGTCTATTTGGAAATGGAGCAATACCCAGGATTTTACTGCATGATAGTTAAAAGACTCAACTCATGTAGCTTGAATTTTAGGTATGGTGGTTCAAAGAGTAGAGAAAGTATCTATGAAGAATGATGCACAATATAAGCACACACTCAGATTCAGAGATAATTCATGAGCACATACATCTGAGATTCTAGCTCAAACTTATCCTAAGTATATCTGATCTTATTCAAGTTAAAGTATTTATAAGCTAGTAGTTTTTGGGTGATTGAAATTTTCTTTGGGTATCTTGAAAATGGGTAAACCATTTTCCCAGCCGAGTCACCATTTGTTATGCCTTGCATAACCACCCCATCTTTTAACTTGAGCAAAATGGGTCCCCCTTTGTTGTTCTTTGTCTTTTTTGTATTTTTAAAACAAAGTTTGGAGTCATTTTGCTTCCAACACTTTGTTTATTTTGGGTTTAGTCTGTCAGAACCAGAACTAGAATGGAACAGGGTTCTGAAAGTTCTTTTTGAAACTTTTTTTGGTTCCCATCCCGTCAGTCTTTCTTTTGGATTTTTTTTTGTCTTTAGTGGACCTGGAGATAGAGTGGGTGTTAAGTTGGTCTTTATCGAAATTGCAAAATCATAATCGATTCTACCCCCGCCTCCGCTATTTCAAATTTTGGTTTTAATCGGTGTCTTAGTGTTAGTTTTATTACATTGGTCTTTTGCTTTACTTTTTGTGTTTGGTTTTGTTTTGTGTTTAGTTGGCAAACTCAGAACCGGAATGGGAACACAATTAGGAAATTTCTTAAGTTTTTGAATTTGTTTCCATTTCTAACTCTGCCCCCGCCGCTTTTGGGTCATTGACTTTTCGACTGAAGTGACACTACAGAGAAGTGTTCATTCTCTTTCAGTTTCGATTCTGCCTTAACTGTGTTTTAATGTATTAATGACAGCTGCTTGTGTAGGTAGAAATTCTCATTTTAACCTTCATTAAGGGTTAAATGAATCATTATTATAATTGGTAAGAGATTAAGGAGCATGAAAGAGTAGTGGTAGAGTTCATTTGAGTGAAAAGATTGGAGAAGAGGAAGATAATTGTGTGTGAATCAGTTCAGAAGGTTAGCTGGGTTCTTTTGCATTAGAGGTAGGGTTTCTTATCATTGTTGTTCTTCATTTATTCATTGTTGAATTTGTTGAATCCGCTCGTGATTTAAATCATTTTGCTTTAAAAATGAATTCATGATCCTTGGTATGATTGTATGAGTAGGTTATTGTTTTATGTTGTTTGTTTGCTTTACTCTTTGTTTCTTGTGCTGTCATTTTTTATTCTTGTGCTTTAGAGCACGGTCGCTTTCACGATTTAATCGTGATCACGTAGGGTTGTTTTGATTCACAGTAGGATTAGATTAAATTGAGAGATTAAGTAGCGTTGGTTAAAATTAGGGATCTACAGTGAGGTAGGTTAGATTCATGTTTTTACAGTGATTTAGGGTTAAGTTGAATCTCATTTTTACTTAGGGTTTTGTCACGGATTCAAACTAGTAAAATGATAAGGTTTAAAATCCATGCTCTAGTTTTATCAAGTTGTTTCTAGATTAGGGTTTCGTATGTTTCTATAATCATGATTAAATGGTTAAAATATGATGCCCTAAAAATATACAGTTGTTCCCTAGGGTCATATGGGTATAGTCTTATTTAAGCCTATTTTCATTTAATACGACCTTTGTTTTAATCATGGAGTTGACTGTTAAATTAAAGGAAATCTTTGATGACATCATGGTCAACCTAGGCAGAGACGGGAAGGGAATCTATCCTGAAATTGAGAATTATGTTTTGCAAAAGGTATCATTTGCATTTCCATCCCATCTTCGGCTTCGCGTATGGTGAGAAGTCTTCTTTTGAATAACGATAATCTAGATGGAAGTGGAGGCAGAATGGAAATAGAATACGAAAATAAAAATCTGAGAAAAACCAAATCCCTTTTTCATTTCAATCCTGGTTCCGGTCACCTTCCCGATTCCGACTCCGAGCTCGCTCATTGTTAGTGAAATATCTATATCTGTTTTGACTCCGAGTTCGACAGTGTTGTAAAAGAGACTATTTAGATTATGTTTTTGTCTGGTTTTTCCTTCGGTGCATATATGAAAGGTATGTTTTTAAAAGAATTTTTTATAATGATAACTAAAGATCTAATTAGAGGTTTTGCTTGCAAGAAAGTTGAAAGATGTCAGGAACATCAGGGGAAGCTCCTCGAAGGAACTAGCCTACAGGAACATCAAAGGCAGCACCAAAACCAAAGAAATTAAAGCTGGAACAATTGCCTTACACTTTGAGGTATAATCATAGGAGTCCAGTTATCAAAGTCAGCAAAGTGGAATTAGATTGGTCGGACATCACTGACACAAACTTAGGCCGATATAACTTTGAGGAGACATATGTTGAAGCATTCACTGAGGATGTGATGCCTAGAATGAAGAAGATTGTTAAGTCTGGATTGGCTCATATGACTTTGTTTCCTTTGTCAGTCCAATGTCCAGAATTGATCTTAACTGCAGCTAGTGCCTATAATCCTGATACAAGACTATGCATGGATTCACAAAACAATGTGATCATCAATCTTACTCCTCAAGCATTTCAAGATATATTTAATGTCCCAGATCCTAAGAATTTGGTGCAGTTGGATGAGGCAGAAGCTTTGGAGAAATATATTGAGTATAAAGACTCCAATAAGTCTCATTTAAACAAAAAGTGGTTGAGCATAGAAAAGAAATATGTAAGTAAACTTGCAGACCAGCCAAAGAGGGCAGATTTCTATAAGGAGGTATCAGACCTAATCATGATGTTGTCTAGGGCCTTTGGGAAAAGAGATACATTTCGGTTCAATGAGTGGATGTTTCGTTTCATCCAAACTATCTTAAATGGAGCCCGACAATTTGACTAGCCAATGATTGTGTCAAATGTTGTCCATGATCAATTAACTAATGTTAGCCAGACCAAATCTTTCTTTATGACTTCTTATATTGTATATAATGTAGCAAGGTTGGGTGTTTTCCCAAGTTTGAATAGAGTGGGCATAATGGGAGCCTTGGATGGACAAAAGAACATATGGGAGCACTATGACCAATTATCTCTTGAGGTTGTTGAGACTCATTTTAGAAGATTCAATTATGCATTTTTATATGTGGTCATCAACCAATTGAATGGAGATGCAGGATACCGATTGAGTCAAGAAGCCATGGCATTCATTACTGAATGGGGATGTTGGTACATTCAATATCCTAAATTCACATATTTTAGGTTATTTGGTTTTGAAGGCCACCCACACTTGCTTCCAAGGTGCTACAATAACAGGATAGTGCTAATGGAGTTTGTGTATCAAGCTCTTTGAGTTAATGCTAGGTTTGGAATCAAACATAAAATCAGATGTCATAAGTTTCCCATAAAGTTGGGTGAATATAGTTGTCAACACTTGGTAGGAGAAAAGCTGGTTTGTAATGACCTAATACAATTGAAGTTAGGATTATACACAGCTCGTAAGTATTTTGATCCAAAGGGTAAGATGCATGCCTTGTTGGCTTCGGTGTTTACTAAAAATTTCAACTTGTTAGAAGATTTATGGAGTGATTGACAAGATGAGTATGATCTAAGGAAAAATAATTATGAAAGATTGTCTATTTCACTCATGTCAAAGCTAGGTGTAGAAGAAAACATTCATGACACATTGGTGGATGATGGAATTGTATTGGATCCATCCTATGAAGCTTTGAAGATTGGCACCAAGGGTTTGGATCTAATTGATAGGAATGCTAAAGAAACCATTGATATCAAGAGGATTGGAAGGATAGTGTTGGATAGGAGTGTGAAGTGGTTAATGTTAAGAACTCAAGCTCCTCAAGAATCAGGCCCTAAGAAGGGTTAAGGATACAAAAGGATCAAAAGGAAGACACCTCCCAAAGAGCCATTGGAATTCCTTCCTTCGGACATTGATGAGATAGAACTTGAGGCGGTAGATGATGAAGAGGAAACACAAGAAGGAGATGTTCCTGTAGGATCTATTGTTTCAAAACCTACATTAGGTGAATCATCCATCCTAGTCCCAATTACAAGGAAGAAGAGTAAAGAAATTCAAGAAGGAGCTCTTCATAGCATGGCTAAAACTTCTAAGGGCAAAGAAATGGAGAGAAAAGTTTTGCAGGTAGGGAGAGATTCAGATGAGACTCTGTCAGAGAAAGATATGCAAGAGAACATGCCTCTAGAAGAGGATATTGAGCAGATTTTGATGCATGAAGATCAATGGAAGTTGTTTGAAGATGTGAAAAGATATTTTGATGCAAGGGCTACAGTGGACAAACAAAAGGAAATTGATGCTAAGGTACAAGTTGATGCTATACTAAACCAGCAACAATTAAAAGCTAAGCAAGTTGAAATTAAGGCAGCAGCTGATGAAGTAGAGAAGCAAACAAGGAAACAAGAACAAGAGCTCAAAGTTAAAGAAGAGAATGACAAGTTAGAATTAATACAGAAAATTCATGACCTTGAGGAAGAGAAAGCCAGGAACCAGAGGGAAAAGGAAATCTTAATTGCCAAACTAAAACTTGCAGAAGAAGTTCGCCAGAAAGAAGAAGAAGAAGAAAGTTTAAGAAAGGAAAAGGATGTTGAGGAGCTAGTTAATAAGCAACAAGAGGAAGAAGAAAAGGAAGAAAATATTAAGGCTTTGGAGGCACAAAGATTAGAAAAGGAAAGACTAGAGGCTTTGGAAAAAGAGAAATTAGAAAGGGAAGCTCTAGAAAGAGAAAGAATAGAGAAGGAAAAGGTGGATAAGGATCTGTTGGAAGAAGAGAGGATGAGGAAAGAAGACGAAGACAAGAAAATACAAGAACAAAAGGATAGGTAAGAGGCTAAGAAACTGGTGCAGATGCAGATAGTGCAAGAGCAACAAGAGAAATCAAGGGTTGACTCCCAATCTCAAGTGAGTATGCAGCCACCTTCTACCATTGTTCCCTCTTCCTCTATGATGACTACTGCTCCAAGTGCTCCTACTTGGCTAAAGCTGGACTTGCAGAAGAGGACAGTAACACCTTCACAACCTCTCAATTGGGAGGATATGATGAAGGGAATTGAGCAAGAGAGGCCTAAAAAGAAGGCCAAGATTCTACATTCTACCCGGCTCATAGACAAAGGAGAAATTGTTGCTGAATGTTCCTTGCCAATGACAGAAAAGGAGGTAGGGGACATGCAGCTAACAGATTATTAGTTGAGTATTGACAACTTGGGAAGTCCCACTAGGAATCAGCACATGAATTTGACTGATGTGGTGGCTTCAACAACTAGGTCAAGAATGATTAAGGATAAACAAAAGAAAGATGAGCTTAAGGCTCAATTGGATCAATTGCATTCATTCTTAAGAAGTGTCTCCTCTCCAAGATCACAATAGGTAGCATCCATTCAGAATTCTATTTTGTTAAGCAAAAAGGAGGTAGATGATTTGGTACAGGTAAAGGGCAAAGCAGAGATGGTAGACCGATGGGTAGACAAGTTAAACCGGGAGGTGGGTGAAGTTTTGGTAGAAGGTTTTGAAGCCTACAAGGACACTGAAGGGTTAATAAAACAGATGCATCAATACATTGAGGCATCTGAAAAACAAGAAGAAGAGTATAAAGAATATAGTCAAAATTTAGAAAGAGTGAGTGCATTGCCTTTAACTACTCTTTTGGAACAATCAATACTTGAAGAGGACAACAAGGATTTTGTGGAGAAAACTTCTCGTATACTCCATTTTAGAACTAACTTCTTGTGTAAACAACATAAGGACAGATAACCGGTGGAATACTTGGACTCCGAAAGAATCAAAGAGTTAAGCCAATACATTATTGTAGATGTAAATGATTGAAAAAGAAGGCATGCCTTGATTCAATAAAAGAGAAATGGGATGAAAGATTCAAAGGACTCATGCAGAAAGAAGATGATGGCGAAGATTTGATGCTAGATCGGTTAATGGATGTTAAAGAGGAAATAAAAGCTGATGGAAGAGAGTTAACAAAAATAAAAGGTATGAGGGAGTTCTTGTCGCTAAAGAATCGATCAATCAACAAATTTTGAAGATAGATGGTTGATACCAAAAAATAGATACACACAACAAAGTCTCTCACCACGGCGATCATATATGATCCACTGGCATGTACGAATTCCCTGTACGTTAATTTTCCCTTCTTTGCATGTCATAATGCATAACAACACTAATAGTTTTGAGCATGGTTTCTTTTTCTCTTCCATTTTCATTCTTCAGTTAAACTGAGTCTAATTGTAATCACTCAAAGATCAAATTGATCTGAGTTTCCAAGAGAATTTTGCTCTTAAAAAGTTGGATGACCTAAAATAGAAGTGGAGTTCGAGTTTTTGTATATCTATAAATACCCAATGGGTATCATATTATAAAGGTCAGCTAATTGAGAATAGGGTTGGCTTACCTAAGATTAGGAGATAGAATTTTGTAGCGATTTACAGAGATACTTTGTACTTGATCTTTTTACATTTAATAGAATTATAGGTTTACGCAATATGGAGTTAGCATTGAGTTGTTTTATTTGATAAGGCTGATAAGTTATAATCTATCTGAATGCCAGTGATTGTGTTGAAGCATGATAGTTTCTTATGTGATGAAAGTCATTAGAAGAAACCAGGTTTAAAGATTATCTTGTTAGATTGTCATTGGATTGAAGTTATTAAAGTTTGTTGATCTATAATCTTGATGATGAATGAATGTGTGTTGTTTTGAAAGTCCTTGAACTATTTGTGATGTGTGATTGTGAAGTTAATTAAGCACCTAAAATGTATGCAGTGGTATAGATTATGCTATAGATTGTGTCATCTTATGGTTTTCTTGATCTGATTGGAAGAACATTCATTATTTGAAGATATATGTCAGGATGATAGATATATTTGATTCATACTTACTGGTTTACCCCTTTAATCTATCTTTTTTTTTCCTTTTGTTTGAAACCCCATTGATTTACCAAAGTAGTTTGATAGAATGAGTCATCGCTTGAATCTTTTACCAGCACAGGCCCCTTGAATATTACAGCTGCATGAACCTATTGAGTGACACCAGACAGTTGAGAACCAACTACCAGGACCTTGGGAGTTAGGCCACTACATGTTGTCTTTCTTTTCAGGAGAAATAGAGTAGAAATATTTTGTTTTAACGTTGTTTGTGTCATTTTCAACATCAACAATAACCAAGAAGAAAATGTACGTGTATATGCTTACCAACTCATAGTTATTTTATTCAATAAATTAATCATTCTAGACCTTTATCTAGTATGGTGTTCTAGCTGATCACCATAATAAAATTTTGCATGTCATATCAATTGAAACATAGAAAAATGAGGTAGAGTTTCAAACACATAAGGTTTTATACTAAATTTAGAATGTTTCACAAAACTTACTAGAAATAGAAAGGTCAAAATGGGGTGAATGAACCTACCTATTCTTATACTTCATTTAGGAAATGAGATACCTCAAGTTAAAATCCACTTTCAACCCTTAGGTAAGTGAATTCTTTTAGGAATCTTGCAATTTCCCTTTTTGTGTTGGGACGACGGTCTAGGTCAAACAACACTTTGGGAAGAAAGACTAAAAATAGATAATCAACTCCAAAATGCAATCTACAGCTTGGATTCAGTAGTTTGAGCATAAACATAAAGGAATCTACAATGTTTTTGGCAAATTTGGAAGGGATAAATGTTGTGTACCTCTCACAAAGTGGTGTTTTCAAAAACTGTCTCAGGACTCATTCGCCCTATGGAAAATGAGTCTTGGGTAGGGCTCTTCAAAATTTATTTTTGGGTCCTCTACTCCTGTGTCTACACTTCCAAATTCTCTATTTTCACAGTTGGACAGTTGTAAGTAAACCTAGGATCTAAGTTTCCATGAGATGACAACAAAGGTGACAACTTTGACAACTTCACAATTTTGTAACTTTGAGATCTTCAAATTTTCTTCAGCCTGCAAATCTACCACACAAATAGGGGAATTTTTTTTGTTTTTTATGAATGGGGGTTTTCCTTGGTCAAACCCCATTTTGTTAATTAAACCTTGAAATGGAACAAAATAGCATGAAAGGAATGATGAATGAAAAAACAAATGTCACAACTCACCAAACCCTTGAATAAGCCTTGGAATATAAATCTATAACTTGCAGGAATTGTCTTCAATGGATATGAATCTTGATCTCAAAACTTGATTTGAAATAATGCCTTGAATACTTGAATGGATCATGAACACTGCATCAACATATTAGCTCCACAAAAATGCATGGTGCAAGAAGAATTTGACATGACAATTGGATCTTGATTGTTGCAATAATTCTTCACTAAATCTACTCTTGAATGCCTTGAAATTCTCTTGTGAAAGTTCTCTTAAGATAACTTGAATAATTTTCTAGGTGAAACTTAGTGAAATGACCTTGTATCTATAGGTATGTAACATTAATTTCCTGAAATAAAAATAAGACAAGCCGACATGTGAATATAGATTTGAATATGTTAAAATACCACCAAAAACATAATTTGAATTTAGGTCCTAGGTCTAAGTGAGGACCCATTCACCAATGGCTGAATGGGTCCTAGGTCACTCACCTAGGACACAAACTACTCAATGAGAATTTTTATGTTTAGGCATTAATGAATTTCTAGTTTCCCTTCATAAAATACAATTAACTAGGCTTGGATTTGAATTAAAGGTGCCAATTAAGGAAAATTAACCTCAATTAATTAAGGGAGACCCAAATAAGTGTGAAAGTGTAAATAGGTGCACTTTACAATGCTTGATTAAGGCAAAATAAGTCCATTTTAATTACTAGGTCCTTAAATTTAATGTGAATATATAGAATACATATTACAAAACTAAATTAAGACATAATTAAGTTCATTTTAATATTAATTCCCAATTAGGTGTGAAAAAGAGATACTTTTTCCTACACTACATTTAGCCCCCACTTTAGTGATAGGACATGACCCCATGTCAAAATCACACTAAAGTAAACATTCAAGACACATGTATGCAACAATGACAAAGATACTCAATAATTCAACATCAAAGACCTTAAAAGAAAGGGAGGCAGATCAAGCCCTGACTATCCAACGCAATGTGGAGCACGTCTAAGTTGTTTTTCCAAGAACATTCACAAGAATAACCTAGTTTCCACTATGCGAACAACACATGTACTCACTCTGGGCTAATGGAACCTCAAGCCATCTACTAGGTGAACCCCTAGGAAATTTTCTTAGTGAGAAATTCATGCCAGGTCTACAATATCTCACTGTACTAACCATACCAAAGCTATCTCTTTGATAACTCTAATAGGGTACCACATGACTAAGGCTTTGGGCTTCATAAGGCCTAACAAGCTATGTTATGCTAAGAACCTATGAAAAAGGGAAAGGATCCACTAGTAATAAAATTATGTTATGCTTGGTGGCCTTGAAAGGAGGGGTTCGAGCTTCACAAGGTTAAAAAGTTGTATTATTCTAAATACTTGTGAAAAGAAATGCAAGTAAGGTTTGTTCAAAGGTACTTTTCTTAGTTCATGTAAGGTAGATCTTATTACGGAACATCATACCTAATGTCTCCAAGGGAAGACAACTCAATTAATAATAGAATCACAACTTAGAGAATGTAAAACATAGCATCACCACCAAGAGGAAATTTGCACGCTAAGAAATATCATGATCTCAAAGGAAATCAAACCACATGACACCACCAAGCCAAGGATGCATCATAAGAAGAAACAAAATCACACAATGAAACATGAGTGCCAATGTATGCCCACACTTTAAAGAAATTGCTAACACCATTGTTGTGAACAATTTTCTTTAAAGTAGCCAATGAAGAAGACATGAGAGCTTATTCAAAAATCCATATGCCAAGTCATATGTTCCAGAATGAAGCTACATCATGAAAAAGATAGGAAAGAGTTTTCCCCCAAAATGAAAACACATAAGGGATCTATAGATTCGGGGTCAGTATATCTTTTCTACAATGTGATTATAGAGCATAGAAACATTATCATTCCCCAAATACTTACAGAAGAAGAAAAATGACACAGAGAGTGAAAACAAAGAGAAATCTTTCAATTCAACATGGAAGATATCTAAATGTCTTGATGCCTTGTGTCATCCCCAAAAGGAAAACACAGGATAATAAACAAGTTAAAGGTTTATGACATATGGAAAAATGTAGATACAAATATATGAATGCATGTGAAGAGAGAGATACATCAAACAAAATAGTACAAGGGATCATATTATGCACATGCAATCACACAAAGAACATGAGAAAGAAAGTAAAGGAAAAGAATAGTAAGGAACATGTGATTCAACTTAAGTCATTTCATCCACATCCCAAGCTTTCTCTTATATAGACATGGAAGGCAGTCAACTAGTCAAAAGAGACAATGACAAGTGGCATACAAGGACAAGGCTACCTAACCCCTTTCCCCCACTTATTTCAATACAAGGGTGAGTCGAGGTGATTGATGAGAAACATGAAAATCAGTATCAATTAGAGGAACTAGGTGAGCTTCAACACAAGGAAGAGAACTACAATCCTTAAGATGTTGAATTTTAGTACTCAAAGCCTTATATTCATTAGTAGAATGACCATGAACTTTATGTTATGCACAAAATGAACTCTTGTTGTAAAATTTCTTTTATGTTCTTAGAGGGAGATATATCAAACAATCTTGGAGGAGTCTCGACAAGATACTCTCTTGATCAACAATAGGGGATATTTATTTATTAGCATAAGATGTCATACACACAATATATAATAATGCCTTAGATGAAGATGGAGATAAAGGTGATAACCTAGATCTTTCTTGAAAGAGTAAAATATAGAATTCATGTGTTCTCTATCATTTTGCTTCATTTTTTCATTGTATCCATGTTTAGGAAGTAGTTTGTATCCAAGACCATAACATTCTTCCAACTCAAATGAGAATTTTTTATGCTTTTGAGAAGGATTGGCTTCTTCACGAGAACACAATTCCTTTTTAAGTTTCTTAAATTTATGCATCTCCCTCTAATGAGGGATATGAGTTAAAGATCTCCCATCACCACCATGGGGTGATGTTTTTTTCATAGCACCAAGTTGAGAAAATGAAACATAAGGCTATTTTTGTTTATATTTTGAGATTTTGTACTCTCCCATAAAGGAGGGTGTAAAATATAATGAACCCCAATCATCACTAAAACATGTGTCTAAAGAGGAATCATTTGTATATGACTATTGGGACTTTGAGGGTGAGATTTTGGACTCTTCATTGAAATGAGGCATAAAATATAATGACCCCCAATCATCACATAAGAGTTTTGTTGTAGGTGGAATAAAATTAGGATTAACATCAACTTGTATAGGCTCTTTAAAAGTTGGGATCAAGGTAATAGGGAGTTGGAAGTGTTATGATCATGTTTAACTTGAGATTTATAACTTTTTTCATCTGCTTCAATTGTTAATATTATGTTGTTGTATTCAAATTTCATCTCACGGTGAAGAGTAGATGTGACTCCTTTCATAGCATGAATCCATGGTCTCCCTAGGAGAAGGTTTAGTGAAAGAGGTCCTAGCATGATATGGATAGGGGTAGGAAAAACTTTAGGTCTGACCTCTATAGGTAATGTGATCATTCCTAATGGTTTCCTATTAACATTTTCAAAGCCACAAATATTAACGTCATTAATTTGAATAAGCCTCTTGTTCACACCAATTTTTTTTAGGATTCCAATTCTACAAACATTAAGACTCACTCCATTGTCTAACAGAGTGCACCTATTTGTGGTTTCATTAATGATCACCTTTATCATTAAAGCTTCATTTTTATTTTGGATCTCAAGTGGGGGTAATTCATGTTTAGGGAATGTGATTTTTGACTTTGTCACTTGCATAAAATCAAAGTATTTTGTTACATAATTCAACTTCACAAAACATTAGCATTCTTCTACAAAATTTCTTGGACCATCCAATTGTATGTAGGTGATGTGTGAATAAGATCCCATAAGGATATCGGAGTAGGAGTATGTTTAAGTTGCTCAATAAAATCATACTCATTTTAGCCATGTAAAGGAAAATGAGGAGCACTAGGAAAAATAGGTTGAGGTAATGGCAATGAATTCAGAGAATTTTGTGGTTTCCTAGTGTTCCCTATATTATATGTGTGAGCAATGGTTTTGTAACTCGGTTGTTAAATATTTTTACTAGTAAGTTTCCATGTAAAATTGAAGATATCTTGTGGAGTTAATTATTTTTGTAGGTGGTCTTAGGAGGCTCACTAATTAAAGGAGATCTGATTTGTACAATCATAACTTCAAAAGACTTATCCTCATTGTGATTATCTTTTAGTGAAGGAGAGCTTAAGGTTACCTCATCATTTTAATCTAATGGATCCACATTACTATTGTTTGAAAAACATGCATCAATTATATCATTCTCTTGCACCATGATATCTACCCTAGTAGGAGATCTTTTAGGAGAGGAGAAGACAAGATTTTCATCACATTCCATGGTTAGATTTTGTAAAGTAACTTCATCACAAATAGGGGAGGCATTACGAGAAGAACAACTATCATTTATTGAATATTTTTATTCAATTAGATGTTTACAAGTGGAGGACGCATTAGGAGTGGGAAAAACAAGACTCTCATGACTCTCAATGAGTGTATCTTCTAACACCATGCTATCTTCTTTACAATTGGGAGAGATATTAGGAGAAGAACAAATGTGATTTTTATGATTTTCCATGATTTCATCCTCTTTCTCTAAAGCATTCTCACAAATGAGGGATGAATGGATACTAGGTAAAGTGATGTTGAGAAATGTGTCAATGATCTCATCATCTTGTGCCAAATATCTTCCAAAGTAGGAGAGTTTATAGAAGAGGATCTTTCAAAATTGTCATGATTCTCAATGGGTGTATCTTCTAACACCAAAATACCTTTGTCACAAGTAGGAGAGATATTGGGAGAAGAGAAACTATTATTATCATGATTGTTTATTCTTGTATCTTCTTCTATCACATCATTCCCACAAATTCGAGAAGTATTAGGGGTGTTGAATTAAGGAATGTGTCAACATTTTTACTCTCTTGCACTAAGAGATTCTCATAACTAGGAAATATAAATTGGAGGAATGACTAACATGCTTGTTGGTGAGATTTTTATTGGCATACTTGGAAATTAAAGATACTAACATTATGAATTTTGAGTGTGTGCCTAAAAAGTAATTTATCCAACTTATGCAATGCTTCAAAATGTAAACAATTGTCTAACAAATCTAATGATTTTCACTATTGAAATAATTTTTGGAATGATTTAAAAATTCCTACACTAAATGGATGATTAGACCTAGATGGATAAAACAAAAATTCCTAAAAAAATTCCAAACTAAAACAAGGGGTTACCAAGAGATCTGGGAATTGTAAAAAACCACAAAAAAGCTCATAAAAGTTAGTTTTTGTAGGTCTCTAAGGACTCATTCACCCATATGAAAATGGGTCGCTATACAGGGTTTTTTTTAATTAAAAATGCAATTTTTGAGTGATTAGATGTGTTCTTTGTTCCAAGTTTCAGATTGTAACTTGTGTGATTTTTTTTTTAATAATTTGATGACCTAATGCGAGTAGAATTAATGAAAAATGATGAACTATATGACACTTTTTGAAATACAATTTTGATCCAATTTTTGAATATGAATGATGAAAATTACACTAATATGTAAACATTATGCAAAATCAATGTGATATTAAGCATTTTTTTTTTTAAATTTAGAATTAAAATGAATGCAAAATGCAAGTTTACACCTAAAATGCAATAAAACATTATGTCAAATTTGGAAACTCTAAATGCAATGAATTAATTCAAAATATAGATCTAGGGTTTGAATGCACTCTAAATTAGAAATTAGAATGTTCAAATACTTGGGTTCACTAAAATAAAACATAGAAAAATAGGGTAGGGGGTTCAAACACATAAGGTTTTATACTAAATTTGGAATGTTTCACCAAAATTACTATAAATAGAAAGGTAAAAATGGGGTGAATGAACCTGCCTATTCTTCTATTTCATTTAGGAAATGAGATCCCTTAAGTCAAAATCCACTTTCAACCATTAGGTGAGTGAATTATTTGAGGAATCTTGCAATTTCCCTATTTGTGTTTGAACGAGGGTCCAGGACAAACAACACTTTGGGGAGAAAGATTAAAAATAGAAAATAAACTCCAAAATGCAATCTACAACTTGGATTTAGTAGATTAAGTATAAAACGTAAGGAACCCTACAAATTTTCTGGTAGATCTGGAAGGGATAAATGTTGTGTACCTCTCACAAAATGGTGTTTTCAAAATTTTTCTAAGGACTCATTCGCCCTATGGAAAATGGGTCTTGGGTAGGGATCTTCAAAATCTACTTTTCGCTCCTCTGCTCTTGTTTTTACAATTCCAGATTCTCAATTTTCACAATCAAACAGTCGGAAATAAATCTAGGATCTGAGTTTCTATGAGATGACAACAAAGGTGACAACTTTGACAACTTTGTAATTTAGAAACTTTGAGATATTCAACTTTTCTTCAATTTGCAAATATGAAACACACAAAGAGAAGGGGAAAATGTTTGTTTTTTATGAATAGGGGTTTACCTTGGTCAAACCCCATTTTGGTATTTAAACCTTGAAATGAAACAAAATAGCATGAAAGGAATGATGAATGAATAAATCAATGTCATAACTCACCAAACCCTTAAATAAGCCTTGGAATGTAAATCTGCAACTTGTAGGAAATGGCTTCAATGGATGTGGATCTCAATCTTGAAACATGATTTGTAACAATGCCTTGAATGCTTAAATGGATCATGAACACTACATCAATATATTAGTTCCACAAACATGCATGATGCAAGAAGACTTTGACATGACAATTGGACCTTGATTGCTGCAATAATTCTTCACTAAATATTCTCTTGTGAAAGTGCTCTTAAGATAAATTGAATTTTCTAGATAAAACTTAGTGAAATGACTTTGTATTTATAAGTACATGTAAAATTAATTTCCTAAAATTCAAATAACACAATTTGACATGTGAATATAGATTTGAATATGTTAAAATAGCACCAAAAAAATAATTTGAATTTAGGTCCTAGGCTTAAGTGAGGACCCATTCACAATGGGTGAATGGTTCCTACGTGACTCACCTAGGACACACATTTCTCAATGAGAAGTATTATGTTTAGGAATTAATGAATGAAAAGTTTCCTCTTCGTAAAATATAATTAATTAGGCTTGGATTTAAATTAAAGGGGAAAATTAAGGTAAATTAACCTCAATTAATTAAGAGAGCCTTAAATAAGTGTGAAACTGTAAAGAGGTACACTTTACAACACTATATTAAGGAACAATTAAGTTTATTTTAATTACTAGGGCCCTAAACTTAATGTGAATATGTCAAATACATATTAAAACACTAAATTAAAGCACAATTAAGTTCATTTTAATATTAATTCTCAATTAGGTGTGAAAAAGGGATACTTTTTCCTACACTACATCAATACTATTATTAAAGTAGATTGTTTCTTGTGTTGCACCATGATTTTTCCTTATATTCACAACTTTTTCATACACAAACCACTTGCATATGTAGTTTTTTTCTTGTGCCATAGATCGTCTCTCACCATTGAGTAATTGCTCATCATGAATTGGAAAAATGTGTTGGCAGCAAAAGGATAAAGAGTGTAGATTAGTTTCCTTTGGCTTACATGGTTATTGATCATAATTTAGGTAGGAACACTAACCACCCATGTTGTGCATACTTTAGGTAGGAACACTAACCACCCATGTTATGCATACTTTACTATTTTTTAGGTCTAGATGTGTCATTAAAATTATTCCAATTAAAATTTCAAATGCATTATGTTTAATCTACATGATATTAGAAATATTTAAAGCAATACAAAATGACAAGCCCTTTTAGACCAAATAATTATTAGATCAAAAAAAATATGTACTCAAATACATCCATAGCTTTCTATCATTCTCAACTTTGAAGCAAGATATTTAGATCAATTACAAGTAATCTTCTTATATGATAATGTAAATTCTACAAAGCTCTATAATTGAAATATGGTGTATACGAATTAATTATTTATCCTGAATATAAGTAAATAAAGCATATCATGCCTTGCAAGTTTGAAATCAAGTGTACAACACGGGAGAGAATACAATTGATAATATATCTAGGAAAGGTGAATACACACTAAAAAAAACTAGAGATACTTACTCCACACAACATAGCAAAGCACATCATAAAATACCAATATGATATAATATAGATGAACCAATACCAATAGCTATATCAAATGAAACATGCCCTAGAGCCATGTGATCTAGAAACACAAGTGTAACTGTTGATGATTATCAAAAATATAATCTTGAGCTAGAGAATAATAGTTAAACCATATATGACAAGTATAGTGACAACAACTATGCTGAAATTTTGAAAAAATACATTATATGCACTTTATGTACAATCCAAAATGCATGATCATTATCCCTCAATGGACATCCACAAAAACCTACATAAGTATGATGTAGTATCAAAACACAAAATTCCAAGTGTATAACATCATTTCATTTATACCCCATAATACATAGTTAAATAATAGATGATACTATAAAACATCATAGATAACACACACATTGATGGTAAACCAAATATCACATAAAATGATTAAAAACACACCAAATCAGTATAAGTACCCAAGGCAAATAATAAAAATGCCTTAAAGGAAATACACCACCTCACCAAAAAATTTAATACAAGCGGACAAAGTATTTGTTAGTGGGCTTTATATCCTCCCCTAGGATAGGCTTACTCCTTCGAGTCAACTAAGGAATGTGGATAAGGTACCCATGGCACACTATCCCTCACAAAAATTATTGGGTGCAGGTCTTGTATCCATGGAGAAAAGTAATCAAATGGGAGTCTAACTTTATTCCTACACCACGTCAATGATTTACTATTCTAGTCTCAATAATACACTACTCAATATGTTAATTCTTGGATTACACTAAAAGAGATTTAATATATAAATGTGAAAACAATGTTGAAATGATGATTAATAGGTGGGGCCTCACATGAATCATAGTATTTCCTTGAGACACCTATCAATATTTCTCACATAATAGTGTTGCTCCTTGACCCGTGCTTAGTGCTATAACTGGAAGATGGGTTCTTAATGTAGAATAAGTAGATCACAATCAACTAAATTAGAAGCCTATAAATACGCATTTAAGTCCGAGGATAATATTCATAATACATAAAATATTTCACTTAGTACCAAAATGAGGTGATCTCAACTCAACATGTAACCACTACCAAGTAGTCCAATTTGTTCCTTTCGTTCAACTTACTATTCAGACACACTTTATGTATTGAAGACAAGTTCTCAAGTTTTCGTTCATAACTGTCTAATACCCATTCAACCTCATTTTAAGCCTATTGAAGAGACGTCAAACCAATTGGAAACAACCCAAAAATATAGGAATTATTCCCCCTAGACCCTCCCCCTACAAAATTGAGGTCACAAAGGCATCCTTCACCCAAGGACCGCCTACATACCCACTTCCAAATAGATCAAATTCACACATACTTCTCCTTACAAGGACTCTCAAAGGACCTTTTGATCATTAAAGCTTGTGCCTCTTTGGAAGTCTTATGGGAAATTCAGTGAGTGGGGAACCAATCTGTACCTCACTGAATACCTCCAAGATTTTTATAGAAATTTGGCTCTTCTCTGAGTTTTGGAAAAAAGGTAGAAAGAAATTTGTAAACATAAAACATGAAAATGTGGAGAGGCCCCAGTTTACTCCGGTGGATAGAAATCTTCCTATTGATGGATCTACCTCTCACTCTCTGCATCCCCTGGTGGATGATCCCGGAGGGGTTCAGGGGACTATGGACTTTGGGGTGGAGTCGGGCGATGTGGCGAAGAGAATGGACACTCTCGACAAAAGGTTCCAAGGGTTAACCTAGTTCACCATGAAGTTGGGCCACTTTTTCATGAGAACCCTATCTAATGCTATAAAGGAGGAGCTGGAGGGAAACAACAGCTAGGAGAACAAAGAATGGGTGGGTGATGAGGTGGTAGACCTCCTAATTAAAAACTAGGACAACACCAGTTAGCTGCTCCCTATGCCTATCTGTCAGTTGTTGCTCTACAGTCACTATGTTGCCTTTGGGTTGTTTCTTCTTTTTTTCCTTTATGTTTGTTGTTTATTCTTGTTATTTTTTGGCCCTAGTGGCTCATTGTGAAGGGTACGATGCCTTGAAAATGCTACTTAACTTTTCAAAAACATAAAACATGAAAATTGGCGATGTTCAAAAGCTAAATCACAACATTTCAAAACCTCAAATTATTTTCTATGAGTGAAATAATAGACCAAATGCCACAACCCTTCATTTTTGGGAAGATAACAAATAGTAGAGGCTAGATACAAGCATAGTACAATCATTCAATCTACCCATAGGAAGTATTCATTAAGATTCGATCAAGCATAGAAGATTTGAGAGTTAATAGAAAATATTCAAAAGTTGCATAGACTCTTCCTATTAATATTGAATAACACGAAGAAATAATAACCTTTAAAGAAAAAAGAGAAGTCCAATGACATAATATAGTTTATGTAGGTTATCACTTTGTCATTTAAACATACAGCATGGAAATCAAATGTTCAAACTATTCATATTAAGATAGACACAATGTTTTATTCTGAACGAAGATATAAAGAAGGAAACATTGACAGAGGCCATATCATGCACAGTCTCAAATGTTTCTCCCAAATATTTTGTACTTCAACTATTAAATGAACTTTAAAATAAAGGTTAGATTCCAATCTGATAATAGTTTGAGTTTAGACAGATATAAAATTCCAAAGTGAAGCAGTGTTCTGCAAACTTAAAAAAATACTTCCTATAACTATGGAAAAAAAAGAACTTATTTCCAAAAGGAAAACTTCAGGAACCCTTCTCTTATGTTGCCACCTCAAATTTATAGCCACAAAGGAGAGAGAAATGTCACCTCCACCCAAAAATAATAACTGCCAGATGTATGCACCTTATAGCTCAAAATCTATTCATAGATCTTTAATTAGGTTGCGGAAATCTTTTCTCATCAACTCTCAACTATTGCATTAATATCCTTTAGATATTTAGCAAGATTACCCTCCATAAATGCTCAGGTCTTAGAAAATAGCCTAGCAGAAAGTCTTGTTGACCAATCACGTGGCTTGGCAGCACCGACTCAAATCCTTTTCCTCAAAACCAAAGAAAATTATGCTCTGACAAACTCCAAAGAGAAAAATCCTTGGCTCAACTTCCTTGTAGTGAAGAGATGATGTGTTGAGCGGGTGGGTATTCTCAAATTTTTTTAAATCATTTTTGAGAGATCTTCCACCAAGCTAACACATGACCCAACTTTCTCCCAAAAGGAAGGTGATAAATAAAATGTGTGTAGCCATCATATGGCATATTACATGCCTTTCAAAAATAAAACTTATTTTGTGTGCGCATCCTCCCAAAGCCAAAAATCAAAAGACTAAGGAAAAATTACTTCATAGTTATGGTGACTCACAAGGGGCCTTTGCTTGCAGAGGCACAAACCTAGACCTTTGGAAATTCTTGAAATTTGAGGAAAGTGGAATGTTGCATCTCTCAATCTACATTAGTTGGTCGGAAAATATTACAAATGACCTTGTACGCTTGATCTATATTGAAGACTTATTTAAAGGAAACAAATCCCCATCTTGCTGAAACATCTCCCAAGTGATAATAGAGATGAAAAAGTGGAAGAATCTCATGCTCAATGTTATATATAGTGGGTGTTGTACTCAAACCTGGGGATTCTATAGAAGTCCATAATTTGTTTTTTATTTCATTTGTAATCTACTCAATTGCTAGCACATCTCCATTTGGCGAGAGGAAGGGAGCCAATCTGAAGCTATGCAAAACACTGAAATCCTTCTTGATTTTGTTAACCCTCTTGTTCAGCACTGCCTAGAATTCCTTGCTCTTTGTTGCGACCTTGTGATAGTGGGAAAATTCACTTGATTTTCTAAAGGTGGCCCTTTGATTTGAGATTCCCGCACTTCTCAGAGCCTCATCGATGGAAACACACAACCTGGAAATCAAACTTTGGGACTCTACTAATTGGAGGGCATACTCCTACAAAATCTGGTCAACCCGTGGTCCAACCCTTTCATTTAACTCTTGTGCATCCTTTAGAAACTATAGAGTTGGTTTGAGGATGGTGATCATAACTATGATTCACTCCCAGTAGATGGATACCAGACTTTTCTACATAGGAAGGGTTGTAGATCTTTGTACAACTATTAGCACTTGAAGTAACTAAGCTTCTTTTCTTTCGCATTCTCCTCTATTTGATTCCTCTCCTTAAGAACATTTTCCAGCTCAGAGCCTAATATTTCGATCTCCTGATGATGAGCCTGTAGAGTAGACTCTACCTCTTGCTTGTCATTTTTTAACTTTTCTGCATCCCCCCGGGCCTTTTGAAAATTGTTAGAAGCCTAAGATCGGATGTCGTCCAACTCTCTCTTTATGTTTTTTTTAGCATGTTGGTTCTCTACATTTGATTAGTCTTTAGCAACAATCTCAACCTTGAATCTATTAATCTGGAATACAGTTGAACCTATTCACCTTGGGTCTCCACAAGCGATCTTTTTGCTTTCTCCTACTAGTCCTATATTTTCCTTTTGCGGGCTATTTCACCATCTCAAGCTTTGATTTTTATATATAACCTATTCACTATTTCCCTTATATTCTCTAATTTTGTCTTGTGCTTCTTCAATCTTTGATCCAACCTTTCATAATCTATGTATGCTACCTTCTGAGTAGTCTTGGCTAGATCTACCTTGTCGCACGGGTGAATTTCACTCAAATCCAGAGCCATGGCCCTAATGTCATAGTCCTCCATCTACACTTTTCCTTCAGGTTAGGATATGAGTGGCTTCATGATAGTGATCCACAGATAATTATTCTCTTCATTAAAAAATTTTATGTTTTCTTAGCGACCGACAGTTCAGCTTTTTTCAATAACTTTTTCTACTTTTTGGCTTGTCAAGCCTACTTAGTTTGTTCGAAATTCTCTTGAAGAGTTTGTGGGGTGTTAATTATTTTTGTTATAATGTAAGCACCAGTAGGAAGACTAAAAATATTAAGAGAGGGAGGGACCTTAGATGTATAAGCATGTGGGGAAGCAAACAAGAGGGTAATCATGGAAAATGGTGGGATGCCAAATTGGGATTGGGCCCAAGAAAGACTAGTTGGAGTAAAAAGGGGAGCAAGGGGAATGGAATATTTTTGTGTGGATGAGGACGGACATAGGGTAATGGGAAAATGGATGATCCATCTTTCTTGATAGGTGCCTTGGAAAAGGTGATTAAAGAATCAACAATGGTTGAAGCGGATGTTGCTCGCTCGACACATGGGGGTACATCACAGGGTGTATTAAAAATAGCAGAGGGCTCATTGAGGAACAAAAGCTCAGGGTTCGTGGATGGAGGATTTTATTCAACGCATGGCGGAAAAGGGGTAACTAGAGATGTTGAGGCATGAAGAAGATGGGGAGCGAGACTTACTTGGACCGTGGTGATCAGAAAACTCTACAAAATGGACTCTGCTTCTTCTTCACTCCCGATTACTACCTAGGGTATGCCCAGGTCTTATACTCACCTTCTCTTTGCTCAACCCAAATTGGTGCATCCCAAACCTTTAGCAGATGATCCCGCTAAAGCTTGGCCCTCTTGTTCTATTGCAGACCTTCTTGGGGACCGTCAGACTCTCTTTCCTTTACTTTAGACACTGGTAAAGGATGTGGCTTGTGATTCATTTTTCTTTGAGGTTCTTCTTCTATTGGAATCTTGGGGTCGAGAATTACAATTTGGAAGTTCATTCCTTTGTTATTTCATGACTAGTCTCTAGGTTTCTATTGTTGATCTTAGCCTCCTAGTCATAAATTTCCTTGAGTTGTTCATCATGTGGATCAAACTCTCTGAGAAACCTACTCGGGCATCCCATCTCTTGTCGGAACCTCCAAAAATATTTCTTCTTCCTTTCTGACCATCCCTTGTACTTCATTTGATTATTGAGGATTTTATTTATCAAAAGGTTCCTTTGATACTCCACCTCTGGTGTATAGAAATTCAACCATCTTGGTCATTTGGTTTGTACGAGGGCCAAGTTAATGTAGACTTCTAACCTTTCTTGAATCAAATTATTCCTGGACTCCACATACTCTTGAATCTCATGTTTCAAAGTGAAAATCCTCATTGGATTATAATCCCACATCGTAGATAAGAACAAAGCCTAGGGCTGCCAAAAAATTTGTAAGCTCCATCTGTGCCTCCCACTTATCTAGTATCACCTTATTGTTGCCAATGAAAAGGGGAAATGGATATAAGTTTGTCTTTGTTCCTTCCTCTATCATAGGCATTTTCAGCAAGAGTTTCCTGATGGGATGCCTCCAACACAAAAATTCTATTAGTTACAAATATGAGGAGTTAGAAAGGTTCTCTTAAAAAACAATTAAATCTGATAAATGTCAAATCCTCTTCGAAGAAATAATCCATTGGAGTCGACACAGTTTTGATCCAATGTAAAATCTCAAGAGAAAAATGACCCATAGGACATGACAATAATTCTTAAAGCAATGGTCTCAAAAAAAGGTTTTCAAACTAGTAATAATTACATGTTTTTGACAATACATAGGTTCACATAGAAATTGGATGACATTAACCACTTACATCAATCCTAGAAACATGCAAATGTTTCTCTAGAAACCCAAAATTTTGATGTATAATTAAGCTATCCAAGAAAGAAGAATACCTCAATTTGTACTCCACATGGTAATTCTTCAATTGCTCCAACATGCTCGTAGCTACTACATCAACAAAGTCATAATATATTTTCCCTCTCTCCCATTTGAGTATTAGGGCTAGGCTCATCTGGAAGGGATGGACCTCCTCATCATTATCAAAGCTTAAAATCCAAGCCAACATCGAGAAAAGATCCTGCATGCCACTCTTGAGCTTTTTATGTGCAAGAGGAAAATAAAACCTGTCTCTCGGTAGCCTCTGTTCTTTCATCTCTTTCTCATAGAAACTTTCTCTTTGTTTTGCTTCTTCCTAGAGAATCTCCATATTTTCCTCAAAAAATGGGTTGGTTCCCCAATTGGTAGGGATACACAGCATATCTTGTATAGCTTAGACAAAAATCATGACCTTGATCCTATTTCGCATAATGGTTTTAGTTTCTCTGTTGAACCATTTGGCACATGCATCTACTAACTCTGGGCATGGGTGTATGGCAGAAAACATGAACTATGGAAAACGACAATTCCAAAGCCGAGAGGAAAAACCCTCAGATTCATCATGATCTAAAATTCTTCGAAATACCCCTTCCCTAAGGCTCTTAGGGATTTTCACCAATTTTGGATAAAAAATATTGTCAGAGGCATCTTGCACCGCCTCTCTGGGAACACTTCTATCGACCTAAGCCCTTCTACAAAATTTGAATGGTCACTCCTCAGGCATTGGGGCATTGTCAAATGAGTTTTTCCCAGAGATATTAGAAAAACTAAGCCTTCTAGATGAAGCTTCATCCCTTCTACCAGTAGTTGATGGATCTATCATGGCTTCTTCAAGAAGTTGCAGAGAGTTTCTTTGCTGAAAATGATCACTTGCCTTTTGCTACTTTAGAAAAATCTACTTTTTGATGTACTTAATTCCCTTAGCACGTACATGGAATTAAGGTTATGTTGTTACTGTTGGTCCATTAAATGTTTCCAATGAGGTGATGCATGTGGGTTTGAGATTTGTATCCCTTGTTAATGCCAAAAAAATTATGAGAATGAAATTAGCGCATTCTCTCTATCGCCTTTCTTTAAAAATAAGCTCATTATATTGGGAGTGTGCTTTTAGTTATGAAAATCATGCTTAGGTGATGCAAGGTACCTTTGAAAAGACACGCTCATTTAATTTGTCATATTTTAGTGCATAAATTCATGTATTTTCATATAAATGAACTAGCTGGTGCTAATGATGACAAACGACACATGTTAATGATTGACTTATGTGAGCATTTACTGCCAACACCCAAATTTAATTTTTAGGATCTTATGTTAGATTCTTTGTATGATTTATCCTTTGTCCTCTGGTTGCTTTGATATTTTTCCCATTGTCGTCTAGCCAAAAAAAGACTTACCACTATTTGGGTTTGTCGATACCTCTTTTCTATAAATAGTTATGCCACCTTAATGCAATATTCATTCAAAAATAAGCCTTTTAAGTTTAGCTGGCCTCTTCACTATCTCCATTTTTTCCTGAGCTCTACTAATTTTAGCTATGTCTATTGGCCTAGGCACTCTTGTTCATCTCCTTCCATGAAGGCCACAATATGCCTTCACTAGGAAGATCATTGTTGATAGAATTAAGTGCCTAGTGAAGGGGTGTGACTTCCTTGAGGTAATTTCATTTCATTGGGTCATTGGCCAGGACTTTTTTGAGGATGAGAACCAGATGAGAAGTAATTGCAACATCGTATCTCACTTCTTGGCCTCCCTCTTGGACCTAAACATTGCCAAACCCCAGATAGTGGACCTATGCCATCGAACGTTTGATGCCACTTTGTTGGAAGGCCTCAACCAGATTGTGAAAATTCTCATCCCGAGTGTTGGAATTCTAAGTTCAATGGACCTTCACAGGAATGTTGATCTTGGGATGGATGTGCCCTAGTTACCCTTTCTGATTGAATTCTGCACTATGGACCTTGAAGGTCATCGCTCATTGTCTTTGCCTATGGCTACTTACTTCATGCAGGAGTATGGCATTCAACGCATTCCTAGGATAGACTTTAGGAAGCATTTTGAGTTTCTAGCGTACAACTGCGGAGACTAGAGGCTGAGGTTTGTGCATTGTGTTTTTGTGTCCCCCATTCCCCTATTAAAGAAGAAGAAGAAGAAGAAAACCCGACTGCAGGAAACCTACCTGTGTAACTATGGTTGGAGGCCTAATCTTTTCATCATTTTTTACTTTGCCTCTATTTTGCTTCTTTTTACTCTAAGACTCTTTCTGGGTTCTTCTTGAGAGAGCTTCAAGTTAAAATTTGAGCCTCAGTTTGTATTACACTTGTAATTTTTTTTATGAATATATATATAATATAGTACTTTTCTACTTCTTATGTGTGTATGCTTCCCTTTTGGCTTATTCTTAAAACTAGAACATATTTACAAAAAAATTACATATGGTACATAACTATAAAAAAATGTAAAGAATAAAATACTTTAATGGAACAATTTTAGATAAATATCGTTCACCGGTATATCTAAAGCATTGTCTTCCATATCTTCAAGTTCATACACATTTTTTTCTTTGCACACGCTAATTCAGAAGGGTCCCTTCCACAACGCTTTGAATTTGGTATGGTTCCCTGGTTTTGGAGTGTGCTCATTGTACTTTACCACTAGGCTTCCTTCCTAGAAATTTGGGTCAAAATTCTTCTTGTCATACCACAATTTTACCATCAGTTGATGATTTATTATGGCTCCAAATGCCTTTTCTCTTTCTTCCTCAAGCTTGAGGAGCTCTTCTATCAGTACCTCCATTCCGTCACTTTCCTCTATTTCTAGGGCTTTGAATAGTTGTAAAGCAGGGAGTTCCATGGAAATAGGTAACACTACCTCTTTCCCATATACTAATTCATAGGGAGATTCCTTTAGGATCTTTTTTGGTGTGATCTGATCTGCCCACAGAGCAGCATGAAAATATTTGTTCTAGTCTCTTTTTCACTCACCCAATGTGCTTGATTAACCTAATTAGGTTTTTATTAGTTGAATTTGCTAACAAATTTACTTGTGGGTAGTATTTTGATGAAGTCTTGAGGTAGATCCCATTCTTGATAGAAAAATATAACATTCCTAAACCTATAAAGGCCCGAGCGTTGTTGGATATGACATGTTTAGATGAACCAAATCTAGTCACCAACTCTTCGAGGAAATTAAAAATCCCACCCTCTATTGCATTTTTAAGGGTGATGACCTCTATCCACCTTGTGAAGTAATTAGTTTTCATAAGAATCCATTTGTGTCCAGCACTAGAGATAGGATTTATCACTTTGAAAAAATCCAAACCCCATTGAGAAAAAGTCTCTTCGGTTATAATTGGACTTAAGGGAAAGGTGGAATTTTTTCTTTTTCCAACAAAGAATTGACACTTAGTACATTTCTATATCTAATTGTGCACTTCAAAAAATATTGAGGACCAATAATATCCTGCTCGCGTGATTTTAAAGGTGGTATTCTTCGTAGAGAAGTGTCCATCCTCAAGCTTTCTATGGAACTCCTTAAGAACTCTTTCCACCTAGTGATTATCTAAACATCGGAGCAAGACACCATCATAATTCCTTTTAAATAAAGTTGATTCAATTAATACATACCTAGTACCCTGTAGTTGGTAGTATCACCTTTTGTGGATTGGAAGGTTAGTCGAGTAGTGCCCCTTTTGCATATATCGCATTTGATCTGCCACTCATGATCCATCAAACTCAAATTGATTTGAGTAGACTTGGTCAATATCCTTTTCAGCTTTAGAGCTCGATTCTTGTGCAAGGTATTCACAGAGACCTCTTCCCTGAACTAGCTTAGTTGGTCTAATTTCCACATCATATTCTAGGATCTTGGTGATCCAATTGAATATCTTCTCGGTTGTTTCTCCTTCTATAATATATTCACGTACACTAGGGTAAGGAACCAGGATGGTAATTTTATTGGCCGACACTAAGTGTCAAAACTTCTTAAGGCTCTTAACAATGGAAAAATCTTGTTTTTCTACAAAGTTGTATCTAGTTTCATAACCCTTGAGGGTTCTCAAGTGAAATTCAATTAGAGGCTCCCCATTGTTCTCTTCAACCTTCTGAGTGAGCATAGAATCTACGCTATGCTAACCATTGTATACATAAAGTAGGAAATATTAAGAAAATTCTAGGTTAGCCAACACCAGAGCAGCAAAGATAGCTATCTTAATCTTCTTGAAAGCCTCTTTACCCTCAAGGGTCCATTTAAACATCAAGTTATTCTTGAGCATCAACGTGATAGGTCTTGAGATGCCTACAAATTTTGAAATGAACTAACTGACAAAGTTAATCTTCCCTAAGAAATATTGCAGCCCTTTCTGATTCACCAATAGGGGTGATTCCATTATGGATTTCACTCTTTTGATTACTATTGCAATTCCCTCCTTGGATAATACAAAACCAAGTAGCTTACCTTGAGGTACTCTGAAAACATATTTTTTGGGATTTAAAGAAATCCTAAACTTTTGACACTTCTAGAAAACCTATTCTAGATTATCAAAATGATCATTTTTTTTATTTTGAAAAGTCTGTCAGGTCATCCAAACAAATTAGAATGATCAAATTGATCAACCCCTGAAAGAAATGTCCATTGCTCACTGAAAAGATGCACCAAAATTTGAAATTTTGAAGGGAATATTTTCATATGTGAATGTTTCCCACTTGGTGGTAAACATCATTTTATGTTGATCACCTTCCTTGACATATACCTGGTTATACCCTAAGAAACCATTAAGCAATGAAAACATCTCCAATCCAGCTACATTCTGCAAGATCTTCTCTATTGACAACAAAGGGTAGTGGTCTTTTAGCAAAGCTTTATTAAGGTCTCAAAAAATCAACACAAAGCCTAATGTCACCATTTTTATTTTGAATCAGTACTAGATTAGACACCTAAGTTGAGTGTTTAATCGAATAAATGATTTGAGACACAATCAATTTGGTGAGATCTTGTGCCATCAACTCCTCAACCTTTGGATGATATGCCTTTGCTTCTATAGGTCCAAGCTATAACTTTGTTGTATCTAAAACACAGATCCCTTAACCTTTCTTTATCTTCCCGTGAAACATCCCTTTCAACTTTTAGCTTTTTGTCATTTCCAACATCGAGCTCCTCATAATCCTTTTCATATGTGGTAAACCTTTTCTTGTCTTTCCTTACATCTTCACAATCAAAGAGATTTTTGAGGGAGATTAATCCTTGAGGGAGCTTATTTCCTTTTAGTTGGATGAACTTCTCTTCGGAAGGTTGAACACCTAGTTGTGAATAGTCAAAAACTCCTTTCAACTTTTGGATGAAGGTGTCTATCTAAGTGCCATCTTCAAAAACTTGCTAGTTCTAATCATTGTCAAGGATTGATGGTCAGATGATGATTTATACTATATTCTTCTTTATTATTGAATCAGAAATATTTTCAAACTATGATTTGATTGAAGCCATCCAATCAGCTACATTTTTTTGGGATTGGGGAATGACTTACACATTTAAAGCTTCAAATCCTTCTATCAAATCCCATATTCGATGTCTATAGGACTTTATTCTTGTATTTTTATTAGCCGCTTGCTCACAGACCTAGCTTACAATCAACTCAAAATATTTGAATCCCTGCAACCTCTTTGTTCCCATTCTCTCAGTGAGAATCAAACCATGGATCAGAGCTTCACATTTTTTATCATTATTAGAGCATGAGAATTGAAAATGATAGGCCTTGAGGGTCTTTGATCCTATTGGGGATAGTAATCAGACCCATACTCCAGAACCAACTTTACATTTGGTGCCATCAAAGTATAAGTTCCATAGACACTTATCCATCAGATCATCATATTTCTCTCGATCCTTTATCAATTTTAGATAGATCATATCATCATCAAAGATCGCGTACATGCCCAATCCTATGGCATGGAATTTTTGAATGAGTTGGAGTTGATGAACTAATTTAGGAGAACCTCCTCTTTGGGAGTTCAATCACTTGTGTCTTCTTCATCTTCCAACATCTCTACACAATATCCCTCCTTCTTTGATAAGGAGGTATATCTTGCTTCAAAACATAAGGCTACATTGTCCGCTATATGTTCAAGGTGCAAAGATTCAGACAGGATATTCATCTTATCCCTGTGCTTGGTTCTCAATATCAGATGGGTCCAGTCCAATGCCAAGTATTTGCCAAGATTTGTAATGAAATATCTAGAAAGACACATCCCAAATACTTGGGGAATTTCTATCACCACTACTTCTTGTAAGACTATTTGGCTCAGGCATGAAAAGAGGGTTAAAGACATATCTTTTATTTGGCCAATGGTCAAAACCTTCCTCCCATCCAATTACATGATTCCCTTCTAAACGAGATCATACTTAAGAATCAAGGCATCTGCCACTTGCTTTGGCATGACCATTGTATTGGCTCTTGAATTGATCATATTATTGTGCAAAATTTGATCTCCCACAATTAATGTTAAAAAGAATGGTGTGGGATTTGGCTTGCTTACCTCTTTATCTTTTGAGCCACCTGTGTCAGTTGTTTAAGTTGTAGCTTTTGAATATTGAGGGTCCAACATGGGTCCTTTATCTTTACTTTGATTGCACGACGAAGCTGCATCCATCTGTATTCTTTGTTCCTCATTTTTCAATGTTTCCCAAAGCAATCTCTTTTTCTTAGGAATAGATATAACATCCCATAGGGACACATTTGCAGGTGCCTTCTATTGGAAGACTAGAATCACTGAGAGGGGGGCTGAATCAATGATTCATGTAAGTCACAAACTTTTTACAAATCCAAGGATTTAATTGACTTTTGAACCAAAATATCAAATGAAATATTGTAGAACAAATTTGACTTTTGCATGAACAATATTATGTTTGCATCAGACATGAATTAAACATATATACATAACATTAACATATTTTTAACTTTATATGTTTCACATATTCATATGTATCAGAGCCCACATTAATAAAAAAACCTTTTATGCATGATATTTTGACATAAACATTGGCAGAAATAAAATAATGATAATTGACCACCATTCAAAGCATTTGATGACACATTGAGATCAAATAGATAAGAAAAAATCACACACATAAAATCATCACATAACACAATATATGTCCTGAGTAGAAAACCCTCTTGGGGAATAAAAACAACTCAAAAAATCTTTCTTTTTATTCACTTCGAGCACCAACTCTTCAAATTTCAAGAGCACCAACTCCTTTACAATAATGCATAATAGTCATAGTATACTATTAATACCCTAGAAGTGAAATTTGTTGCCCTAGTGTCTCAATAGAAGACTATTAATATTTTCAATGAGCACATTGAACAATGTTGTATGATAATGACAACATCTTCCTTAAATACTCTAGACATATAAATTTTATCACTTCCACATGATCAAAATCATCTACTCTATTCATTTATTTCATTAATAGTGATTAAATAATTTATTTAATCATTATTTCACTTTATGCCTAAGGTTCCTAAAGTATGTAATTGAATAGTTAAATACTTTACCTTATACCTTTTCTTCTCTAAACTAAATAAATAATAAAATTTATTTAAATTAGTCATTTGACCTATTTGGATTAAAACCAATTTTTAATCCCTATTTTTCTCTCTCCTTGTCACATTCTCCATAATCCTCTTTCAATCTAGATTAAATTAATTAATCCACAATTATGATGTGCACCACTTAATCAAGATTAGTGTCACATCCTCCATAATCTCCCACTTACCTCTAATCTCTCATTAATTATCCTAATCTAGTGTTTGCACAAACTTAATCAAGGTCATTATCCTAATCAATACCTTGGTCAACTCTCCCCATCCCCCAGGGAATTTTTAATTCATTTTTATTCACCCAAGGCTGCTCTCTTCTCCATATGAATTTTTAATTCACTTTTATCCTTCCAAGGTTTACCCTATCCCCATGCAAGTTCTAAGACTTGACTTATCATTTTACATGTGCCCAAGAATTCTAGAACCTTGGACTTGTCACATCATTCAAATGTGAAAAATCCCCACTTTTTGGAAACCCTCTTATCCACTAGATTCTTCCAATAATTGTGAATCTTTAACTCACTTTTATTCCTCTAAGGAATCTTGTCATCCCCCAAGGTACCTACAAGGTACTTGTCCTTCCTCCACCACATGTACCTCTCTCCCACCTCACTCCGACATCATCTCACCCTAGGCCATCTCACATTCCACATGTCAATATGTGAGGGCTTATGATTCCTCAACTCACCATAGCCCTTCATCTTGGCTTTGTTGGATTAATATCAACCATTGAATTCTCTAGAGAATTCAAATTGTTCTATAAATACCCCCTCATTCCTCTCATTTGGGAAAAAAATCTTTTGCTACCAAACTCTTGCCAAATTTTTATTTCCAGCATTTTAGCTTCTTCATAGCATTTTTCACCAATCCATCTTGCATCTTACATCCATTTAAATCCATAGCCATACAAGGAGTACACAAGACATCCAAAGATCAAGGTCCAACCAAGGAAGAAGCAACATGAAATTATAATCAATCTCAATTTATTTCATCTTGCTTTCATTTTATCAATTCCTTAGGCTAATCATTGAGTTGTCCTCTTTTGTGTTATTTCTTCATTAGTTTTTTAGCATCTCATAATAGGACTTAACATTTTAGGAGATCACAAATACAATAATCTGAGAATCACTATTGTAAAGTTTTTCAATGCAATAGAACTTCTAGATAAGTCTAAAGTTTCATATTCTTCTTCGAGGTAACCCAAAAAAATGATGAAGGTTCTCTTTTAAAGAAATTATATGTAATAACCTTTGTATGTAGTTTCAATAACTATAAACCAGCTCAGATTAGGGTTACAAGTGTCCTTTCACAAACTATTTAACAATTTTAAGCAGAGTAAATGAGAGTATTTATGTTACAGCCCGAGAAGAATCATCTAGAAACCCTAAAGGGTTTTAATCATAATCAACAAAATTTAAACCCTTATCAACAATATTTCACAAACAAAGATTTACTCGCAAACCTGCATACAGATTTGAGTGAGAATAAAACAATTTTATGCCTTTCAAAAAGATAATCCTTTTATCATTCTTAACAACTTCCTTAACATATTGTCGCAAGGTTTGTAAGAAAGAAAAGATTTTTTGTATTACCTGATCGTAGTGTAAGAAAACTGAACAAATACCATAAAAATTTGTTGAGGAGTTATTCACCCATTTCGGCAACTGATTTTCTCATTTTGGGTGTTTTTCCCTTGTCTAGGGGACCTATTTACCAAATCCAACCATCTATCCGTCCATTCTAAGAATCCATTCACTCATTCTAAGCAATCATTCCCTCTTTCTGACTAACTATTCATGCATTTTGGGAAATCGTTCACCCATTCTGATAACTTGTTTTCCCGTTTTGACTATCTTTCTCCTGCTTCGAGTATCCATTAACCCATTTTGAGTATCTATCTACCCGTTTCAAGTGTCATTCCCTCATCCCATCATCTGAATCTGATCTTTAATCCAATATCCCAACTTGAGCTTTATTCCACCTACATCTTCCTCCAATCCATCTTATTTATCGTTCCATCATCTAGGCCCTATTGATGGTGTTTTTATGCACTTCTCAACACAGGTAATAAGTAGGTGCATTACCTCTCTTGAAAGACAATTTTCCACAATCAGATTGTAGAACACTATCCCAAGGTCTCTCAGATGTTAGGTCATGATGATGCTTGGAATATTTCAATTGATTTATGTGATTTGCTGGAATCACAGGGCAGTCTTACCTAGTTGAAGCTGTAGGAGAATTGAGTCAATGAATGGAGTTTTATGGATCTAGAATTACTATGCTTTGCTACAGGTTCAGATAGTAGTCTTAGACTCCATTATTTCATCAGATTTGGCTTTACAATGTGCAACGAACCTTAACACAGGTTGCTTCTAAAAAAAGGAAAAAAAAAAAAGGGCGAGGAAGGAGGATATTTCCCGGACCTGCAACTATCGATGAACAGTGATCATGGAGGTTCCTACTGTGGACAGTTTCCTTCAACAGAATGTCACTTAATCAGAATTCTCACAATATCATAAAATCTGTGCTATCTTCTAAGGACTGCAGATATTCATCATTCATTCACTATGGGAAGGTGAATAAATATAAGATTTAATGAGCAGCAATGAAATCAAAGTCCAGACTAACTTTGCACAGTCATCTACCTTTAGCAAATGACCAAAAGTATGGACAAGGAAAGCATACACACAACAACAATCTCCAAAACCAAAGACAACATACTGTTGGTATGTGGCGACTGATCATTCTATACTGTACACTCTTCATGTATCCTCGCCAAGGTCCTGCTTTTTTGCAAAATTACTGAAAAAGGGAAAAATCACAAAAAGGGAAAAAACCCCGATTTTGTATAACCCTAATTTATAAAGGGTTTAGAATAGAGTTACAGTATCATAAGAAATAGGTGATTATTTGTGATATTGTAATAGGGTTTTGCACTGGTTAATAATATCATTGGATGGTTGAGGTTTGGTGGATGTAGCCCACATTGGGTGAACCACGTTAAATTCTCTGTGTTAATTTTATGTGTGATTTTATTTTTGGTTTATTTGATAAAATCTGCGTTTAGCTTTTAGATATCTGCCTTTGAAAACCTAACAAGTGGTATCAGAGCAGGTTGTTTTCGATTATCGTTTGCAGGAAAGTCTCATGGTTGAGTGGGAGTCTCACGGTTAAGTGGGAGCAATGGCAGACAAGGGTAAGTTGAAGGTTGATAAGTTCAATGGGAAGAACTACTAGTTATGGAAGATGCAGATGGAGGATTATCTCTATTAGAAGGATTTGTGGTGGCCATTGGAAGGGAAAACCAAGAAACCCACAGCAATGATGGATGAGGACTAGGATATTTTGGACAAAAAGGCACTTGGCAGTATTCACTTATGCCTGGCACAATCGGTGGCGTTCAATATCACAATAGCAAAGACAACTCTAGAGTTGATGGAAACCCTAGCAAAGTTGTATGAAAAGCCTTCCGCTTCGAATAAGGTATTTCTTATGAAGCGTTTATTTAATATGAAAATGGCAGAAGGTGGATTAGTTACTGATCATTTAAATGAGTTCAATACAGTTACCAGTCAATTAACTTCTGTAAAAGTAAACTTTGATGAAAAAGTTAGGGCTCTTTTGATTCTGTGTTATTTGCCTGAAAGCTAGAATAGCTTGGTAATGGCTGTTAGCAATTCTATTTCTAGTTCAAATACATTGAAATTTGATGATGTTGTTGGTGTTATTTTGAGTGAGGAAATTCATAGGAAAAGTTCAGGTGGAACATCCACATCAGGTAGTGTTTTGAATGCAGAAAGCAGGGGTAGAACAAATGAGAGACGAAACAATTTTGGGAGTCGTGGGAAGTCATGAGGAAAATCAAGGGACAGAAGGTCCCAATCTAGATACAAGAGGGATTACTGGTACTGTGGTAAGCTAGGGCATGTAAAGAAAGATTGTTGGTCTTGGAAAAATAAAGAATGAGACAAACAAGAAGGAAATAAAGAGGAAAATGTGGTAAGTAATAAATCTGATGAGGATGTTTTGATTCTTTCTCTTGACAATGCTGATGATTCTTGGGTGTTAGATTTAGGGGCTTCATTTCATGCTACGCCCCATAGAAATTATTTTCTTGATTATGTCCAAGGGGATTTTGGGCTGGTTTATTTGGGAGATAATGAACCCTGTCAGATTGTTGGAAAGGGAAGAATCAAGATCAAGTTGTAGAATGGGAATCATTGGCTACTACATGAGGTAAGGCACGTTCCAAAGCTAAAAGGAAATTTAATTTCTGCAGGGCAACTAGATGATGAAGGTTGTGCTGTTACATTTAGTGATAAAAATTGGAAGGTTACAAAAGGTGCCTTAGTAGTAGCAAAAGGTGTGAAAGTAGGTACCTTATATCTTTGTACAGTTCATACTGTTTCTTCTACTTTAGCTATTGCAGATAAAAATCAATGTTCAGGAACAGTTGCTGTAGTTCAGCAGGAAGAAAATTAGATAGTTGCTATGAATTTTGAATCAGCACTATGGCATAATAGACTTGGGCATATGAGTGCAAAAGGTATGAAAATACTTCATTCAAAGAATTTTTTACCAAGTCTAAAATGTGTTAATATGGATTTCTATGAAAGTTGTGTTTATGGAAAACAAAAGAGAGTTAGTTTTCTCAAGGATGGGAAACAAAAGAAAGATGAGAAATTGGAGCTTGTGCATACAGATGTATGGGGACCAGCTTAGATATCTTCTCTTGGTGGCTCTCATTATTATGTCACATTCATTGATGATGAAACTAGGAAGGTATGGATTTATTTCATTAGGCAAAAATCTGATGTATTTGAAACATTTAAAAAATGGAGAAGCTTGGTTGAGAATGAGACAGGTAAAAAGTTGAAATGTCTCAGATCTGATAATGGTGGTGAGTATTACAGCAAAGATTTTGAAGATTATTGTTCCTCTAATGGTATTCGTAGGCAGAAAATGATTCCAAGGACTCCACAGGAAAATGGAGTGGTTGAGCGTATGAACAGAACAATAATGGAGCGTGCACGAACTATGAGATTGCATGCTGGGTTGCCTTTAAACATGTGGGCAGAGACTGTAAATACTGCTATTTATTTAATTAATAGAGGTCCTTCTAATCCTTTGGGTTGTGGTATTCTAGAGGAAGCATGGAAAGGTAAGAAGGTAAGTTATTCTTTTCTGAAAACCTTCGGTTGTGAAGCATTTGCACATATAGATTCTGAAAATAGAACCAAGCTTGATGCAAAATCAAAGAAATGTATATTTGTTGGATATGGCATAGATGAATTTGGTTATAGGCTTAGGGATTTCGAAAATAAGAAAATTGTGAGAAGTAGGGATGTCATATTCAATGAGAAAATGTTGTACAAAGATCTATTGCAGCAACATGAGAAGAAAAAACAAGATTATGCAATGTTGGATGATATTACAAACACCAATGTTCCAGTGGTTCCTCATGCTCCGCAACAACAATAAGAAATACCACAAAATCCAGTGAATGTTAGGCGATCTTCAAGGTTAAGTAGACCTCCAAAAAGATTTTCTCCCTCTTTGTACTCTATTCTATTAACTAATGCTGGTGAACCAGAATGTTATCATGAAGCTATGTAGGTGGATACCAAGGTTCAGTGGGAGTATGGAATGGAAGAAGAAATGGACTCCTTGCTGAAAAATCAGAATTGGGAATTATGCAAGTTGCCTACAGGTAAAAAGGCTTTAGCAAACAAATGGGTTTATAGGATGAAAGAGGAGGATGGAGGTAAGAAAAGATTTAAATCTAGATTAGTTGTAAAGGGATTTGCACAAAAATAGGGTATTGATTTTGATGAAATATTTTCTCCAGTTGTTAAAATGACCTCTATTCGTATTGTGTTAAGTATTGTGGCTGTTGAAGATTTGCATTTAGAATAGCTTGATGTTAAAACTACCTTTCTCCATGGTGATTTGGAAGAGGAAATTTATATGGAATAGCCACAAGGATTTGAGGTCAAAGGTAAGGAGAAACTAGTGTGCAGATTGAAGAAAAGCTTATATGGCTTGAAGTAAGCACCTCGACAATGGTATCTTAAATTTGATAGTTTTATGGCTGAGCAAGGTTACAACAGGTGTAATTCATACCATTGTGTTTATTTTAAGATGCTAGGTGAAGATAGCTACATTATTTTATGTTTATATGTTGATGATATGCTTGTAGCGGGGTCTAATATGGATCACATAAAGGAGTTAAAACAACAGTTAGCAAATTCATTTGCTATGGAGGATTTGGGGGCAGCAAAACAAATCCTTCGTATAAAGATTACAAGAGATAGGAAAAATAAGAAATTGTTTTTATCTCAGGTTGATTATGTTAAAAAGGTGTTGCAGAGATTTCATATGGAGAATGCAAAAGTTGTCAGCACACCTTTGCCCAGTCATGTAAAATTGACTAAGGATATATGTCTGAAGACACAAGAGGAGGAAGAAAAAATGTCCAAGGTACCATATGCTTCAGCTATAGGTAGTTTAATGTATGCCATGGTATGCACGAGACCAGATATTGCACATGTTGTAGGAGTTGTTAGCTGATATATGAGTAATCCAAGAATTGAAAATTTGGAATGCAGTGAAATGGATTCTCAGGTATTTGAGAGGTACACTAGATAAAAATTTATGTTTTGAGGGCTCTAATATAGATTTAAAAGGTTATGTTGACTCAGATCTGGTAGGGGATATTGATACCAGGTGGAGTACCACAGGTTATGTATTTATTATTGGTGGGATAGCAGTAAGCTAGATATCTCGATTGAAAAAGGTGGTTGCTTTATCCACCACATAGGCAAAGTATGTGGCTACAACAGAGGCAACAAAGGAGATGATATGGATGCAATTTTTCATGGAAGAGTTAGAAAAACAACAGGCTGAAAATTACTTGTTCATAGACAGCCAGAGTGCTATACATCTTGCAAAGAATTCTTCCTTGCACTCTAAAACCAAACACATACAGTTGAGGTATCATTTCATTCGGTCAATGTTGGAGGATGGATAGGTAAAGTTGGAAAAGATACATACAGATTTAAATCTAGTGGATATGTTTACTAAGGCAGTGATAAGGGAGAAGCTAAGCTCCTCCTCAGCTTCGATTGGCCTTCAAGGTTGAATTAAAGTATAAGAAAGTAGCAGGGTCCAAGGTGCTTATTTCCAGTGGGAGCTGTAAGTGCAACGGTGTTGTCCAGGTTCAGTCTCCAAGTGGGAGATTGTTTAGGTGTGGAGCTTGATCAATCTCCAAGTGGGAGATTGTTGGTATGTGGTGACTGATCATTCTATACTATACACTCTTCATGTATCCTCGCCAAGGTTCGGGGCCGAGCCGGGCCCTGGGCGGGGGTTTGGGGGCGACAACCCCCAAAAACGGGGGTTTGGGGGTGGTAGCCCCTGAGAAAAAATTTTGTCCTGCTTTTTAGCGAAATTACTGAAAAAGGGAAAAATCACAAAAAGGGAAAAAACCCCGATTTTGTATAACCCTAATTTATAAAGGGTTTAGGATAGAGTTACAGTATCATAAGAAACAAGAAATTATTCATGATATTGTAATAGGGTTTTGCACTGGTTAATAATATCATTGGATGGTTGTGGTTTGGTGGATGTAGCCCACATTGGGTGAACCACGTTAAATTCTCTGTGTTAATTTTATGTGTGATTTTATTTTTGGTTTATTTGATAAAATCTGCATTTAGTTTTTAGATATCTGCCTTTGAAAACCTAACACATACTAAATCTACCAAACTTAATCTAAGGGCATTAAAAAAGAAAAGTATCTTAAAACAAAGCTACGACTAAAAGGGAGAGGAATCATGAAACAAATTGAGAAACCCATAAATACACCAAAAAATTACTATATTTGCTATTATAATTTCTGCAGTATGCCTTTACAACAACTCAACTCTCTTAAAATGAGAGGAGAGCCCTATTTATAGTTTTCAAAAAACAAAATGAGTGGCCAAGATCTAATTCAATTGTGTGTCCAAGAATCACTTTACATTAGGGTTTCACCTACCCCCAAATATATTACATTTATAAATAACTTCTTGTTTCTTCCCTATTTCATCATCTATTGACAACACTATAGAAAATTTGTCTTTTAGTCATTTGCCTTTTGTTGTAGCTATTCTTCAAGGAACTCATCGTCGATGACAGGATTGCCCTCTCAATTCTTCAATGTGGCATACTCCATGAAACTTAGGATCAGGGACTAAAACTTATCCCACTCCATGATATCGGATCACAGAATTTGGTAACTCCATTCCTGGAAATTGTTGCCTAGCTTCTTCTAGTCATCATCATATTTCGCAGCATTGTCTTTAAAAAGTTTCGATTATGCAAAGGCTCAAGCAGCAGAGCACATGAATTCAGTGGTGACCTCAGCAGACATCCCATCTTCCATAATCTTGAAGAAGTAGGGCTTTATATTCTTAGGATTAATCTCTTGCCCACTCAATGTTTGGCGCCATTCACTCCAAAACCTGCTCAAGCCTGCTCTTTCGGTGATGAAAATCTTGCTTCCAGGTGTCCACTAGCTAGTGATCATCATCCTTGAAGGCAAGGTCCTTTTCCCAGACATCGCTTGGCAACACGAGTATGGCCTCAATCTTTAGGTAGGCCGCCTCGTAATTCCTTGGGAACCTTTCACAGATCTGCCTTGTGTCCTCGAGAGTTTTCTGAACTTCTAGGAACCTATTTGTTGCCCAGACAGCCAAGTTGATGCCTATATTTCCCATATCCAAAACCTGCTAGAACCAGTTTTTTGTAGTCTTGTCTAAATTCTATCTCTTCTCTAGCTTGTTAATTTGTTCTTGGGATAGCAACTGAGGCGGGGCCGATGACATCGTGGGCTGCTCATCTGGAGATGACCATTGTTGAATATAAGTTGTTAGATCAGCCACTTGCTCCTTTAGTTCTTCTTTAGAGACCTTATCATGCTGGATAAGGTGCACTACTATGGCAACTGACTCTTGGAGATGCTCAACCTTTTGTTCCCTTGTGGCCACTCCCAAGTCGATGGTGGAGACATTGTAAGTTATACCTTGTTTCCCAACCATCAGTGTTACTATCTGCACTGCCCTTGATCCCGAAGCATCCATGGTGACTTTCTATCTGACCCTCGGCTTCTTCTCCTTCTTGGTTCTTATTTGTGCTCAGGGCATAATGGCTTCCAGTCTCACCTTGGGATCCTTCGAGGTGGGAGTCTTTTTCTTTAGCTGACTTTGCAGCCAATCAGACACTTGGGGTTCCTCCCTTGGTGGTTCAATTCAATTCATGCTGCCCTCCTTCTCAAGTTCGATGGTTCTGACAACAAGAGCCTTCTCCTTTATTCTTGCATTTTCCTTTTCTTCATCAGGGTCTTGTTCAAACGTTTTATGTCTAGCAAGGGACTTAGTGTGCAACTGCTCCTTAGGTGAATCCTTCTTTTCAGCATCCTCCTATTTTTTGTTTAGAGTGTCTTGATGTGCCTTAGGGTTCTACTCTTGTTCATCCTTGTGGAGGAATGCTTCCTTGTCATGCTCTGTAGTTTGGCCATGTCCCTCGGTTGGAGACCTATTACCCTCTATTTCTGGAGCAACCATCTCCTCTTCCTATGCAAGTCGGTCCTCGGCTTCGTTATCCTCAATTTCCTTGCTTCCCCCACTCTGCATTGAGCTCGAGATCATTTGACTCTCAGATTAGTTCAGCATTGAGGTCCTCACTGCCCTCACTAGAAGATTCATAGGCCACCTCATCAATCTCCCAATGCTCGAACAAGGGGTGTTCGTGATATTCAAACTCTTCGTGCTCCGGCGCCTTCTCAGCCTCTAGCTTCTTTCGTTCAAGCTCGGCTGATATTTACATGGTTGCTTTCACCTTTGGTGATTCAGTAGAGGGAGAAGAATTTAAAGTGGAGGCCATAGCCTGAGCTATCGCAGCCTAGACCATTGGCTTGGAGAGCATCCCTGAAAGCTTAGACGGCACATTCTGCATGTACTTTACAAAAGACTCTAGAAGGCTAAGGGCACGTGTTGTAGTAGCAAAAACGGTGGGAAGGGAAGGAGACATGGAGGAAGAGGACATTGGTGAGGTGGTGGTAGACGATGAATCCACGGGAATAACTTGCAACACCAAAGGAGTGGGAGGAAGGTGGAAAAAGATGTCCACCACGGGTGGGGAGGAAGCAGAGGCTACAAGCGAAGCATGAGGGATAGGGGAAATAGTAGTGGTAGTAGTAACAATGGTAGGAAGGGACCCTAGTGAGCTAGATCCTCCCTTTTTGATCTCAAGGGATGGACCCTTGGTTATTAGAGTAATCCCCGCGCTGCCAGTTGTTTTCCTCCTCTTCTTGGAAGGTTCAGGCTCAGAAGCCTTACGGGCATAGACCTTCGATTTGGGAAGTTGTTCACTAACCTCTTTTCTTTTCTTAGTCTTGACTGATGGTGGGGTCTTGGATGTCTCCCTAGTTGCAACGGCAGCTGCTCGGCCTTCAGAGCCACTTGGTTCACTTATGTGCTCATTTGTAAGTTCGATGAATGTTAGGATGACCCCTTGTTGTTTCAACTGGGCCACCATCTTGTCGATCCATGCCCTCATTCGGATTTCAATGGGCCTAGTAAGTATATTAATATCATTAATCTCTTGCTCATTCCAGTCAATTGCAGGCAGCAGCAAGTTGGAAACTACATCGTATCCTAGATCCACAACTGTGTCTTCATCTTCCATTAGCTGGTCAGGGACTAGACATAAGTTCACCCTTCACACATAGATGGTGGTCATGCACATGTAATGTCACAACCACACCTCAAGATCATCTTTGCAATTAGCCTAGAAGTCCTCAATGTTGTGGAGGTGGGCGTATTCATGTCCTAGTGCCTTTCTGATGTGACCATAAGGATCCATTCGTGGCCTTGTTGTGTATTGTTCAAAGTTATACTCGACCAACTCCTTCTTCAAATATCTTGCACACTAGGAGGTATGGATCTTATACATCCCCTGACCAAGATTAATGAGATAAGTGGGGCCTGCCAAATTTTTTTCTCTCAAGATGCTGTGAATGTGTCACAGCTGCCAAGTCAGCTCTAATAGGATGATCCGGTCATTTGGGTACCGGGGTAGCTTGTTTGGCCTTTTGGTGAATCCTTGAGTGTGTATGTATGTGAACTTGGGGAACTAGATGTATCAGAAGGTGTACTGCCTGAGGAGGGCCCTGGAACTGTGGGATAACCTTCTATGAAAATCCCCTCCTAAGGATTGGATAATGTGAGCAATGAATGCGTCATTCACCCTGCAATAGTCTCTTTTGAAGTTTCAAAACTATAACTGAGGGTACTTGTCATAAGGTTTGAGCTCTGGCCCTGATGGATTGCTGGGCATCATTTTCAACCCCTGATAATGCCATCGATTGGCGAGGGAATAGACCAAATAAGAGTTCATGAAGAATTTGTTGGTTTTCTTCACGGTGGTAAACTGCACGTGGAAGCAGTCACTAATTATCTCGCCCCAATAGAAGGCGGTGCCTTTATAGCGGAGAATCTGCTCTATAAAATAGAACATCCATTCTTGGAAGAAGACCATGCTGGGGAGGCCCATTACTTGGCTGACTAGAGTTACGAGGTCATGGTAGTCCTCGAAGAAATCACTGCAGAAGAGCTCCTGAGGAAGCTTCCCAGCACTACCTTGTTTGTCCTTCAACCAGTACTGGTTGATAAGCCTTTTGCACCCCAATGGGTCATATTCCCACAACTCCTTGCATTCCTCCATGGTGGGGACCTCCATGCTCTCAAAGGTAGAAATGTGGAAGGTCATCGCTATACCTGACGGAGACATATCTGCAAGGATATTTCCGTCATGGTCCACTGTGGTTCTAGTATCAGGTTGGTATGCCTCCACACATGCCATTACCAGCTCTGGGGCCACTAAAGGTGGTGGGAAACCTACAACCTTAGCAAGTCCACTACTCTTTATTAGCCTTGTGTTTTCTGTTTTTGGGTTCATTTTGACCCTCTTCGTGAATTCATCAACATCGACCTTCTGATGTTGGTATCTGAGACATCCCTCCAAAGGGTAGTGATCCTAGACTAAACGGGGACTCCCTAGAATTTTTATTTCATCAGGTCCCTATCTTCCTTGCCCCTTGGTGGCTTGGCTGTTCCTTTTCCTTTCTTGGAAGCACCGGAAGTCTCTGCACCGGATTCCATAAATCTTGCACAAAACACGTGAATTAGTAACCATAAACTTGATAAAATGGCCACCGACAAGTCCCTACATTTCAAGATTAGTCTAGTAATCATAATTCATATTTAATAACCATGCAAGATGGATACTTCATCGTTAGAAAGAAGTACAAAAAATCCAGAGTTCTTGGGCTAGAATTCCCTTGTCAGAATGTCATTTGAAAGGGCAAAATGAGAATGGAATTCCCATAGGCATTTCTCGAGGTTGGATTTCAGGATTTGAGGTTGGATATGGAGGAAAACCTAATTTTAGCAAGTGGGTCAAAATCCATTTTGGATTTGGAGGTCATTTGATCCTTCATTTGGAAGTTTGGGAATCATCTGTAGGAAAGTCATGTGGAATGGCACAGAGGATGCGGAATTCCGAGCATCAAAATCCAGGTCTCTAATTGTTGTCACTGGGAAGTGGCTATGGGTCGGTCGTTGGGAATGGTGAAATAAAAGTGGAAATTTGGGGGAGGAAATCTATGAGGTAGTTCTTGGAAGCAGTCAGAGGGTTCGGGAAAACTAGGTGGCGAATGGAGCATCGGGACCCGGAGGTCGGGAAGCTGTCCTGAACTCGCCGTTAGAACAATGCAGGTGGAATAGAATCCCGAGAGGGGAATTTTGACATTCAGAATCCAAAAGGAACTCGAAGGAAATTATCTGGATTTTAGTTTTCGGTGGATAGCGGACCGAGGTCCGGGAGCCGGGAAGATGCTCGGATGAGGCCATTTGGGATGGCGAAGACACAACGGAATCCCGGGAAGGGAATTCCGATGGTCAAAGTCTGAGGTGGGAAATTGGTTGAAGGCTTCGATCGGAAGATGGAAGACCTTGTGGCTAGGAAGTTGGGTTCAGAAAGCCGTAAGGGGAAGGCCGTTGAAATGGCAAAGATGGGACAGAGTTCCAGGAACAGAATTTTGAGGACCGAATCCTGGAGTTGGGTTTGAATTTAGCAGATCGATCTTAGAAGTCCCTCAGATGAACTTCAAGCATCTAGGGTCCAAGAGTCAGGAAGGCGCAAGGGTGAGGCCCTTTGGAATGGCAATGACACAACGAAATCCCGGGAAGGGAATTCCGATGCTCGAAGCCCGAGGTGGGTTTGGAGGCCAGAAAATTTGAGGAGTTTGAGGATGGTGGTGGGGAACCTCAGGTCCAGAGGATGTCGGTGACTGTTTTGAAGAATGGTCGCGGAGAGGTGAGGTTTTGGACTAGATTTTAAGCCACTTAAGGATTGTCTTTTGATTTTATAAGAGATGGGTTTTGATGGGAAGGCCTATATCTACCAAATTTTAACATGGTTTTTTCATTTTATATCATTTAAGGCTCAAAAATGGAAAAATAAAGGATGAGGGCACGGACAGCAGGCATACCTCAAGATTCTAGAGATGGTTTCTAATAGCTGCGCAAAAGGGCGTTCAAAATTCGAGCTCGAAACGAAGGCTGGAAACTTCGGACATCGGGAGTTCTCCAACCTTTCTATCGCTCAAATCAATTGACAATGATGGCCAGAAAATGCACTTTTATAGCTAAAACCGCTATTAATACAACATTAAATTCATTCATATGGTGGTAGGTTAGGTTGGTGGATTTTCAAAACACAGACGATGGCGGGAGGTCCGGGAATCCGTCCCGCCACATCCGTTGAAACAGCGAAGCCCGATGCGAAACTCGAAAGGGAAAATCTGGCAAAGGAAACCCGCATAGAGGAAATCTAGAAAATGAAATCCGGCAAGGGAAACCTGGCAAAGGAAATCCGACAATTGCCATAGCTGCCAGAATGGCAGCGGGACACAGAAAACCCGAGTTAACCCGAGACTTAGCAATTTTAAAAAGGGTGGGGACTTTGGTCGAGCTTAAAATATGGCATGGGGAAATACACCAACCCTTTAATGCACAAAAATGGGCACGTAAAATGAGGCATAACATAAGGGATCCGACGACCAAAAAGAGGGAAAAGAGGGTCCCCGTTCTAAATGGGGCGTGTGTGCAAAAGGCACAACAAATAGCGACTCCACTGGGAGAACACTCCCAGCGTTCTAAAGATAAATATTCATTTTGAACCCATGATCTTCTGAGTTTCAGAGACCTAAGACAATTTTCAAAACTGAACTAAGAACAATTCAAGGAAGGTGGGGTCAAATCAAACCGCAATTTTATCATGGAAGTGTGTACATGGTGAGCTCATTCCCCTTCCTCAGAGAGAGTACGAGTAAGCACTAGTTGGAGGAGATAAGCTATGTAGTTTATGTAATCCCAAAAGTAATCTGGACATTGCTCCGCTACCAGTCAGGCGTCCATAGCCCCGACAGAGTTGTCGCTATGATCTCACGAACATAGCTCTACTGCCAGCCAAGTGTCCATAGCCCTGGTAGAAATATTCGCATACACATATGGTTGTTCTATGCAATTTATTTATTGCTTGTGTTGAATATTTCCTTTTAGCACTTTCCTTCTTTTTTTTGTCAACCGTGTGAATGGCGAAGTTCACAATGGGCTTGAGAATCGTAGTGGTCACTGGAACAGACTTTAGATTTTTCACTTATCTCTACTTCCCAGTGACCACCATACCATCCTTTGGAGATACTTTAAAGTGTGTTTTATGTTCCATGATAAGAGTAGGGATTCAAGCAGGCAGTCATCCTAGGTTAGTGCAAAGTTTGAAAGTTGAAAACCAATAGTTAGGAGCTTTTAGAGGGTAGCAGTATGGAATGAAGGATTATCTAGAGAATCAGCATGAAAGTAGAGAACAAGGAAAACCATTCATTGGACCAGGCACGGCCACCATAGGAGAATAGGGAGACTCCTCCAAAATCATGACAAAATGGCCAAGAAGGCAAACAAAACCAAAGGATAAAGCAGGAAATCTATCCTAACCTATGTACAACTATTTACATAGATGACTCCCAAGAGCTCAGGCCTAGAAGTAATGCTTGAGGTGTTGCCCATTGACTGGCAACGGGACGTCTTCACCAGTGAGAGTCTTTAGACGGAAAGCATTATCGCCAAGAATTTCAGCAATCTGGAAGGGGCCAAGCCAAAGCTTGTCGAATTTGTTGTGTCCCCCTTTCTTTTCATGGGCCTTGTCCCAGTAGAGGACTAGCTCGGAAATGTGGAAGGCCTTAATTTTGCCTCGACGGTCGAACCATCTTTTGACTATGCCTTGATGTTTGGCAAAAGTTTCTATTGCATGGTCTCGTACTTCTTCAAGGTACAACAACTCAGCGAAGCGAGCTTCTCTACAGTGTCCTCCTTCATAAAAGTTGTTGATAAATTGAAGGGTTGGGATTTTCAAATGAATGGGAAAGATGGGTTCTAGGCCATAGACTAGATGGTATGGGGAATCCCAAGGGCAACCTTATGGCAGGTGCGATCTGCCCATAAGGCGAAATGAAGTTGGGTGTGCCAATCCTTAGGATTCCTATCTAGCAGCTTCTTAATCACCGTGATCAAGTTTTTGTTGGTGGATTCAGTAAGGCCATTGCCTTCAGGGTAATAGTTAGAGGAGAATTTGAGGGCGATACCATAATCGAAGGCCCAACTTGTGAATTTTAGTGAGGTGAACGTCAGACCGTTATCACATACTAGAGCATATGGGCAACCAAAATGATTTAAAATAAAACTTTCTAAAAAATTTGTTACTACTTCAATTGTACATTGCCTGCAAGTTATTGCTTTTGTCCACCTAGTGTAGTAATCAGAAGCAGTTAGAATGTACCTGTGTCTCATAGATGATGGATGACTTACCAGACCAATGAAGTTGAGACCCCATTCTGCAAAAGGCCTTACCTCCAGAACATGTTGTAATGGGACAACAGCATTCCTTTCCCTAGCAGCGGCAATCTGGCACACGTGGTAGGTGCGGATGTGACCGTGAGCATCCTTGAAAATGGTGGGCCAATAGTACCCAGCTCTCAAGATTTGTTGCATAGTTGATAGACCTGAACCATGGCTAGTTCCAAACTTGTCATGGAATTCCTTAAGAACGAGATCAGCTTCCTCCTTTCCTAGGCATCGCAGATAGATACCTTCATGATTTTTCTTGTACAATATAGAGCTCTACAACATATAGCTACTTCTTTTCAACCTCGGAGCTCATCTTTGGACTCCTTGCAGATGGGTTGGGCACTTCTGGTTCAGCAGGTAGTACACTATGTCATCATACCACTCCCTTGGGGAGACATCCTCTAGCTGGTACTATTGTACCGTGAGTTCAGGTACAGCATCAATAACTACCTCTACCATTGTTCGAGTGAGTGCCTGTCCTCTTACAAACTTCATCGACTGGATCTCCATATCATATTCCTGCAGCAACATGATCCACTTTGCCCTTCATTTGCCCAGCTCATTCTACATAAGCAACATTTTCACTACGAGGTTCGGAACTATGGCAAAAACCTTTGCACAAGATGTAGTGCCAAAACTTTTTGACTCCTTTAACAAGGGCATAAGCTTGTTTTTCTATGCCATGATAGTGAAGTTTAGCATCCTTCAAAGGAGCACTCATGAAGATGATCGGATGCTTGCTCCCTTCATCATCCTTTTGCATCAGAATGCTGGCATAGGAATGATTTGAAGCAAAGGAGTATATATAAAAAGGTTTCAGGTAATTGGGGCTGACCAACACAAGGGCATCATCGATTGCTCTCTTGATCTCCCCAAAATTCTGCTTTGATTCGGGAGTCCACTCAACCTTGGTGTCTTACTTCAGCATGGCATTGAGCAGTTTGACGATTTCCACAAAGCCAGTGATGAATTTGTGGCAAAGTTAATCTTCCCGAAGAAAGATTTTAGTTCTTTCTTGCTGCCTGGCAGGTGGATTTTCATAATGGACTAGATCCGTTTGGGGTCAATAGAGATTCCCCACTCTGATAAGACGTGTCCAAGGAGCTTTCCCTCAGTGACCCCGAAGATGCACTTCTTTGGGTTAAGGGACACCCCAAATGTGCGGCATCTTTCAAAGACCTTGCATAGGTCAGCGACATGATTACCCCATTTTTGTTAGAATACTGTTAAATCATCCATGTAGATGATGATGCACTTTCCTATCAAGTCTTTAAATGCAATATCCATGGCTCGCTGGAAAGTGGCGCCAGTGTTGATGAGTCCAAATGACATTCTTCTATATGCGAACATTCCCCATTTGGTGGTTTAAGTTATAGTATGTCGATCCTCATACTGCACCATGACCTAGTTGTATCCCAAATATCCATCCAAGAAGGACATCATCTGGGATCCGTTCACTACCTACAACACCTCATCCAATGAAGGTACAAGATACTTATCCTTCTCTGATGCTCGATTCAGATTGCGGAAGTCCACATACAACCTGATTTCTCCATTTTTCTTTCTAACGGGGACCAAATTCGCTACCCATGTAGAGAGTCTAACCGAAAAGATGATCTTGGCTAATAGCAGCTTTTGTATTTCCTTATAAATGATTGGCTCCAATAGAGCATTGATAGGGCATTGCCTTTGCCGGAACGACTTTATATCTGGTTTGAGAGGGATAGTGTCCATGATAATCAACGTGTCATATGTTTTGAGGTCATCATAGCTCCAGGCGATGATGTCATGATATTTGCGTAACATTTCAATAATTCCTTTTCTTTCTTCAGGAGCACATACCTTACCTATGAACACGTTTTTGGCATTTCCAGTTGTTCCCAGGTTGCAGGTATCACACTGACCGCTGATAGTATCTTCTTTGGCTTGTTGATCTTGGTCTCTGATCTGATCAAGGTCAAAAATTCACTCCAATTGAACCATTCCTCTAGGGATGGTGTTAGTTTTTAAGTTGATGGCCCCTTCTATATCCAATTTTGCCTCTTGAGGCTCGACCTCATCGATTATCTACGTAGCAAACACATCAAAACTGGTGAGGAATTCCAGAATGTGTGTGTCATCATTGAATACTTGGAAATTGGCCACATTATTTGGCACTGATGAGACGGAAGTGAGTTCCACTGTGAATCTTTTGAGGCCAGATAGGGATAGCGGTTGTAGTGTGATTGCCTCCTGTGCTAGGGCATTGGCTATATAATTCTGAGTGCGAGGGATTAGCTGAATGTTGAATGCATCCAACCCTTCCAGTAGATCCCAAATGTGGTGCCGGTAGTTAGTAAGTCTTCGATCATAGTAGGAATAAAGCTTTCTAACCTACTTTATGACTAACTCCGAATCTTCGTACACCTGGAGCATCTTGACATCCTTTCTCAATGCCATTAAGAGGCCCAATACCAAAGCCTCATATTCTGCCATGTTATTAGAAAAATAAAATTATAGTCTATGAGTAGAGAAGTATAATTTACCTTTGGGACTGATCAGTTTGAAACATGCTCCAGCTCTGTGCTTGGATTTAGAACCGTCAAAGCACAACATCCAGAATCCAAGAGAATCCTCACATGTAGGGCTGACAGATTCGATCCTTACCTTAGATGGGACCATCATTTTGGTGGCTGCTTCTAAGCTCACTAGGATAGCACACGTCTACTAGTGCAATGCCAACCCAGTCTTCTCCTTCGGAAAAACCCATATTTTAACATGTTCAATTGCTCTTTGGCACAAGCAGTAGTCAAAATCTGAGTGTGCAACATTATGCACCCTGCACCAATTAGGGAGCTGAAGTTCCTAGAAGTTCATTCGGGTTCCCAGACTGAGTTGGTCATGCACACATTTCTCCATGAAATCTTGGAAACCATCGAAGAGTCCAAGGTCGTCCCTCTCTTCTAGTTCTTCGTCATCGGGTTCTATGAGCATTTCAGTGCTCTAAGAGACATTGGCCAAATTAGCAAGTGGGCTACATAGTACAAGAAGGACCCCGCTCATTCCTTCATCTTCAGGGTATTCCTGCTCATTTCTATATGCCACTGGAGAATAATTTCTGAGACTTATTTCGACATACAGCACCTCATTCATGTTGTTGTACTTCATAATCATAAATTTCATCCATGGTTCTCTATCAATCCAGATCTTATTAGGCATTCCCTTCTACGGTAGCCATATATGAGAGTAATCAGTGGTGACGTATCCATTCAGTGCCCTCATGAAATCCCTTCCTAGGATTATGCCATAGCTGTCTAGGATATCGGCCACCTATATATCAATGGCTTGTTCGATTCGGGGATCGGCAGCAACTTGCATGGGTATCCTATTGATTTCCCCTACTATGTTGATTTCGGTTTTATCAAGTTACGTCACCTTTCACCGGGAAGGGGTAGGCATGATTTCGAGTGCCTTGCACATGCTCAAGGGCATGACATTAGCTGATGCTTCTGACTCTAGCAAGAAATTGTGGAGGTTCTTTTTGAACACATAGACGGTGGTCAGAAACGGAGGGGTCTCGAATTTCCCTTGAAATAACCCTCCAGCAATGTCCACCTGAGTGACCTAGGCCTTTTCCTTCTCGTTACCTCTATTTTGGGTTGGTGTTAGATTAGCTGCCCTGTCAAACTGCTTGTTTGCATGCTGACTTGTTGGTGGTTCAACCTTAATGTTAAAAATCTGCCCAACAACTGGTTCATTCGATTGATCACTAAAAGAAACCCTCTTTACTGGAACTTTTTCCTGAGCTGACCTATGTGACGGGGTCCCATTTATCATTCAGAAAAAGGCGTTCCTGATAGCAGGCACCTTTAGAAGTTTTAAGGTGGATGCACTCAGCTTTACCTTCTTGAATTCCTCAGCAATATACTCCCCCATTTGCTCAATCTCTTGGTCATGGGAAACATTACGGGAGGGGCTAGCATTTTGGCTTTGGTTGTTGCTTTGTTGTTTATTTCTGCTGAGATATCATGTGGGTGTAAGTGGAAAACCTGGATTATTATTTGCACTTGGATTGGAAGGGGTACTAAAATTATTTGGCGAGGTGGAGGTCATGAAAGGACCTCCAGCATGACCTCCTTCTTGTCTATTTATGAGGTTGTAAGGGGCAGTCCGTTGGTGAAACATTTGGACTTCATCCTCCCTAAGCTCCTCTTCATCATCCTTAGGACCATTATCTATTGAATTAAGAAGTTGAGCCAAAGGACTTTCAGAACTTACCTCTTTCACCTTGATATTGTTGTTGTTTGAACTGGCATCCTCCAGCTCTAGTGTGTTGCTTTTCGCCCGCAGGAAAGGAGTTTGGTTCAGCACCAATACCGGGGAGTCGTATGGGTCAGACAGGACGATGTCTCTACATCCTAAATTGTCAACTACATTTTGAACTTCTACTTGAAAAATTTCAACTGCAGTTTGGAATTCTGAACAATCCAGTTCAGAATGGCGGCTCATCTTGTGTATGCGGCACCAACCAGATAAAGTAGCCTCGGCCAAATAAACTCCGTTTGTGGGGTTTTCATTATTGTTGTTGTTGGGCTGATCAAGGGGCATGGGAATGCCGTTGTTGTTGGGGCATGTATTCCACGTCCAATTCTACCTTTGGAAGGGCCTCCTATCAAATTTTTGGCCCGAGTTCTGATTTTTGTCATAATTCTACCTTGACGATATGTCAGCCTCTCGATTATCCCGATTTTTGCAATAATCTCAATTTTCCCTGTTGAGGTTGGCTTGGATACTTTTTTGCGACATCTGCAATTGGTTATTCTGATTTCTTAAGTGTGTCATCTAGGTCAAAATTTTCTTGACCATCTCCGTAAGCTTGTCGATTCTATCTGTTTCAGTGCTACTTGGCTATGGCACGGTATTCTGAAGGAACATAGGTTGTGCTGCCGACTGATTCTGATGAGCAGGTGGAAACTCCGCTGCTTGGAGGTATGCAAGCATCTGGGGTTGTTGCGGATGCAACTATTGTTGCTAGGGTAGCAAGTAATGAGGTACTGGGTACACCTGGTTCACTAGTTGTCCAGGATGCAGAACCATAAGTAGCTGACGTATCGGATTCAACAAGGGAATTTGATGCTGTAAAGCTTGCATGAGTCCATGTATCTGCACTGGATGTGTAGTTTTCCCAAGAGAAGGTAAGGGACCTAATATGTTCTACCCCAAATCTGTACTGGCAATGATGGCTTTAGCAAATGCATCTACCAACCTAGTTGGTGGTGATCTCATCCATTTCACCAAGGCTGAAGTGAGGTTGTCCAGTGCTGCATAGTAAACGGGTAGAACAATAGCATCGTTGAAAACAAACAAGGCCTACAGTTGGGTGTACGCTCTGTGGAAGCAATCATTGAACGAGCTGATTGGTTCATTGATCTCCCTTTGAACCGACATGAAATGTTGATATGAATCTGCAGGGCTGATAGGGGTCTTGAACTTCTATAGGAATGCATTCTTCAAGAAATCCCACATGCTGATAGTTCCATCTGGAAAATCGGCATACCAGTAGAAGGCCTCTTCCCCTAAGGAGTAGGGAAAGAGCCTACATGCCACATCTTCGTATATGATCTGTATAGTTTTCAAGGCAATTTCTAAAATCTTGACATGTTCTTCGGTTGTCCTCTGCGGATCCCGGGAGTTGAACTTCATGCAAAAATTCTCAGGATTCTTTGGCATATCATGGTAGAGGTTGAAGGCAAGTGAAGACAGGTTATTGCCTAGCCACGCCATCGAAAAAGGTGGTGGAGGCAGTTGCGCCATATTGGTTTGTGTTAGTAATAGGGCTGCAATGACTGGTGAGGCAACAACAAGGTTGGGGACTGCATTCAGCTGAGAGGCAGTGTTCAACCTTGATGAAGTGGCAACTTGGAAGGTCTCAGTGGTGGGATGAGCGGAAGATGAACCTGTCAATGAAGATGAAGGAGGCGGAGGTGAAAGAGCAGTGAGTTGTCTTGTGGAATCAGTGATGGATGGTCCCCCTTGTTTAGCTCTCTTAGCTCAGATCGGGGGCTATAATTCTTGCAACTCTCCCTTGCTTGGTGTAGATCTTAATATTTGGTGGAATCTCATAGCGGAGAATGACTCAATTCGATCCATCTTTACCCCTTCAGTGCCCTCCTTCTAGCGCCAGATCTATTGATGGTGTTTTTATGCACTTCTCAACATAGGTAATATGTAGGTGCATTACCTCTCTTGAAAGACAATTTTCCACAATCAGATTGCAGAACACTATCCCAAGGTCTCTTAGATGTCAGGTCATGATGATGCTTGGAATATTTTAGTTGATTTATGTGATTTGTTGGAATCACAGGGCGGTCTTACATAGTCGAAGCTGTAGGAGAATTGAGTCAATGAATGGAGTTTTATGGATCTGGAATTACTATGCTTTGTTGCAGGTTTAGGTAGCAGTCTTAGACTCCATTATTTCGTCAGATTTGGCTTTACAATGTGCAACAAACCTTAACATAGGTTGCTTCTAAAAAAAGGAAAAAAGAAAAGGGTGAGGAAGGAGAATTTTTCGCGGACCTGCAACTACCGATGAATAGTGATCATGGAGGTTCCTGCTGTGGACAGTTTTCTTAAACAAAATGTCACTTAATCAGAACTCTCACAATATCATGAAATCTATGCTATCTTCTAAGGACTATGGATATTCATCACTCATTCGCTATGGGAAGGTGAATAAAGATGAGATTTAATTAGCAGTGATGAAATCAAAGTCTAGACTAACTTTGCACAGTCATCTACCTTCAGCAAATGACCAAAAGTATGGACAAGGAAAGCATACACACAACAACAATCTCCAAAACCAAAGATAACATATTAAATCTACCAAATTTAATCTAAGGGCATTAAAATAGAAAAGTATCTTAAAGCAAAGCTATGACTAAAAGGGAGAGGAATCATGAAACATATTGAGAAACCTAGAAATACACCAAAAAATTATTGTACTTTCTATTATAATTTCTACAATATGCTTTTACAACAACTCAACTCTCTTAAAATGAGAGGAGGAGAGCCCTATTTATAGTTTTCAAAAAAGAAAATGAGTGGCCAAGATCTGATTCCATTGTGTGGCCAAGATTCACTTTACATTAGGGTTTCACCTACCCCCAAATATATTACATTTATAAATAACTTCTTGTTTCTTCCCTATTTCATCATCTATTGACAACACTGTAGAAAATTTGTCTTTTAGTCATTTGCCTTTTGTTGTAGCTATTCTTCAAGGAACTCATCGTCGATGACAGGATTGCCCTCTCAATTTTTCAATGTGGCATACTCCATGAAACTTAGGATCAGGGACTAAAACTTATCCCACTCCATGATATCGGATCACAGAATTTGGTAACTCCATTCCTGGAAATTGTTGCCTAGCTTCTTCTAGTCATCATCATATTTCGCAGCATTGTCTTTAAAAAGTTTCGATTGTGCAAAGGCTCGGGCGATGAAGCAGATGAATTCAGTGGTAACCTCAACGGACATCCCATCTTCCATAATCTTCAAGAAGTAGGGCTTTATATTCTCAAGATTAATCTCGACCATAGGCAACACATACCCCGTCATCATCTTGAGGTACCGAGCGCACTCCTCTCTGGAATCTCTTGCCCATTCAATGTCTGGCACCATTCACTCCAAAACCTGCTCAAGCCTCCTCTTCTGGTGATCAAAATATCGCTTCCAGGTTTCCACTAGCCAATGATCATCATCCTTGAAGGCAAAGTCCTTTTCCCAAACATCGCTTGGCAACGCGAGTATGGCCTCAATCTTTGGGTAGGCCACTTAGTACTTCCTTGGGAACCTTTCACAGATCTTCCTTGTGTCCTCGAGAGTTTTTTGAACTTCTAGGATCCTATTTGCTGCCCAGACAGCCAAGTTGATGCCCGTATTCCCCATATCCAAGACCTGTCGGAACCAATTTTTCGTAGTCTTGTCTAAGTTTCATCTCTTCTCTAGCTTGTTAATCTATTTTTGGGATAGAAACTGAGGCGGGGCCGATGATGTCATGGGCTGCTCATCCGAAGATGACCACTGTTGAATATAAGTTGTTAGATCAGCCACTTGCTCCTTTAATTCTTCTTTGGAGACCTTATCCTGCTGGATACGGTGCACTACTATGGCAACCGACTCTTGGAGATGCTCAACCTTTTTTTCCCTCATGGATACTCCCAAGTCGATGGTGGAGATGTTGTAAATTATACCTTGTTCCCGAACCATTGGTGTTGCTATCTGCACTGCCCTTGATCCCGAGGCATCCATGGTGACTTTTGATCTGACAATTGACTTCTTCTCCTTCTTGGTGCTTATTCGTGCTCTTGCCATAATGGCTTCTAGTCTTGCCTTGGGATCCTTTGAGGTGGGAGCCTTTTCCTTTAGCTAACTTTGTAGCCAATCGGGCACTTGGGGTTCCTCCCTTGCTGGTTCACTTCAATTCCCACTGCCCTCCTTCTCAAGTTCGATAGTTCTAACATCAAGAGCCTTCTCCTTTGTTCCTGCATTTTCCTTTTCCTCATCAGGGTCTTGTTCAAATGTTTCATGTCTAGCGGGGGACTCGGTGTGTAGATGCTCCTTAAGTGAATCCTTCTTTTTAGCATCCTCCTCTTTTTCATTCAGAGTGTCTTGAGGTGCCTCAGGGTTCTGCTCTTGTTCATCCTTTTGGAGGAATGCTTCCTTATCATGCTTTGTAGTTTGGCCATGTCCCTCGGTTAGAGACCTATTACCCTCCATTTCGGGAGTAGCCATCTCCTCTTCCCATGCAAGCTGATCCTTGGCTTCCTTATCCTCAATTTCCTTGAGCTGCTTCCCCCACTCCACATTGAGCTCAAGATCATTTGACTCTCAGATCACTTCAGCATCGAGGTCCTCACTACCCTCACTAGAAGATTCATAGGCCACCTCATCAATCTCCCGATGCTCGAACAAGGGGTGTTTGTGATATTCAAACTCTTCATACTCTAGTGCCTTCTTAGCCTCTAGCTTCTATCATTCAAGCTCGGCTGATATCTGCATGGTTGCTTTCATCTTTGGTGATCCAGTACAGGGTGAAGGAGTCGGAATGGAGGCCATAGCCTGAGCTATCACAACCTGGACTATCGAATTGGAGAGCATCCCTGAAAGCTCAGATGACACGTTCTGCATGTACTTTACAAAAGACTCTAGAAGGCTAAGGGCACGCATTATAGTAGCAGAAACGGTGGGAAGGGAAGGAGAAAAGGATGAAGAGGACATTGGTGAGGTGGTGGCAGATGATGAATCCACGTGAATAACTTGCAGCACCGGAGGAGTGGGAGCAAGGTGGACAGAGATGTCCACCACAAGCGGGGAGGAAGTAGAGGCTGCAAGCGAAGCGTGAGATATAGGGGAAATAACAGTGGCAATAGTAACAACTATAGGAAGGGACCCTTGTGAGCTAGATCCTCCCTTTTTGATCTCAAGGGACAAACCCTTGGTTATTACAGTTTTCCCCACACTACCATTTGTTTTCCTCCTCTTCTTGGAAGGTTCAGGCGCAGAAACCTTACGGGCATAGACCTTCGGTTTGGGTAGTTGTTCACTAGCCTTTTTTCTTTTCTTAGTCTTGACTGATGGTGGGGTCTTGGATGTCTCCCTAGTTGCAGTGGCAGTTTCTCTGCCTTTAGAGCCACTTGGTTCACTTATGTGCTCATTTGTAAGTTCGGTGAATGTTAGGATGACCCCTTGTTGTTTCAACTAGGCCACCATCTTGTCGATCCATTCCCTCATTCAAATTTCAATGGGCCTAGTGAGTATATTAATATCATTAAGCTCTCACTTGTTTTAGTCCATTGCAGGCAACGAAAAGTTGGAAATTGCATCATATCCTGGATCCACAATTGTGTCTTCATCTTCCATTAGTTGGTCAGGGATTGGACATAAGTTCACCCTTCGCACATAGATGGTGGTCATGCACATGTAATGTCACAACCGCACCTCAAGATCATCTTTGCAATTGGCCTAGAAGTATTTGATGTTGTGCAAGTGGGCGTATTCACGTCCCAGTGGCTTTCTAATGTGACCATAAGGATCCATTCATGGCCTTGCTGTGTATTGTTCAAATTTACACTCGGCCAACTCCTTCTCTGAATATCCTACACACTGGGAGGTATGGATCTTATACATCCCCTGACCAAGATTAATGGGATAAGCAGGGCCTACCAAATATTTTTTGTTTAAGATGTTGTGAATGTGTCGTAGCTGCCGATTCAGCTCTAATAGGATGATCTAGTCATTTGGGTACCAGGGTAGCTTGTTTGGCCTTTCGGTGAATCCTTGAGCGTGTATGTAGGTGAACTTGGGGAACTGGATGTACCAAAAGGCATACTTGCCTTAGGAGGGCCCTAGCACTATGGGATATCCTTCTATGAAAATCCCCTCCTAAGGATTGGATGATGTGAGCAATGAATGCGTCGTTCACCCTACAATAGTCTCTTTTGAAGTTCTAGAACTATAACAGAGGGTACTTGTCATAAGGTTTGAGCTCTAGCCCTGATGGATTACTAGGCATCATTTTCAACCCCTGATAATGCCACCGATTGGTAAGGGAATACACCAAATAAGAGGTCATGAAGAATTTGTTGGTTTTCTTCATGGTGGTAAACTACTCGTGGAAGCAGTTGCTGATTATCTCGTCCAAATAGAAGGCAGTGCCTTTACCGTGGAGAATCTTCTCTATAAAATAGAACATCCATTCTTGGAAGAAGATCGTGCTAGGGAGGCCCATTACTCGGCTGAGTATAGTTATGAGGTCATGGTAGTCCTCGAAGAAATCGCTACAGAAGAGCTCCTGAGGAAGCTTCCCAGCACTACCCCATTTGTCCTTCAACCAATATTGGTTAATAAGCCTTTTGCACCCCAATGGGTCATGTTCCCACAACTCCTTACATTCCTCCATGGTGGGGACCTCCATGCTCTCAAAGGTAGGAATGTGGAAGGTCGGCACTATACCTGACAGAGACATATCTGCAAGAATATTTCTATCATGGTCCACTATGGTTCTAGTATCAGGTTGGTATGCCTCCACACACACCATTACCAGCTCTGGGGCCACTAAGGCTAGTAGGAAACTTGTAGCCTTAACAAGTCCACTGCTCTTTATTAGCCTTGCATTTTCTATTTTTGGGTTCATTCTGACCCTCTACGTGAATTAGTCAACATCGACCTATCCGATGTTGGTATCTGAGACATCCCTCCAAAGGCTACTGATCCTAGACTGAATGGGGACTCCCTAGAATTTGTATTTCATCAAGTCCCTATCTTCCTTGCCCCTTGGTGGCTTGGCTGTTCCTTTTCCTTTCTTAGAAGCACCAGAAGTCTCTGCACTGGTTTCCATAAATCCTGCATAGAAGACGCGAATTAGTAACCATAAACTTGATAAAATGGCCACTGACAAGTCCCTGCATGTCAAGATTAGACCGGTAATCATAATTCATATTTAATAACCATGCAAGCTAGATACTTAATTGTTAGAAAGTAGTACAAATAATTTAGAGTTCCTGGGCTGGAATTCCCTTGGCAGAATGTCGTTTGAAAGGGAAAAATGAGAATGGAATTCCCATAGGCATTTTTTGAGGTTCAATTTGAGGATTTGAGGTTGGATATGGAGGAAAACCTAATTTTAGAAAGTGGGTCGAAATCTATTTTGGATTTGGTGGTCATTTGATCCTTCATTTGGAAGTTCAGGCATCATCTGCTGGAAAGCCGTGTGAAATGGCGTAGAGGATGCAGAATTCTGAGTGTCCGAATTCGGGTCTCAGATTGCCGTCACTGGGAAGCAGCTACGGGTCGATCATTGGGAATGGTGAAATAAAAGTAGAAATTTGGGGGAGGAAATTCGTGAGGCAATTCCCAGAAGCAGTCAGAGGGTTCAGGAAAACTAGGCACTGAACGGAGCACCAGGACCTGGAGGTCGGGAAGCTGTCCTGAACTCGCCATTAGAATGGCACAGGTGGAATGAAATCCCAAGAGGGGAATTTCAAATTTCAAAATCTGGAAGGAACTCGAAGGAAATTATGTGGATTTTAGGTTTCGGCGAACAACGGAATGGGGTCCAGGAACCGGGAAGACACTCGGACGAGGCCGTTTGGAATTGCGAAAACACAATGGAATCCCTGGAAGGGAATTCCAATGGTCAAAGTCCAAGGTGGGAAATTGGTCTAAGGCTTCGAATGAAAGATGGAAGACCTTGCGACCGAGAAGCTGGGTTGGGAAAGCAGCAAGGGGAAGGCCATTGAAATGGCGAAGACGGGACGGAGTTCTGGGAATGAAATTCCAAGGACCGAATGCCAAAGTTGGGTTTGAATTTAGCAGATTGATCTTAGAAGTCCCTCAGATGAACTTCAAGCATCCAAGGTCCGGGAGTCGAGAAGGTGTAAGGGCGAGGCCGTTTGGAAGGCCTATATCTACCAAATTTTAACATGGTTTTTTCATTTTATATCGTTTAAGGCTCGAAAATGGAAAAATAAAGGATGAGGGCATGGACGGTGGTCATACTTCAAGATTCTGGAGATGGTTTCTAATAGCTGCACAAAAGGGCGTTCAAAATTTGAGCTCGAAACGGAGGCTGGAAACGCCAGACGTCGGGAGTTCTCCAGCCTTTCTATCACTCGAATCAATTAATAATGATGGCCCAAAAATGCGCTTTTATAGAAAAAACCGCCATTAATACAACATTAAATTCATTCGTACGGTGGTAGGTTAGGTTGGTGGATTTTCAAAATGCAGATGACGGTGGGAGGTTCAGAGTCCAGGGTTCAGGGATCCGTCCCGCCACATCCATTGAAACGGCGAAGCCCGATGGGAAACCTGGAAGGGGAAATCTAGCAAAGGAAACCCGCGCAGAGGAAATCTGAAAAAGGAAATCCGACAAGGGAAACCCGGCAAAGGAAATCCGGCAATTACCACAGCTGCCAAAACGACAGCAGGACACACAAAACCTGAGTTAACCTAAGACTTAGCAATTTTAAAAGGTGGGGGGGGGGGGGAACTTTGGTCGAGCTTAAAATATGGCATTAGGAAATGCACTGACCCTTTAATGCATAAAAATGGGCACACAAAATGAGGCATAACAAAAGGGATCTGACGACCGAAAGGAGGGAAAAGAGGGTCCCCGTTCTAAACGGGGCATGTGTGCAAAAGGCACAACAAGCCCCTCCATCTTCTCAATCCATATCCATTTTGTATCCATCATGAATCCTTACCCCCGTCTTGCATGACCAATAATAATAGTAAAGGGAAATCCTAATTACGTCGACGAAGATAATGAAAGTCTTGTTGATCGCGAAGATTGTTATATAGATCCCCTTGACGCTATCATTTCTAGCAAGCTCTCTCCAATCGCCTCCCAAAATCCAACTACTTCTTCAAACTATCCCACCTTCCTTCATTTGCATCTAATAATATTCCTTATGCTACCCTTGACAAGGGATATCCAACATCCTCACCATCGATATATTCATCATGTTCTCCCTTTCAACCTCTATCCTACCCAACATCCATATCCTCCTCTCCTTATCATCATCAACAATCCCAATACCTCTACCCTAATCCCACATCCCAATCTTCCCATCCTAATCCAATACCCACACCTTCCTATCACAATCCCCCATCCCAATATTCCTCCTATCCTATTCCACCATCTCAATCCTCTCATCCTAATCTACCATGCATATCCTCCTATTCCAACCCACCATACATGTCCTCCTATGGTGGTTCACCACCTCAATCTTCCTGTTCTAATCCAACACCCACACCTTCCTATCACAATCCCCCATCCCAATACCCTTATTTTGATTCCACATCTCCCCATTCTAATCCTTCATCCACATCTTCCTACTATTACTCACCATCCCAATCTAATCCAACATCCACATCCTCATACATCACTCCCCCTTTCACCGCATTATATCTTAATCCTCCATATAAACATAACCCACCTCCAACCACTCCTAGTCCTCCATCTATTCCCATCTACTCATCTAATAATAATCCTCCATCTCCTCCTAGTTCTACATATAATCCTCATCCACCCATCCACTCATATAATCATCCAATCCCTTACCCTAATTCTTCATCTCCTCCTAGTCCTCCATCCATTCCCATCCCATTATCTAACCCTAATCCACCAATAACTAATCCTCCATCTCCTCCTAGTCCTCCATCCAATCCCATCCCCACATTTAATCCTAATCCACCAATCCCTAATCCTAATCCTCTGTCCATCCATGATCCTCCATTCATTCCCATCACTCCACCAAATCCTACATCCCTTCCAAATTTTTCCCAAGGACTCATGATAGAAGAGACACCATGCCCTCCCACTCTATCATGTGTTGTCACTAGTGATTAGGCCCTCCTCCATCTTATACCTATCCCTCCCATCACCATTCCTAACACAGTCCAAATGGTTGATCCGATCAAACCCATCGAATCCATTGAATCCCCATCTTCTACTACTAGATCCACCCAATACATTGAAGACATCCAATCCCCTCCTCCCAGTCCTAGTATTCACAAACTTCAATCCCATGAAATTCATGAATCCTCCATCCTCCTATCTCCCCCATTTGAGGATTCCCTCCAACACTCTTCCATTATCATACATCCCCCACAAGATGAGTCATGCCAATAGCTTGGTCAAAAACATACAAGTATATCACCTCCTCCAAATCAAGATCCTACCATCCCATCCACTACACCCCAAGATCATAATCCCCCATCCATCCCATCTCATGATTCCTATCCTCAACCAAGTCATGATCCTATCCTCCCATCCACACCATCTCAAGATCACACTAGCTCATCCACTCCATCCCATGATCCCCTTTGCATTCAAGATCCAATCACTCCATCTCATGAGCCCTTATCATCCACTACCATAAATCTAGATCCCATCATAGTCCCCAATTCCTCTCATGATCCCTTATCACTCATTCCTCCTGATGTGTCTATCCCCTCATCTCCATCACATGATCCTTCATTGCCCTCTAGTCTTACCATCCCAATGCCACTTTTTTATCACCTTGGTCACATTACACTTTTCCATGGTGGCCTTCTTATAGAAGAAAAACAATGTGTATGCACCACCCTACCTCTTCCACCTACTAATTTTCTTGCATCATGCTTCCAAGAGAATAAGCATCCTACCATAAATCACATGCTACAGAATATGAACTATCAAGGAAAAGGTTTATGCCTTCATGAGAAAGGTAATTTAGAGCCCATCCAAGTCAAAGAACATCCAAGCACACATGGTCTTGGATATATCTCCCAAAACCTGCACTCTAAAGATGTTGTTACAACCTTCATACATCCTAACGATCCTCTTCTAAAGGCATGAGAGGTACTTTCCATCATTCTACCAAGTCATTTTCCACCATCCCCCATCCTCCATTATATTACATAAAAACAACCATCCATCTTCCTCCCTCATCCTCTCAATCCATTTTGGGTCCTTATGTCCCTCCATCCATCATTGCTCATCCTCCATCTACTATGGGTTCTTATATCTCTCCATCAAACCCCACACATCTTTCATAGACACAGTCCATTTTGGGTCCTTATATCCCAAAATCACCCCCTCCATCTTATCCTATTCATCCTTTCATTCATCCACCCCCTCTCCCTCATACAGAACATAAAAATCCTACCTTCATAACTCCTAATCAAGATCAACAGAGGCACATACCTACAGATTATCCATATACACATTATCCCTATAACCCTACCTCCATTGCTCTGCATCATCCATCTCCTTGCACCTATCCCCTTGCTACTAAAATCACTTTGGATGCCAAAACAAACATATATAAATCCAAACATTCACATGAATTTACAGATCCTCATGTCCCCTTCAAAATACATGTTGTAGAAAATAAAAATCAAATCCAAAAGCCAAATCAAACACATAGGCCACAAAGGGCCACCAATGCAAAAATCAAAACCATGTGGATCCCAAAGTCAAAAAAGGCAATACCTTCACATGAAAAATCCATGACGACATCCAAATTTTCTATTCCCCCACAAAATAATTCACCTCCTCCATCTCCTAAATCTATTTTGGGTCCCTACATCCCAAAAATCACTATCCCAACTCCTCCATTATCACCACCCTCTCCATCCATTCCTCCACCTATCTTTTCACATCCACCACATGTGCCAATGTTGGTCCTAAACATCTTCCCCTATCACATGTCCACTCCATCATTCTATCCATACACTTTTCAACACCCCATCCACTATCCCCATTATCTCCCTCATCCAATCCCTTTGATTCATCCTCTTGCATAATCCATTTCTTCTACTAAGGTTGTACCAACATCCGTTGGTCACTTTACACATGGGATAGTATTACCTCATATGGAACTTGATGCTTGAGTCCTTCATCCATCTCCTTATCAACTATACTCTAAAATCCACATATCCACCTCCCTATCTTTATCCATCTTCATCCACATCCTAGTCCAAAAAATAAAAATAAAATCAAAAAAACATAAAAAAATAAAAGAGCAAAAAAAAGTAAAGAGAAAATCATTTGTCCAATGGTAAAAACTTGGCAAACAAGCACCTTGGATAAGTACCATGATGAAAACTTGGCATACAGGAATCATTTGTAAATCCCCCATCCAATTTCCTTACACAATTGGGGGCAACTTCCACCTACACATTCCTTTCCTCCCTCTCCTACATCTTCCTATCTTCCACATCTTACCCATCATCTCCCATTCACATCCTAGTCCCTCCATCTTCCTTGTGATCTTGATAAAGATAGGGGCACATATATATACATGCTTTGGACATCTCTTGGCATATTTTCCCCTCATCCACTATCATTTTCCTTAGCCTCCCCATCTAATTTTTTGATCCATACTTATTATCTACATCCATCTACCTTCATCATCCATCCATCATGTCAACCCCCATATCCCTTCCACCCATCTTTCTACCCCTCTTTCCTCATCATGCATGACACATCTAGAGTGGGGGCATCTCCTTATTTATGATAGAGTCCTTGGTCTTCATTTTCATCTTTCCGCTTTTATCCCTTGTCTTTTATCAAACTACAAGGGCTTTGTACTTTCATGTAGGCAAGGTTGATCTATGATCAACCCTCGAGCCCCTAGGTCTTTAGGGTTTTGTTGTCTTGTGCCTTATTGTCATGTTGTCATATCATCTTTTTGTGTCATCATGTCCCTATCCTAGCTGGTGCTTATAGAACAAAGTCATTCATATCACGAGATCAAATCGGTTTCTAGTATCCTACGTCATGTTGATCAACCCATATATCCTCCATCTTTGGCCTCAATAGGATGTATCCTTCCTAATAGACCACATCAACCCCATCCATCCTCTTGATCCTATGGCAAAGGATGTTTGAAATTGATTCTGATCTTTTGATTCTTTTGAATTTTGTTTATCATTTGAGCTCCCTATCATCACTTGCCATGGTTGCCTTGATCCATCATATCATGGTGTGCTTTTACTAGTAAACATAGGGGTGTATATTGATATTTTTTATCTTTGTCTTCTTGGTTGTCCCATGTAGTACCCACCAAGAACCTTGTGGTCTTGCATTACACTGGGACATCCTTTTGTGCTTGTGGTTATCCCAATACCTGGCCTGACCAATGTCTTCATGAATTTGAGGTGTTGGAATAGCCTTCTTTTTTTATGCATTGGACACTAATCCACCTTGGTTCTTCATACCTTGGCAATTGGTATCTTATGCTATAGAAAAAATTAGTGCTCTAAGGATGGAAAATTGCATTAGGATTTCATTTCAATTTCCATTCCATCATCTTGCATATCTCCCCCATCCTCATCCATTCAAATAATCTAATCACATTCTTGGTCTTAGCCTTGATCCAATCGTCATCATCATCATTATCATTTGTGGGATGTATCCTTCCCTATCCTTGTGTTGTTTTGGGATGTATCCTTCCCTCACAAACAACACTCTCACCAAGATGAATCCTTCCCTATCCTTTGGTGTTATTTTAGGATGTATCCTTCTCTCGTTAACAACACTCATCTTCATCATCATCAGGATGTATCCTTCCCTATCCTTGTGATGTTCTGGGATATATCATTCCCTCATCCACAACAATCCATCAACCATTTGCCCACCCTAGCTTGTAGTTTGACTAGGGCAACATCATATTTGTCCTCGAATCCATTCGTGCTCACCTTTACCTCCCATCAGTAATCATCATTTCTTATCCACCACTTTACATTGTCATCTTCATATCCCCTTTCATAATCTCATCTCTCATCATTTCCCCCATCCCTTCCTCCTTCATCAATCTCTCATCCTATGCCAGGGCGGACCCGCCCTATGTCGGGGTGGATCAATCCAACCTCGGGGTAGACCCGCCCTATGTCAGGGTGGATCTGTCCAGCCCCGAGGTGGACCCACCCCGCATCGGGGCGGACCCACTCGACCTTGGGGTGTATTTCCACGTATTGGGGTGGACCCACCCAGCCCTGGGGAGGATTCACCCCATGTCTGGGTAGACCCACCCCACATCAAGGCAGATCTGTCGGATGTCGAGGTGGATTTGCCCTGTGCCAAGGTGGACCCACCCTTTTTCAGGTTCGATCCACCCTTCTATAGTGGGGAAAATCCTCCCCTCTATAGGCCTCCAACCCATTTTTTTTTTCCTTACCCGGGCTGCCATTTGCAAACCGTGTGTCGGATTGACTTCATTCAAAAGGAATACTTGCTTAATTTTTTCATGCTCTTTCCAACCATACCCTCTATTTCTTCCTATTGAGAGGTCATTCGGGACCCCTCTCTTTTCCCTCCCTTTTTAAGGGGTATTTTTTACTTCTTATTTATCTTTTCTTCCTCAAACTAATCCCTTCCCTTCCCGAGGCCGCCATTTGCATACCGTTTGTCCATTTGACTTCGTTTAAAAGAAAAACTCGCCTAATTTTTTGTGATCTTTCCAACCATACCCTTTGTTTCTTCCTATCGAGAGGTTTCCTGAGACCCCTCTCTTTTCCCCTTGTCACCCTCTCGAGGGGGCATACCCTTCCCATTTCTCTATTTTCCCTGCCATAATCATTCCCTTGGAGGATTGGGGCATTTTCATCCATTCCCCCACTAATTGGACAGCTCAAGTCCTCCTCCCCATGCTGGGGCATGATTTTCTCATTACTTCCTCTATAGATTCATCTGCACTTTCTTTTCTTCGAAGTGAAGTTATTCTAACAGTACTTTGAAGAGGGGAAAAATGTAGACATATAAATTTGATCACTTCCACATGATCAAAATCATCTGCTATATTCATCTATTTCATTAATAGTGATTAAATAATATATTTAATAATTATTTCATTTTTTTCCTAAGGTTCCTAAAGTATGTAATTGAATAATTAAATACTTTACAATACACCTTTTCTTCTCTAAATTAAATAAATAATCCAATTTATTTTAATTTAGTCATTTGACCTATTTGGATTAAAACCAATTTTTAATCCCTCTTTTTCTCTCTCCTTGTCACATTCGCCATAATCCTCTTTTCATATAGATTAAATTAATTAATCCAAGATTATGATGTGCACCACTTAATCAATATTAGTGTCACATCCTCCATAATCTCACACTTGCCTCTAATCTCTCATTAATTATCCTAATCATGTGTTTGCACAACCTTAATCAAGGTCATTAGCCTAATCAGTACCTTGGTCAACTCTCCTCATCCCCCAAGGAATTTTTAATTCATTTTTATTCACCCAAGGCTCCTCTCTTCCCCATGTGAATTTTTAATACACTTTTCTTCTTCCAAGGTTTACCCTATCCCCATGCAAGTTCTAGAAGACTTGACTTTTCATTTTACATGTGCCCAAGACTTCTAGAACCTTGGACTTGTCACATCATTCACATGTGGTGAATCCCCACCTTTTTGGAAACCCTCTCTTATCCACTAGATTCTTCCAATCATTGTGAATTTTTAATTTACTTTTATTCCTCCAAGGAATATTCTCATCCCCCAAAGTACCTACAAGGTACTTGTCCTTCCTCCACCTCATGTACCTCTCTTCCACCTCACTCCCACATCATCTCACCCTAGGCCATCTCACATTCCACATGTCAAGATGTGAGGGCTTGTGAGTCCTCAACTCACCATAGCCCTTCATCTTAGATTTTTTGGATTAATCTCAACCGTTGAATTCTCTAGAGAATTCAAATTGTTCTATAAAAACTCCCTCATTCCTCTCATTTGGGTAAAAATTCTTTTTCTACCAAACTGTTGCCAAATTGTCATTTGCAACATTTTAGCTTCTCCATAGCATTTTTCACCAATCCATTTTTCATCTTGCATCCATTTAACTCCATAGCCATCCAAGGAGTACAAAAGACATCCAAAGATCAAGGGCCAACCAAGGAAGAAGCAGATTGAAATTATAATCAATCTCAATTAATTTCATCTTGCTTTCATTTTATCAATTCCTTGGGCTAATAATTGAGGTGTCCTCTTTTGTGTTATTTCTTCATTAATTGTTTAGCATCTCACATTAGGACTTAACATTTTAGGGGATCACAAATACAATAATATGAGAATCACTATTACAAAAAATTTCAATGCAATAGAACTTTTGGATAAGTTTGGAGTTTCATATTCTTCTTCGAGGTAACCCAGAAAGATGATGAAGGTTATTTTTTAAATACATTGTGTAATAAACTTTGTATGTAGTTTCAATAACTATAAACCAACTCGGGTTAGGGTTACAAGTGTCCTTTCACAAACTCTTTAACAATTTTAAGCAAATAAAATGAGAGTATTTATGTTACAGCCCGAGAAGAATCATCTAGAAACCCTAAAGGTTTTTAATCATAATCAAAAAAAATTAAACCCTTATCAAAAATATTTCAAAAACAAAGATTTACTCACAAACCCTCATACAGATTTGAGTGAGAATAAAAAAGTTTTATGCCTTTCAAAAAGATAATCCTTTTATCATTCTTAACAACTTCCTTAACATATTGTCTCAAGGATTGTAAGAAAAAAAAGAGTTTTTGTATTACCTGATCATAGTGGAAGAAAACTAAACAAATACCATAAAAATTTGTCGAGGAGTTCCATAACTACCTAGCTGAAAGACACCAACAAATCTTCTCTAGTATATTTCATCTTTGCCACTTCAATCTGCCAACAACATTTCATATGATCATTGAAAACCCTAGACATACTATCCATGTGATTTTCTTCCTATTGTGCCCTAATGAGGGATTTGAAATAATGAAATAAAAATTCCTTTTACCAAGCTTCAAAAATAAGCTTTTAACCTTTATTATACCTGATAGCCTCAGGCTTAGATAAACTTTATCACATATTTTAGCATGCCCAATTCTTTCCAATAAAAAATATTTCTATGTCACTTTTAGTACCCGACACCATGTGTGGTGCAAGTGACAAGAATTTCGATGCCTTAAAAAAAAAAATGAGATGCAAATGATAAGGTCTATAGACCTTATAAATTTTAACCTGTTATACCTTAGAATATTTCCATATTCAATCTCTTCATCAATATCCGGCTGAGTTCATATCAACAGTTATCACCTTAGCAAATAAATAGTGGAGAATATACATATGAGTGGAAAAATCTAAGTCTTGTAATCTGCATTTTTATGAAAACATAAGATATGTCACCATATACAAAATATGTAGAACCATCTAGTAACACATGGAGACTTCAAAACACTTGCACAACATCAACTTGAGAATGCGCAAATTTATATATAAATGTATATAATGTATCATATTTGTCTTGTATACAATGCATAAATCATCAAATGTATTTATCAAATGAATCTACCTTATATATCTGTCTTGTATATACCTATGACTTGTAACCTTAAAGGATCAAACTAAAAATCATCCTATCAAAATGATACACTCTCAGCATCATCATATATCATAATTTGGAATCAAAATCATGTAACTATATATCGCGTAACTACAACATATCATTCACCAACCATATGTGAATAAACCAATGTAACAATATGTGAATAAACCAATGTAACAATATGTGAATAAACCAATGTAACCAACCAATCTAAGAATCCCAAACCAAAGAACCAGTTTTTTATCAAGGACAAACCATAAATCATAGACAACTGAAAGCCAACAAACTCCCCCTTTGTCCTTGATGGAAGAACACATATCATCTCTCCCCCTTTTTGCCTCAATGACAAAGAATGAAAGAAGAGAATGTGATATTCCATGTGAAGATAAACAACTAATAATCCAACCAATTATCCAACACAATAACCAGTTGCAAGTAGAGTAAGATAGCAACAAACTAAATATGCAAGAGAGTTATGGATGAAAAGATATAGAAACAAGCTCCCCTTGAACCAAAGCTAGGAAAATAAGTGAAGTAAGGATTAAGAGAAACTCCCAATCTAAGCCTCATCCTTTCAAAGACTTGTTTGGATAGAGGTTTAGTGAATATATCAACCACCTGTTCTTCTGAAGCAACAAATTGTAGACACACTTCATTAGCCAACACTTTTTCTCGAAGAAAGTGAAATTTGATTGCAATGGGTTTAGTGTGAGAGTGCATAATAGGGTTCTTAGAGATATTGATTGCACTTGTATTATCACATAAAAATGAAATAGACTTAAAAATTGTGATACCCATATCAGATAATTTTTGAGCCATCCAGAGAAATTGATTACAGCAAGAAGTGGCAGCTATGTACTATGTCTCAACAGTAGAAAGAGAAACATATTCTTGTTTCTTACTATGCCAAGCAACTAATTGATCACCAAGAAAGAATGCAACACTATTGGTTCTTTTCCTATCATTCAAATAACCAATACAATCAGCATTTGTATATGCAATCAGAGAGAAATCATTTCTTCTAGGATACCAAAGACCGTAATCAAGAGTACCCTGAATATACTTAAAGATTATTTTAATAGTAGTAACATGGGATTCCTTAGGTCATGCATGAAATCTTGTAACCATGCAAACTACCTGTATTATATCAGTTCTAAAAGCAGTTAAATATAAAAAACTTCCAATCATTGATCTATATTCAGATTGATTTGCATTAGGTGAATCATCAACCTTAGCGAGTTTGCAACTTGTAACCATTGGAGCACTAAGAGGATTGCATCCATCCATTTGAAACTTCTTAAGCATCTCTCTAGCATATTTGGTTTGAGAGAGAAATATACCACTTTCAAGTTGAGAAACTTGAAGACCAAGAAAGAAAATCAATTCTCCCAACATTGGCATTTCAAATTCAAATTCCATAATATGAGAGAATTTTTTACTTAAAGCATCATTATTGCAGCCAAAAATGATATCATCTACATAGACTTCAACAACAAAAATATCAGTACCTTCAATCTTGACATAGAGATTGTTGTCAAAACCACCTCTAACAAAGCCATTTGATGTCAAATGATTGTCCAGCCTAGAGTACCATGCCCTAGGTGCTTGTTTTAAGCCATATAAGGAATTTTTTAACCTGAAAACATGATTAGGCTTGTCTTTGCAAACAAACCCTTCAGGTTGTTCCATATAGACCTCTTCATATAAATAGCCATTTAAAAATGCAATCTTGACATTCATTTGATAAATAGTTAAATTCTTATAAACAAAATAAGCCAAAAATATTCTAATGGATTCTAGCCTAGAAACAGGTGCAAAGGTTTCACCAGAATCAATACCTTCCATTTCAGCATAGCCTTTGTAGACATACCTTACTTTGTTGTGAACAAATTTTCCATTTTCATCAAGCTTATTCCTATAAACCCACTTGCCACCTATGACATTCTTGCCATCAGGTCTTGGAACTAACTCCAAAGTTTGGTTTTTCTCAATTTGACATATTTCTTATTGCATAGCCTTAAGCCAACATTCATCCAAGAGAGCTTCATCATAGTTCTTAGGTTCAAATTCAATGACTAAACAAAAATCTGCATGCTCTACTATTTTAGCTTGTTCTTCAAGTCGAGCAATTTTTCTTCATGTTTGAACTCCAACATTTCTATCCCAAATTATCTGCCTTTGATGATGATTTTTAGAAAAAAAATTTAAAGGAGTTTTGGGCATAGTATTTACAGGACTTGTTGTCTCAACATCTTTAGGTATTATTTCAAGTTCTTTTTCTGATTCTTTCTCATCAATTTCTAAATGTAATCTTTCATCAACTTCCACATTTATTGTCTCAACAATCTTATTGAGCCTTTTATTATAGAATTTTTAGGCTTTACTTTGAGTTGAGTATCCCAAAACGATACCCTCACCACATTTTCATTGAAAGATACCTAGATGTTCATCATCTTTCCTAATAAATCATTTACTACCAAATATTGTAAAGTGTTTTATAGAGGAAATTTTTCCATGCCACAATTCATAAGGAGTGAATTTTTATTTCACCCTAAGTTGCTCTCTGTTTAAAATGTATACAGTTGTATGAACAACTTATTTCCGATACATGTCTAGCAATTTAGCCTCATATTACATGGTTCTTGCCATCTCCTTCATAGTTCTATTCTTACATTCAACAACCCCATTTTGTTGAGGTGTTCTAGAAGTTGGATATTGTCTTTTAATACCATTCTGCTCACAATAATCAACAAATTCCTAAGAGGTGAAATCTCCTCCTTTATCAGATATCAAGCATTTGAGTTTTAGATCAGATTCTTTTTCAACCATTTTACGAAATATTTTGAATCTTTCAAATGCTTTTGATTTATATTTAAGAAAATTAACCCATACCATTCTTGTATAGTCATCCACAAACAACATGAAATACCTTTCACAATTAATTGGCCTTGTTCTAGTTAGGCCACACAAATCTGTATGCACCAAATGTAAAGGCTTAGTTGAAAAATGTTCCTTTGACTTAAAGCTGACTCTAGTTTGTTCACCATTTAAACATGGGTATGTGCAGGATCATCATGGAAAAAACAAGCCCTTAAGTGGAAAAAAATTTAGAAAAATCGGAGTTAGAAAACTTGACATAAAAATTTGAATAAGTTATCTATATTATTTCAAAAATATGCAAGAATAGAATTTGTAGAAAATTCAATGTAGTTTCTAAATTACTAGGTTTATTTACAAAAAGATAAATTTATTTGGTGAAAATTTGAAATTTCAATACAGTAGTACTTAAATTTTAGGGAAAAAATAAGAAGTATGTGTCTGTCTGACCACCCTAACCACATTAAAATGATAATATTTTTTTATAATATTTTAGATATAAGTAGAGGACTCATGTCCCGATGTGATGCATATTTTTTTGTAATTTTTTTCCAAGTAAATAATTATTTATAAAAAATATAAAAGACTCGTATGTCTGACCACCTTAACTTGGTCAAAACTTCATGAAATTTATATTTATATTTTTTAATCTTATAGTATGTGAAGCATAGAATGTCACACATGTTTTAGATTCAAAAAATATGATACCATTTGAAAGCTATAGATGTTTTTCAATCAGCCTAAAAATTAGGACTTTAGTCGCAGTTCAATAGAAAATGAATAATAATTATTTATTTAATTCAAAGTAAAACATAATTTATACTGGTGGATAGTTGAGAATCTCCTTTAAAAACCCTTTTCATTTCATTAATTTTGGGTAAAAAAAATTCATCAGCCACATACCCATCATATTGCCACTTTTTGGCCCATCATGATCCTACACATACCCACATTCTTTGCACACAAATTTTTCTGATTTATTAAGAACTAGTAAACCTCTAACATTCTGGTTTTTGTTGATTCTAACCAGATTATCAAAGTTTATATTTCCTAATCTTTTGTGCCATGACCAACTTTCTTCTACTTGACCCATTAGACACATACCCTCATTAATATCATTACTAGAGGTGTCTAGAAGGTTATAAACATTACCTTTATTCCTTTTCCCAGCTGCAACAGTCTTTCCAAACTTGTTCTTGATCTCACATCCCTATGAAGTAAACATGACATGATATCCACTATCACAGAATTGGCTAACACTAAACAAATTGTTCTTTAGCCCTTCCACATAATACACATCATAAATGGGTGTGTCCTCATTTTGCAGAAGTGAACCTTTACCTTTAATTTGTATACTATTGTTATCACCAAATTTCACATATCCACCAACACAATCTTCTAGTTTGATAAACTTGTTCTTATCCCCTATCATGTGGTTAGAACAACCCACTATCTAGGACCCATAAGTCCTTTTTAGTATGAAAATTAGTCTAGAATAGCATTGATTGCTCTATGCCTTTGACAAACTTAGGTTTCCAAACTATTTCTTTTTTGTTGTTTATCATGCAAATCATCTTTGCATTGTTTGATTTTATGTCCCAAAGTGTTGCATTTAAAACATCTGATATGGTTTACAAAACCAAAGTATTTATTATGTCCAAACCATGACATTCTAGAATTCATGAATTTATAAGTACTCACTTTATGGCCAAACTTGTTACAATAGAAGCAGTAACCATAAAAATAAGGATTGAATATGAATAACATTTTTTTGTTTTCAAAAGGATGTACATAATCCTTACCAGATTCAGAATTATTTGGTTTGAAACTCTTCTTTGTAGAATTAGGTTTTTGCTTTGAAGTATCAATTGATCACTCACCCTTTCCAAACCCTACTCTTGTTTTATCCTTATTCAATTTTTTCTTGCTAAGCACATCATTAAGCTTTATTGTACTTTCATACCCTTCAATTTTCTTTCTAAGATTTACAACTTCTTGCTCCAATCTTTGGATTTCTTTGTCTTTGAAACTCACAATTATTTTAAGATAGACCTCAATTCTCTTAGATTCTTCAAGCTAAGTCTTCAAAGAGACTATTGCTTGATCTAGTTTATGTTCTTGAGCAAGAAATTTCTTTTTAATTTTTTTAATTTCCTTTAAAGCACACATTTTAACTCACCTTCTAGATTTATTTCACCATCTTCTAAATCAATCTTGTTGTTTATATCCTCTTGTTGTTTGACTTCATCTATTTATCTAAAGAGTCTTTTGTCTCACTGTATGATTCTTTTGTGATGAACAAACTCTTTTTCTTCTTGAAATTGAACTTACTTTTAGGTTTATAGACCTTCTGTTTAAACTGCTTGTCATGTTTTTCATCATCACTATTTTGTTCAACATAGGGGCATTTAGCTGCAAAATGTACGACTTATCCACAATTGAAACATTTAAAGGGAAGTTTTCCTTTGTATTTACCTGATCCCTTTTTGAGGTTTTTAACAAAGTGAGACCCTTTTGTATCATTCTTCTAACTCACTTTCAACAACATCTCCCTTTTTTTCAATTTTAAAAGTAGTTTCTTTTCCTTTTGGATTGCTTTTGCTCGTTCTTATTTCAAAAGTAGTAAGGGTTCCTTGTAAATCATCTAAGTTAAGCTTGTCAAAATGTTTATTTTCTTCAAGGGTTAAGACCTTAGTTTCATATTTAGGATGTAAGGTTCTAATGACCTTTTTGACCACATAAAACTCTTTTACTTCTTCTCCTAACCCTCTCATTGCATTAAAAACTTCATCTATTCTCAAAAATTATGCAACTAATTTTTCATCATAATTCATTCTCATTTCCTCAAAATGACTTTCAAGAGTAAGGATTTTTGCATGTTTTATCATTTCCTTGATAAATATTTTCAATTTTTTCCCAAATTTATTTATCTATTTTGAAATGCATGACTTTAACAAATACATATTTGGTTAACCCACACAAGAGATCATTTTTAGCTCTAGCATTAGTTTCATAAATCTTATTCTGAGCAGAGTCAGAGGGAATTTTGGATGGAATAGTATATCCATCTTGAAATATGCTCCATAAATTAACATCAATTGAAATCATATATATTTCCATTTTGATTTTCCAAAACACATAGTTTGTACCATCAAACAGTGGAGCTCTAGACACAGAAGTACCTTCTTGATCTTGTGGCATGTTTGATAGACTCCCAAAACTAGAATCCATCCTAGGTGGATTAGACCTATATGAGGACCCTATGCTCTGATACCACTTGTTGGAATACTAGAATCACTAAGGGGGGAGGGGGCGTGGGTGAATCAGTGATTCATGTAACTCAAAAACTTTTTACAACTCCAAGGATTTAATTGACTTTTGAACCAAAAGATCAAATGACAATTTGTAGAACAGATTTGATTTGTGCATGAAAATTATTATGTTTGCATCAACCATGAATTAAACATATAGACATAACATTAACATAGGTTGAACTTAATATTTTTCACAATTTCATATGTATCAAAGCCTAAATTAATAACATAACCTTTTATGTATGATATTTTGGCATAAAAATTGGTAGAGATTAAAGACTAATAATTAACCACCATTCATTGCATTTGATGACACATTGAGATCAGATAGATAAGAAAAAGTCACACACTTAAAATCATCACATAACACAATATATGTCTTGAGTGGAAAACCCTCTTAGGGAATAAAAACCACTCAAAAAATATTTCTCTTTATTCATTTTGATAACCAAATCTTCAAAGTTTAGGAGCACCAACTCCACAAAGTTTAGAAGCATCAACTTCACAAAATATAGGAGCACCAACTCCTTTACAATGCATAACAGTCATAGTATACTATCAATAACCTAGAAGTGTAATTTGTAGTCCTAGTGTCTCAATAGAAGACTATGAATATTTTCAATGAGCACATTGAAGAATGTTGTATGTGAATAACAACATCTTCCTTAAATACAATAATATGAGAATCATTGTTATAAATTTTTTCAATGCAATACAACTTTTGGATAAGTCTGAAGTCTCATATTCTTCTTCCAAGTAACCCAAAAAAATGATTGAAGGTTATCTTTTAAAGACATTGGATATAATCCTTTGTATGCAGTTTCAATAACTGTAAACCAACTTAGGTTAGGGTTACAGTGTCCTTTAACAAAATATTTAACAAGTTTAAGCAGAGAAAATGAGAGTATTTAAGTTACAGCCCAAGAAGAATCATCCAAAAATCCTAAAAGGTTTTAATCATAATCAACAAAAGTTAAACCCTTATCAATAATATTTCAAAAAAAAAATATTTACTCACAAACCTCCATGGAGATTTGAGTGATAATAAAATAGTTTTATGCCTTTCAAAAATATAATCCTTTTATCATTCTTAACAACTTTCTTAACAAATTATCTTAAGGCCCATAAGAAACTAAAGAGATTTTGCATTACCTGATCGCGGTGGAAGAAAACTAAACAAATACCATAAAAATGTGTCAAGGAGTTCCATAACTACTCAACTCAAAGATGCCAAAAAATATTCTCCATTGTATTTGAACTTTATCACTTCAAGCTACTGACAACATTCCACCTGATCATTGCAAACCCTAGACATACTTTCCATGTGATTTTCTGCCTATCGTGCCCTAATGAGGGCTTTGAAATAATGAAATAAAAGATGCCTTTTACCAAGCTTCGGAAATAATCTTTTAACCTTTATTATACCTAAGAGCCTCGAGCTTGGATAAACTTTATCACATATTTTAGCATGCCTGATTCTTTGCAATAAAAAATATTTTTATGTCACTTTTAGTACCTGAAACCATGTGTGGTGCAAGTGACAAGAATTTCAATGCCTTAAAAAAAATGAGATTAAAATGATAAGGTCTATAGACCTTTTAAATTTTAACCTATTATGCCTTAGAATATGTCCATGTTCTAGGTCTTCATCAATATCTGACTGAGTTCATATCAACAGTTATCACCTTAGCACATAAATAGTGGAGAATATACATATGAGTGGAAAAACCTAAGTCTTGTAATTTGTATTTTTTTTTAAACACAAGATATGTCACCATATACCAAATATAAAAAACCATCTAGTAACACATGGAGACTTCAACACACTTGCACAACATAAACCTGAGAATGTGAAAATGTATATAATGTATCTTATGTGTCTTGTATACAATACACAAACCATCAAATGTATCCATCAAGCGAATTTTCCCTATATAATTATCTTGTATCACCATCAAATCATCATCAACTGAATATACTTGTGACTTGGAACCTTAAAGGATCAAACTAAAAATCATCTTTTCAAAATGATAAACACTATCAGCATCATCATATATCAAAATCCTGTAACTGCAACATATCATTCACCAACCATATGTGAATAAACCAATTTAACCAACCAAGCTGAGAATTCCAAATCAAAGAACAAGTTTTATCATCAAGGACAAATGACAAATCATAGACAACTAAAAGCCAACACCTTCTTCAACTGTTCCACCACGTTAAGAATTCTGACTGGTGGAACCTTTGGCCTAAATGGTGGAATCTCCCTTGACTTTGGATGAAAATGATCTATCATAAATGGGTTTTTCATCTTATCCAACTCCAACGTGGGCAATGATGGAATCTGTTGTTGTTGAGTTGGTCGCACAGTCGGCTATATGAGTTGTTTTTCCTATAGTGATGGTTGGCATGGTTGAGGATGAAGTGGAGCTTGTGGCATGTACTCTCCCATGAGCCTTCTCTTGGATCTTGGATTGTAGTTTGAATTCACTTGTGGAGGAGTGGTCATCAAAGCTTCATTTTAAAATACCATATCTTCTTCCTTCATCCATGAAAATAGTGCTTAATCGGGCGCAATATCTAGCTCTTACTCTATGGACATCCTTTACATTTGTGCCCTGAAGTGGGAATTTTCTATTTTGGAGGACTCGTATCCTTCTGTATTCAGAAGTGTGCCTTTTTTTCTTTTCTTTGCTATCTTTTGTTGCATATTTCCCCTTGGGAAATTTTGGGGCATATGGTTGTCATTGTATGGTAAGCACCATGCATTTTCATCTTTTGCCAGGTTTTTTTTTCCTAGGATTAACTCTTTTCTCTAGTTGTCCTTGACCGTCTACAATGACATGGTGATTGGAACTATCTGGTTTTTTAATATCACTTGTTGACTTCCCCAATTTGAGGGTGCTTGGAATGTGTTATACTGATAGTATAGCCTTCCTCCCTGATATTTTTGAGTAGTTTGCTACAGAGGGGCCGCCTATTGCTGCTTGATGAGAACTAACTCATTAGAAAAGGACCATATGAGGCTCTTCATTTCATTGATGTATGTTTCTATAGAGGAAGAACCTAATGTACTTGGCTATGTGGTGGGGTACACATACATGGATTGTGGTGAACCCAAGACCATCACTTGCATCATGGGAGTGCTCAGAGTAGCTTCCTCTCGAGGCACACCTAAAATTTCTACAAATACAAGAACAAAGTTCATGGTGGAAGCTTCCTTGCATCAATTAAATATTATTTGTGTGTACCACCAGCTTGTATGCATCAGGTAATATATCTCCTCCCATAGAAGTTATCATCACCAGAATATCTGAATTGATAGACTTCAGGTAGAACATGAATGCCATCATAGCTTGAGGTGGGCCAGTCATTGGGATCCTCTACCAGGTTTTGTGAAACTTGGTGTTGAAGTTGCTCATGGCCTCTTGTGGAGCTCTTTTTATGGTTATTAATTAATGCTACAATGAAGAAAAATCTCCCTTCTTCAAAAATTCTTCAAACAACTTTTCTCCGATTTGATCTCATGAGCTGATAGAACCACAAGTCAAAGATCAATTCCAATCTTGAGCCTTCCCTTTGAAGGATGCCTCCAATAGTATCATACAAATGTTTTCTTCCACTATATTTTGTACTCTACATACTTCCGCTATGTCTTGGAGGTGTTTGGAAGGGGTTTTGAATTCTTCTCTAAAGAATTTTGAAATATCCTTGAAGGCATTAGTGGGTATGGTGGGACAGACATCTGGGAGAGTAGGTGGCTATAGCAGAATACCACTATCCCAGGTTATGAAATTTCTAGGAGAAATATGGGGTACATGAGCCATGGAGAAAATATTCCTATGAATTGGGTAAAATGGTATTCTTATTTGGAAACTTCGGCCTCCAGGTGGAGTGGATAAGGCTCTAAACTCTGGGCTCTTACTCCTTTCTCTATTGCTTCTTATAGGTGATATAGAACCTATAAGTATTCTTCTCCTAGGTACTGAAGAGGGTACCTAGGATTATTGGAAATGGCCCTTTGAATATGGTCTTGTTTGGACTTTGGGCATGAAACTTCCAGTTTCTTTCCTTGGCCTGATTTAAGAAAATATTTTGGACTTCTAATTAGACATTCAGAAAACTTGTGTCCCACCAGGCACGCCAAAAAAAGAACTATTGATCATCAAATTTTTTGCCTCTCTAACAGTCTTATGGTAAATTCAGTGAGTGGGGGACCAATATGTGCCTCACTGAATACCTCTAGGATTTTTATAGAAAGTTGACTCTTCTCTGAGTTTGGGAAAAAAGGTAGAAAGAAATGTAAACATAAAACATGAAAAGTGGTGATGCGCCAACACTTTTACAACATTTCAAAACCTCAAGTTCTTGTCTATGAGTGATATAGTATACATAGAACACCACAACTCTTCATTGTTGAGTAGAGAATGAATATTAGATGCTAGATACAAGAACAATGCAGTCATTCAATCTACTCATAGGAAGTGTTTGTTAAGATCCGATCAAGCATAGAAGCTTCAAGAGTTAACAAAAAACATTCAAAAGTTGTATAGACTCTTCCTCTTAATATAGCATAACACAAATAAATAATAACCTTTAAAGAAAATAGAGAATTCCAATAACATAATCTAGTTTTTGCAGGTTATCACTTTATCATGTAAACATACATGGAAATCAAATAATCAAACTATTCAAATTAATCTAGACACAGTGTTCTATTATGAATGAAGATATAAAGGAGGAAACATTGACAAAGGCCATATCATACACAATCTCAAATATTTCTCCCAAATAGTTCCTACTTCAACTATTAAATGAATTTTAAAACAAAGGTCAGATTCCAATCTGATAATACTTTGAGTTAAAATAGATATAACATGCCAAATTGAATCAATGTTCTGCAAACTTAAACTAAAGAACTTCTTTCTAAAAGGAAAACTTTAGGAACCCTTCTCTTTTGTTGCCACCTTAAATTTATAGCCACAAAGGAGATAGAAACACCGCCTCCACCAAAAAGTAGTTATTGCCAGATGTCTACAACTGATAGCTTAGAATCTAATCATAGATCTTTAATTAGGTTGTAGCAATCTTCACTCATCAACTCTCAACTACTTCATTAACATCCCTTAAATATTTAGCAAGATTTCCCTCCATAAACATGTGGATCCTAGAAAATAACCTAGCAGAAAGTCTTGTTGACTAATCATGTGGCTTGGCAGCACCGACTCAACACCTTTTCTTCAAAACCAAAGAAAAGTACACTCTGAAAAACTCCAAAGATAAAAATCCTTGGCTCAACTTCCTTGTAGCAAAGAGACTACGTGTCGAGTGGGCGGGTATTCTTAGATTTATGAAAAAAAAATTGAGAAATATTCTACCAAGCTAACACATGGCCTAAATTTCTCCCAAAAGGAAGGCGATAAACAAAATACATGTGGCCACCACATGGCACATTGAATGCCTTTTGGAAACAAAACTTCTTTTACACATGGATCCTCCCAAAGCCAAAAATTAAAAATCAAAAGGCTAAGGAAAAATTGCTTCACAGGACCTACACACGGGTTCCAATAACAAAGTTTTTTATTTCCCTAAATAACTAATAATAGTTGACAGTAGTCAAGAATCATAATTCAGGTCACCATTTGACAAGCCATACCATAAAATTTCCCCTTAATATATTGATGTATGTAATCAAATTCTATCCAGCATAAACCAACTTGAACATCCCAAGGTGTGTCTTATCAACATAGGGGCTAAGATTATTATTCAACATGAAATTACTTGGTTTACAAACACATAGGAAACCACTTCCAATCAAAATTTACATAATATATTAAATTTAGAGGGTATCATATTTAAGCCTGATCAATTCATATCGAATAGTTATTGAAATAATTTTCCCGAAGACCCAAAATACCATTCTAGAATTGTATAACATGTCTTATTATTCCATTAAGCAAGGAGGATAAAATTACATGAAAGGAATTTATTATACCTATTGTAAGTATAATAAAATTTACCAAATGATCACATAATTACATGCATCTCACTATCTTCTCAATATAATACTACCTCTAACATTCCAATATCATAAATATATATAAAGTCTCATAGGTCTTACAACATAGGTTTATCCTTTCCTTAGCATGGATTCCTAATCAAACACACCATCATCCAACACAACCATAGTACCCCTTCCTTAGTTCCCATGATAGTTCCCTTATCGGGGCTATTATGCTTAAGCGATCAATAGACATCATGTACTCACACTATCAATATGTGGAAAGAATAATGAAAAAGCGTCAATAAGGATCTTGAAGTGGTCCCACTTTAGAATGTTTCAATGATATCAAATATCATAATAATGTATAACATCATCCCAATAAATCCATATAAATTCCTTTTTAACCTCAAAGAAATGTCAATGTTTAAAAATTTGTCTTAAGCATGATCAATGTTTGAGTCACACTCTAGAAAATTAGCAACCCTAGGATCGTAGTATCTTCATATAAGGATATATACATGCCATAATATTAGTAGTAATAATATTCTTAATATTCTAGTTTCATTTTCCTTATTTTGTAACTCATTATTCCAAGAATAGCTTGGTTCTTGTACTAGATGATTTTTTCTCTTGACATTATAACTAAGTGCTTCTTCTAATTGTAGATATTGGTAAACATGGTAGGATATCAACCATATCATCACATTTACCTTGATATAATTACCAAATATAAGGAACTCATGTATCTTATAATTGGACTTATTAAAATTGTCAAAGTCCTTAAAATTTTTATTGTCTTCATAATAAGTAAAACAAGTAAAATTTAATGAATTATCCAGCTATAAGAAGGAATACTCAATAATTATAAAAAATTTCAAGTTTTATTGATACCTAAGTCATTCTCAATATATAATGGAAACCCTATATCTGTTATATCATAATATGGAGATACACCCAATAAATTTGGTAATGTTAACAAACACAAAGACCATATTGGTTATTCAAAAATAGAGTTTAACATACCCCCTTAAGCCAAGGACACCATATAATTATCTAGTCATTTTACTATGAATTATGCATTAATATGTTTCAACTTGCTATAAATTCTAAGATATGATAATCCATATGCATTGATACATAATAGTAATATCCTTATTACCATATGCAATGAATAAATATATGTATGTCTTATTGAATATGATGAATTTCAATCACCCAGTTTAAGTTGAGTAGTTTGATATAAACCTACATGAGAAAGGGAAGAAATTACCAAATGATTCAAATAAACAAACCCAAATAAACTGGATCCATTCCTCTCGGTTGCAAGGGTGAATGATTTAGAACTAAATAATATATTTGGAAAAGGTGAAGGAGGGTACTTAGCTCTACGGATGTTAAATTGAAAATATTTTCAATGCAAGCATTGAAATATACTCATCTTGCTCCATTGCACCAGCATTCCAAATTTTAGAACTACATCTACTTCAAAGTTTCTAAAACCCTTTTAACAAATCTAATTCATGAAAATTTGGCCACATTTTCCCTCCATGAGACCCCATTTCTTTAGGTATTTCATCCATAATGTGTGCCCTCTTTGTACCTATTATGTTTTATTATCTTCTCAAACTTTGAATGCCATCCATTACCTCAATGCTAGGAACCTATATGCGCCACAAAAATCTCTCAAGGAGTCTTTGAATCCTTCCCTCCAAATCATAAAACTATATTTTTTCCATCTCTATTTTTTCTCTCTATATTTTATCCCTTTTCCTACTCGCATCTTGAAGGATTTTCTCTTTCACACAAATATCCTCAGATAAAAATATTCTATCTATCATTCTTTGGTGGGCATCCATAACTATATTCCAAGATCTCATTTTGGCTCAAACGAGAAGAACAATGACATAGTGGTGAACTCTCTCCTCACTTCCACTCCCTCCTATGCCCCTTTCTCTCCCATTTCTCCTAGTAAATCATGTGTATACATTCAAGGGGGTCTTGAGGGTTTAAATTATGCTCTATCTTTTATTTTCCATGTTTCCTATTGAATTAGGTTGTCCAAGGACAGGGATTCCATGTTGGATTAATGGCACAACCCCTCCTTTTTTTCTATGTCCAAACTTGTAATGAATTTTTTCTCTTGTTTTCTTGTAGAAGTCAATGTAAAATTTTCCACTTGGGCACTACAATTTTTTTTTAATAATTCACCACAGCTACCAACTTAACCAACCAAACATCTTTCATATAAATTTTAATTTTTAATGACAACAAATCAACTTCACCAGTTATATGCTTAAACTAAAAGGTTTTAATCTCATACAACTAGGGTCATTCCTAGACCTGGACCTAAACCTTGAGGGTTCATGGTGACCCTTCCTACATATCCCCTCATGGGAATCAGAGGTTTCATATTTTTCCCCATAATATTAGAGGGAGCTCATTCTCTCCTCTTGCATGAGATCTTTGATTGCACTTTTAACCCACAAAAATTCATTAAGCGTAAGATATCAATTATTTAAAGATAATACAATGATAATAACGTTGCCATCAAGTGTTGGGTCCATTCCAAACATTATTGTATAAAAAATCACAATATTCACAAGGGATCATACATACCATAATCTCAAAGATCATAAACAATGGTTGTCATGATAATACCTCCATATACACAAGTTGACTAGCTCATACACATCACAAGTACCAACAATGTTTAGATCATACATAGATCATAAGTACAATAGTTTTTAGCTCATATGAACATCAAAAGTACAACCATGATTGTCTCATACTCATATCACATTTACATTAGTTAATGGCTCCAATATATATCAAAAATACACAATGAGAAGATCCAACATATATCACATTATACATAGTGACGAGCTCCACCATACATCATAAATACCCAATAATGAGCTCTAATGTACATCACAAATACATAGTGGCGATCTACAACATACATCACATACACATAGTGACGATATCCAACATACATCACATACATAATGGAGATCTCCAACATACATCATAAATACATAGTGATGAGCTCCAACATACATCACATACACGGTGGAAATCTTACACATCACAATGGGTGACTAAAACATGTCCATAATGCATCCCAGATAGAAAGAATATTGATGCATTGTTCACTATACCATGGGTCCTATAATTTCCTCTAGTCTTATACACCATTGGAAAAATGGGAAGAGGATTTGATACATCCCATACTACACCACAAGTCCATCCCCAACCCTACAAGGCCAATTATACATTCTAACAAATAGGAAGGAGATTTGGTGCATCGTGTAGCGTTATAATAGTTAGCATTTATTTTCCCTAAAATTTAATTATGATTAAATTTTATAAATTTTTTAGATAATTTTACTTTTGTTCAATCCTTGTACTCAATCGATTCAGGAAGCTTAAAATTATTAACTGCATATATAGTGTCAAAATCATTTCAATTTCATGATTCTCAAGTTAAAAATTTGTTGAAGCCCTCTTTTGAACAATAAACTTCTTAGTTTGGGGACTTGTAGGTCCATTAACTTGCTTCTATGGTTATCTACATTAGTTAATTAGACATTAGGGAAAGCTCTATATTTTTTGACATTGTCAGGGATGGTGATAAGTTCAAATTGCTTAATTATATTTTAATTTTTTGTTCATTTCTTTCAAAAATTAAGAAGTTTGTATTTACAAGAATTAGGACCAATATACATTTAAAAATCAACAAGGAAATATTGAATAACAATGTGCAAGAGTAGCCATTTAAAGCTCAAGACACTATTGTATGCAGAGGCATAGAGACACTGGCAAGATTTATCCCCTCAATCCATGAAGAATTAAAGATATTGGTGCAAGAGAAGAACTAACTAAGGGAACTAATGATATAGAACCACCCATCACACTAGTACCTACTCTAGACTTATGGAGGACTCCCATAAGAAATATTCACACTATGATAGAGGAAGTAATGCAAAATCCAAAAAAACATGCTACATTCGAGTACCTAATTACAAACCAGGAAAGGGTCACTACTCTCAAGAATATACCCCCTTCATCCTTGGTAATTTTATATGGAATAATTACCAAATAACCACACACATTTCTATTTGAATTTTGTGTTTTTTGTAGAATAGATAATCATAGATTAAAAATTTATAGCCACAGTGAAATTTTTTGCTTTGTAATGGTTTATGGGATTAGGAAGAAATGCAATACCCAATTGGGAGACAATGAAAGAAAAATCTTCTAGAAATATCAAGATTATTGTAGAGGAACAAACAAGAAGAGAGATGACATCTTTAGGATGTCACAAAAGGAAGATGAAACACTTGATAATTATGTGGAAAGGTTATAATTTTGTTTGAATAAATCACATCAGAATAGGCTCTCCCAAGAGTCACTAAAGCTATTCTTTCAATGAGTAAATGGATGCTTTAAAATTCATAGTAGCAGGGGATATTTTTCAATTACCTTTTGGGGAAATCTTCCAAGTATGTAGAAATTATTCAAGTTCATCTATGAAGAAGACCAAGGTTGATAGAACATTCTCTTCCACAAAAACATCCAATGTTGTCTCTAGATTGGAACTCAACAATCTTTTGTCCAATGTGAAGGTCATAATCAACCACCTAGCTACCCAATTGGATGCATTGCACATAAAAAATAAATTAAAAAAAGTAGAGGTTTCCCTTATTGAATATTCTCAATATTAACACCAAAGAAGGGTAAACTATAAATGCAAAATGATTGCCAACATTTCCTAGGAGAAGAAAGGGAGACCTGAAATTCAAAGCTTAGAGGATGAGGAAGGCTAGGTATTATACATTTCTCATTGAAATCCATGGTAATAAAGATAAGGTATACCTCAAGATGCCCTGTCTTATAATATTTCATTTCCTAGGGGTAATGAAACTTCTCTAATTGGAATATTCAACCCTAAAATAACATGCAAAATAAATCTCGGCCAATGTCCCAATCACCTAATTGGGCTTCATAATAGGGGATATGGCCACCGCAACAATACCAAACCTAAAACTACAATTCTTAGTGGTAACCCTCATAAAACCAAAGGCCACCATAGTAGCATGGGTACCAACAATGGAAAACCCCAAATGTTAGTTACTTGCAGCCAAAACAATATTTGCAACCACAACAACCCACTATAATGCCAAACAAAATCATTGCAGCCCCAACACATCCTAGAGAACCTTAGTTACTAGCTCAACTTGGACCAAACCTTAACAAGTATATTCAATAGGCCTATACTAATGAGATCATCTAATAACCAACCTATAGGGTTGAGGAAAGTGATGTCCACCTTCATTCAGGAAGGATTTTTGTCAATCCATCATCTCCTCACATCATAGATCTCATAGATGAGGATCCAACAATGGAGACAATTGATAATATAATAAAGCCACCTAAACAAGGTAAGACTCATCCAAACACCACAAGTCTGGAACTACCATTTCTGAAAAGACTAACAACACAAAAGTCCCATTATGAATTTAAATCTGATTTTTTTGGCCAACTTAAGAATTTTTATATAAGGATAGCCCCGATTCAAGATATGAAAGAAGTGCCTATATAAATAAAAAATATGAGATAATTGTGTCTTAAAAATATAGGAAGAAAAAGGAAATACCCCCAAAATATTCATGTCTTAAGACAACTAACTAATATTATGTTAGGTAATATAGTTGTTCTAAAATATACAAACCCTGGGAGCCCCATTGAGATGTGAAAATTAATGGCACTCTTATCAAAAACACTTTAGTTTTCATAGGGTAAATCATCAATGTAACGACCAAAGAGACCATGCAACAACTTCAATTGATGGATCTTCGACCCACACCTAATATTTTTCAATTATAAAATAGGTCAATTGTCAAGCTAGAGGGTATTATTAAGGATTTTGTTATCACATTGGATTCATGGGAAAACCCAATAGAATTTATGGTCTTACGACCTAAATCAAACCTTGTAGGGTACCCATTAATCTTAGGAAGACCATGGCTATCCACTAAAGACACATTCATGGGATTTAGGTCTAGCAACATGATAATCTCCAATTGGAATATGACCAAAAAAAATCTCTTTTACCTACCTACACAACCACATGCAAACTTGGGAAAAACTATATTGCCTTCCTTGGAAGAAGATGAATAATATTTACAAAAACTCATGACCATATAACCTAGACCAATGATTTAAATTCAAGATGAATATGAAGTCCTTACTCAAATTATGTCAAACTCTTATGGTAGGGACCCACAACAAAACTACTATTTGGCATGCTTATACCACCACTTACATAATATCATACTAAAAATGCCTCTGAATCCACTTCTCAGCTATTTCATAGACTAATTCCACATAATTTGAACCCCAATCTGTCAAGATTGGATGTTTTTTCTATCATGACTTCTACCATAGCCATGGAAATCACACAGGAAAAAACACTAAATGTCAATAATCAATTGATAGTCTCCCAACAATCTACATTGCTCATAGTGTTGTAACAAAAAATAACAACATTTGCATGGGACTATCATGATATGAAAGGTATATCTATCCTAGCTTATGCATGCACATAATCTATATTAATGAAGGCTATAAACTAGTTAGGAAAGCACAAAAGAGAATGAACCTAGTTGTTTGAGACATAGTAAAGACAAGGTTCAAAAAATTGGTGGATACAAAGTTCATGTATCCCATATCAAATAGTTAATGGGTTTCCCCATTGGTGATTGTGCCAAAGAAACGAGGTAAATGGAGGGTATGTGTAGATTATAGGGAGCTAAATGAAACAAGGAAAAATCACTTTCCTCTTCCTTTTATTGATCGAGTGTTTGATTCCCTAGCACGTAAGAAATACTTCTCCTTCATAGATGGGTTTAGTGGGTACAACCAGATAAAGATAGCTCTAGAAGACCAAGACAACACCACTTTTACCTATCCATAGGGTACATATGCTTATTCAATTTTACCATTTGGATTGTGTAATTCACCTACAACATTTCAAAGAAAAGTCTTAAGGATGTTGTCCCTTTTGCATATGATGAACAATATTGGGATGCAAATGACTTGCTATAGGTTGAATCGCATGTGCGATACTATTATTTTCTTTGTATTCATGTTCTTTGTGATTGAATGCGCATAATGTGACCCCAAATACTGTGTTTCTTATCATGTCTTTATATGTTTTTAAGCCTACTTTTGATGATCCTTTTCACTTTATTGTTTCAAGGATACAAAGGAAGCAAATCTATCATGACATCCTTCTATTTCTATCTACGTTCTTATATCTATCATAACCTTTATCTTTTGTCTTTTGTTTTCCTTTTGGGGATGACACAAGGTGTTGAGATATTTAGGTCTCTTCCATGTTAACCCAAAATATTCTCTTTGTTCTCTCTCCCTATGTGTCATTCTTCCTTTGTGCTTGTTTTTCCATGAGTCATTTAGGGAATGATAATGATTTTGAGCTTGATTATAACAATATACCAAAGACAAACACTAACCCCAAATTCATCGATCCCTTATGTGTTATATTAGGATTGAATATGGGGGACAACCCTTGTTTATATGACATATCTCTATCTTAGAAACATATTTTTTACATAGGGCTTTCCAAATAAATCTCTCATGTGTTGACATTTATTGTGTTCTACTTTAAAGTAATTTCTCATAATATGGTCTTTATCAATTTGTTTAAAATGGGGGCATACGCATCCTCACTTATTGTTTTTTTTTAAGTTTGGTCTTCTTACTTCACATGATGTGTCTTATTGGTGATGAAATTGGGTCTGATGTCCTTCAAGATTGTGGCCTTTCTAGGCATATGGCATTCCTCTTAGTGGTGATTTTATGACTTGTATTCCCTATGTTGTGATTTTCTTATCCTCAACTAGTCCTCTCTTGGAGACACTAAGAAATATGTTCCCTAAGGTGATACTTTTTATGAATTAAGAAAAATCCCTTTGAATATCCTATTGCATGTATCAAGGCCACCAAGCATAACATAACTTGCTTGCCAATGGAGCCTTTTTCATGAGTTCCTAGCATAACGTAGCTTGCTAGCCTTGTGGAGTCATTTTGTGTGGAACCTTATCAAATTTATCAGGAGGTATAACTTTGATATGGTTGGTACATGGGATCCTATAGACCTAGCATGAAATTCCCATTAGCCACTCTTTTTGGGGGCTCACCTAGTGGAAAACGAATTTCACTAGCCTGTGTGAGTGTATTTTATTTGCATAGTGGATAGTGGGCTTCCACTTGTGAATTTTTTTCTTGGACAAATATCTAAGGCTTTATCCATATCTATTGGACAAATAGTCGAGGCTTGATCCACCCCTCTTTCTTTTTCATTAATTTTTACATTGTATGATTGTGTATCTTATCTTACTACTAGATATTTAGCATAGGCATGTGTCTCTTTGTGCCTTTTTTGGTTTTCCATTAGATCTTAAATCTTGAGGGCTTGATCATCCTCGAACTTTGTTGTCTTATCTTTCCAATAGTTGTATAATTATACCTCTCTTGATTCTTGTTTTTCTACTTTAGTGTGACTTTGAGTGTAGGGATCATCCTCTCACTAAAATGGGGGCCAAATGTAGTGTCAAAAAATGTAATCCTTTACATTTCACACTATGTTTGGGTCCCATAATAAATTGGACAATTAAGCCTCTAATTGACCCAATTATGCATTTAAAATCCTAATTAATCCTATTTTTTGAAAGGGAAACTTGTATTAAATAGTTTCAAGCATTAATTAAATTTCCTTGAAACTAGTGTGTCCTAGGTTTGGGGCCTAGGACCCATTCACCCAAGGGTGAATGGGTCCCAGTTAAGTTTAGGATCCCAATTTTTAATATGTTTTTGGCAGAATTTTTATGATTCAAATTCAATTTTTAATTGTCATCCTTTGATGTTTAATTATCGAGATTATAAAATTATCTATAAATAAAAGGTATTTTTATCGATTCAAATCTAAAAAACTAGATGTGAACTTCACAAGAGCTAAGATTATTTTCAAAGGTGTTCAAGAGTAGATTTATCAATTTTCTACATCAACATTCAAGATCTCAAGCATCATGTCAAATTTATCTGCATTCATGCATGTTTTTGGAGCTCACATTGTGATATAGGTTTCAAGAATCCAAGTCAAGATTCAAGCTATCAAATCAAGCATCCAACAAATCCATTCATGCAAGATCAATAACTTGGAGATATGTGTTAGATTTTAATCCTCTAAATATTTATATTCAAGGGTTTGGTGAGTTGCAACATAACATCGTTCATTCATCATTCCTTCCATTCATGTTTCATTTCATTTCAAAGTTTAATTACCAAAATGGGGTTTGACCAAGACAAACCTCCATTCACCAAAAAAAACAATTTTTCCCACTCTTGTGTACTTGTAAATCTTAGGTTGAAGAAAGGATTGGAAGTGAAGATCTCAAAAAAGAAAAATTGCAAAAATTTTCAAAGTTGCAAAGTTGTCAAGACCAAGGAAACAAAAATCCTAGATTTTTTTCTAACATTTTTTTAGTGAAACTTGTGGGAAAAGGAATCTTAGATCCATCACCAAAGGATCCCAAAAATTGAGGAAATTTTGTGTACAAGGACTCATTTTCCATTTCAAGATGCTTTGTGACACTTTTGGTGACAAGGTTTTAGTGTCTTAGCTTCTTCAAATTTGTTAGAATTTTTTTGTTTCTGCTAGAGTTATGCTTCATCTACATGATTCGGGTCTTACATTTCAGATTTGAGTTCAAGAAGAATTCACCCCATCCTCAACATAAGGAAATTCATAAGATCTCCAATTGGGTTGACTCGTCTAGGGAAAAAATTCAATTCTACCATTGGGGGATCTCATTTCCTAATGAAATAGAAGAAATATAGGTTCATTACACCCCATTTTCCAATTCTATTTTTAGAAAATTATTAGTGAACCCTCATTTTAAAAGAACCTATTTTTCTATGTTTTAATTATTAGCGAATACATGTTATAATTATTTGGTGTTTCTTTTTGTGCTAAATTAGTTCATACCTATCTTCCAAATATTCCTCAAGATGCTTTGTTTTTTTTATTCTTTAAAATCTACCTCATATTCAAACAATAAAAACCTTCACCCAAATCCAATTCTAATTTTCCAATCTTCTTTTCATTCAAATCCACTTATCCAATCCCTCATATATCTAAATCAACAAAACCAATCTATCCTCCTTTCAATATTATCTCCTATCCATCCAAAACATTTAAGCCCCTCCAACCTTATACCCCATCCATAAAATATTTCCAATCCAATCTCCTAGACAACATAATCCTCCATCCATCGATTCACTCAAAACCTCCACAATCCAACCCTTCCTTCATCCAAACATAATCTCATTCTTCATCCTCATCTTAGGTAATATTACTATAATCTCAACCCATTTCTAATTCATCATCCTAGTTTCCTTCCTCATCGAAAATCAATTGTAAAATTTTGTAATCCAAAATCAATCCCAAAATTTCCTCTTCCAATCAATCATTTACCATGTCCAACTATAAAATTTATCCTTCATCAAATTTTTTTCTAATCCCCTCTCATCCATCCCAGCCCAATCCAGCACCATTAACCCATATCCTACTCCAACAAGACTAAAAATAACACTCAAGTTCAACCCAAATTACATTGATGATGATGACAAGGATAGTTTTGTTGACCAACCTGAGTATGATCCCTATGATGATAATGAGAATCTTGTGGACCAATATGAGGTCTCATCTACCACCTCTTCCTATATCCAATAATTTACCAATACATTTTCCAATCACCAAGCCTTCACGAATTTATCCTCACCTATCACTTCAATAATGATAAAGAGGTCATGGTTAGATACCTTCTTAATGTTAGTGCCAAACTTACATCCTAGCTATCCCCATCCAGTCCTAATACATATCTTATGCTTATCCTTCCTCTTCCTTTGACAAGGGAAATAAAATCCCCATAAAATATTGCATCCAACCTCATCCACATCTCCCTCTTATCCCTCAACTACATACACTCCCCATCCAAAATCTATACCTTCATCTTCTTCCCTTTCCATATCCCAATCTACATATTTATACAATACCCCCATCATCTCCAATCCTCTAATATTTCATTATAATCCACTAATACATAATTTTAATCCTTCATTAAATCTGAATCCTCCAAGACATAAGTCTAAGCATCTTATCCATAATCCTAATGTCCCTATCCATCATCCTAATCCCCATATAATTATAATCCTCCATATAAGACCTAACCATCTACATATCTCACTCCTTAATCCCATCAAGGAATCCAAGAAAAGAAAGAATTGTAAATTACCCATCACAATATTGTGGAGCCATTTCACCCCACACCCATTATTCCACTCCAAAATCCTAACACCATCCAAACCATAAAAATTATTAAACCACCATCGTCCAAATCTCATGAATCTCCTATCCCTCCATTCACTCATTTAGAAGATTTTATCCACTATTCCCACCTCATCACACCATCCCTTAGTCCAAAGCATGCTAGCATTGGTTCTCCTCCATGTAAATATTTAAACATATCTTCCATCACATACAATGATCCCCTTCCATCTCATGATTCCCTCCCTTCCACTTCATCTCGTGACCCCCTCCATATAATGATCCTATTCTTAATCAATAAAATAATATCCCCTCCGAAAATTCCCATGACCCCCCTCCATCTCATGATCCTAACCCATGTCAAGGTCTTAGCCCACATCAAGAGCCATGTATCCCTCCCATGCCATCTCATTATGCTTATCCAAATCAAGGTCAAAGGACACATTCAATCCAAACTAAGGACCCATTTCCATCTAAAGATCAAGATACGCCCCTCTCCTCATGATCCCCTTCCAAATCAAGATCAAAGTGAACCTTCACTACTGTATTTGACTCCAATTTCTGACAGCAGTTCATCAAAATCATGAAAATCTATTGTCGAAATACCGACGAATCATAGAAATAATTTTCTCACTCAATTTTCATCGATATTCTGACACACTTTAAAATGTCAAAATCATGATGCAAGTTCATCAGAACAGCGATGGCAATTTCATCAATCTAGCGATGAACAGTAGCTAGAACACAAGTGTCATGTCTTTTCCAAAGCGTTGGATCAACAACAAAATTTTGTCACAATTACGATGAAAGTTTCCATGTATTGCAAATATCCATGAGAGATCAAGACTATTACAGTGATCAAAATTGCTTGAGAAGATATATCAGGAGGACTAGCATGTGGTCTCGGTGATGAAGTTTCATCAGTGAGATACTCATCTTGTCTCATCAATGAAGCACAAGGGAAGCATATCAGAAAGACATATACCATCGGAGTAAGTTTTGAATGTCTACCTGACCTGCTATGTCATGCCGATAAGATTACATTAGTATGAGTCTTGGTGACATACTTGAGATCAAAATAATAATGACAACAGTTCATCGAAATCATGATGAAATAGGCAATTACGATGAAAGGTTCATCGGATTTATTGCAAATTCGTTGGATGCTTTTGGAGGTTCATCAAAAATGCGACGAAAAAATGCAATTTAAAAAAAAAAAAAACTATTCATTCAAATGTAGGCATATCTTTGAGAGATCAAGACTGTTACCATGATCAAAACTACCTAAGAAGATATATCAGGAGGACTGGCATGTGGTCTCAGTGATGAAGTTTCATCGGTGAGATACTCATCTTGTCTCATCGATCAAGAACGAGGGAAGCATATCGGCAAGACATATACCATCAAAGTAAGTTTTGAATGTCTACTCGACCCACTATGTCATGTTGATAAGATTAAATCAATAGGATTCGTAGTGACATACTTGAGATTAAAATAATAATGACAATAGTTCATCAAACTCACAACGACTTAGGCAAGTCATTATGATGAAAGTTTTGTCGGATGTATTATAAATTCATCAGACACTTTTGGAGGTTCCTTGAAAATTCGACAAAACAATGCAATTTAAAATTAAAAAAACTATTTGTTCAAATGTAGGCATATCGGTGAAAGATCAAGACTGTTACAGTGATCAAAATTTCCTGAGAAGATATATCGGGAGGACTGGCCTATGGTCTTAGAGATGAAGTTTCATCGACAAGATACTCATCTTGTCTCATCGATGAAGCACAAGGGAAGCATATCAGCAAGACATATACCATTGGAGTAAGTTTTGAATGTCATTCCAATAATATTACATCGGCAGGATTCTTGGCAACATTCTTGAGCTCGAAAGAATAATCATCAGGGAGACTCACCACATTGGGGAAACTACAGAATATCCTAGCAATACATGATCTCTTTTTGATGAAGATACAACTAGATCGAAATAATTATCGAGGTGACTCTGGGAAATATTTAAAAGTAATAGGAGGCTCCAAATTGTATCCATAGGGATAATGATAGGACATAAGGATAGGTCAATCTAAGAGAGAAAGTTGATCTTCCAGGACCATGAACATTTAGCAAGGGTAGTAAAAGACCAAATGGATTATCATTAATGCTCAGATATAAAGGACATATTGGAAGACTTCATTATGAAAATTTAGATCACAATATGATTAACCATGTTTTGACAAATGCAATGACATTAGTGTCAAGATTTAAGAGTCCATTCAACTTTTCATTTCAATAAATTATTGTATGTATTGAGTAAGTGTTTACAAGGTAGAAAAAGGACAGTCATATGACTATTTAAAATATCAAACAACATGTCAGTTGTTGTATTTAATTAGACTTACAGAGGTAGGGATCTATCATTTTTTTCATACATCTGCAATCCAAGCTCTAGGTTTGCATTATTTGGTTACTATGTATGAGAAATGAGCAATGAATAATTGTAGAATATGAAGGCTATGGATGATATTATGATGGCCACATTTTATGTTGATGATCAAAAATTGGAGAAAAATATAAAACCTATGATGAGTCATGAGATCAAGGGGACTGTCATGGACAACAAGCACAACCTACGAACTAGATTCTAATTTTGCTAAAAAGGAAAAAATCAAACTAGTGAATATTAAAATACACACTAGAATCTAATTTTGTGGAAAATGATAAATTTGAGGAGAAAAAGTGCCTACAGTGCATCTTGGATACTTAGCTAGTGTACTAAAAAATAGGATTGCAAACCCAAAATTATTCTCACTCTAGAAATTCAATAGAAAAATACAGAATTTTATCCTAGATACTTAGCTCTTAGACAGTCAATAAAAAAATATGAGCATGATTATGAATAGTTTTACCTGGTCCCACTCTTGATCTCCATGTTTGAGAGGTTTCTCTTTAAGACCCCATGAATCCACTTTGATCCATTGCTACCAAAAGAGATATTAATGTATAAACAAGGAGCCACATTTAGACAAATAGTTGTTGATTTCTTCTAAGAAATTTAGAGACTACAAAAAGAAGATACCTAATGGGGATCATGTGGGATTCCTAGTGAAAGCATTGCAATATGGCCTTGAGCAACAATGAAAAACTTTGGATTAGCTTCACATTAAATCCTAACAGCATGACATTGAGGCTCCTCTTCATTAAGTTGATGGTATGAGGAACCAGATCCATATCCTCCTTGAGATACATATCATATTGAATAGAAAAACATAGTGACACAAGAAATTTGAATTGTGAGATAAAGCCTCCAAACCCTCTATGGAAACATCACTTTTACCAAATAATCAAAATTTTAAATTTAAGTAATACCCAAGAAAAATAATTCCATACAATGTAGCTACACACAAAACTTACAGATGGGACTAATCTTCCACTTCTAACTCTCCTTCTTATTCCATTTGAAGAGGATAACCTCTACCCCCGTATTTAACTATCTAAGTTTAGCATTAACAAATAAAAATATTCTTAGCACAAGAAAAAATCCTCACCCATCTAAACAAGCACCTGTAAGACAAGACCGAAAATCTAAGTTTATCACAATCAAGTAAAGATTAAATCCTTATAATCAATCATAGTAACTAGAAAGTATTAATTGGATCAGTAAGAAGAATCATATAATTAGGTTTGGGCACTATATAAACCACTACTATCATGACTATTGAAACATTCTCAAGTACTAGGTCCTGTCCCCTAGATTAAATTAAGGAAAACATTATTGTAAACACAATATGTATAGAAGAATATGAATGTAAAGGAAAATAGATATTAGCAAAATATAAATGTAAATAAAAGTAGTGTGAGAAAAAAATGAATCTAAATTGGTTTTGAACAAATAAAATCATACCCAATTAGCATTAAGTTATACTAACCTTGTACTCATTGTCATTTTCAATTTTGAAGGTTACTTTGATGCCTTCTGCAGAAACTCTCTAGCCACGAGGAAAGAGAAGGCGGGAAAATCAAGTGTATATTGATGACTTCCTAACAATCAAAAAGAAACAAGCAACTAGCCAACCCTATTAGAATAGAATAATCTTATGAATTGATTTTATTTGTTTTACTAGCTAATGGATAGTGGACCTAGTTCTCTTGAATTGAGATTCTACTAAGATGTGTTGACTGGTGATTTTAGACTACTGATATTCTACTTCAATCTCTATAAGTTACTTTTGTCTTAAATATATTCAAGATAACTCTGCAAAAAAATTCCCTGATCTCTTAGAAATTATGTAGATTATTTTGTTAATACTTCTCTATTTTGATATTTTCTTTCAAAAATTCCTAGAAAGATATGTAATGTCATATTTGAAACTTACATATTTTTATTTTACTAGTTCTATAATTATAGGATATGATTCCAAAAATTGTGAAACACATTGGCAATATGTTGGATGAATGAAGTAAACTATGTAATTGGAAAGTGTAAAGCCAAATTCATTAGCCCTTTCCAGCATCCTTCTTGCATGTTCTAAAACATGTGCTTTGGAACAGGGCATGAAAATCCATCTAAGTATAATGAAAAAGAGATTTTTGTCAAATATTATACTATAGTAAGTTGAATGAATGTAAGTAGAGAGATTTTTTCATACATACAAATGGTACAAAATTTCATGGTTAAGTGGAATCCTCCCATCAACAAAAGGATCCAAATATCTGTGTATCTATCTCAATTGAGCCTCTAAACCCTTCAAAGCTATCAAATTTTCCACTAGCCTGTTATGCACAAAAGTCAAATTTTAGAGACCGCTAAAAACAAAAGAAACAAAGATTTGAAATCAAATCCACACACAACACAATGTTCATAGTGAAAAGCTAGCACTTTCTTTCATATTTTCATATTGGTTTGATGCTTCAAACAATTCTTTTCTTATATTGAAAAGTGCATTACCTTATTGAGCTTCTCTTTGTTTTGGGAATAGTTTAATATTCTCTACTTAAAAGGGCCAACAACATGAAGGTAGAAGCTCATTTGGTCCCTCCGTACCCTCACATCACTCTCAATTCCCCATACCTGATCATATAGCATTAATCATTCATTCATCCATTAATAACATATAACATTCATTCATTCATCCTACATTAATAATATATAAAATTCATTCATTCACATATAACATATTCACATTCATTCATTCATCCATTAATAACATATAACATTCATTAATTAACATATAACATTTATTCATTAACATATTCGCATTCATTCATTAACATATAACATTCATTTTTTCAGATTTTACATATCATCAAAAATATGGTTGTCATAATATGATTACAATCACTTTTTTTTTCTTTTTTTTTTGCAGCTAAAAAAACCTAAAGTGGAGTATCATTTTCAAAATCATATGTCCCCCCTTAATTTTTTTTGAGCTCTTCTCATGATCTTAATGTATTCCTAGTCATGTACTCGCAATGTGGACGCCAGTGCAAGGGGGGGTCTTCTACAATAGCAAAGAAAGGTTAAATTGATATGTTTTATTATTATTGTTACGAGTATTTAATTAATTAAAAAAAAAATTAGAGTGGTGCTCTTTACCTTATGGGGCCACATCATGTTCTTAATCTTGTCTTATAGCCTCATCTGGAGTTGAAACACGAAAGGTTACATTAATTAATACACCAATTGCAATTAAATATGATTAAAAGAACATTAGAGTGGTCCTCTTTACCTGATGGGGCCACATCATTCTCCTGATCTTGTCTAGCCTGATGATGCTCAACATGTTGATCATTCTCTACATGCTCTAAAGTTGAAACAGAAAAGGTTACATTAATTAATACACTAAATGCAATTAAAGATGTTTAATTTTATTAATCCATACTACATTTTGTATAGCACATGAATACATCCAATACCAAGATGCACACCATGGCCTTCATCTACAAGTTGTGCTCCACCCTCACTAGGCTGCATTCCAATGTCATGTGCAGTATTATCATTGTTTATCTATTTAAAAAAAATAGTCACATTATTATGGTGGAAATTAATATTGAATAGATTGCACAAGTATTCAATTTTAAATAAACTTTATTGAGTTTATTTACCTGCATGTTGGATGCAGTGGAAGATTATGTTTCCCCAATCGAGACTCTTAGGTATTCAACCAAGGCTCCATAGCCTTGCTAGAAGGAAATCTTCAGGTCCTCTTCTGTGGGCACTTTGTTGAAATCAAAGCCCTGCATTTTTGCATAAGATCATGAATTCTCCTTCTATGGTGTGATAAAACCAAAATTGTTTGTAATTTATTACTTGGATGTAATATTTCATTTATTGATACTTATAATTCATGCAGCTAATTTCATATAATCACTAGAGCCAAGTTTGTGATGCCCATTTTTTTCTAGTCTTGCCTTTGTTGCCTTCGATGTGTCGGGAAATCTATGAAAAAATTGAAATACGTTAGATTATGTAAAAAGAAAGAGTAATCAGTATATAATTACATTGTTGATAGTATCACATACCTTCCTTGGCCCAGTGGTGTCTTTCCTTTTTTCTTTTCAGCCTTCTCCTTTCCATCTGACACCAAGTCCTTCCACTCCTCTGGAATCATGGGGGGATGCTCGTACTTTTTTTTCTTCTCTAAATGTGACCTATATTGGTCCCTCACATACTTTAGATAGGTACCAGATTTCTTAAGGACCTTGGTTCGGTTGAATGTTTTATCACCAAACAACACAACTAAATGGTTAATGAACTCATCTTTTAAACCTTGATTTTGGGAATTCCACCGTGTACGCATGGTGGGCTTGAATAACTCCAATGTAATATCACTTAGATGTTTATAAAAAACATCATTTCTTGTAAAAAGAATCATGGGATCATTAGTTTATAAAGAGTGATCAATAAGTTTAAATTTCAATTGGATTATATATAATAATAATTAAAACATTTTAAAGTACCTGGGACCTTCTCTATCTTTATGGGAATGAAATCCTCAGTCACCATAAATGTGACTGGCAATGTTCTCATACTAGTAATACGGGAAGATCCAGAAAATGTTGCTAAAACATCACCAATACTAGTGGCCTCTGCATCCCTAGGTACATGTACTGACACATGTAGTGGCATGTATTCGCTGCCATAGGGTGCACTATCGAATGCCTGTATGGTATGTGTTTCTAAAATTTCAGTCAAAAATATAGGCATGGATGATGGGGTTGGATGATGTGATGCAAGGACAGGAAGATCAAGATTGACAAGTGTACCAACCCCTACTTCTCGGGAAAGACTTGCAATACCCTAATCATGGCCAGCAGCATGATGAGGACGCAAATAATCATGTAAAAACAACACACATTTGAGTTCATGACATAAAAGAGTACAAAATATAAAACCATGAATGGACTTATATTATAATTAAAGATCTTATGACAGATTACTTGCAAGTTATGTGCTCTCGAAGACAATATTTTAACCCTTTCTCTTATCTCATCTATTTGAGGCACCATCAATACCAACTTCAGGATTTCTTTGTTGCATTTTTTTGGGGCCTTCCTCATCATATCCACAGGGTTTGTGGAAAATACGATGTCGTCATCGCATAATAGTGACTGCACCTCCATATGGATGCTCTATTGTATTGTTGGTGCCTTTCCCCGATCAACCAACTACAACAAGAATATTAAAAACATTATCAAAATTAACCCAATAAACTCATGAAAAAAACATAATAATTAAAAAAAAATCTTGTATCTAATTTGTATAATTACAATGAGGTAAACCTATCGGGTAGAAGTTCCTGAAGATGGAATGGAATCTATGCTTTGGGCCAGAGCCTTCCTCGTATGATCAATGTCCCGTTGTGAAAAAGAAAATATATATAAAAAACATTACTGAAATGAAACCAATAGACTTACAAAAAAGAACATAATAATAAAATGGTATATTCGAGTCATTAATTGGAGGCTGGGTAAAATGGTATATAGTACATACCACCGCCATATTAAATATGTTTGTATCTAAGCGATTCAAATGTTAATCGATTAGCAACTCTTCCCATGTAGTTATTGATTTTATCACACATATGAATAAATGGTTTCCCTCTCACGCCTCAAATATGCAATTGGGTTGCTTGTTTTTTGACCCAGGTCATGTACTATTTATAAACCCCACAATATTCCCTAATGCTTTTGGCCTTCCATCAATGTACCTAACCACTCCTTTATTTTGATCCTTATCTTTTAGCTGTATATAATTTGTTGATAGTGCATACCTACACATACTTTATGTATATTGAACCGGTTGCATCTAATATTTGTAACTATAACAGGGTCCAACATGCTCCATCAATTCAGTAACTTTGTCATAATAGACCTTTATGTCATCCATGCAAAATAGGCCCAAACCATGTAATGATGATGGTGCTATGCAATATATCCTCTCATTGACACAAAGATCAGTGTTTATTGGAGGAAGTTCCTTGGGTACCCATTGTTTTCATAGATGTTTGTACCTCAAGGGCACCTGGATGTCGCCTATGCTCTCATCATCATAAGAATATGAACCCCATTGAGAAAGAAAAAATTCCATGCGCTTATGGAATTTTCTTCTAATCTTTTGACCTCTACTTGATCTCCCTCTTTTAGACCTACTACATGTCTCGCTTTCCTCTTCTCTTCTTGAATTTCCATCACTCGAGGAAGATAGATCTGACAAATACCTATTTGGTGGTACCTGTTCTCAGAAGGATGTTGGATGAAGTTATTTCATGGTGATGTGATCCCAAGGTGACATTATGATTAATCTATCATTTCATCACTAGAATTTGACAGGTTATAAGGTAATCAAGTCTTGATAGATTGCAAGTTATTGTTACTACCATCCAAATATGTCCATCACAAATCAAATCTACTTAACATTTTAACTCCAAAACTTTTTAATAAGAGTTAAATGTGACTATGGTCCACCAGATACACAACCAAGGCCTCAAATGTATTCTCTAATTGTAATAAAAAAAATTATCTTCATTCAAGTAAATAAACTTGAAGAGAAACACCACCAAGTGGTTTATTGGACACCTACATGACTAAAAATGAAGAAAATTTACATTTAATTTCCATATTTCTAAGTGTTTAATGGGGAGGGAGTGTGTACTAGGCCTAGTAAAGTCATCATAAGTTTATGCTTTGGCAATAAAAATTGTTTAAGTCATCTTAAATATTCCTATGTATAATTGCTAGGAGATTTTTGGTATCATCTTAAAATAGTGAAAGTTATTGCTCATAGTAATTTGAAACAACAACATTTTGATTATGTATGATGGTAGGATTTGATAACTTAAAAGAATTGGCTACCCAACAAACTTAAAGTTAAAAGAAACTTTTTCCAGTCTAAAGGGTTAGCACTTTCTTTCATCTTTGCATATTGGTTTGATGCTTCAAACGAAGCACTTATTATCCCACTTCAATAATATTGTATTCCAATCCCATTGCAATTTTTGGAGGAGTTGATCCCAAAATTTTATATCAAATACCACGTTCTTGAAGCAATTTTATGTGTTTTTACTATTATTCTGAAGTTCTTTTGTGTTGTATGGATCCGTACAAGCTTGAAATGCTTTGAGATCATTGGCGTAGATAAATATATGTTTTCCCTTTCATTCGAATTTTTTTTGAAGTGCTCAATCACTATTTTGTGGGAGAAAACAATCAAATACAGGGACTGCCCTGTTTTGCCTATGTAAGGGTTTGAGGGCTAAATAGAAATGACATCCACCAATCCACCCACTTTCTTGGAACTATAACTCGGTGGATTGGTGTGCATCATGGTATGATAGAGTTTCATTACATTTAGGGATCTATTAAATCAAGAAACTTGGCATTGAATTGATTCCCTAGGGCTGACAGGGCAATTTTCTTATGAACTTGTGGTTGTTAAGTCAAGGTTTATCAATTTGATGGATAACTTGGTAGAGTCATGGTGACACTATTTGATGGTCCAATCTCTACTTCAAAACAAAAATATCTCTAACAACTCTAAGAGATATAATGGGATGGTATAATGAAGGAGCTTTGAATTAAGGTCTTCATTTGAAGGTCCTTCATGCAAAGGTTCCTTTTATAAAACATTTTGGACATAAAATATTTAAAATAAAAAATACCTTCATTTGAAAGTCTTAGCATGGCATCATTTTTGAATGAAGGTTCTTCATTCAAAGGTCATGACAACATCACCTTGAAATGAAGGTTCTTCATTCAACTAGTATTTTGATATTTTTAAATGTGTGATAATAATTTAGGGTTCAAAATAAATCCATTTGAGCCTTTTATAAATGAAAGGACATTTTATGCAATCATATGCCTTGTCAAAATTTTAACTTAATAATAAGGGAATCATGAGTAGTTTGTTGGGCCTATTCAACAATATCTGATGCAAGGATTGAATTGTATAGAATGTATCTACTATCAAGAAAGCCAATTTTTTTACCTGTATGACTATGTCTCAAGCAATAGGTTTAATTGTGATGGCAATGATATTGATGAGGATTTTTTAATCTAGGTGTTGAGAAGCATAATTGGCCACCATCCTAGGAAATATTCTTCATTCTCACTTTTAGGTGTTAAAATTTAACAATACCTTGATTGATGAAAGAGCCCAAAGAGCCTTTCTCCATGGTATCCAAGTACACATAGCAGTAGTCTTCTCTTATATGGTTGGACATGATTTAAACAACTTATCTAGGAATTATTTATTAAACCTAAGGTTTTCTCATAATGCTATCATTGGAAAAGTATGATCAAATTCTTCTATTATGAATAATTTGTCTATGTGCCTCTAGTAATCACTATAAATGTTTGTAAGGATAAAATGACTAATTGCATTAGGTAGGAGAGAAAAAACTTTGATTTCTTCAAATATTATATTCCTCTATTCATAATTTTTAATGGTTGTGTGTGGAGGAGGTTATCACTACCAAGAAGGGAGGAGACCTTTCCTTGCATATGTTTGTGGTGGAGGTATTAAAGAATAACTGTATGCCTCTATTTCCATTCATTAGATCTAGCTTAGCCTAGAATATACTTGGGCTCCTTTTCCCCTATAAAATTCCATTTGTTTGAGTTTATGTTATGTAAGCGTAATTCCATGCTATGTTGAAATATAAGAGGTGGATGAGGCCAAAAGGAAATAACCCTTTTTTAGTTGTACCTTTGAATTTTTTCTTATTGTTTTATGTTTTTAGCAACTTTGTGGACATAAGATTTGAGGTAGGTCGTACAAAAAATAATATGTTCCCACTAACAACCAAGATGTGGGTAGATTATGGGAGTTTTTCCAAGACTTGAGGCTAGTTGATAAAAATGTGAAAGACTAAGCTATTTTATTTTTTCTTTCTTATCTTATACTATTTTACGAGAATGGGGGTGCCAATGTACAAGAATATATTTGGAAACTAGGCATGAAAATTGTAGGTTAATGAGAATGGGGGTGCCAAACTTATAGTACTCATTGTCCCTTGGTCATTGATTTTCCCTGAGTGCCCTCAACCTCGTCCTCAGCACTGGTATTGACCTTGTTTTCACTCGTCCATACTCTTCCTTGGTGCTGGTATTGACCTTGTTTTCACTCCTCCATAATCTTCCTCAATGTTGGTATTGAAATTTTTTTCACTCCTCCAAACTCTTTGCCAGCGCTGTTATTGACCCTTTTTTAACTCCAAAATCTTCCTCAACACTAGTATTGACCTTGCTTTCACTCCTCCATACTCTTCCTCAGTGTTGGTATTGAACTTGTTTTCACTCCTCCATACTCTTCCTCGGCATTAGTATTAACCTTCTTTTCACTCCTCCAAACTCTTCGTTTGCACTGGTATTGACCTTGTTTTAACTCCAAACTCTTCCTCGGTGTTGGTATTGACCTTGTTTTCACTCCTCCAAACTCTTCCTCAGTGCTAGTATTGACCTTACACTTCTCTGATTTGATGAGCTACAACCTGGTTTTTTTAGGTTTTAGAGTATGTTAATTAAATTTAAAATTATGGTGCCATTTAGAGTAGTGAATATAAAGCAAGCCAAGCCTATTATAGTCATGAGGGAAATAATAAATTTCCTAGGATACTTTTTGAAGCCATTTTCCTTGGTTAAAGGGAGGCCATAAAATATACCTTTGGATTTTTTCAATCTTCAAATATGACAATTTGCAAGGTTCTTAGCAAGATGAGTAATGGAAATGTGTGCAACAAGAATTTTTCAACACACATGGAATATTCTTGCCAAAGAAATGGGCTTCATAATTTAATATGATAATTTTTCTCAACTCTAGAAATGATATGTTTCCTTAAAGAGGAAGGAGAAACCTAAAAGGTAAAAGAGATGCTTAGGAATCTCAACACTTCCTTATGATCAACCCCCTTCTATCCATAGGAATTGAACCAATTGGGCTTGGTTAAGAAGGATTTCCTATAATTGAGTTTTATGCCACTATATATTTGACCTTAAAGCTTTCCAAAAAATATCTAGGCATTGAATATCCTAAATAATGCCATGTTTGTCCTCCAAGAGAGTGAGAAAGGATTCATTAGAAAAATGACCATTAAATAGTTGGGCTATAGAGTTAGGAAAAGTAGCACCTTTAATAAGGTTCTATGAAATACTATTAGCCAAAAGATATCCAAAGGCTTCCATAAAAAAACACATATAAAGTAGGAGCTAAAGGGAAAACATGAAAAATTGAATGAAAACACCCAAAATCCTCAAATTTATGTCCATTCATGGTAATACAAGTATAACCATCATAACTTTTTTTTGAAAAAAGTAAAAAAAACTGAGGAACAAATCCTAGATGACATAACTATTCCAATTCAACACCAGAGGTAGCAAGAGATTAATGAAATTACCACAAGTTTTAAGTGGAAGTAAACTGCCATTTTCAAGTACTAATGCTGGTATGAAATTATGACTAGCTAAATGGAAAAAAAAAAATAGAAAATTGTGACCAACATTTAAGTGGAAATAATTAAAAGTAACCACACTTTTTGCATGGTTGAACCAATTTAAAAATTCAGCCAAAGGTGATAGTAAGAAAATTAAAATGTACCTTTATGAAATATTTAGTCTAAGAGCCAAATTTGGATGACAAAGTTAGTAAGAAGTAGTGTTGAAAGTGGAAAATTAATCATGAAATCATGGCTAATAGAGCATACAAAATATATTGTAAAATTCAAGAGAATTTATATCTGCACATAAAAAACACTCAAAATAATGATTATATCATACAGTTCATTTGGGAATATATTACAATATGGATTTTACAAAGCCTTTCAAATATACCTTCCCATTTGAACTACTATCTTATAATAATATAACTAATTATTTAATAACAAAAATAAATGAGTAAAGTGAATTTATTAATGTTAATTTTAATATTTCAACATCGTACCTTAAGTTTTGTATTCCACACAACAAAACATGTTGATTGAAACAAACAAATATATATAGCCTAAGCTAACATCATTTGATTTTTCTTTAATTTCTCCCTCAAGAACATCATTGGCTCAAGTTATACAATTCCACACTAAGTGATCCTTTTTCTTACAATAATAACATTCATTTTTATTTTTTAATTATTATTACCTCATGAGTACAATACATTCTCGTGTTGAGAATCAAATTTTAAATCTTTTCCATTGTTATTTTTTCTTCTCCTAATAGGGCCAAAATCACATCTTCTTGTGTTTGAGAAGTTATTGGACTAAGCATAGAAATAACATTGTTGTATTTTCAAACTATTTAACAAAATATCCTTAGCATCTTCATCATCTAATAGAGCGTTGACTTCTACCAGTTGTCTAATGAGAGATCTCAAATTTCTTATGTGATTAGACATAGTGATTATATCTCTCATTTTGAATATAAATAGTTGAAGTTTTAGGAAAAAATTCACATTAACTTTTTTTTCTCCAAATATTTTATTGAAATTATCCCAGATTTCTTATGATGATTTATCTAAATCTATATAATAAAATCTAATGTCAAAAAGGAAAATACCAATAATATATTTGAATTTATCATCTATTTTATGTCATTCCAATAACTTATTTGCATTTGTAGGTGGTGTTTTATTCCCATGCATGATTCTCTATTATTCATTTATTGCATTTGCATTTTTGTTTTCCAAGTATGAAATTTAAAACAATTGTTTTGTTTAAAAGAATATTTATCTTAAAAATATGAACTAAAAATATTTCAAAAGTTTAATGTCAACCTTATCACTCTAAAAATTACAACTTAAACATCCCTCTCAAACCTTGTACTCCAATTCATTTTTCCTCATCACAAACATTGACACCATTTTATTGTTCTAAACAACTTATTGAATCCTCCTATGCATCAAACTTATTTAATTGTTTCAAAAAAGACAAAAAAATAAATTTGAAAATATGACTTTTCAAACTTCACACTTCCTTCTTATTATTACCAAATGTCATTGTTTTTCCAAAGATCATCGAACCATTGCAAAAACAAGCTGACACGATCTCCATCATGGCAGCAAGGGCCCACCATATTATGCATTGCCAAATAAATCCATGTGGCGCTCACTCGTGATATTGCGATCAATAAAGACCTCACAACTTCCGATCATGTGATGGTAGGAAACCATAGATTTCATCCATCGGCAATCCTATTCACTCAACATAGTCACTAGCCTTGTCACTAACCATCGAGCACCTTTTCCATCCAAATTATAACATCGTTGTTGATTTGAAGCATGTGCATCTTGTAACCACTTTAGTAACTTACTATATAACATATTAAAACCTGACAGATATATTAAAGCACTTTAATCATCCCTTTGGCACTTCCAGATGAGACACGTGGCACTCGCTCGTGATATCACAATCGGTTGAGACTCTGTGGTGGGGTCATTGCGAGATGGTGGGGAACAACTACGATCAAACAATGGTTGATCAACGGTCACTAAAAGTTATTCCCTGCACAATATAAAAAATTTATTAAAGGCATAAGGGGACATCACCTAGGTTGACGACAAACAATGGTTTAAGTTGTTTTTAAACATGGGGGCACAGAGCCAACTTAGAATAGGGAAAAATAAATTTAGGCGAAAGAATTAAAACATTAAATCAAAAGAGGCTCGGCTTAGATGAAGTGATAGGCATAAGTTATTTTAAAACCCCCTCTATAAAGTAATACCCAAATAGATCTCACCCAAGGCGTAAGATAAAACACTAGGGTTTTTCATGAAAACAAAAACAAAAAACTTAGTGATAATAAATTTCTACAATCCATGAAGATTTACTGAAATTTTATTTGGATTATATTATGTTTGTTTTTTTGCATCAAAATTTCGGATCACACTTTGTGATCCATGATCAAGATATGAGAGAGCATAAAGAGTAAAATGAATAGTTGCAGACCAAGAATTGAATAAAAAGAAAGAGGGAGGGGGCAAAGAAAGGTAGGCACAAGAACCAAGGATGGAGAGAAATATGCAAAACAAAACAAAAATAAAGGAGTAAAAAATAAAACCAAAATCAAACATAGGAGAAGAAAGAAAAAATAATACAAGAAAATTTAGAATTTTTAATAAATAAGGAAAAAAATAACAAGCAAATAAATAAAAAAATGAAGTAAACATAAAGAGACAAATAAGAAAAAACTAAAATTGACAAAATCTAAAGAATGTAAATCAAAAAAGAAGATTTCCGTTTTTTGGGTGATATTCGGGTGAATAAGCTTTCCTAGGGTTTTGTGTTTTCTGAGGTCATCCTTGGCCCCTCCTGCGTCATTATGCGCTTCCTATGTAGGATTTTTTTCCTTCATTGAGTACGGCTGCATTTACTATGGCTTTAGGGGTTTATTATGCCTTCAACCGGCACTAACCCAATAATTCATGATGGTGTTAGCAGTTCATCGGCGTAGTTTAATGGCTCCCCCACCGAACAAACACCCTCAGAAATTTGTTATGAAAGTCTTTAACGAGGTAAGCATTTTGATGCCCCTGCTGATGTAGTTTTACCTTTACCTGATTTTGATTTTGCATGCCAATGGCTCGAACAGCACACCCTTATGGGTTATTTTGTTGGGAGGACTCCCCCCAAAAGTGTGTTGAAAGATTAGGTCAGCAAGGCATGGGTCCCTCATGGGGTTCGCCTTGATATGGTCCAAAATCTGACCAAAGGTTTTTTTTGTTTCGCTTTGTGGAAGTTAGTCATGTCCAAGCTATTTTGGGTCATGGTCCCTGGTATGTTAGGTCCTCCTTGTTGGTTTTCTAGGCATGGACTCAATATTTTTTTGTCTCAAACAACACTAAAATGTGTGTCCTAGTCTGGATTGAGTTTCCCAGGCTACCCCTGACATGTGTTCCCTTCCTGAACCATATTGCTTCCTCTTTGGGGAGGTTTGTTTGTATCAAACCCAATAGGTTATTCCAAGCCCGTCCACAAAGAGGGTTTTTGTGGAAGTTGATTTATCCAAGGATTTGAAAGAGTTTGTAGACCTCCAAATTGGTGATATTAGACACACTTAGAAAGTCACATATTTCAATCTGCCTAACACGTTCTATCGATGCTAGTCAACTGACCACAGGATCAAGGACTGCCCTTTGACAGTTCCTCATTCTTCTTCACAGTCATAGGATGTTGAAAAGCCTCGTCGAGCAAAGCCTGTTGCTAAGGCTGAAACAAAGTGGACTACGGTTTCAAACCAGAAAAATAATTTGTCTAGTTCTAGGTCAGCTCCCAAGGCGCCTGAAATAACCAAAATGGTTTCAAACCCTTTAGAGAAGGGGAGAACTGCTCCCTCAAGAGCCACTTTTGTTGTTATACAGCCCAGTTCAAAGGCCACGCCTCAGCCTGTGGCTGTTTTATGTGCTTAATAGGATTTTTCTTCCGCATCGAGAACTCAACGGTGGTCTTGCAGCCCATCTCCTCCACTGGAAGAAGGAGAATATGTGCCTGAGAAAGGGAGGTTTTCCCCTCCTATTCATCTTGGTTCCATCCCACAAGATTTTTTGAAGAATAGCTTCTCTTCCTTAGTTGAAGAGGACCTGGATTCTACAAGTATGGAAGATTTTCATCCATGAATTTTATCTCATGGAATGTCTCAGGTCTAACTGACCTCTCCAAGAAGTATTTTGTTAGGAATACTTTGTAGAAATACATAGGGATTGAAGTGTTTTGTCTCCAAGAAATTAAAATTTTAGGTTTTTTGCTCGCTTCGGTCGCTCTATTTGGCCAGCCAATACCATGTTTTTCACTTTGCATGAAGTTGGTCATGGTGGAGCTGCCACTCTTTTGGCCCCATGATTATATTCATGCATGGTGGACCATGGAGTTGACCCCTCCCAATGGGTGGTCTTGGTTCTTCTCAATATTGAGAATCACTCCTTCGGGATAATTAATTTTTATGCCTCTAATGATGTTGTGGAGCGTTGTCATCTTTGGTGCTAGATTGTTGATTCTCTGCTAGTTGCCACCTGGTTGCTCTACAGGGATTTCAATATGGTTGAGATGGAGTATTACAAGGATGGCACTTTGCCTTTCCATTGGGCTACGGGTGAAAGGGAGGCATGGTTTTACATGCACAATAAATTGGGGCTTTTTTATCCCAATATGGGTCACCGTCATTCTCATTCTCTTTGGCACACTTGGTGTAACTATAGGGTTGGTTCTGACAGAGTATTTAAATGCCTTGACCATTCCATGATCTCGGCTCAATATTTTTTTTCCTTTACTAGTTCTACCTTGCCAGTGAAGTCGTTAGTGGATGTGACTCTTTCTGATCACTTCCCAATTCAATTTCATATTGAATGGGCATCTCGTCAGCCCCACACGTGTAAGACCCAATTTTTTTTTAAAACATCCTTGCTTTGTCATAATCCCACCCTGGCCCACATTCACCAGGTTTGGAATTTGGAATGCAGGCCACCTGGCCATACAGGTTGAATTGCTTGGTGGAATGATTCTATCATTCATACTACACATTTTTTGTGCATTTATGGGTGCTAGTTGGTAATATTTCATCGGTGCTCTTAGGAGGCCACCACTTCCAACTTGCATACTGCTATGGAGGCTTTGGTGGCTAGTCCTTTCTCTTTATCACATCAAATCAGGGTGGAAGTTTCAAGGCAGCAAAAGAAAGTGGTCAATGCCTATACTGCCAAAGGCACTCAAATCAAAGCTCAGCTTCACTGGATTAAAATTGGTGATCGTGCCTCCAAAGATTTTTTTTTTGCTCTTCGTGCACGACACTCTTCCCCTAGCATCAAAGGAATCAAATATGGTAACCAGGTGCTCTCTGAGCTACTTAACATTCTCCAAGTCTTTGTGTGTCACTATGAATAGGCTTTCACTGCTCAGGACTCCATGCCTACGTGTCAGCAAGCCCTTCAGGACTGCCTTGATGTTGTGCCACATAGCATTTCTTCAACCTAGATTAATTTTTGTGATCAATTGTTAACAATTGATGATCTCAAGGAAGTTGTTTCCTCTATGGCTAATGGCAAGGCTCCTGGGATTGATGGCTTCCCTTGTGAATTTTATAAATCCCTTTGGGACTGTGTTGGGAGTGATTTACATCATGTTTATCTTGAAGCCTTTCAAACCAACTCTTTAGGAAATTTAATAAATCAAGGCAATATAAAATTCATACCTAAACCTGGAGATCCGGAGGATATTTGTAACTGGAGGCCCATCATGATTCTCAATGTTTCTTACAAAATCATTTCCAAAGCTCTGGCCTTGAAAATTCATCACCTCTTGCCTCAAGTTGTGCACCCTGAGTAGACTGGCTTCATCAAGTTTGAGTTTATTCTGGATACTATTATTGTTGTTTGGGAAGGCATGGAGTGTGCCCGGTGCTCAAACCAGAAAGCGATTTTCATTAAAATTGATTTTTCCAAAGCCTATGAGTACATTGAATGGCCTTTCATTCTTATGATGTTGCAATCCTTGGGATTTGGACCCAATTTTATTCAATTTGTTTGTATTATTTTTTTTTTATGCTTCAGCTTGCATTTCCATTAATGGTCACCAGTCTCTACTTTTGGTCTTTTTCATTCCATTCTCCAGGGGTGCCCTCTTCTCCCTTCTTTGTATGTGTTGGTTGCTGAAGGCTTTGGCTATCTTCTAGTCCATGATGTCTCTTAGTAGCATGTGAAAGGGATCTCTCTCCCAGACTCCCAAGAATAGCTTGTCAATGGCCACTTTGTGGATGATTCTTTTCTCACTCTCTTAGAAGATGAAGAATCCATCACAACCACCCTTGATTATCTTGATACTTTTCATCTTGCCTCTGGTTCTATAATTCAATGGCACAAAACCTTATTCTACAGACAATTGGTGCTCCCCACTCCTATGTGGCTCCAAAATTATAACTGGAAGTGGATTGGGCAGGGAGAAATCTTTCATTTTCTAGGCATTCCCTTCGCCTTTCAGGCTTCCCCTCGGGAGCTTTGGCAAGTTGTGCTCTCTAGTGTTGAGTAGAAGTTGGCCTATTAGATTACTATGCCTCTCTTGTTGGCTGGTAGATTCCAAGTTTGCTCTAAAATTTTGGCAGCCACTCATGTCTACTACTCTTCCTATTGGGCTCCTTCAAAATCTGCCTACAGTAGGATTGAAAAATTACTTCGGGATTTTTTATGGGCATCCTCTAAAACCCATAAAGGGTTTCATCATGTCACTTGGGAGTATTGTTGTCTCCCCAAGGACTCTATAGGACTTGGGTTGCTCTCCACTCAATGGCAAGGGACTGCCCTTTGTGTCAAATGGATTGTTCAGGCTCTTACCAGAGATGAAGCCTGGAAAATTCTCCTCAAGCATTGTATTCAGTCTGGCTTTCTTGTTCACTAACCTGCCTGGAAAGGAATTGGTCTCCAAACCCTCCTATTTTTGAGGGATTCGGTTCAAATTGTTGGCTCCTTTGTGGCCAAGAGTATCTGGCGCTCCTGGGAAAAATTTAAACCATGGCTCTGATGGGTCGGGGCTCGATTTTGTGATGGGCTTTCCATCAATCAGCAAAACTTATGGTGGTCTCCCCTTCTGGTTCAAAATGATCAACCCTTGGCCAAGTCACCTCGGCTCAAGGCCCTTAGATTTCACAAAAAGGCTATTCAAACCCTACATCAATTTTTTCATCAGCCCACTATGAGTCTTTTGTAGTGTGATGCATTTAAAGCCCGGTATAGTCTTCAAAACTAGGACCGTTCTACCTTTGATGGGCTGGTGAGCGCCATTCCGGCATATATGCTTCACAAAGTTGGCATTCATGGGCACAAACCTTGGTGGAAAGACTGGAAATGGTTTCCAGAAACCCCTCTCAGGGGCTACAGGTTGCGACTTGGTTACAGGTGGATTTCACCCCATTTTCCTATGATTAGTATTTTGAACCAGAGGTGGCTTCTTATTTCCTCTGCCCATACTTGGCATAAGAGGTTTGATGTCACTTGGTCTACAAGGGTTAATCCAAATCTGGCCCACTTTTCTTAGTGTATTATTTTCCAAGGCTTGTCTGTGGGCTCTTGCCTTGTTCATCTGGGGTTCCTAACCCTCGTTGCCCTTTTTGTGGGCAATCTAAAAGCTTTAAGCATCTTTTTTGGTTTTTTCCTAGAGCTCAGCAACTCAGTACTTGGATTCATGATTTCTTTTGGTTTTTTCAGACGGAACCCTTCTCTTAGCATATGGTTCTGCTAGGGGACCCGCTTGGAATTCCGACTAAGTTCACCTAGCTTTGGCACACTTTCAAGGTGGAAATCCTCTTCAATATCTAGAAAGACAGAAATGTTTGCATATTTTCGCATGCTCATTTGGATGTTAATGTTTCTATTTATGCTAAAGCAATTATTTGTTCTAATGTTCTCCTACAAATTTAGGTGCAAGCCAACAAGGTTGCACTAGATTTGGCTCACCTGTAGGTTCTTTTGGACCACTGGGGCAATGCCCCTTGTGTTGTGGCTTAGCTTCCAGATTCGCCCTCCTCCTCCCATAGTCGGTCACCCTCTCTGGGCCAAAAGCAGAATGATTCAGCACATTCCCACTCCCAGCCTCCTGCTTGATGGTATTCTCGGCCTCCAAGGTGGGCTTGTTCTCCTCCACCACAACCTAGTCAAGGTTGGACCTCTGGTGGTGCTACGGGGAGCGGTGGTGGCGATTCTGGGTGGCCCTTTGATGCTCCGCTTGTTTCTAGCTTTGGTTGGCCGCAAGTGGTAAAACTTTTCCACAGCTGGCTCTCGCAATCTCACCCCGATGCGAGAAAAAAGATAAAGATGATGATGTTTGGGTTGCTCCTCCTGACATCACTCCAAACCCTGCTGATGTATGGGGGAAGCATCTGGATGATAGGGACCCCCCAGGATCCACTGGCACTGCTTTGGCCACTTGATTTTTATTTCTTGTTGTTAATCTTCTGGGCTAGGCCCATGTGATATTATTTTTTGGTTTTTTTGGGCTTTGCCCATGTGACATTTGGGGTACGCCTTCTAATCACCTACCCCTTTTTTGTGAATTTGTAATTTTATCTTTATTTTAATATAGATATATGCCTATTCATCAAAAAAAGAATGTAAAGCAAGGAAATTATAAATAAACAAGTGAATAAATAAAAATAAAAGAATGAAATAAAATATAACAAAATGAAATAAAAATAAGACAAAACATAGAAAAAACAAGAAAAAAATCAAAAAAGAAAAGAAAGCCAAAAAATGAAACAAAATTACTAAAGAATAATAAATAAAGAAAGGAATTAAAAACATATAAATATCATTATCTATAAATTATATGATTATTTATATAATCTATAAATAACCAAGAATCTAAAAATAGACAAATAATTTATAAACATATAGATTATAAATTATATGTTAACATATAAATTATAAATTATATGTTACCACATAAATTATATGTTATCACATAAACTATAAATTATATGTTAACATATAGATTATAAATTATATGTTAATGTATAGATTATAAATCATATGTTAACACAAAAATTATAATTAAATGGAAAAATAATAAATTAAAATATATATATATATAAAATAAGAAAGAAACATAAAATTTAACCAACGAGACTTTCAAAATTAAATTAGAAGCTTAATTTTAAATAAATGTATAAAATATAAATACAAATAAATTATGAATTATATGTAAATAAACATATAATTTAAAAATACAATATAAAAAATTAATAAAAGTAACAAAATAAATAAATAAATAACAAAAATAATAAATAAGTATAAAAGAAGTAAAAAACATGAAAATAATAAAGTAAGAGAAAAAAACAACTAAGTAAAAGAGTATAATATAAATAAACAAAAATTAATAAAAAATGTAAGTAAATAAATATATAATTATAAGAATAAATAAAAATTATAATAAAGGAAATGTAAATAAACTTATTGATAAAAAATAGTAAAAATTAAATGAACCAAAAAATAAAATATTAAAAATCCAATGTTTAAAGAAAAATATTTTATAAAAAACATAACAATAAATTAAGCATAAACAGACAAAAAATTAATAGGAATTAAATTTAAAAATAAACAAAAATTATTATAAATAACAAGAAAATGAACATATAATTTTAACAATAAAAAAAATAAATTAGAAGAAAATAAATTAAAATATATAATATATAAAGAGAAAATAACCAAATAAGAATTATGTTTTAAATTATAACAAATTATAAAGAGATTATAAGTATATAGATTATAATTTATAAGTAAACATAAAATTTATAAATTATATATTTACATATAAATTATAAATTATAAATAACTAATCAGAAAATAAATTGTACGAAAAATATAAAATTACAAATAAGAATATATAAAAAATGCTAAAATTTAAAATAAATTAACAATAGAATTTGAAAAGAGATTAAAAACAAACAAAAAAATTAAAAGTAACAAATAACTAGTAATTGCACATTAGTGTGCAATGGGTACGTCAAAGAGGTGTGGAAGGTTAATTAGAGAAAAATTGGTCTATTTTTTATACATTTGTGTAGTACAAGAGGTCAATTGGTAGGTTATTTAGCCAATGATATGTTTGTGCAAAAAATGTCTCAATGGAGAAATGATAAGTTCAAACCAACTATGCATCCACTTATAAAACCTCTGAATTAGGAAGATAATCAAGATCCATTACTCGAATCATGTTAATTTTGCAATAGGAAGAGAGGAAGAGGGAGAGATAGGGATATAAAGAGGGAGATAAAGAGGGGGGAGATCAAGAGAGGGGCAATGAGATAGAGATGGAGATGGAGATGGGGGATATGGAGAGAAGGAGAGATATATATGGTAGAGAGATGGAGAGATAATGAGATAGAGAGAGAGAGAGAGAAATGAAAGAAGAAATATGGAGAGATAGAGATAAAGGGGAAAAGAGATATAAATATAGAGTTCTAGGAAGAATGGGAAGGAGAGAGAGAGAGAGACATGTCTAGATATAGAGGGAGACAAATAGATAGATAGGGGGTAGGGAGGGAGTGAGGGAGGGAGATATGGGGAGAGATAGAGAGAGGAAGAGAAAGGGAGAGAGATAGGTAGAGGGATATAGAGAAGAGGGGGAAGAGAGGGAGAGAGATAGGTAGAGAGGGAGAGGCAGAGGGAGAGAGAGAGAAGAGGAAGAGGGAGAGATAGATCAATATATAGAAAGGGAAAGGGAGGGATAAATATATATAGAAGGTGATATAGAGAGATATAGAGGTATAGGGAAGGAGAAAGCAATATAGGGAGATAGAGGTAGAGGTAGAGGTAGAGAAAGATATGGATAGAGAGAGAGAGATATGGAGAGAGAGGAAGAGCTATCTCAATAGATAGAGAGGAGAGAGGGAGTAATATAGATAGAGGGAGATAGAGAGAGATAGAGAGGGATAGGGAGAGAAAGAGAGAGAGAGATAGATAGGGAGATGGAGGTAAAGATATATAGGGATAAAAATAGATAGAGAGAGGAGTGAGATATATAAATAAATAGAGATAGAGATATAGAGTGGGAGAGATGGAGTGAACAAAAGAGAGAGGTAGACATAATGAGATATAGATAGAGAGGGGGGAGATATAGGGAGATAGGGATAGAGGGTTCAAGAGTGAGAGAAAGAGAGAAGGAGATAGGTAGAGAGGAGAAATAGAGATTTTTTGTGTGTATGAGTGAAAGAGAGATATAGATGAAGATAGATATGTATAAATAGAGAGAGAAGGGAAGGAAAAGATAGAGATAAATATGGGAGAGAGAGGAAGACAGAGATATAAATCTCTCTCCTCTCTTTCTCTCTCTCTAGAAATATGTCTATCTCTACATATCTCTCTCCACATATATAGATATATATGTATATATACATATATCTACTTGTCTCTCTCTATGTATTCCCCTCTCTATCTTCTTACCCCTCCATCTCTCTCTCTCTTTCTCCCTTACTCTCTTTCGATATCCCTATTTATCTCTCCCTCCCTCTCTTTGTCTCAATATCTCTACCTTAACATATATTTTTTTCCTATTTCTCTTTATCTCTCTATCTCACTCTTTCTATGTGACTATATCTAATCAAAATTTATTTTATGACTCTCTCTCTCTAACTTTTAATTTAGATTTTAGATTTTAGAATGATAAAGAGAGGAGTGGGAGATATAAATAAATAGAGATATAGAGATATAGAGTGGGAGAGATAGGGAGAACAAAAGAGAGGTGAAGATAATAAGACATAGATAGAGAGGGGGAGGGATAGGAAGATATGGATAGAGGGGTCAAGAGTGAGAGAAAGGGAGAGATAGAGCAGGGGAATAGGGAGTGTTTGTGTATATGTGTGAAAGAGAGAGATAGAGATAGAGATAGAGATAGAGATAGATATGCATAAATAGAGAGAGAATCATAGACAAAGATAGAGAGATATAGGGGAGGGAGATGAAGATAAATTGAGAAATAATGAGAAACACAGAGATAGAGAGGAAGACTGAGATATAAATATCTCTCTTTCTCTTTCTCTTCTTATCTCTTTCTCTCTATAAATATATCTATCTCTACCTCTCTCTCCATATTTCTACCCCTCCATCTCTCTCTCTCTTACTCTATTTTGACATCCCTATTTATCTCCCCCTCTCCCTCTTTTATCTCTGGATATCTCTACCTCTATATATATATTTTCCTCCTATTTTTCTTTATCTCTCTCACTCTTTCTATGTAACTATCTAATCAAAATTTAGTTTTGAATCTCTCTCTCTAGCTTCTAATTTAGATTTTAGATTTATTTTATTATAAAAATTTAAATTTAAATTTAAAATATAATTATTCTATAGTTGGTATGAGTTTTCCACAATCCATAACGTTGCAGTATATAGCTTTTGGATTCAATTGTGTAAGTTTTTTTGTTGACATTTCAGATCACACACAGTGATCCATCATCAGGAAGAGGAAAAATGAAATGAGATTGTAGAACAAGTCTTAATAAAGGGAGAGGGAGAAGAGAAAGGACTACAAAAAATTGAGAAAACAATAAAATAATACCATAAACAAAAGAAAAAGCAAGACTTCTCTACTAATCTCATGTCCCCATGAAGCTTCTTAACTCTATTTTCTACTTAAATGTAAGCAGCGGGAGTGTTCCCATGCGTAAATTTGATTGTTGGGAGAGGATAATTTGGAATATTTTCCTATTTTAAAGGAGCAGCTATTGTTTAAGAAATAAAAATAAGCTGTCAAAAAATTAGGGGGGCTGAAAATAAGCAGCAACTGCTTATTGTGAAAAATGCCATGTGGCTTTATAAATTTCCTTCCCTCCTTTTTATTTACCTCCAATTCCTCCCTCTAAATTTTTCCTACGGTGATACAGTGCAACAACAAGATACATATTTTCATATAGAAAATTAAATTTTCAGTCTTATTGAAAGTATACATTTTACAATTCTTTGAAATATAGTTCTTGCCTTGAATCTACGTATTTTTAAATAATTTAATTGCAACATAGATTTTTTTTTTAACTTTATTTATAATTGTTTGAACTTTATAACTGTTTGAACTATTTTTCATCTTTATTTATAACTGTGCAACATAGATAATTAGTGTAAAATTGAATGCAAATTTTGCTAGCATCCTTTCTTGTCTATATAGATTAAGAGAATTATAACAGATCTAAATGTCTTCATTTGTTAATTCTTATTCAATAATAAAAAAATTGAATTCCTTGTCAATAATTCTTTGTCAAAATTAATAGAGCAACAAATGGTAATTAAATATAAAAATATACAGTTCATAAAAATTAATGGCAAGGATTGATAATTAAATATAAGAATATAAAGTTGAATTATGTTCTTATTTTAATAGAGGAAAAAATAATTTAAAAAATATACATTTTAAAAAATACAATTTAAAATGACTATTTAAAAATAAGCAACGAAATCAAATATACATGGGGACACCAGCTCCACAAATTTCTCCTAAAAAAAATGAGCAGTGACTGCTAATGAAAATAAGCTAAGAAACTGCATGGGGACATGAGGTAAGAAATCGAAAAGGACGCCTTCCTTCCAAATTTCGCAATCCTCCTCCAATGAAATTCAAACATTTAATTTCGTAGTCCTCTGATAGTGAAATCCAAACAATTTTATTCCCCGTCAAAAAAATTATGATACATTTAACCATCTATTATTGTTAGCAATCCATTGCATCTCTCTTTTCACGCGACATGCTATACAAAGCAGAGCAAGGTTTTTAGGCAAAACCACGGGCGAAGGAAGCTGAAAATAAAATAATAATATAAGAATTTATTTAAATATAATTTTCCGCCTTGATTGACTTTCTAAAAAAATATGTGTAATGCATTAATAATATATATAAAAACATAAATTATATACATATTAATTATTATATAAATTTTATGTTTAAATAATAATTATTTAATTATTTCTTATAATTTTTTTTGATACGTAAGGATTATATTGTATTTATACTTATAGATCCAAAGTGCAACTGTCTTCTATGCAAGTATTAAGCTAATTTCACCAATTCCACCAAGAACCAAAAACCCATAAACTGTATGTACGGATCCTCCAAAATATAGACCATAGCTTCAGACATTCAATACTTTAAACAATCTACATTTAAACCAATCTAACCAAATCGTGCTTGCATTAACAGAGAAAAAACTCGCTGCTAAAATACTAATACCATACAGTGCCCTTCACAAAAACTTGTTCAGAAATGCAGAGTCTTCAAACTCCTCCCTCCATTCATCGCTATCAGTCACCATTAGCCCGAACCATTTCTTCAAGAAGATGACTGCAACCGCTACTGTGGCTCGGTGCTTCATCAACCTAGTACCCTGAAGGTCCAAGAGAAACAAAAAAATCTTCACCGTGTCTTCATCCTTCACCTTCGCCACCTCCAATGCATGCAGACATCCTCACCCTTCCACCACCACCCAAAGGAGCTCATCCATACCACCCAACAGTCCAGGTATGAACAATTTCTTCATTAAAGTCCTTGCTTCAATCTTCGGGACCAGATTATCTAGTAGGGAAGCCAAAAAATGAGAAGATATCTGCAAATTATCGCACCATACTTTGTTTCCTCCAGAAAACTCGAACCCAAGACCATTTTGATTGCAACTAACACTAGAGGCTCATAGTTGAGCAAAATTCTTTTAAGGCATTGATCTATTATGAAACAAAATTTGGTCAGCCTATCCTTAGACTTGAGCAAAATGGGGGTGTCTACCCCAAACCGAGCTACACTCACAACCGAAACCTCTATCTAAAATTTCAAGGACCCAGCCATTCGGCTCCCAACAATAAGCACTTGACAAAATGATATCCAGACTTCAACCACAGCACTAAACTAGAACAAATGCCCACGAAATTTTGTGCAAGCCTTAAATGAGTACTACCCACCGCCGCTAACCTCGCTAATCTCCTTCTCCTACGTGTGAGTTGTTTGAATGCAAGTGAATGAATGAATGAATTTTAATATTTCTTGTGCCTCGAGAAGATATATGGGTTGTCTTCCCCATGCATTTGGTTAATTAATAGGACAAGTCAACTCTCTCCTACCGTCGTGGATTTCCACCTATCACTATCTCCCCCATGCAGATCCAATGTGGTCATTTATGCCACCATCCTCCACCACCTTGGAGGGTGCCCTCCCTACCACCCACAATTCTTTCTTATAATTATTTTACATAATCATTTCATTTTAATTATATTTTATTTTATATAAAATTATTTTAAAAAATTATTATTTAAATTTAAATTATCTAATCAATAAATATTATTTAATATAATATAATAAATTTATTTCATATTATACATATTTTTATGTAACATAATTATTAGATAAATTTTGTATTTGTATAATTATCAATTTTTTCTTCTAATTATATTATACTATCATTTGATTTTGTTTGATATTTATAATATCTTTATAATATATAAAATTTGAATATACTAGCCACTACGTGGCACTTGTCTCTTATGGATTAAAAAAAAAAAAAAAAATTAATTATTTTTCTAATTTACTTTTTTATATTTTTTCAAATTATAAAATAAGTAAAAACCATTTAATATATGAATTTTATAAAATGAAAATATTCAAAATAATTTAAATTTCCACTTTTAACATATTTCTAATTAACAAAAAAAAGAGAAAAAACAAATTGTAAATTTAATTTTTGTAATTAAAAAATATATAACTAATATATATAAAACAAGTAAAACCATTCAATATATAAATTTTAAAAGTAATTTAAATTTTCACTTTTAATCTCTTTCTAATTAACAAAAAAATAGACATTTTTATAATTTAACTTTTCACCTTTTAACACCTATTTAATTAACAAAAATAGATATTTAAATTATGAACATATTTTTTTAAAAGTTAAAATATATATATTAAACCAAACTATATCAATTATTTCATACATTCAAATAAACCAATTCACTCTAAGTCTTCAAAAATATGGACAAATTTTAAAATTAAATTTATAGAAGTAGATATTTGTTTCCATTTGTTGAAACCTTCATTCAGTAAATATTGTGTTGTCACCGGATGAGAAAAAAGGGCAGAGTTCGCAAGTAAAATATTAAGAAATAAAACAAACAAACAAAAATGGAGGGGAAAATGTAATACCCCTCCATTTTGCCTTCTGGTTGGACAGTGTGTCCTTGTGTGGGTATGTTGCTTTGATGTGTTTCTGGTTATTCAGATGTTATCTTTATTCCATGCTTTGGATTAGCATAGTGGATATTCGAATTTAAAGATGTTTATGCTTTGGATTATAATAGTATGTTAGATTTTTCAGTTATCTGTAGTGTATTGGTGAAGGGGACAGTATATCATATGACTCGCTTGCGAGTGCCCTACGATCCTGTGATTTCCTCTTTACAGTGTGTATTTTATGTTGTTGTTTACTTGATTTGCAGGTTGACAGGTGCAGGGCATCGACTCCACCTGGTTTCACAGGTTGGAGCATGTTCAATACCCAACGGTATTCGATTGGGAGATAGTACTAGGTTTTCGTGCCAGGTCGTCACCCTAGTCCTTGTATGTCGTCGATTGTTTGTCGGGTTGTGTTGTTTTGTTTATTGTCCCCTCTCTTTATTATTTAATTGCAAGTTAGAAAAGAGGTAATTAAATGGCTTAAGGTATTTAAGTTGTTGAGTAATGTAATCTGGAACTATGTTGAAATGTAATTTATTTATTATTAATTTAATTTAATTAATAAATAATTTAATCGTTGATTAAATCTATTTATTAATTTAATTTAATTAATAAATAATTTAATCGTTGATTAAATCTATTTATTAATTAATTAAATTTTTTATGTTGAAAGAAGTGAATTTCTTTATGTTGAATTTGAAAATAAAGAAAATGCATAAAAAGTCAATTTGAGAAAGTTGGAATTGAAAAAATTGAAAATTGAATTAAAGTCAATTTGGAATTTGAAAATTCAAAAATTGAAAGAAATTAGATATTTTCTATTTTTTTGTTTTGAAGAATTTATTAGGGTGGTTGTTGAATTTTTAGGGTTTAATCCTTATGTTTGGATTTTGTTTCTCAATTTTGGATTATGAAGTTTTGGGAGAAATTTAAAATGGAGGAGAGGAAGTATGGTTGCATTTTTGTGGGTTTTGGATTGAAGTTGTAAAAATGGTTGATCTGAAGAGGGAATCCAAGCAAGGAACAGGGCACCATCTGGATCTTCTCCAATTCATGCAAACCAGGTTCATTTTATTTAATTGTGTAAGTGGTGAATATGTGAATAATACCTAAAACACTTCTTAATACGACATTATATCAAAAGATTAAACTAATTGAATCAATTCAACAAAGTAATCAAATGAAAGCATCCTATTGCTCTCAGATTGTGTAAGCAAATAAGACTGTTAAAATGACTATCTAAAGAACGAGATGATGTTAATACAATGCTAAATGATAAATCAATTAAACTAGCATGATATTGATGTGAAATAGATAATTGCAACTACAGGAGGCAGCCATAATTGAAAACTCAATTGTTGGATATGCTTGATGTGTGATTGCTTGATGCTTGATGTTTGGATTCCTGCAGAGTAAGAGTGCAAAAGCTTGATTATCTGGATCCTTTTCTTGGTTGAATGAGGTTGTATTTATAGATTTCCTGGCTGTAGAAATGCACAGGGAAAGCTTTGAAAGGCTTGAATTCAATCTGGATAATTGAATGGTGAGAGATGGAGGAGATTGAGAGAAAGATGGAGATTGTCTCTACCCATGAAAACACCAGGCAAGAGAAGAGGATTGAGAGATCAAATTCCAAATTTGTCTCCAATTTGTCTCCAAAACTTCCCGTGAAGTTTCAATCAATTAATTTGACATATTTTAGAAATAGATTAGACATAGGAAATCTAATTCATTTTTGAGAGAATGTAGATTGGAATATTCCTTATGCAACAATTCAAATATTTGGATTTATTTAAATTAACAAAGGAGATAAATAATTTAATAAAACGAACCATAGGATAGTTGTTTATTAAATTAATCAGAAGAATATGGCAATTAATCAATAAAGTGTTTTGATCTTTATTTAATTAATTTAGAAATGATGTAATAGATTGAAATAGAGAAATGATAATTAAATCGAACAAAGTATTTAATTAAGACGAGATTTAGAAGAATTTATGAAGAAAGTGAATGTGAACTATATTAAATAAATATTTAAATTTATTCAATAGTAGAGGAAATTAGGATAATTAATTAAATAATTCATATTTAATTAATTGGATGCTCCAAACCATTTTTAGGTGTATACATTTCGCCCCTCTTCGAAGTGATGTGTTTATGTGTTGCTTCGAAGAAATATTTTGCTGCTACTGCCAGGATCAATGATAATAAAAAAATAATTCTGTATGCCCCAGATATTGATTTTCAGATGATGGATTATAATATGCCCCCTCAGGAGATAAATTAATGATCTGATGATTTTTAGAATTTTTTGAATTTTTATGATTTTTTTGATGATTTGATGTGTTTCGATGATGAAATAATTTATCTCCCGACAAAGAAATGAGTCCTCTAATGAGTTTTAATTGATTTCATGGATAAAATTAATCAAACTATTATAAAAATCCCCCAAAAATACCTTTCAAAAATTATAAGTAGTGCTAAAAGGTCATTTTCAATTCATTATTTGCTTTTTGAGTTCAAAATTTTTAGTGATAAAGACTTTCCTGCCAGCTGGAGGGAGATGCCTATTCCTTACCACACTCACTGATTCAAGTGCGTTCGACGTTACAGACGGCCGCCTGCGTATGGACCTCTGGTATGTACCCCTTGACCTCCTCGTAATTCATGCACTTTTGTTTTTTATGCTTTTTAGGTCTTATGTGTGTCTAGGTGTCTTTTAGCGCTTTCAAGTCGCACTGTAGCACTTACATTCCGATGTAGCGCTTCCATTAGGTAGTCTAGTGCTTTGATTTTTAGAGCTTGTGTTTAAAACTCTAGTGCTTCTAGTTGATAAAGTAGCGCTTTCAGCGAATTAGTGCTTAGGAGTCAAGAATTAGTGCTTTGAAACTGGATTTTAGCGCTTTGAGACTTTCAGCGCTTTGATTTGGTGGATTAGCGCTTTTAAGGTCTGTTCTAGCACTTCTGGTAAAGTGGCACTTTGACGGCCTATTTTAGCACTTTGATGCGGAAAAGTAGCGCTTTGAGATTTTTAGTGCTTCAGAAGTCTCTTTTAGCGCTTTGGAGTGCTGAAATAGTGCTTTCATGGTTTTAGCACTTTGGGACCCTGATTTAGTGCTTTTCATTGATAAAGTAGTGCTTTTGGGATGTAGTGCTTTGGATGACTGTTTTAGCGCTTCTAGTCAGATTTGAAGTTTTTGACTTAGTGAACCTTGATTTCATCAATTTTGATCATGTCCATTCTTCTGATTGGTATGATTGATAATCCAATTGTTTGATGTAGGATTTAGATTAAAGTAAATAAGACTAACTCTCATGATAGGCGAGAAGACATCCTATTTCTTGAGGATCCTCATGATAGGCGAGGAAATGATTCAATACTTGATAAATCTCATGATAGGCGAGATCTAGATAATGTTTTGATGAACCTCATGATAGGTGAGGTTTGATTCAATATCTGATAAATCTCATGATTGGTGAGATCTAGATAATGGTTTGATGAACCTCATGATAGGTGAGGTTTGATGTTTGCCTATGAATTTTGATCGAAAATTCATACCAAAGCTTTTGAAAAAGACTTGATAGTAGAATGACGTTTAATTCCTGACATAGTTCACTGACTGTGGATTTTTCGTGATGATAATAGGAGGACCTGGGTACTCTCTAGATGTGAGAGAGGTTTCCGCAGACTATAGATTTGATACCTCATCTAACACCAGATGAGCTTCAAGTGATAGGCCATTGTGGCCTTACGATTTTACTTGATATGCCCCAGATTAGGATTAATCGGGGTTTGTTAACCACGTTAGCTAAGAGGTGGCATAGCGACCACAACACCTTTCACCTACCTACCGGTGAGATGACAGTCACACCAAAGGATGTGTGGTGTATCTTACACATTCCGTTCATGGGGGAGATTGTTACATATGACTCATAGGACCAGTAGCAGAGATGCTCTTTGTCGAGTATTTCAGGATCAGGACATTGAGGGTTCGATTGTTCGATGGCGGAGGATCGCGGATTCGTATGCGACACTACCAACAGTGCTAGCTCGATTCATTGGAGGTTTCCTTTGCCCTGATCGCAGGTCAAAGGGATTCCTCGGTGGCTAGGGTAGGACACTGGAGAGCATGTTGGTACATGGTACCAGATATGCATGGGGGATGTGCATGTTAGCACATCTTTACCATGATCTTCATTCCATTGTGTACCTAGGTGCACGTAGTATATCCGTAGGGGTGACTCTGTTACAAATATGGGTTTGGGAGCATTTTGCTATTTGTCGACCATTTCCCATTGTAGACAGACCAACCAGCAGACCGTATGTATTTAGATATAGTGGTCGGTTCACATAGGCCCAAATGAGCAAGTTAGAGCACTGGAGGAGAGTTTTTGATGATACTTGATAGTGACATTGTGCCCATACCTTGACTGTGAAGAGTGGGATGAGGATGATACAGTATTGGGCTTCCTTTGTGATTCTATGTACCTCATTGGTCGAACTCCTTTTGTGATTGAGATATTTTTGTTGCGTCGGGTGTACAGACAGTATGGCATTATTCAGTGTATGCCATAGGGGGTAGCCCACTATGCACAACGATGAATGGATATTCCGGATTGGGGTCCCACATTATCTTATGATGTTGTAGTAGAGGGGTACAGGACATTACAGCCATCTCCCTAGGACATGCAAAGGGATATTGCAGAGGCACCCATGATAGAGGAGTACGCAATATTTTTGGCTTCCATCCCCCCTCCTCACATCACCATTCCTGATGAGCCCACACCATTACCAATAGAGGAGGATGTGGCAGAGGATGTCATCGGGAGTGAGGGTGATATCCCAACAGATGAGAGCTTAGAGAGTGATAGTGAGGATAGCAGCAGCAGTGGGGATAGCGATGGTGGTAGTGGAGGAGATCAAGGGACAAGGCTAGCCATCAGCAGTGGTCCATCTTCGAGCAGGCCTCGCAAGAGGCGAGCAGTGACTGTGCCACCTATGGATTATCAGAGACAGATTTCAGGCTTGCAGGCACAAGTTCAGACACTGCAAGGGCAGTTGGTACAGGCTCGAGGTACGCTTGTGTAGACCCAGACCCAGATGCAAGCACAGGCACAGGCTCACGCACAGACCTTAGCATAGGTATAGGGGCAGTTAGTCAGTATGCAGACATAGGTTGATACCCTGATAGCCAAGCGAGATAGTGCTTGGCAGATAGCCGAGAGGGCACAGGAGACAATAGATACCCTCTAGCGATTGGCTGATGGCACCTCTATTGATGATTATATGAGAGAGGTTATGCAGGTTGGCCGAGAGGCCGAGTTCTACAGAGGCCAATACCATGATGCAGTGTCTGTCAAGCGCCGAGTCAGTTATGCCCCTTCGAGATCAGGGCAAACTCATACACGGATAGTTAGTGAGGGGGTGACACAGCCTCCATGTAGAGATTCCAGAGATCCGGGTCCATCTAGGGGTGGTGGTGGTATAGGTCCTGTTAGGTGTGCTCATTCTGGTAATAGCAGGTGATAGATGCCCTTGTGATCTTCTATATATTATGATTGTAGCCCATTGTGGATCATGTATTTTGTAGACCAGACTTTCCTTGTATACTTGACATTTGTGATATATATATGAGATGCAGTTGATGTGATATGACGATGGATTTTTGATTTCTATGTGATGGATGTTTTTATTTATATGATTCTATGATGATGTAATTCTAAATGTGACGATGTAATGATGTTTTATTTTAATGCAATGATGCAATGATGTATGTATGTGTAGAATATATGATAAGTGTATATAGGATGTGATCAAAATGTGATAATATGTATGGATGGATAAATGTTTTCTTTTTATTTTTAAATATGATAATGATGAATGATGATCTTATGATGGATGCTATATGTTGTGATGATTTTTATGTCAAGTATACTCAGTCTCTTTTGTAGATTAGATAATCATTATTGAAACTCTTTATGCAATAAATACTTTGCAGATAATGAATCATGATGAATGAAATCTAATTTTAACATGCAGCTATATGCAAAACAGATGTCATTTTAATAGTCTTTTTGTGCTTGGTATCATCATAGAGCTTTATTGAATGTTGAAAGTGAATACAAGCATCAATGGTTGTGTTAATCCAATGACGACCTGAGTGCTTCTTTCATGATTTTTGATATTGCAATCAAACACAAGCATCTATGTATAATTGAACTGAGATGACCTGAGTATTCATTGCGTAAACAGGCAAAGATTATCATTTGAGTGTGTGAATTTCGAATGTCATCGGTGATACATTTGCATAGCACATCCCCCAACAATTCACACATTTATATGATTATCCTACATACAGCAGACAATAAAAATATCATTCTTTTTCCTTGTTCCTCTAGTTCAATACATCATTGAGTTACTCCAAAGAAATGATAATCAAAAAGGACAAAATATCCATTTTTTACTTAGAATGTTTCATTCATTCATCATATTTTAGATCATCCATCCTAATTTTGACATGTTTTTTAATTTTTGAGATTTTGACCAAAGACCTAACCTACTAACCTATCTTAGGGGTCTCGGGGGCTAATCAAAGATTAGCCTTGCCTACATTACATACGCAAAGACCACATAGTTCGACTGACATAGACCTATGTTTTTGGATTTAGCCTCTTCAGAGTTTCCTATTTGACATGTTTTTGGCTTTTTGATATGATATGGATGGTTGATGCTCTTCTGATGATGTTGTCGTTGCGCTTTTGATCTTTGTTTTCAGTTTTCTGCTACACTATTGTTCGTCCTTTGGTGAAAGCAATGTTTGCACTGCCCCTAATGATATCTAGATGTTTCCCCCAAGCTATGGAGTTATATGTTGACCATGTGACATGATGTTGATAATGGATGTAATGATGGCTAGATGAATGATATAATATGAATTGATACTGACTTTTAGATGAATGATCCTGACATATATCCAAATAGATGGAAAAGTTGATCTTAGAATCACATATGACGCCTGTTTCCAGGTTTTCACCATATGATTTGATTACACCCTTTGTGTTTTTGTATTTTTCTGATTTTTTCTTCTTTTTTTTGTTTTTCTTTCTTTTTTTTATTTTTTTTTTATTTTTGTGTTTGCCAAGATGCCTGTTTGCCAAGTTGTCACCAAGGAAACAATTTTTAGAATTTGCCCCATGCACTAGGAGATTTTAAGCATAGAATTTTTTGAGATGAATATTGTTGATAGGTTCATCAAACAGATCCCCTTCTAATGTTGATAACTGATATGCTCCTAATCCATACACTGATATGACAACAAATGGACCAAGCCAGTTAGGCTCAAATTTTCCTTTCTTTTCTTTGTCTTGCTGATTCCTAGGATTTTCCTCTAGCACCAAGTCACCAACCTGAAAGACCCTCAATTTTACCCTGTGATTGTAACTCCTTGACATCCTCTGTTGATAAGTTGTTAGATGATTAATAGCTTGTTGACGACGCTCATCCAGCAACTCCAATTCTTGTAGCCTAGATACCCTATAGTCTTCATCTGAAATAATACCTCTAAGTGATACATGAAGGGATGGAATTTCAACTTCAATGGGTAATATGGCCTCTGATCCATATACCAAAGCAAATGGTGTAGCTCTTGTTGGTGTTCTGATGCTTGTTCTGTAGGCCCATAGTGCAAGGTTGAGTTGAACATGCCAATCATGTCTAACATCGTTAACTGTCTTTTTGAGAATTTTGAGTATGGTTTTGTTTGAGGCCTCTGCTTGGTCGTTCCCTTGAGGATAGTACAGTGTTGAAAAACAATGTTGGATGTGGAACTTATCACATAGCCCTTGGACATCTTGATTTTTGAAAGGTCATCCATTATCAGTGATAATGGATTGAGGGACACCATACCGACATATTATGTAGTTCAAGATGAAAGAGGAAATTTGTTTCCTAGTGATGGTAATAAGGGGTATTGCCTCAATCCATTTTGTGAAATATTTTGTAGCTGTAATAATGAACTTGTGTCCATTAGATGATGATGGATTGATTTTCCCTACTAGATCTAAGCCCCATTGACAAAAAGGCCATTTTTTTGTAAAGGGATGCAATTCTTGTGCTAATGCGTGAACCAGATTGTTGTGAACCTGACATTTGTGACATTTCTTTACAAATTGATATGATTCTTTTTCCATGCACGGCCAATAATAACCTAAACAAAGGAGTTTCTTAGATAGAGTCATTCCACTCGAGTGAGTACCACAAATACCCTCATAAACTTCTCGTAAGGCCATTTCAGATTCATTGTGTTCTAGACATCGGAGTAGGGTACCATCAAGACCTTGACCATAAAGGATATCTATGATTAATGTATGTCAGGCAGATTGGCGGATAAAGTTTCATTTTTGGTTCTTGGAAAGATATGGAGGAAGAATATCATCTTTTAGGTAAGCATAGGTTTTTTCATAGATAGAGGGTTCAATGGTTTCTATATGGCATATGGTAGCGGATTCTGATTGATAATGGGAAGGACAGGATACTTGTTCTACCATAAACTCATAACAAACACGCTTCTCAGGTAATTGGAGTAGTGAAGCAATCGTAGCCATGGCGTCTGCAGCTTTATTCTCTACTCTTGGAATTTGATCAAACTTGATATTTTCAAAAGACTGTTTCAAATAATTTATTTGTTGTTTGTATGGCATCAACTTTTCATCTTTGGTTTGATATTCGTCATTCACTTGATAAATGACTAGTTGAGAGTCCCCATACACCTATAAGTCCCTGATTTTTCATTGAATAGCCGTGTTGACCCCAATAATCAATGCTTCATATTCTGCCACATTATTGTACATTGAAACATGAGTCTATATGACTTCAAAATTGTGTGTCTGTGGGGGGAGATGAACAAGATTCCTGCTCCCGATCCTTGTTGTGTACATGATCCATCAAAATAGAGAATCCATTGTTGAGACATAGCTGTCATAATGTCTGGATCTGGAAATTCCATTGTCATTGGGTGATCATCTGGTAGAGGAGCTTTAGCTAGCTATTCAACAATTATTTGTCACTTGATTTCCTTTCTTTTGACATATTGAATGTCAAATTCACTTAGGAGCATAACCCATTTTGCCAATCTACCTATTAAGGCAACTTTACTTAGTAGATACTTCAAAGGATCAATCTTTGCAATTAACCTGATTGTATGAGCCATCATGTAGTGTCTCAAATTTTGAGTAGCAAACACCACTGCTAAGCAAGAATTTTCTATGAATGTATAGTTTATTTCATAGCCATTTAAAGTTCTACTCATGTAGTAGATGGCATGCTCTTTTCCTTTATTATCCTCTTGTGCTAAGAGTGCCCCCAATGAGATATCAGTTGTAGCAATATACAATATGAGGGGTCTTCCTTCTGTTGGTGGCATGAGAACTGGTGGTGACATTGGATATTGTTTGATTTTATTGAATGTCGCTTCACACTTCTCATCCCACATGAAAACTATGTGTTTATGCAATAGATGATTGAAAGGATGACTTCTATCTGCCAGCTGGGAGATGAATCTTCTGATTGTCTGAAGCTGTCCTTGTAGTGATCGGAGTTGGCTAATGTTTCTAGGAGGTGGCATCTCCATTATAGCTTTGACTTTTTCTGGATCTACTTCAATGCCCTTTTTTGAGACAATGTACCCTAGCAGCTTTGCTGATGTAACCCCGAAGACACATTTCTTAGGGTTTAACCTGACATTAAATTTTTCCATCCGCATGAAGATTTTATCTAGGATATGCAGATGTCCTTCCCTAGTAGTAGATTTTGCTAAGATGTCATCGACATAATCTTCCATGAAGGTGTGCATCATATCATGGAATATTGTTGTCATTGCTCTTTGATAAGTCGCTCCTGCATTCTTTAAACCAAATGGCATGACGTTCCAGCAGAAGGTTCCCCATGGACATGTAAAATCCATCTTTTCTTGATCTTCTGGAGCTATTCTTATTTGATTATACCCAGAGAAACCATCCATGATTGATAACATGGCATGCCCTATCATCAAGTCCACAATGATGTCTATATTTGGAAGTGGAAAATCATCCTTTGGGCATGCTTTATTGAGGTCCCTGAAATCTATGCAGATTCTGATGCTATTGTTCGGCTTGGAAATAGGCACAAGATTTGATATCCATTCAGCATAATCTATAGACTGTATGAATCCAGCATCCAGTAATTTCTTTAGCTCTGTTTTGACCATCAATGCAATGTGAGGATGCATCTTTCTTAATTTTTGTTTAACAGGCTTGATTCTTGCTGGCAAAGACAAATGATGCATAAGCAGATTGGGATCTAAACCTAGCATATCAGAATATGACCAAGCAAAGTTGATGCTTCTTGCTTTGAAGAATTGGATGAATGGTGGTCTTTCTTGTTCTGTCATGGATTCCGCTAGATGTAGGATTTTTGCCTTCTCTTATGTGCCAATGTCCACTGATTGTGTAGGTTCGACCAGAACTGATGATCACTCATGATAGTGTTCTAGGAAAGTGTGAAATCTTCCATCCTTTAGTGCCTCAGAAAGGTTTTCACCATTGGATGAGTTCTTTATTTTTACTTTTTCCAGATCTAATGCTGCCATAGAATGGTTTTCACCATTAGATCTATTTTCCCTATTGTCAAGTTTGCAACTGGAAGATTTGACACTCTCCTGTTGAGTCGTATTGTTATGAGTATTATAGATAGCGTTTGTATCAGGTCCGATATGACATAGGAAATGCACGATGGCATCATCATTTACAAATTTTGGTACAATCAATGGTTCGATAGGTTCCCAATCAATAAGTTATGGATGGATTAATGGCATGGTATCATCAGATTGATTTTGGTCAATGGAAGTAAGGGTGAGGACAGCAATATCATCATAATTGTCATTCAGGATATCGAGATCCATGATGGTACCCTCTTCAAAGTTATCTAGTTCACTCAAATTTTGTTTGTCCTCACTAGAGTCATCGATATTTAGTTATCCCTCGATGAATGGTATAGACCTAGAGCCTTGGCCCTCCTCACATGTAGGTGTATATTTTTGAATCACATCGACTGGAATATCAATGACAAGTAGATCACAAGGTAAGGTCCACTCATATTCATTTGAGTCTATTTCAGAACCATCTCTAAAATGAAGGATATTTTCCATAGCTATCCTTGTTAGCTCCTACTTCTCTTCTTCAGAGTATGCTAGTCCTAGTTTTTCTTTTTTGTGGAGAGTGAGGGGTGTGATAGGTTCTGAGATTCCCTTTTTTCTTAATCCCACAGGCCCTTGTCCTTCACAACCCATCTTTTCCAGAATAGCCTTTCCTTTTCCATACTTGTCTGTGTTGATGTTAACATTTTTTATACCGATCTCAGATGTTGATGTTTCTTCATCCTTGTAAAGCCAATCCAGGATTGCTTTATTGTTTGTTTCTTCTGCTATAGTGCCGGATTTTACAAATGTATTTTGAAGAGTTGTGCTAGGTAAAGATGTTGGAGGTTTGATCATTGATGGTTACCATATTTCCTAGGAGATGGCATTAACTATGATAAGTTAATTGATTGCTCCATTGAGTAATGTCCCATTCCTTTATCTGTCAACTGAACTTGCTTCTGAAAGTTGTCTGATAGAGAATTTTGTGTACCTGGAATGTTTGTTTCAACATGACTTGTTTCCTTTTCTTTACCTTTCTTTTGCACCCACTTGGTAGTGATGTTTGGACTTTTCTCATTCTTGGATGATGATGAATTTGAAGCTTCCCTGTTGTGAGGGACAAAGGTGTCTTGAGATACTCTCAATGTGTCACAATATTGTGGATGATTATAATCAGCAGCTATAGTCACCTCTTGTCCGTTTACTGGAAATTTTAGTCATTGATGATATGTAGAAGGTACGGCCTTTATTTCATGAGTCCAGGGTTGTCCTAAGAGTATGTTGTATGTTAACTCTCTTTCCAACACTTGACATGCTATATGCTTGATCATGGGTCCCACTTGAATGGGTAGTACAATTAAACCTCGGGACGATCTTTCCTCCTCATCATATGCTTTGATGGTCATTTTCCTCCAAGCATCAATAGCGTCCTCGGAATATCCTAGTGCACAGATTAATTTGAGGGTGCAAATGTTTAGACCAGCTCCCCCATCTATTAGAACTCTCTTAACATGATGATTATGGATACATACTTTGATATGCAATGCGGTGTTATGTGGATGATTTAATGAGACATCATCCTGTTCAGAGAATGATAGACAATACGGGGTAGTCAGGTGTCCCACCATAGCTTGGAATTGACAAACATCTAGATTCTTTGGCACAGTTGTGGCAACTAATGCTTGTTCGAGAACTTCCTTGTGTGATGGTGATAACTTAAGAAGCTCCAATATTGATATTTGTGCGGGGATATTTTGCAATTGATCAATAATATTATAATGAGATTGAGGTGTAACCATGCATTGAGATCCCATTCCTTTTAATACTACCTTGGCTTGCCCCCTAGTCATGACGTTTTCTAGTTGATGTTCTTGATTTTCTCGGGGGGTGTTTTATATTTGATTGATAACATCATAATGTGATGGAGGTGGAACTGCATGTGTGGAGCCAATTCCCTTTAACATTACTTTTGATTGTCCCCTAGTTAGCGCATTGGCGGGTTGATGTTCTTGATTTTCTCTGATTTTTAAGACATTTATTTGATTATCAAAGCTTTGCGCGCTTGGGAGCAAATCCAAAGAGGTAATGGTGCTGGTTTTGTTATCAACAATGTTATCATTAACTACATGATCATGTTTGACTTCAGATAGACATAGGATTGTTGTGTCATAGACATGATTAGCGTGCTTTCCTTTGCTATTTGAAGATGATGCACCTTTTTCATAATTGGGAAAAGGATCTTTGAAGGCCAAATGATCATTGTTATTTTGAGGTCCTTCCACATACACTTTGTTGATGTCCACCAAATCTTGCACTGCATGTTTCAATTCCATATAGTCATTGGTTTTGTGACCCTTGTTGTTATGAAAATTACAGTATTGAGCGTCATTCCACCATGATGGTTTGACTTTTGGGTCCCAGAACCTAGCTTCTCGTGCCATGAGAAGGCCTCTAGTAACTAGTTCTTTCATTGTTGATTCCATTGATTGACCTAAAGGTGTGAACCTTCGCCGATTTGATGGTTTTTGATACAACTATCATTTTATGATTTCATTGTTTTGTATGGTATTTGACTTGACATTTTGTTCATTGTTCTAATTCTTTTATGTGGATGCAGTCAAATTAAAAATTGGTTTGATGTTTTGGGGATCATTTGTCATTTTGTTGATAGTCGTGTTGCGACTCTTTTGCCAGAATTTTGGTTTCTCACCGCTTGAGTATTGATTTGAGGAGTTACTTGTGTTGTTTGTTTTATCATTAAAATGTTTGATAACTTCTCTCTTGAATAACGCCTCTTCGATTTTAAGACCATTTTCGATCACTTTTTCAAATGTTGGAGGACATTGTAGTTCTAATCTATAACTCATTTCTTCCATCAAATTTTCAATAAACAACTCCATCTTTTCTTCTTCAGGAATGGACCTTGGATACCTAGCAAACAAGCGTCGCCATATTTGGAGGAAAGACAAGAACGTTTCTCCCTTGTTTTGTTTGAGATTGTAAAGGTCTTTGATTGTCACATCATGTTGGATGTTGAATGAGTATTGAGAGATAAATCTGTTAACGAGTTCCTCAAAAGTTCTAATACCTGGTTTCAACTTTGAAAACCATTCCATACATGATCCTCCCAAACTCCTTGGGAATAGTCACATTAAATATGTCTCTTCTTGTGCAAACTCAAGACTCATCATTTTGAATTCTCTAATGTGATCGATTGGATCCATTCTTCCATTATACTTATCGTATTTCGAGATCTCACAATGTCTTGGAAAAGGTATCAAGCCGACCGTTGCATCGAAGGGATAAGGACAAATGTCCCGTATCGCATATCTCTTGGTAGTCCCTTGCATCATATCTTGTATTTTCTGTTGTAACAGTTGCATTTGAGATGTCAAAGCGACAACCGGATCTATTGTTGGTGTAAGTTGTGGTATCTTAGTCTCATTCATTTAAGGTGTTTCTTTCAAACGGTTTACATCAAAATCTTTTGGAAGTTTTTCCCCTAATTCGGCTAACATTAAAAGATATTTTTCCATGTCTTGTTCTAGAATTTTCTCCATAAATAAGTGAAACTTGGGATCTTGTTGAGCCGCTTGGATGTCCTTTGGAGTTATTTCGTTTTTATCGTTTTGGTTCAGATTATTCCAAGGATTTTCCTCTACAATTTCTTGTGATTTTAAAATTTCTTGTTCTAAGAATCTCTATTTTTGGGACCGAGTTAAGATTGGCATACAAATTTTTGCCCTTTCTTCTGAAATGTTGATCTTATGTGCGGGATAGTGTCATTTTGAACCTTTTTAAATAAAGTCAAATAAGATGACTTATCTTATTGATGAGACAATATTTAAAAAAGTTAATCGCTATACTTTGTTTCATGATGGAGGATGATAGTATCCTGATAAAGAAACTTTAGTATAGTAATTGATTGTGTATTTGATTTAGACACTTGTGATTTCAAGATCTTGTTTCAGTTGATAAGTTGGAAATTTGTATAAACCTTTCTGACTTTGATTCCTAGACAATGATTCTGATAGAAGAAATTTTATTCTGATGAAAACTATGGATAAAATAACAAACTAATGGACTCGTAAAAATCTTAAGCTCTCTGTTTTAAAAATGCTAAAATAGATACCAGAAGCGCTATTTCCTGGAAGCGTTGGAATAGAGACCAGAAGCACTGAAATAAGTGACCAAAGTGCTAATTGACCAGAAGCACTGAGACAGTGCCTGGAAGCGCTGTAGAAATTGATGAAAGTGCTATTTTATCGAAAGCGCTGAAATACAGACCCGAAGCGTTGAAAGATTTAATAAAAGCGCTATTTTATGGAAAGCACTGAAATATGGACTGGAAGCGCTAAAAGATTTAATAAAAGCGCTATTTTACCAAAAGCGCTGAAATACAGACTGTAAGCGCTGAAACAGTGCCCAAAAGCGCTATTTCCTAGAACCGCTAAAATAGTGACTAGAAGCGCTGAAACAGGTTTCCAAAATGCTTAAATCAGAAGTTCAATTTTCTCTATTGTAGAATCTATTCTGGCCTTGTGGCATACTATATTAGAGACTACGGAAGATATGAAGGATGAATCCGTTGACTACGGTTGTGGAATTGCATGAGAGCTCTTCTTTGAAAGAAGGCTCGTGAATAGAGTGGTTCTACCACATAGTCTAAAGAGTGACCCCTAGCAAAATTGTGATAACGGTGAATGAATGTTCTATGTTGTAACAAGAGTTTCCGATTTTGATATAGAAAACGTTGTCTTCTCAATTTATTTCTATAACTGAGAGGTTGTTTGGGCCTTGTAACTTTGATTTTTTTCTTGACAAATGTGGTGGACTTCCACTTTCGCAGCATGGATTTCTTGATTTGTTTTGACTTGACGTTTTCAGGATGATCTTTAATCTGATTTAAATGAATTTGTGAAAACACGGAAAGCAATTTTGAATAAGTGTTTTAAAACTGAAAAGATTGTGTATATTCAAAAATCATGAATGATTTTTATTGATTTTGACGGGTTGTTTTGACAATTGTATACAAATCAAATAGACTCACACTTAAGGACAAGTAGGTCATCATTATACTCACAGCCCACATCTTGCAATTACGTTGACTCACACAGCTGTGTCACCCCCTAGAGGGCACTCGTGTTTTTGTCATTGCTAGGTGCGTACTCAAAGTGACGAAAGTGGATACCGAATCCCTTGAGCAAGCGGTCCTTGGTAATTATATGGTGAGTGTCTTGGGGGCAGATTCTTCCCTCCCCTTGGACCATGAGTATGACAATGTATGGATACTAACTTGGCGAGAAACTACTCTATGGTTCATAGATAAGGTTTCGTTCGGTGTGGCAAATAGATAAACTCCCTCAAGAGACCTCCCAATCTTTAGAACAAATATTTTGGGGATGGTTATCTTGCCTACTACCATCAAGTTGGACTTTCATCAACAACTTGCATTTTTATTATAGTGGGTTGGATAACCTGGCTTTGGTTGTTCCCACTTAGGTCATTCCCGTAGGGTGAGTACTTTTTCCCACTACGACAAGCCTGCTAAAGGATTTAATAAAGCGTAAATGACATGAAATAAAAGTGAATCTGGCACTTTGGTCACCCAGTCAAGGGGAGAGCATAAGCCTAATCACCACAAGCACAGCATATAGATTTGTTCTATTTTAAAATCCCAATAAGAAATATTCTTAATCTAAGTGAAGGTGTTGCTTCACAGAAATCATGATGTTCTTTTTAACTTCTACTGTAAAAATGCGATGACTATCCTAGGATTGATAGATTTTCTTTAAGAAAAACAAGAAAGTGACTATCCTAGATTGATCAATTTTATTTCAACTTTGAAATGACTATCCTAGATTGATCAATTTTAGAAAAACTTGAAGTGACTATCCTAGATTGATCAATTTTAGTTCAAATGTGAAAAAAATTAAAATCTAGCTGCAGATGCATCAGATCCAGACTGACTTTTACAAAAATGCTGGAATATTACACCGAAGCGCTAAAATAGTTACCTGATGCGCTATTTTTGGGAAGCACCAAAATAGGAACCCGAAGCGCTGAAGTTTGGCATGGAAGCACTGAAATATGGACCGGAAGTGTTGAAATAGTGACTAGAAGCGCTAAAAACCGGAAGTGCTGAAATATGAACCAGAAGTGCCGAAACAGTGACTGGAAGCGCTGAAAACTGAAAGCACTAAAACAGCAACCAAAAGCGCTAAAACTTTTAATGGAAGTGCTATAATAAAAACACGCCAAGAACCTGCGTGACACTTTTCAGAAAAATAACATTTTTGATAAAATTGGGGTTAATACCCCATGGTGGGTGTCAAATTGTAAGTGGTGAATATGTGAATAACACCCAAAACACTTCTTAATATGACATTATATCAAAAGATTAAACTAATTGAATTAATTCAACAAAGTAATCAAATGAAAGCGTCTTATTGCTCTCTATCTCCAAAGATTTATTAAATCTAAATTGCTCTTAGATTGTGTAAGCAAATAAGACTGTTAAAATGACTATCTGAAGAATGAAATGATGTTAATACAATGCTAAATGATAAATAAATTAAACTAGCATGATATTGATGTGAAACAGATAATTGCAGCTATAGGAGGCAGCCATAATTGAAAACTTGATTGTTGGATATGCTTGATGTGTGATTGCTTGATGCTTGATGCTTGATGTCTGGATTCCTGCAGAGTAAGAGTGCAAAAGCTTGATTATCTGGATCTTTTTCTTGGTTGAATGAGGTTGTATTTATAGATTTCCTGGCTGTAGAAATGCATAGGGAAAGCTTTGAAAGGCTTGGATTCAATCTCGATAATTGAACGGTGAGAGATGGAGGAGATTGAGAGAAAGATGGAGATTGTCTCTACCCATGAAAACACTAGGCAAGAGAAGAGGATTGAGAGATCAAATTCCAAATTTGTCTCCAATTTGTCTCCAAAACTTCCCGTGAAGTTTCAATCAATTAATTTGACATATTTTAGACATAGATTAGACATAGGAAATCTAATTCATTTTTGAGAGAATGTAGATTGGAATATTCCTTATGCAACAATTCAAATATTTGGATTTATTTAAATTAACAAAGGAGATAAATAATTTAATAAAACGAACCATAGGATAGTTGTTTATTAAATTAATCAGAGGAATATGGCAATTAATCAATAAAGTGTTTTGATCTTTATTTAATTAATTTAGAAATGATGTAATAGATTGAAATAGAGAAATGATAATTAAATCAAACAAAGTATTTAATTAAGACGAGATTTAGAAGAATTTATGAAGAAAGTGAATGTGAACTATATTAAATAAATATTTAAATTTATTCAATAGTAGAGGAAATTAGGATAATTAATTAAATAATTCGTATTTAATTAATCGTATGCTCCAAACCATTTTTAGGTGTATACAAATTGTGTATTGAATTTGAAAAGGTTTATGTGTGTTTTGGAATTCTTGTGGCAAAAAAATAAAACTCACTATTTGGAAACTCAATAGATTATGTTGAAAAGGAATAGAAATCCCATGTTGAAATTGAAGTTGCTTTGCAGAAAAATCCGTTCTTTGGAATTATTATTTCTTCAAGTAATTCTGTACAATTATTTGCAATTATATAAATATATATGTATATAAATATACTTGTATATATATATATACATACCTTTATATATTTCATAATGGTTGGCTTTAAGAATTAAAACCCTGGTTTTATTATTTAAAAATCAGATTAAAAAAATCCGCAAGTGGGAAGTTGGTATTTTTTTTATTGAAAAATAAATTTAAAAATTCATTGGGGGCTGGGGGCTCACCCTACAGCCGCCCCCATGGGAAGCAGCATGCAGGAGCCGTGTTAAGCGACCCCCTTCGTCACACGACTATGCAGCACGACCACCGATAATGGTGGTCGGTTGTGCAATGCACAGTCGTGCCACCATTAGCAATGGTCGGCCACGCACAGTGTCGCCCGCATCCGGTCGACCTCCACCTTCGCCACCCTCCACAGCTCTTCTCGCCGGCGCCGCTCACTGCGGCTGCCCAAAGCAACCCCCACCCCCACAAGTTTTTGTCGCTGCCCTGTGTAGACCCGCGGCCATGGAGAAAGAAACATGCGGCCGCCAGCCCTAAATTGCTGCCTTGAAACTTGTGCAGCCACCTCATGACTTTGTATGGCATGTGGCCTGAGGCCGAGGTTGCTCTTTTAAAAAGGGGAAAATAAAATAAATATGTTTATAATATTTTTATATATTATAAATTATAATATTGAAATATTTGTAATAATATTTTATATTATATTTTATAATACTAAAATATTAATAAATATATCTCATTAATAAAATATATATAATATTTTGTATACTATATTTTATAGTATTGAAATATGTTTTTTTGAAAATAATATTTTATATTATAATCTATAATATTAAAATATTATTATATATTATTATAAAAGGTATTTGATATAGTTGAAGAGATAAATTAATATGCTTAGGAAAATGTTGGTTTATTTTCTGATGGCATGATTTAAATTAAATTGAGTAAATGGAAAACATGATATCTCAAAATTAAATTATTGTTTTATTTTTAAACATTATTTTAAAGGAAAATAGATTTGACTTTAAAATAATACGTTTTCAAGTTAAGTTAAACCATTTGTTTTAAAATGGCTATATTGAAATGAAGAAACAACACTTATTTTAAATCAACATATTTTGATTTATGTGGATGAATGGCTATTTTATTATTATTTAAATTTCAGTAAGGAAGTAAGAATTGAGTTTGCAATTTCCCCCTTTTTCTGGAAAAGACGTATTTTAATTTAGTATATTTAATACAATAAACTATTGAATGATTATGTGGAAAATGGATTTAGAATATCCAAAGGTAGTTGATTTCATGTGCCTTCAGAGAATATTCTCTGCGTACTCTTGTTTGGGAAATGGATAAAAGGGTGTTTCATTTGTAAGTCTTCCAGTTTTGGATTTTTTAGTTCTATGGGTTGTTGTTTTGTGTTTACCAACCTATTGTGAATTCTCTTGGGCAGTGCATGAGGTTATGTATATGTTTGTACCCGATTTGCATGAATGGGGATGTTTGTACCTCCTTGGTTTAGGAGTGGATTAAGTGAGTTGTGCCTCATTATCAGAAGCGACTTTGTTACCTCCAAGTGTTTGGAGAAGGTTTGAACTTATGTTGCCTCTTGGAAAAGGAGAGGTCATGGTATCTTGTTTATTGCACCTTTGTATCCTTGGTGTTTGGTTGGTGTGTGTGTGTTTTCAAGTAGAGGAATGGCTTGTAACGGGGGCCGGCACATGAAGTGGTGCCAAGGTAACTCGTTGTAAGTGGTGTAATTAAGTGATAACTAAATCAATATACTTAGAAGTTTGGGTAGTACTTCACACTAAAAAGATAATTATGCCTCACTCATAGACTCAAGTGCTCCAGTAGGCTTGGGATGGGTGGGAAGGCCGGTAACGGAAAGGTCATCTATCTTGTCTGTACGAAAGGTATTGATTCCGCATTAGTGAGTATGAGGGCTAGGATTCAGTAAAGGTCACCAGGATAACCTTTTCTTGTGGGGGCTGAAGCCTAGGAAGAATCATCGTGGGTAACTCATGACGAGCTGTGTGATGACACTCTGTCTAGGACAACAGTTGGTTTTGATTTTGCATTAGTATGTATGAGGGCTGAGGATCAGTTGAGGCCACCATCTTGACAATTCGTAGTAGGTAACTCATGATGTGTTGTGTGATGGCAATTTGTGTGACCATAGTTGGTACTTTTTTATTGTGGGTATGGTTTCCTTAACATACCTTGTGTGACCATGGTTGGTATTCGATTATTATGTGTATGGTTATCTTAACATACTTGTCCTGGTTTATTTTTGGAAGCAATGTGACCATGTAGAGTTGTACTTATGTTGTACTTGCTTGGTATCAGAGTTGTATTTGAGTTGTACCCTGGGATGTACTTGTGAGGTTCATGTGATTGGTTGTTTCAGTTTGTTTCAGTTTATGTTATCATGTGTCTAGAGGTAGATGGTCTTGGCTAGGATTCCTGGTTACTATCTCCTAGCACAGGGGGTGGGCCTTTGGGTTCCACTTGGTTGGGTGGCATGCACCTAAATCCGTTGGGTTTTTTCTTCATGTTCTTGTGGATGAGACTTCGAGTTGGAGAGCTCGTTGGTTTCAGTATCAATTCTTGCTTAATTTCGTTTCAAATGATCTTGTATTATTTTACCCCTCCATTGTTAGCAAGGAGGAAGTTGTAATTGTAATTATGATTATTGATCTTGCCTCATTCGGGGAATGAGTGTTGTAATCTTATTATTTTATTTGGATAAATTGAATTGAAAGTTATCTTTATGCTCGTTGTAATTCACCTTATTGGAATGTTTGAGTTTAAATTATTTAGAAATTAAATGACATGGTTTAATTCATGTTTTTTGTTGAGGTTCTATATAACCTTTGTCCCATAACCTTAGAGGTTGTTGGCATTAGTTAGCTAACTTGCATGTTAATTGTACTTTAAAAAAAAAAAAAAAATTAGTCTGTTTAAGTAGTTGTTGCAACTTCCTCTAGGGTTGCATGGTGGGGTGTTACAAAAAAAATATGGCGATGAACGAATGAAATCACTTCAATCGTATTGCACTATACGCAATTGATATTAACTGTTGATGGTCCATTTTAACTCGTTCATCTCAAATAGGATATGCCTTCGGTGTAATTAGAAAAAACCTATAATTTGTAAAATGTAAGGAATAGTCATAAAATAATGAGAAACAACAATTAGAAAAATAAAGAAAGCGGGAATGATAAATAGAAAAGGACGGACCTAAAGAGAAGAGACACATGGAAGAAAAACTCTCCAAAACACAATGAAATAACAAACTAGAAGAAAAAATGAACTAAGCCAAAGCAAGAAGAAGGAACAAATCAAAATTAACAAGAGAGAAAAGAGAGAATGGAACATACAAGAGCAAGAAAAAGAGAGGACCAAGGGATAGTGTTGGTTGTTTTTACTATAACCAATTTTATCTTCTAATCTACCTATGGAATTGCCAATTCTAAGCAGGGGTAGCTCGAAGGACCTGGACCAATTGACGAGGACTTTAACAAAACCTCCTACACTTGGGGCTCTGCAATACCTAGGAGGGTGATCCCTTAATGTGTTTACAACCTCTGCACCAATATTATAAACAACATTAACAACAATAGATAATCTCATTTAATAGCTCAACATAACAAGATAATATTGAAATGAATTGCTTGTTCATCAATAATATAACCTATTTGGAGCATGAGATAACTACAACACTTCACAGCTTAAGATAGTCATTGATTGGAAATTTGTATCAAGCTCTAAGAAAAGACAAACAAATACTAAACCCCACAAATAATTAAAACTCATACCAATGCCATATGCCATTGGAGGAGTCAAATTCATAAGCATCTAAGGATTCATGACAGATTTAACACATAACATATAATATCTCTGACAATATTGCCTTACAATACCATCAATTTTTATTCTAACCCAATACTACTTATCAAATACTTATATAAACATATCCACCTATGACCCCATTCAACCATTTTAATTACTTCCTTGAAATAAAGCTAAAATGAGAATCATACACACCACAACAGTGAGATGAACGAAACAACCCTTGATTATTTTATTCAAGATTATGATATGCTTATACAATGTAGAGACATGATTTCAAAATGAATCATTCCCATTCAAATTCTAGTATTGTCATGAAACTTCAAACTCCCATGAATTCAAAACCTACTACAGAATGACACAAAACCTAGCTTGCATTTTCACTGAACCAACAAGCTTTTTACAATTTTCTTTGCAACTTTACTTTGACTCGACCCAAAATTATCTAACTTGCTAACTTGTATTTTTGGCCTTGAAATCCTTCTTATAGAGAATGAAGGAGAAAACAAGCATCGAGCCAGAAATACACATGTCGCCGGTCACTTGGACTGCCCTATGACATTTAAAAAATCTATTACAACAGCTAAGTCCCCAGAGAATCTTCTTTTTTATCCCATCCGCTGAAAATGGTTGATGCATCAGCCAAACTTCAAGAAACCTATGCCAAAACTACCATCAAAGTATAACCGGAATCTGTTATAACTGTAATGGCTAAGTTATTATCCACTAGTAGCCAACTCTACCTTACTCTTCTTTGGTTAAGTATTTATCCACCCATCTCTGATATTCTTCATCTATCAGCCAATCAAAATTAACCACCTCATTCACCTTAGCACTATAAGGTGTTTATTTCACCACTACCTAATTTTCCTCTCTCTCAAAATATTCCAAAAATGTGTTAGTGCTAATGATCTTGTCCATACAACTCACCAACAGGTCATAGTCTGAGGCATCACAAATCAATTTGATTTGAGCATTGATGACCTCATCTGCTCTATCCTGCCACTCCTACAATGATTTAACATTTCCCTATGCATCAATTATATCAGGTAAATATTTATCACTCCAATCATCAAAACTCTTTACCAATTCTCTTATTTTCCTACTCAAATCATTTGGTAAGGCTTGAAAACCCTACAGTGACTTTACCAAAATTTGAGTAGGCCTTAATGATTGGGGCCTATTATCTATATCAAATCTAGAGGCTTTATACATGATATCTAAATCATTGGCCCTAAGGATCCACTTCTCAACTAAGGGAAAAACTACTTCCTAATCCCTAGTAATGTTCTTTATTGCATCCAAAAATAAAGAATACAAATAATATACTGATGGAAATCTTACATCAACCTTTTCATTTAAGTGCCTCAAAATTGTGTCAACAACTTCACTCTTCTTTACAAGTGCTCCCTCCTCACTTACCTTTAAAGTTGTTTGTAACTCTGTAATCTTATTTAGCAACTACTTATTAGTAGGATCCACAGAGTATTTAATCTCTTCTTCAACTAGCTCTAATGTAGGACTGAGAGAAGGAGTTTGGATGGAGGACCCCGGAGTAGAAACAATTGGAGAAGTAGGAGGTACTAATCCTAGTGTGGAAGGAAGTGTCATGATACCAAGAGCACTTGAGGAATCCCCAACTTTCCTATACTTTAATCTATCCACCTCAATTTTCAGCTCAACATTCCTTTGTTTCACCCTTTTGTATTGTCCAATTATAATATTTTATTTCTCCATTAAGCTCTTCTTTTCAGCTTCTTCCCTCTTAACAGTCTTTTGGGCCGATTTCGCCACATTCACAGTTAGGTTTGTAGCCTCTGTAGTTGAATATTTGGAGGCTCTCTTTATTATTAACCCTCCCATTAGGTTTTGGCTAATGTCAATAACATTAGGCTTCTTGCCTTGAGGTGCCAATGCCCAAATTTCTAGGGTCTCATACTCATCACTAAAGGTAGAATCTTGCAATGTTGCCTTGACCTCTTCCTCAAAATTTTGCATGGGATGCTTGGATTTTAAAATAGATTTTTTTCTATTGCATCTACTATATCTCATTTAGGAAAAATTAGCACACCATCCTGAGTTACTAATTTCCTCCCCTCCTCAAGAGTGATTCTCTTGAATTCTTCCATCAATTTAGCCTTTACTTCATCAACATTATCCTAGTTAGACCTATCCGGTTTCATCTCTCTTCTCCTTTTGTATTTGTCCTAATATTCTTCTAGTCTCATTCTCTATACTAGTTGTAAGAAAACTAGATTTTTAACAAATGCATCATCATCTAAAAATGTCTTACATGCCTCCATCCTAGCATCTTGCACACATTGTCCCTTCACATCCATATTAGACAGAACCAATTGAGTTGACCTAAGAGGGAAAGGAATGCTAGCCTATATGTCCTAATCTATGATAATTATTTCATCCATCAGAGTCTCTTGTCCCTCTTCAACTCTTTGCCTCTTAGGGCTTGGCTCTAATGGTGGTAGTGCAGGATTATCTTTTGTTGATGAGTCCAAATCAATGATCTTTATTCCTCTAGGTGCTTTGATCTTCGGACATGGTTGTGTTGATACCTTCATGATTTTTTTTCCTTTCTTATCTTTGTCCTCCTCATCACTACTATCACTCATATTTCTCTTATAAATAGGCCAATTCATTGTGGTTTGATATGTTGGCCTTGTTTTAGTGGGCCTCACATCTAGCTTTTATATTTCAAAGTCCAACTCCAAGTTAACCTTCTTTCTCATCAAAACACCCATGATCTCCTTGAATTTGTTCATCAAGAAATCAATTTTCTTGTGGAATGGGGTGAATTACATTAATGGATCATATTTGGGATCCATTTTATGCACAATGGCCAATAACTTCTCATATGTTATCCATTTTTTCTTGTTCAATTCCTGCTTGTTCAAATCAAATTCATTCTTGATCAAATCCTCAGGAAAATTGAACTCATGTGAAAACCTACCACCTTTTATATGTTGTCTAAAAAGGGAAAAGAAGCCCTCAGGGTCATGTTGTCACCTGGGACCATACCTTAAATTAAAATCATCAAAAAACCTCCCAAAGTGGACCCATCCTCCCTTTGAGAACACAAAATTAGACACAATGGTATAATTGGGGAAAAAAGTCCCTTTTGCCTTCCTTGTTAGGTTATCTTCATGAATACAACCTATTTGCCACATAACCTCAGCAAACCCTACTCTTGCTGGCACATTGAATGGGAGGATATGTGGAGTTCCTTGGAAGCCATACACCCTTAAAATAGTGTTGATTAGGTACAATATAATGTCACCTCAGTTGTGACAAACTTTTAAATCTTGCTTCCTCCCCTTCGATCTGAGAAATTCATGTAAATCCCTGGGGATCCTAGGTACATTTACTATCAACCGAGCCCTGAGTCTAGAAGCAAAGATATTGTCAAATTGCACAAAACTGGCACTCTCCTTGTTGTATGATAAATTTGTAGTCCAAGCCTACACCAGTAATCTTTCTCCATTTACCTCCTTCCTCAACTCCATCTTCTATGAGAAGAAGTCAGCATTCTTGTACAAGAACATGTACATCAGTAGGGAATACCAAAATAATGGAGTGTGTGAATCCCCTACATTCAACTTTAATAGCCCTTCATGTATCTTCTCTGCTAGAAAAGATGAAAATCATAAACCATAGAGAAATTAGGGTGTTGTATTTACACCCCCATAAACATATAGGTAATTGGCATTACTGGGTTAGGGTTAAAATCCCAAAATTTGGCACAATGAATAAAAGGTAGCCAAGAAATGGTTTGCCAAAAAACTTAGCCTAAAAGGATCTTGGTCACTTGGACTAATACAAATCCTTGAACTACCTACCCTTGCCAGATGAGGAGGAAGTAGCTTCAACCTAAAAAGTGACTTTGACTTTGCATACTCCTGCTTCATCTCCTCAAGATTTATCTGAATCAAGAATTAAATAGGTTCACTCGGGTCAAAAAATTATTGAATATCCTCCTTGTTTATACTTAATAAAATCCCTCCATCATTATCTCTGATCACTCTCGTAACATGGTCATAACGTTTTGCCACCGTCCTGAGAAAATCCACATTGGGGAACACATTTTGCACCACCAGCTTCCCCATGTCATATCTCCAACCATTTGAGAAAGGGTGAGGCAAATTCCGCTGTCCATACCACAACCTAAAAATCTCTAGACTAGTCATGGGAACCCTAGCATCTGCAATGTTGGAATTCTTCCATACTAATCCTTCACCTAGGGTTCTTCCATACATCAAAACCAAACCCCTCTTCCTATCATTTGTTGACAATGGGAATTTATCTAGGAAATCATCATACAAATTCCTTTGTAAATAATCAACATGGCTAGAATGTTGCTTTGGCGGTGCCATCTCAAGTAAACTAGGCTTCCTTAAAATTTCAAATCTTTCAAACAAACTAGGGCTATAGAGAAAATGAAATTATAGGAAAACCTTGCAATTTATTACAATTCAACTAACCAATAGCCCTAAAAAAACTATCAGCAAGCTTTCTGACAAGCACACCACAATTCTTCTCAAAATCTCAATTAAATTTACCAGGAAGCACAAAAAACAACTCACAATGTTTATGCTTTATAGAAGACCAGATCCTTGCTATGACAGCTCGTAAATTTGTCCTTGGCTTTGAAAATTCTTTCGCAAAGGTGCTTGAATACTTTGTGAGAAAATAGAGTGAAATAAAATTACTATATGTCGAGATCAAATCGAGCCAGTAGATGTCTCCTTCACCATTAAATCTTACTTGCATGCTACCCAACGACTCCAATCGTATTTGATGTGAATTTGAATTCCAACCATCGAGCATTCACTTTTTTTAGATCATCGAAAGACACCCTTGAAAAAGGCTAACATAATCTCCATCTTAGAACCAAGGGCCCGCCACATTATGCATCGCCAAATAAATACATGTGGCACGCACCCATGATATCATGATCAGTGATCACCTTGCATATTTTTATCATGTGATGGTGGGAAACCGTTGATCTCCATCATCGACAATCGTGTTCACTCAAGATAGTCACTAGTGCTGAACATAACTATCGAGAAACTTTTTCATCGAGATTATAACATCTTCATTGATTTTGAGCACATGCATCTCATAGCCACTTTAGTAACCTGTCATATAACACAAAACCTGATAGATATATTAAAGCAATTTGATTATCTTTTCAGCATTGCCAGTTGAGACACATGGCACTCAGATATTGCAATCAGTTGAGAATCTGAGGTGCGGTCATCACGGGATTGCGGGGAACGGTTGATTGACGGTCATTTAAAATTGTTCCCTACAAAAATAAAACATTTATTAAATGGACAAGGGGACAATGCCTAAGCCGATGACATATGATAGCTTAAAGTTGTATTTAAACGTGGGGCACGGGCCAACCTAGACTTAGGGAATAATAAATTTAGGTGAAATATCTAAAATAATTTATTAAAAGGGACTCGATCTAGATGAAGCAATGAGGCATAAGTTTTCTTAAAACCCACTCCAAAAGGTAGTGGCCGAATAGATCCCACCCAAGGTGTAACATAGAAAATTAGGATTTTAATGAAGGCCAAAAATAAAAACCCCAACCTTAGATTTTTTCCCAAACAACATGATAGACCAGGACAAGGGCAAGACAAAATGGAATTCAAATAGTAAAATTTTGAAGTTCCATTAGATAGGAGGAGAGAAAGGGAAGAAGGGAAAGGAGAAGGAGGAGAATCTGAGAGGACGAAAGGGAAGCAAGGAACCAATAGGACAAGGAAAGGAAGGGGGGGTTGAACCCAAGCAATGTAGGGAGACAAGGGAGAGGGATAAGAAAGGGGGAGGATAAAAACTACAAGCAAGAAGGAAGATTCTGGGATCTTAAGTTGGAAAGCAATGGGTGCCAAGACAAGCTCAAACTCCAACCTTCATCATGATTAAGGTTCAGGGGATGATGTTTTATTTCAATGGCTTCTTTAAGCTTTCTCCTAAATAAATTATCTTCTTTGGATAATATTTGGGCACTTTCTAGACAGATGTGGTGCCTGGCGGAAGAGGAGTGGTCGGCTAGGGCTGATTTGGACGTGCATTTGTGTCTAATGTTGGCACTATGCTCCTTGATTCTGGTGGTAAAGGAATGGTCGGTTTCCCCAATATATGGAATGCCACACGAACAAACAATATTATAGTGTTCAGAGTCAAGAAATTTTCCCCTGAAGTCTTTGAGGGAAGGAATACATTTTCTCAAGGTAGAGAAGGGTTTAAAAGCACAACGAAGGCCTTTTTTAAGAAGGATCTTGGAGATTTTTTGGGAGATACCTTCAACATAAGGAAGAGAAACATTAGGAAGGAATGAGGAATGTTTGGGGTTGGACCTAGAAAGGAAGCTAGATTTGGCTTGGAACTGGGGGTAGCTGAGAGGAAGTTAAACCAGGACTTAATTGATCAATTGCCCGGCTCAAGACCTGTTAGAACTATAAGATTTTAAAAATTTAATGGTTGTCCATACTCATAATTTTCCTAAGGAGCTCATACTACAAGTGTAAAAAAATTCTTTACATAACATATTCACCCATGTTTAGGTCAATTTTTATCATATGGTCCCATAAAATTCACCTAACCCTGATCATTTGAAAGTATAAATCATATCGGCATAAGATGATGTAGGTCTCTCTAATCCATAGATCATTTTATACCAGTGCATATCTTTTTCAGTATATCGGCAAGAGATTGGAAATTTCATACCAATGAAATATCCTTTGAGGATATATATCGGGAAAATATAGTTCACGGTTTCTATCGGAAAGATAACGAGCATCGACCTGACAGTATGAATTCATATCGAGCTTACATACATCTTACCGCTCAAAGCACAAGGAAATGTATCGGCCAAACTAGAGTCATCGGAGTAAGGTTCCTGAAGTCATCCTGAGACATTCATCAAATCTTGTTGATAAAGGAAAGGAGGATTCTGTCGATGGGACAATATTATCGAGAAGAATTCAAGGAGTCTTGTTGACCTTCCATGATACACCAACAGGATCGGACTTGGTGACATGTCTAGAGAGAATGATTATCGGAAGGACATGGTTCATGGTTTTTTGATGAAGAAATTCATCGATGAGACAAACTTCAGTGGGGAGAGATAAGAAGGTCACAATGAGTACAGTTCCATTGGCAAGAAAATCGTTATGTCTTAGCAATCAGAATTTATGAAGGAAAGATCTCGGTGAGATACACATCTCCGGAGTAAGATGAGGATTGTCTACCTGACTTGCTAAAGTCACACCGAATAGGTTGCTTCAATGGGAGTTGCAGCGATATGCTTAAGACCAAAAGGGTAACTGTCAGGAAGACTTAAGGTGTCAGGGAAACTATTAGATGTCCTAGCGGGTGTTTAATGAATGTTGGTGAAGGCTCGAACAAAAGGATAGCCCAAGATTTGAAAAATTTTGGCTGACAAATTACATGATGTGAAAGTGAGAGTTTTGAAAAAACCAGCTACGCTCATGTTCTAGCTAAAACATTAATGGCATCACGGAGCATAAGTAATTTCAGGAATCAAGATGAATTCAATTGAAAACATCATTGCAGAATTGATAGTGGAAGAAGCAGAGGAGTGAGCGAAGGACCAAGGTATTCTCTCAGTTCAAAATCTCGAGCAAAAAATAGTAAGTTCTTCATACCTATAATTTTCAATTTTCAAGAATGGAAGCCACTAGTTCAAGAAAATCAAAGAGTAGAAAGCATGGGGAAAGTGGTCAATCGAAAGGGAAAAAGTAGAAAACTGAAATTCAGCTAGAGGGTACTGAGTGTAAGCTGAATCAAGATCTTATCAACCAAGTACCTGGCTCTAGACCCAAAGCCAGACACTCTGCACAACTTAGGGTAGAAGTGGATAAACTAGATGATAAATTTAATCTCATAGGATATATTTGGACTCCAATAAGAGGTTATGAACTCTTTAGTTTTCATTACTATCGGAGGAATCGCTTTGAGCCAGTATGTAACCCGTGGAAGCTTAATCTGGGAAAGTTAGTTTGCCCTAATGTTTTACTTGATGTTGAACTGGTGAAATTGTTGGCCACTCATTATAATTCGAGACTTAAGCTATGTGTGACCCATTTGGGAAGCCATTGATACACATATCAGAGGATGCAATAGCAAAATTCTTTAAATCGGAAGGGGTATGCAACGAAAAGATTATATGTGAAGAGCTGGAAAAAGAATTTGAAAGGATGGACACCATTTACAAGGGTTGGAGATTACCCTTGCACAAAATTAGACATGGTGGTAAACCAATTATGCTAGAAGATAGTGAAGTACCCCCATTCCATATAGATCTTTTTGAGCCCTATATGAAATACACTTATTTCTCGGTGGGTCAAGTATTGGGAATGGAAGTCCCTGAGTATATGGAAATTGTGCCCATGGTAATTTCAGCACATATTCGGTATCACAACTCTATACCTTTTGATTATGCCTCATATATTTTTAAAGGGCTCAATTTTGAATTGATGGCAATAAAAGGTGGAGCCTCTATCTTACACCTCAAGAATTACTCATTGTTGATGCAAATAGTGTTATACTTCAAACAGGAACTAGGGTTGTGGCCTCAGCAGATGAGAATTTCATAGTTTGATAAGGAAGGCATGTCATTACCTATTCAATCATGGATTTTTGTTTGGGACAACAGGTTTGCTAACTCTAGTTTTGTATACTTTGAAGAAAATTTTGTGAAACCATTGTACAATTTTTATAATCATCCATGTGCTTATTCTTTGTCTGATGAGATAAAGAGGTTTTGCAAGCCCAAAGATTTCAATGGACCAATTTTCCACAATAGGGGGGATTGGTATTGTTTGGAGAATGCTACCATGATTAGGGTTTATGGATTTGAAGATGCCCCATTCATTTTTCCTAAAATGGTTCCCGACAGGATTACATACTTGAAAATTGTTAGGCAAATGGATTTTTCTAGTGTTATGAATTTAAGTTCTTTCAGAAAATAGGATTTTATGCCCAATACACTATACTTCATTGATTTTACTGTATTAGCAAAGGAAGGGTATAATCTGATTCTGGATAAGTTACTGCAATATAACATGAAAAGAGGACCACTAAGAAAGAATTTTGATCCAGAAGGGTATATCAATTCTACTAAACAAAGGACAAAATTTGGAGCATATCACCATGTGCCCTACCAATTTGATGATATGATTAGGAACTTGGAGGAAGAGGAAGCAGAAATGGTGGTTGAACAACATAATCAAGAGTTGCAAGATATAGAGTTGTTGTCTTCTAGAGAAGAGACATCTGAGGCTAATGTACCACAACATCTACCTAACAAGATGTCAAGGTTGAGAACTCGGGATTATGCTTGTCCTGCTAGGGATTTGAATATTGAAGAATTGTAGATACAGATGCAAGGCATGTAGAATATAAGTCCTTTATAGAAGATGATGAATTTATTAAATCTCCAAAATTTAAGACATTCCTATGTAGACAAAAGGGAAAAGAGATAAGAGAACTGGTTGACAATTTCACACTAGGTAATGAAGAACAGTTGTTGAGTAATTTAAAAACTCGTGTGGAAAGAGAGATGGTAGGTATGACCCCTGAAAAGGGAAGGGAAATTCTAGAAAGTGTTGGTGTCATGATTTTTCCAAGATTAGATCTCAATTTTGCACTATTCTTTGATAGTTTCCTGAAAAACAGTAATGCTACACACAAGCTCATCTCGAAAAAGGTGATAGAGGTCAAATCAGGATCAAAGTACAATTTAGATGAAGAGTCGTTAATGATTTGGTCCTTGTATCCACCTCATAGGAAATTAGTTTTCATTGATACTGAGAAGGAATTTGAGCATGTTATGACCCTAAAAGCTAGGGAGGTTGATCCTGTGGTAATAGCAAAGATTGGGATCAATGTAGAAAAATTAAACAAAGCTCAAATACAAGCATTGATCAAGGAAAAGGAGATGTACAAAACTAACCATGAAAGAATGTTGAGAGAAAATGAGTGCCTGAAATATTTATTAGGAGTTACAGTGGGGTCAACCGAGCTTCTCACCCATTGTGAAATTTCACAAACAAAATATCATTGGGAAGGGTTGAGTGCATATTCTCAAGGAAATTATGACACACTTGTTGCAATGGTTAGGAAGAGAAAATCTAGTCTAACAACCTGGTCGAATAACCTTTGGGGAATACACTCACAAAAATTTGATGCATTATGAGAACACCAAAGAATGGATGGTAGGATCCTAGAGAAGCTCAGGGAAATGAACCAGAGGGATGATCCTAATAAAGCTCCAATTGAGGTTGCAAATCATCTTATTAATAAGCATAAACACTTCTTTGAAGAATTGTGAAGGGATGCGCAGGGATTAATCGATGCCACCAAAAAGGGATTGACTGCATTCTTTGATGATAGAGGGAGATTAAAACAAATGACTAGGTGGAAAGATGAAAGTGAGTTAGTACTAAAGGATATTCTGAAGGCGGCTACCGAGAAAGATATAACATTAGATGAAGCATGCAAACGGAATGAGAAGATGGTGAAAATGGAGATCACGATCTAAAATGCATTGGGAGATGCAGATACATATGGGCACTGAGACTACTTGGATCACTTATCAAAAGTTCACTTATGGATTACTGAACCTAATTACTTTTTATTTTTATTTTTGTTTCAAGCACAAGACATTTCTGAAAGGACATGTCCTTTCATACGGATGATGTATAAATATCCATTTTTGGAAGAAATGAATAAGAGGGTAGTAGTATAATAGAAGATAGATAGAAAGAAATATAATATTTCAGAATTTTTATATCCAAAAGGACCACGTTACATGTATAATATTTTGAAGGAGATAATGAAAGATTTCGGATTCGATGGTTCCATTTTGATATCAGTTGTTTGTTGAATTTATGCAATTGTTTGATTGTCTCCAACCTAATGTTTCTTGATTATTTAAGTTGAAATATCAAGTATAAGTTCAATTTATCAATGCAAATTTTTTGTATCTATTTGATATGATTAATTGGGTTCTTTAAAGAAGAATTAAATTCCTTTTAGTCAATTACAGTAATCTAGGAATATTAGGGAGATCAGGAAGGGGAGAAAACTAAACTCCTTCAAAATAGGGGTAGTTGTGGGTTTGTTGGTTTTCTTTGTATACTATATACTAGTTCCTCTAGGATAAATAAGTCACTATAGAAATGAAAGACATTTGATTATCTACCTAATATTGTTTTGTGTTTTTGAAATGGAAGAGATCTACAACTCTATAGAAATTGCTATATGCTAATGGTCAAATTATTAGACTATTTAGATCATTTTAATTGACTACTACATAATATTTTATGTGTTGAAAGAATTTTTTCCATTCTTTGTAGCTTTTACATTGGAATATAAATCATATTTAATTTCACACCAATATACTTCTTTCATAAAGATATTTGTTTGATTTTTCCTTGCTATTTTCATCTTAAAATTTAAATAAATGTATTCTATAATATAGAATTATTTTCAAATTGGGACAAAAAGGATTTTGAGAGATATATTTAATCATAAATTTTACAATCATAAATATCATTTAATTTGTATGTTGTAACTTCAGTATTTTTAGTTAAAATAAAAATAACTTAAAGTTATATGTACATATAGTTAAATTGGTAAAGTTGTTTGTCCATTTTATTTTTTACATCTATTAACTGAACATATTCTAATATTACACATACACTTTATTAGGATTATATTTGTTCATTGTAAGATTGCCATTGTGAATAGATTGATGTAAACAAAATCACATCACTTAAGTTTTCTCAGTTCGCAAAGGTAGACCCACCTAGGTTTGGCAACACCTGAAGAGAAGAACGTTCAAATCATTTGGCCTTGTTTTTTACCCTAAAATGTATCAAGATATTGGAAACCTCTTGAGGTATTATTACTTGCATTTTTGAGAGCTAACAGCCTCCAAACCTCCAAATCCACAAAAATATTCCCCTTGTACTTGGGTTTATTGAATCTCCTACTTCCACAACCTCCCAAACCTCAAAACCAACTCAGTCACAACTAATTAGGTCTGTACATGGGTAAAAATTCATAAAATCAGATTACCCATACATATTTTATTGAAACCTAGGCTTGAACCTCTCATTTCACATGCTTTTCTTCACAAAACTCTTGAGGACAGCAGCTATACCTTCTTTATTTCTCATCCTACTCCCTATTCATGCATCCTACAATTACAACAGTATCCATGGGGCCTCTTATGCAAGCTACAGTAATCACAAAAAGTGTAAGAGCCCCTTTATATCATGTTTGGACTACAAAACCCTCAAAAATAGGGTAACCGGGCTATATGCAAAGAAATGAAGCTTTCTAACTCAAATCAATGCCTTAATCTCTCAAATCAGATTCAAATCAAAGATAACACATATCTTCATGACATTGAATTCATTTCACATCAAAATATGGCTGTACATGACCGTACAATGCTGTAAAACAAGAAAAATACAGAAATTTTGAAGAAAAACATAGATTTTGGAATGTCAAGAGCTTGTATTTTAAATCATCAACCATCAAAAATCTTTACAATGATCACTTTATGAGGTGTAGGTGCTCCTGCACCACTACCCCATCCAAAAATTTCTCACATTACATAAAGCCACAATGTTCATCTAAGATAAGCCAATCAAATCCTACCTTATGTGTCCTAGTAATCAAATTGGAGATGATCCTAAAAATGACATTGCGAAGGGTGATTGGTCTAAAAAATCTAAATGACTTTGAAATTATTTCACTACTACAATCAATGTGTCATATTTCATGAAATTTCCCAAAACACTATTCATTATGATCATATGGAAATTTCTAGGAGAGCTACAATAGTTGTAACATCATGAATTAAAATTAAACATTAAAAAGTACATCATGAATTAATTATGTAATGGCATAAAATTAAAACATCATGAATTAATTATGTAACCACATAATTCAAATATAATTCTATCAAAAAATTAATATCAAATAGATAATACAATCACATAACTCATACATTTCAATGTCATTTATCTTCTTCTTCATCCAACTCTTTGTCAGTATCATCCAATCCAGATTCGACATTGTAAGGATTGGTCATATCATCATCATCGTCATTGATATCAGTTTTGGTAATGTCATCATCCAAACAAATATCATCTTCATGAACATTAACTCCTAAATCATCATGATCTAGTTCCTCCTTTTTGACATCTTCATCAGGCACATCATCAACTAACTATTGATCCTGATAATCATCTACATCATCTTCTATTTCTTTGATTTCTTCTTCTTCCACCACATTATACTTTACCGGCCTTCCTCTTGGATCATGTCTAACAACATATGACCAATCCGGTTTACCTGGAACCTCGGAGTAAAATACTTGCTCACATTGGCTTGGAAGAACATAGGGCTCATTTCCAGCTCCCTCAAAATACCTTGTATTAACCATGGTAAATTCATTATCATGTTCAATAACAGTTCTCTTGGGATTATTTTCATTCAATCATAGCATGTACCATAGGATGATGAACAAAACTAATTTGAAGGACTTAAAATCACACTCAAGTATATCATCCAAAATCCCATAGTATTGATTTTCTAAGACTTTTGGATGTATGTCGCTTCTAGATGAAACATTATTCACCTAAAAGACTGCAATTATCCCAGAATCACAAGTTTTCTTCATGTCATCCAAATTTTTTATTCAAAATTTATGACCATTGCATCACATAGCCTTGTGGTGTTTCACTTGCAATATGTCAAACATGTATAAAATTATTGCAATATCATCAGTTGATAAACATATTTTTTCTTGGCCAAATGTATGTAAAGAAAAAAAACTCAACATATATATACATCAATATAATTGAAAATAATTAAGTAATATGGGTTATTAATATATTTATACGTACCTATTTATCTCTTAAACCATATGCTAAATCAATTTCCCTTGATGTAACATTGGAATCTCCATTATGATGAGCTTCTTTAACCAATGAAGCCACACCTTCCCATGTTAATGCGCGACTAGATTTTTGACATCATTCAATCCATACCGTCATCCAATCAAGATTATTTGCGATGTACAAATGTAGTGCATCCCACTCTTGGCCAACTATATCAAAAAAAATTGAAATTCACAAATGATGTATAATTAGTTAATTACCACAATATATGACCTTGATTTATAATTGATGTATATTAAAGATTAATAATTAAATAAGTACAATATACATAAAAACTAAATGTAAAATGTATTCTAATTAATCTTCATGACCATATTATAATTACCCATCACTTTCCTCAATCTACCTTTCCCCATCAGGTACTCCCCTTCGAATTTGTTAATGGAGTTGGGATTCCAAATACGATCTACATGGATCTTTGCTGCAAAATTAGGAAAATATTCAGTTTTGTACACCAAGGTTTGGTATACCATATATCCCTCCAATATAACTCTCGGGATGTGCTCTTTGTCTAACCAAAGCCTTCAAAAATTTCAAGTGCCTCTCAACCATCCACATTGACCTTATGTGTACAAGTCCACACAATTCAATCTCCTCAATTAGGTGTATGAGGTAGTGTACTTGTGCATTGAAAAATGTCAAGACACTTTTGCATTTCACACATTAGACGAGGAATTTTTCTCTTCCAATAATTTATATCTTCTTTATGGATTTCTTTATATGATAGCCATCTACAAGTGACTCAAGGCACAAATATATTAACGAGATTTAACAAAAATATACAACGAATTAAAAAAAACATGGCTACTTACCTCATGTATTTTCCAAGATCATATATAATTTCTTGACATTGTTGTCAAAGTTATCTAGGAGAGATAGAGGTAGGATGTATTGCAACAATTATAAAATGATCTTTTCATTATTTTTCCAAAATTCGTAAACATAATACACTTAAAAGTACATGCAGAATACAAATATATATAATATACCAGAATAATTACCTTAATGAAGGTATTCCAATCATTAATTTTCATCCCTGACCCAAATTCACCTTTCTTTGTTATAATATTGTTTATGTTCACAGCAAATCCTATGGGAGATCGAATTTTTTGTATGACTTATTTTATAGCATTGCTTTGTTGCTTCGTTAATAACCAAGGAAGGGAACTTATATTAATTTGGTCTCCATCACTATTTAATTGAATGACATTTTTCATTGCATGATTGGCTTCCTGAAAGTCACTACAAATTTTTTTAAAAAAATCTGTCATGCCTTTCATCCAATATTTTTCATAACATTTTTGTCATATTCTTTTTGATATGCATTGTATCAAACAAATGCACAATTTGAAGCCGCTCATAGTAGGGCAACTGACTAAATTATTTGGGATAACTTTTCAGTCCCTGTGGAAGTCAATCATTAATGCCCTGATGACCTTCATGAAGCATATAAGTTAAACAAATTAACAATGACAATCATTGTCAATTACAGCATGAGTAAACACAACACAATATAAAAATATAAATTCAAAATATGTCATATATGGTAGATAAACAATTTGATTTGATGTATAACCTTGACGATTAATTCTATTATATTCCAACTTCCATAGGCGAGGTATCATTCTTCGTGGTTTTGATGTAGTTTTTTCTTTCCCATTGAAAAGATGTTTTTCAGTAGTTAGATACTTATGATTTATGTGGAGGAAGTGCCTATACTCATAAAACACCTGCTTTCCTAAACTTGTTGAACGATGAGATTTCATCTTTGGACCACAAATTGGACATGCAAATTTTCCCTTTGTTTGAAGACCTACAAATCATATATAATTAGATTAAATATGTCAATTTTTATAATTATATATAATGAATAGATTATTTAAAAAACATGCATGATATCTACTTCATAAAATTAAATATTGTTAAAGTCATGCAGTCGAACGTTATAACATACCAGAAAAATGTGTTAGCCTTGGGGCATCATGAATTGTCCATGCAAGCATTGCATGGAATTGAAATTATATTTGTCCTATTGGTCTAGATACGCCATACATAGTGACGCCATTCCATAACTTTAGTAACTCGTCGATAAGAGGCTCGATATATACATTCATATCTTTAACTTGGTACTTACCTAGTTGAATGAGCATAAACATTACAAAATTATTATAACCATTTTTCTGCAATATATATAAATTAATGTACATGACTATTAAATGAAAAAATATAAGTCATTATGCAACAAATAAGACCAATGAGATGCTACTATGTTAAAGAAAATTGATGTAAACAAATACCTGGAACAATCATTGCCAACATTATGTGTTCCCTCTTTATTGACATCCATGGAGGAATGTTATTGTTGATAACAAAAACATGCCACATCGAGTAAATAGATCTCATCTCTCCAAATGGATTGACACCGTCCACTACCAATGAAATCCTGAGATTACAAGGTTCTTATTTAAAGCATGGCCACTTTTCCTCCATGTCCCTAAATACAGAACCATCTATAGGAATTCGAATAATGCCATCTCCACTTCTATTATGTGCATGGTAATCCATAAATTGTGCTAAGATTTTGCACCTAAATAATTGTTGCATACATGGAATAATGGGAATATAACAAAGAACCTTGTAAGACACCTTTTTTGTTAGTTGATTTGTTCGATATCTACTGCTATGACATTCTAGGCATTTTGTTGCAAATTCATGTTGTTTATGATATATAATATGATCACTGGGACATGCATCTATTGCTTGATACTCCATTCCAATATCTTTCATAATGCCAGATAAATCTCAGTATGAGCGAGGTAAAATATTTGATGGTGGTAACAAAAATTCACCAATCAATCTACAACAAAAAATAATTTATTAATATATAGAATATTAATGGTACATATTTCATCCTTTATTTACTAGTGATGAACTAACAACAATTAAAATAGATGAGAAAGGATGACATATATGACATACCTTAACATCCATGAGATTTATATGTTGGATAAACCATTCATAACCTTCAATTTTACCAGCAACAATACAATATAGAGAAGAGTTGTTTGGGAGCCTTCATAAAGGGGCTTGTATGCCTTCTCAAGTATAGGTAAATCATGAACATCATCAAAGTCATCTCGATCAACATGATCAGTTGTGCCACTAAATGTGTCATGGATCAATGTATTTGTACCATCATCTTCAAATGTTTTTTTTTGGTGCATGATCATCTTCTTCCATAGGATCATAAACTTCATCTTTGATATTCACAGCTCCATGTTCCTCCGCTTTAAAAACTACATTCTTCATACCGTGATAATCCATATCATGTGCCCTAGGGTGCCCCACCTTTATAATAATGGAAAACACAAATAAACCATGATCATGATCAAGTAATTTTATATATATGTATATAAAATGTTAAACAATATAAAAATTTACAAATTTAATCAATATAAACACATATAATGAAAAACTTACCAATGGATGATAATCATGCCCCTCTTCAATGTGACCATGTTGCCTACACTGTTTCTTAGTTGTTGTGATTAAAAAAATTCTCATCTTTAAGCCCTTGTAATTATTGCAAGGACAATAACATTTCCCATTACCCTTTCTTTTCAATCTAGCCCACAATCTATCAAGTGACTCTTCATTTTGTTCTGGACTAATATTATTTGACATGATTTTTCTTTACCAATCTTGAATATTTAGATTTTCAAAAAATATCAAACTCACACTCCAATAATTTTTAATCATAGATAGGTAACAAAATCTAATAATTATGATATTTTACACCAAAAAAATTTGCAATGCAACCACCCATGCAAAAGAGAAGATAGTCTGAAGTTAATGACCCCAAAAAACACTTTAAAATGCTAATTCCAAAAATTATTAAATTCTAATTTTACTATGGTTTCCAATTGTTAGACTCCAAAAATAATAATATTGAACTTCCACAACAAAATCTGGAAATGAAATTCTGAAAATGCACAAGTCTAAAAATGAAATCTGATGAAATGTTGCTTTAAAATATGATTTTTAAACCTGGAAGTACAAATCTGACTTCACAAATGAATTTTGAAAATAAAATAGTATGGCATAATAAAGATTTTCATTTGAAGTGGACCACCCTATTATATGCCTTGATAAAGTTAAAAGATCTATGAATTTTATCTACAATATAGCCTACATAGTCATCATTCTTATTCACATCCCTGCTTTGGATATCAATAGGCAACACCATTAGATGGCCTCCTTGAAAGTTCAATCCATTAAGGGAATAATGAAAGGGTCTTCCTTAATGATTACATCCATCTGACAAAAATTAGTGTATGGTTGAATAAGGATGATATAATTTTGAAAGACTAAAATGATTGTTGAGACCGATCCTAACATATTTATGTTGAATACAATACATACAACCAATATTGTATACACCTTCACTTCCACACTCTCAACAATTTTTTTTTGTAAGGACAACACTTCATTTGCCTAGTTTTGTAGGTTAAGCTAAATCTTGTTCTCACAAGAAACTTCAAATTTCTTGTACACTTCCATCTACTTATGAAGCAAGCCTCTATCTAAATTGACTTCACCATTACAATAGTGCTTCAAAATATCATAGGGCCATCATCTGGTTTTATATGTCAAATCTATTGCCATTTGTATTGAATTTTCTTCCATCCATGTAATTCATGTCTTTGGTTACAATGTTTATTCTAGAATCCATATACAACTTCCTCCCTCCTATTGACAAAGAATCAATATGGAATACTATCTTGACTTTTAAGCTAAATATTAAAAATTTCTTAGACCTTATACTATGCAAAGGAGAATAAGAATAAACCGTAATCTTATCATAAATTGAAATAGATAAGGGGTCACTCTATTCCACGCATATTCACATAAACAATGAACATGATATTTGGGGTTCCTACTCTTACTATTTTTCTATTTATTTATATAATAATAAGGTTACACTATAATATTGTTGTTCTCTTTTTATCTACTCTAACTCCTATTTCCTCTAATACATTCAATCATACTATTATTGTGCTTCCTGTAAAAACATTATATCATGGTTGAATGAAAACAATGTTCAATGCCATGAGGCCCAAATGATATTTAGGCATTGGTCTTGAAATGTCATCAAACTGAGACTAGTCATTGTTATATAGTATCAAATTTTCATTGATACTATTGGTCAGTATGATTTCTCATTTGAATTGATTAAATATCGATAACCTATATATTCATAGGGTTCAATCATTGTGTTTGACAATGTATTAGCCAGTTTACTGTCCAATTCTATTTGCAAAATAAAATATAGTAAAACATAAAACAATGATATTTTCTATCTACTCCACTATTAATAATGAAGACTAGAAATTTCCTTCCAATTTGAGTGTTGGAAGTCTTTATTATTTATAGTGGAGTAGATAGAAAATATCAATGTTTTATATTTTAATATATTTTATTTTTCATTGTATTTGATCAACAAATATAGTTTGATGATGATTCTTTGACTAGTGCTAAAATATTAGTATCTTAGGGTATTATATATGTAGATATAAACTACATTTGTATGATGCTTGATGTTATACCCATGTCCACTAGTTATCACCATAATTTTTATAATTATGTATATTCAATATAGGGATACTATAGAGGTAAGGAGCAACAAGCAAAGAGAAAATATTTAAGGAAATGGACTTCAAAGAAAGGCATGAAACTTTACTATAGATTCCCAAAAGGAGATCACACTCATGACTATTCAAATAAACAATGATTATTCCATGTCATAACCATGAATTGGGCATTGAAATTAACAATAACAGTGATAGGATAGTATGACGAACTTTAAAAGATACATACAGAAAAGTAACTGAGGATTCAAGAGGGCTTTTAAAGCATTATAAATCTTGTCAGTGGTTCATTTTCTTCATATCAGTATGGTAAACTAATAAATGTTTCCATCTCACAAATTTTCAAAAGAGGATAACCTACAAGTGTATTAAGGAGTGCATGGACAATATCTCAAGTAGCTACCACAATTAATTTCTTTAAGTGTTATGCAAGGCCATTGAAATCAAATGAATAAATTCATGCATAACCTAAAAGAAAAAGGATAGTAAAGTTGCTAGAGGGTGGGTATCACAAAGGATATGGGATCACTTTCAACAGAGATGCGATGCACTTTTATATTTTTTTCTTTATTTTTCCTAAAAAGGTCAAATACTTTATTTTAGTGTCTGAATCTACCACATAGAGATTAAATATGCTTAGTCTCAAATAAATTTGAATTATATAAACAATAGTCAGATGCCTCCCTTAACATAAAGGAAAATCTAAAGTACTAAGGAATTTTATACCCTTTATAAGAGATTTCTTTTAACTAGTTAAAAACTAGAGAGGGTAATACATAGATTGCAAGGAAAGTTAAAAATTTATCATAAGTAGCTCAATCCAAAAGGAAAAAATTAAGCATGGAAAAGCATGAGTAGGTTGACCAGCTTCACTAAAAGCACAAGTTATTTTTTATAACATCTTACCTGGATATTACTTGATAAGGTAAGGAGTGCTCTTTTCCTCTCAGTTTCATATGGTGGCATATCTACACAAAAATCACTGAATTATCAAATAGCTAAATAAATTGTATTACTTAATAAAGTTGTTAAAACATGTCATTCATGTCAAAATCAACTCTTCTTACCACAAAAATTTTGGTTTCCAATTTGATGGGTTCATCTTTTGATTCTTGTACCAACTTCTGAAGGAATTTGGCAGCTTATACTTCTACATGAGGCGACAATTTCATCTTGTAAATTGTTCCAAAGTACAAAAAAAATAGAAATCATATAATATGCATGATATTTATAGCTTGCTAGATGGTTGGCAGCATCTAAAAATTTTAAGTGAACTGAGAAAAATAGAGAGGCCTTGACCTTCATTTTTTCATTTTTTTAGTTTGTTGCTCTAAATATCTCACAATATTTACAAATTGGTTTCTTTCTTTCTTTCTTGTTCAAATAAAAAATAGATACATTTTTATAGAGTCAAGATGAATTCAATAACTTTAGGCAACAGATATACCATAACTTCTTTTATAAGACACTGGTATCTAAGGTCTAAAATCTATTTTTGAAACTTGGCAAAGGGAAAAATACATCTCTATGAAGTAGTATTCAAAAATATCATAGCTAAATGGCTCTAACTATCCACTATCAGACATTCCCAATTCTTTGTTCAACCCTCTAGGCCTGAATCTTGACAGCTAGTTCACTCTGTAGCTATCCCTATGCCTTTGATATTATCTAGTTATGGCTCCCAAATCTATTGAAAATTGATCATTAGGGTTAGAATTGAAACCTTGAAAATATAATCTTTGTCCAAATCCATCAAGAATTTTCCATCAGTTATAAAAAATTCCCTTATAAAGAATTTGTGAAGTCAGGTCTAAAATCTGGAAATGAAATTCTAAAAATGCACAAGACTAGAAATGAAATCTAATGAGATGTTGCTTTAAAATATGATTTTCAAACCTAGAAGTATAAATCTGACTTCACAAATGAATTCTGGAATAAGACAATTACTACCCTCAACCTGGGGATATCTTCTTGAGTTTTTTCTGATTTTCCCCGAGAAAATCGTCGAGCAAAACATTGTCGCAATAAATAGTCGAGCTCATTTTTATTTATGTCAGCCACAATTTAACTTTGCAAGTCCGTCAAAATTTTAGTGAAATATCTTCGTCGAAACGTCGACGAAATATAAGGTTCTTTGAAATTTCAACGAACGTCGAGGGATAAATTTTTTTAAAAATGAAAATTTTGCACAAGTTCCTGATGATACATCTAATTATATAGCTTTCGTCAAAAAAATTCATTGGATTTTTCAATCAAATGAGTTAGTGCTTCCATCTCATCCAATGATCCTCTCCCTTCTCATGATCCCATCCCTTTTACTTAATCACATGATCCATTTCCTAATCAACATCATGATATACACCCTCCTCCCCCTCATGATCCCTCTCTAATCCAAGATCAAATCATCCCTTCATCTTCATGTCATGATCCTAATACTCCTTAAGATCCCATAACCCCTATCCAATCTACCATGAACCCCACACCTATCTAATGATTTCCTTCACATCCATTCCAATTTATGCCATGATCCATCATTCCTTCCACCTCATATCCCCATCAAAATAGACTCATATCTTGTTTTCAAACCAATAAGTATCCCATTGGTAAAAGTATTTTATAAATCATGCATTATCAAGGCAAAGAGTTAGGCCTTCATGTGCAAGGCATTTTATAACCCATCCAAATCCAAGAAAATACTCATTCTCATGGATTTGGATATTAATATATAGATGTTGGTACATCTTTCACACCTCCCAAATACACACATCCTCATCATCCATCTCCCAAATCTATTTTTGGGACGTTATGTTCCAAAGCCGATCCTTCAACTCTTCCATCTATTTTGGATCCCTATGTCCCAAAACCAAGCCCTTCACCCCTTTCATCAATTTTTTTTGTCGTATTTTGCAATCAAATGAGTTAGTGGGGCAAAGCCCCCAAGTCCCCATTGGGGCATGTGGCCCCTAGAGCCCCTATTGGGGGGATGATCCCCCTAGACCCCTTGCAAGGGGGAACCCCCCAGCAACTCCCTTTATGGATGTATCAATAATTCCTTATGTAATTGGAAGGCTGAGATACATTTTCCCAACAAGGAGGACCAAAGGGAGGTGAATCTAAGAGCTCCCAAAAGAAGAGAAATGTGGGTTTTGTGTGTGGGAGTGGATCACATTGGGCTCAAAATTTTCTTGAGCACCAAAGGATAAACTCAATGACATATGTTCTATCCCAACAAGGTGGGTCTACATCTTCCATGTGTGTAATCCAAGAACTTAGTGTTGTGAATGTAAATATACCTCCTAGGGCTGCAATGACCATGCCATCAAATAGTCATAGGTTGACTTTCATGGAAGTGAAAATTAATAGTAAGATGACACTTAGCTTAGTCGAATCTAAGGCAACACATAACTATGTCGTATAAAAGAGGGCTATCGATTTAGGTATGAAGGTCCAAGATAGGAAAATCTTATTCTAGGTAGTGTATTCTCCACCAAATAAGGTGATAAGAGTGGTCAAGGATGCTCACACAATGATAGGAATGTTCCACGTCCACATGGACTATATGGTGATCGAAATAGAATATTTCAAGCTCATTCTTGCTCAAGAGTTCTTAATATTTGAAAATGTAGTGATCATCCCATAATTGCAATTGCTTCAATTTTCATGGACCCAATGCAAAAAATTATGGTGAAGACAACAAATGAGTGGAAAAGTGGGAAGGCTTGTAATCTACTAGCCCTTTTATGAAGTAAAAATTTCTAATTTTTCACCATGTGAGTAAACAAACAAGTAACAAACCATTGCAATAAAAAAAAATCTTTATTGATAATTTCCAATCAAGAAGCATAACATATTACAACATGAATTCATTTTTATATAATAAATCAATGTAAGAAAACATACATTTACAAACATAGGTCAATGAGCTTTAGAACAAATAGTTGTAAGATGGTCCAAGATCCTTCCTTTCAAATCTTGGTTCCTTTGTCACTTGCTTTGGAGGAGAAGCATCACTCAAGCACTTTTCTGCCAACCACGAACTCATAATGTGGTCCCTCACACATCTATCATTCTATATATGGCCCTTACCTTTGATGAAGAGATTGGTAGAATAATCGTTAACAACAACCAACTGAGCATAGTGGTGTGTCCTACATAACTACAACTTGTAATCCCACAATCTTTGTCTAGCATGTAATATTGGATCACGGTGAACTGATAGTGGAGCCAAAGGTCATCACACTACTTTGGCCAAAGTGGTTCATTCAGTATGTTCTACTGAGGGTCATCTATAACATACACTACTTAGGGCCAATTTTACTCAATTCTATCTTAAGCTACACATAGGTATTTCCTTCAATGGATAGTCCATCATCCCAGATAACCTACAACCATATTAATCTACTTGGAATAAACCTACTTAACTAGTAAGTACACAAGCCAGATGTTTTCATTCAATGGATAGTCCTTCATTAAAACATAACCTATATACTTGGATAACCCTACTCACTCATAATTATTTAAACTCCCTCCCATACTAGATTATCTCTCCTAGGAGTAAGCAAAAGATTTCCTAGTTAAATCAATAACTTAGCTAAATACATCGTATGTGTTTTTCATGTTCAATCATACCTAGTATATAATACCTATGATAAACACCCATCTCCTACTATGGACTACTTAAAAACAAAATATGAAAACAACATAATAGCTTCAACTTTCCTTTTCAAAATAATATGCATTATCTAATGCATATATTGGAAAATACATCTCAACCATGCATGCAAGACACGTCAATCAAAGTAAAATAACAAAGAAGAAGAGATCATCATGCATGTTATCACTTATCCAACTAAAGACAACAATGCAACCCTCTCCAACAAAACTTAGCTTGATAGTCAGCTTCTCACAAATAACTCTATCTCACTTGTTGACAGCTTACTTCTCTCAAACAACAATCTTACCTCTTACTCAAATTAGAACACTCTTTATATCGCACTCATAAAATAAGACAAGTATGGATGGTAATAACTTGGAAATAATGAACTCCAAAAGATGTATAATCTCTTGGGAAATAATATTTCCCTCACAAATGAAATGGTTCAACTATTTATAGAGCAACCAATAAACCTCAAAGCCTACAATTTAGGCATACTAATGGAAAACAAGCTTCATGCAAAGAAACACATGAAACCTATTAGAAAGGTGGTAAATTCTCAAGCTAATACTCAACTTATTCACCTATAGGTTAACTTGTTTTGTGACAGCAATCTAAAGACTTATTCAATCAACATATGCATAATTTGAATTGTTGCATAGAAAAGACTTCTACAGCAATTTAGACTCAAAGGTGGTGCCAATTCCAATTCCTTTTCCTTCATATTTGGTGCGGTTAAACTTATTCAATTCCCATTTTATGACAGTAGGTTTCCATCGATCCATATGGTGGATGAATCGACTTGGCAGTTAATACGTTAAACAAATTCAAGCATAGAATAGACAATAATATCAAATATAATGCAATGACTTATATCGTGTGTCATCCAAAATGATAATCAGATTACTCTTAGCCATTATAAGCTATTAAATTGGCTTCTTTTGACATAGTCAATATCAACCTCCATTTCATAGTCTCTATCGACTATAAAATAGTCTTTAATATATCAGCCTCAATAAATAAGAGAGTCAATTTCAATTAACATATATAATATGATAAATATATATTATTATATTATATTATATATATATATATATATTTAAATACTAACATGTATTTATATATATATATAACTTTTTATATATATTTACACGCACACACACACACACACACACACATATATACATATCATAAGCCTATAATGTAAGCATACATTCGATATATATATATATATGAGTACACACAAGATAGTATATAATAAATACATTGTATTGAATGTATATATATATATGTATATATATATGTATATATATATGTATATGTATATGTATATGTATATATATATGTATATATATATGTATATGTATATATATATGTATATATATATGTATATATATATGTATAAATTTGTAAATGCCTCGTATGTGTAGGTATATCTATATCAATGCATCTATATGAGCATGTCGATTTTCCAACGTACGCATGTATTTATATACATATACATATGGATACGTGTATATACTATATAGATATATATGTTCACATTTGTTTCACATATATCCATTCACGATTACCATCATATTAATAAGTGTTTGCATGTGGTACATCTATACATATGCATATATGTGTCATTAGATCCTATTGACATGCATGTGCATATATATAAACATACTTCCACATACATCCCACTTGTTAATATAATCATAATAGCACAAGAAAGATCTCAAAAGCTCAAATATATTAACATCACCTAATGTATGCAGAAGTAAACACGACTCTCAAATGCAGTCATACAACTAGGGATGACTTACCTATTACCCATAAATTGACTCAAACTAATCATTCTAATGTGGTGTGTGTACATGCTCAAATAATTTACTTTTACCAGTTACTTGACCAAGATCTTCTCTCGATTGATACTTTCCCTCCGCCTGGATGCATGGAACACATACCTGCATCTACTAACACATGCACATGGTAGTCAATTGTTCATAACATATGTAGTATACATAAACATCTCCAAAGTTAGAATAATAATAATTCAATAACCTTTCATTCACTTATATGCAGTATTTCACCATGAATAAAATCAACTAAGGTAATAACAAATGAGACAACATAAAATGAGATAACATTCATATTGATAACAAGGTACAATCATAAATTATTCATCTCCAGAATTCACATTGCATTCATATTTACCCTATGTAATAATAGTAAATAGTAACTACACAACTGGGGTGTAACATACTCCCCCTCTTATGAATCATCATCCTTTCAATGACCTAAGGTATTATTAAAACATAAAAAACTAACAACACATTTCTCAAACATTCTAAAAATCACTAAGAATATGAGGAATTTTTCGTTTAATTTCCCAAGTAGTTGAGTCTTTTGTGTACTGATCCCACTGGACTTTGCACTGCAAGTCTTCTATGTTATGCAAGTGTAGCTTACATGTTCCTAGCACCTTGATGGGCTCGAGAGTTACTACTTTGGGGTCTCATGCCTGTAAAGTAGTCCAATCAATTACATGATTATCCCATGGTATATAATTTTTAAGGTGGGACACATGGAAGACATTATGCATTCTAGCAAGAGCTAGTGGTAACATGGTCTGATAGGCTACTAGATTTACTTCCTCTAGAATCTCAAAAGGTCCAAAATAATGTGGGGCTAACTTAGAATAATTTTTCAAATTTAATGGAGATTTTTTTAGGTTTCACCTTCACCAATACTTTGTTAGCTAAGGAAAAATTACGGGGCACTCTTTTAGCGTCAATGTAGCTTTTATGTCTATCAATAGCTTCAACTAACTTTTTCTTAACAATCTTAACTTGTTCATCCATTCTAGCCAACATTTCTAGCCCAAGACTTACTCGATCCTCAAGTTTATCCCAAATTATAGGAGTTTGACACTTTCATCCATACAAAGCTTTGAAAGGAGCCATATTTATTGCAAAATGATAAGAGTTATTGTATGAAAAATCAACTAAGAGTAAGTAATTTGAGCCCACTTGTAATGTTGATCTTTGCAATACATCCTAAGTAGGTCTTCCAATACTTGATTTACCCTTTCCATTTTCCCATTCGTTTCCAAATGATATGTTGAGCTAATATTTAACTGAGTCCCTAGTGCAGAAAACAAGGTTTGTCAAAACCTAGAAGTGACTCATGCATCCCTATATGAAATAATATTTTCAAGAATCCCATGCAATCTAAAAACTTTCTGCACAAATTTCCTCACTATGAGAGGTGCTCCATCAGTTAGGTTCCCTGGTATAAAATGTGCTACCTTTGTAAGTTTATCTACTACCATAAGAATGGTATTGTTCTTATTCCTTGACATAGGCAATCCTTGCACAAATTCCATACTTATGACTTGTCACTTCCTGTCTGGCATATCATGTGGGTATAACAAGCCTGTAGGATGATGATGCTCATATTTCACCCTTTGACACTAAAGAAACCTAGCCACAAAACTAGTGACATCTCCCTTCATTCCCTTCCAAAAGAATAATGGTTTTACATCAGCCATCATTTTTGTCACTCCAAGATGTCCAAAGTATGGTGCTTCATATATTTCCTTCCATACCAAATTTATTAATTCCTTTATGTCAGGTACATACATTATACCCTTATATCTAATTAATCCATTAGGTTCAAATTGAAAACCTTCATACCTAGAATCTTGTGGATTATCAATGAGTTCTTGCTTAACTTGCAAGTAATACTCATCTTCCTTACACTTTTGGAGCATTTTCCCCTTAAAATTAGTTTGGATTATTACTATAGAAGCAATGTGTCATCTTTGACTTAATGTGTCAACAACCTGATTTTATTTTCCATTAATATAACTAATATTAAAATCATAGGGGTGATCCCACAATGTTGGTTTACAATTTTTGGGAGATTCTGATTTTTGCTAAAATCAAATATTTTTAGAAAAATAATGATTTAAGCCTTAAAATGTTCCATTTGAAGGATTGAAATTGAACAGGTTTTGATCAAACAACCTTAGATCAAACCCCCTTGGATAGAACCCCGCTAGTTTTAAACCATACCTATAACAGAGTCTCCTTTACACCTATCAAAATGTTGATAAACAACCACTTTTGATTTACCTTTTGGGGGATCAAATGAATTCATTTAAAAAATATTTTTTGTGAGTATGTATTCCTTAGTATAAGATTACCAAAAAGTATAATTTTAAATAAATTTAATTTTATTATTATATTTATTTTTTACTTCTTGTGAATGTAGGTTTTTCACCGAAAAATCAAGCTCTTTGTTTTGCACATGTGGAAAAATAGAATATTATCAAATTTTTTTAAATATTAGTACACTAGATATTGAAGTCCTTGATCCAATAGAAAAAAAAATGAATTTTGATACATTAAAAAAAATGTTGTGTTATATAGTCCACCTATGTCTGAATTGTAATTGGTTTGACTTTGAAACTTGATTAAGGAAAAAATATTCAATAAAATACTATGAAACCAATTGGAAGCACTAGATATCATAGTTACAAATCTAAATTTGAAAAAATTAGAAGTGTATCCTTCATGGAATAAATTTTATGTGTTATACAGTGAGTGTCACTCCTTAAAAATGGTGTTTACTGATAAAAACTAGTTTTCAAAGGAGATGGAAAAATAAGTGCAATCTGATTCCAAAAAATTTGAAAAAATGATATTTATAATCAACAGAAAAATTTTCACAAATCACTAGTTTGCATCATCTTCAAGCTCCTCATGGTTTAGCCTCTATAGGTGTCTAAAAGTGAAGAATTAGTTTAGTTTAGTGTCCAATTTGGCCAAAAATTGTAAACCAATATTGTGGGATCACCCATAGTCAACTATTAACTCTAACCATATTCTTTGTCTAGCATTTAGATTAGGTTGAATAAAAAGTTACTTTAACCCATTATGGTCAGTTTTCAACTCAAAGGGTTTTCCTAGCAAATAATGCTTCCACATTTGTAATGCATGAACCACAACTACCAACTCTAAATCATGTGATGCATAATTCATCTCATATTGTTTCAGCTTCCTAGATTCATAGGCAATTAATTGCCCATCTTGCATTGTCACACCTCCTAACCCTTCTCTGCATGCATCTATGATAACCGTAAAGTTACCTTCAAGATCTGGTACTTTTAAGATTGGTGTGGTGGTTAATTTCTCCTTGAGTAGGTTAAAATCCTCTTGACACTTCTCAGTTCATTCAAATCTCTTTCCTTTCTTTTGTAAAGAAGTAATTGGAAAAGCGATCTTAGAAAATTTTGCAACAAACTTCCTATAATACATTTCCAAACCCATGAAACTTCTTACCTCTAACACATTATTAGGTATAGGCCACCCACATACTGCTTTAATCTTAGCTAGATCTACAATAATTCCGTCTCCCAAAATCACATGACCCAAATAATGTACTCTCTTTTGGAAGAATGTACACTTGGAAATTTTACCATACAACTTATGCTCTCTCAAATGTTGTAGGGCCATTTCTAAATGCTTGCAATTTGTTTCCTCATTTCTAGAATAAATCAATATATCATCTAGAAAAACTAGTACCAATTTGTCAAGGTAATCCCTAAACACACTATTCATTGGGTTCATGAATGTTGCAAGTGCATTGGTTAAACCGAAAGGTAAAATAGTAAACTCATAGTGTCCATATCTGGTTTTGAATGCATTTTTATAGATATCTTCATCTTTAACCCTGAATTAGTGATATCCAGATCTTAGATCTATTTTAGAGAATATGACAACACCCCTCATTTAATCAAAAAGGTTTTCAATGAATGGAAATGGATAATTATTCTTAACCGTAACTTTGCTAAGCATATGATAGTTGATGCACAAACACAATGTACCATCCTTCTTATTAACAAAGATGATTGGTGCTCCCCAAGGTGATACACTTGGCCTTATTAGTCCTTTCGACAATAATTCATCGAATTTTGTCTTAAGTTCCATAAGTTTAGTGGTTGTCATCCTATAGGGTACATTAGAAATAGGTTCTGACCCTAGAACAATATCTATAGAGAAGTCAAATATTATTTTTAGAGGAAACCTTGATAACTCCTCTAGAAACACATCCAAAAATTTCCTTAATATTAGATACTTCTCCATATTTGATTTTCCAGTTTTAGCTATTTCACCATCTTCTAGTTCCTATAAAATTTGGAACTTTGAATCATCTCTATCCTTCCCAAGTTCTTCAATATTTATGGTGAAGAGTTTACATTTTTTTCTTATCTCTTAAAATTTGCATTGTCATAATTTGTCGAACCCTAACCTCCCTAGGTATCCCTTGGAATTTAACTTGATTCCCAAAATAATCTAGGAATTCTACAATCTTAGCATGGTATTCTACCTTAGCCCTATGTTTCCACAACCAATTCGTACCTAGGATAACATCATATGATCCTATAGGTGTGACATAAGGTTAAATTTTGTAGAAAAACTAGGTAGTTCTATCCTAGCCTCAAATAGACATTGATCCACCTTTTCTCTTGTTTGGTTTGCATACTCTACATTCTAAGAAATTTCCATGTGTCCTACCTTTCTACATATTTTTTTTGCTATTCTAGGAGAAATTAAATTCTTAGTTGCACCAGTATCAATAAGAATAGAAATAGGTAAGCCAAACAAAATATCCGGTGTTTCAACTGAAGTTACTTGGTACTTTTCCTGATGATCACCCATGGTTGCATGTATCTCATGTTGAAACATTGCTTGTTGAGTGGGTAATGGATTACCATATGGTCATGATCCAAAAACATTATTGGAACACTCATTAGCATAGTGATCCCCTATACATATAAAACATCTTGTAGGCGGTCCTCTTTTCCCTATGGTTTTTCTAGACTTGTTGGTATCTTTACTAGCCTTATTGGTATTACCCATGCTATATCATTCCTTTTCCACTCTTTCCTAATCTATTTTCCATTATTTTGGAATATTTTCCCCTTTTGCATTGGATTATTTTGCACAGATTCCTCCTTCTTAGGAAATATCTTGCTAGGAACTTTCACATCTTTCTTTTTCTCTGTTCTTTCTTGATAAGTGGAATTATCCCTAAGCTTTTTCTCTTGCTTAACTTCTTTCTCATATACAAGATCCATTGTTGTTGGACCATGCATATAAAATTCCCCTCCAATCTGACTATTGAGTCCAATTATAAATTTCCTAATATAGAAGCGCTCATCCTTAGGACCTTATGATATATGGGAACATAGCACAGAAGTCAGGTGAACTTCTCCCAGTATTCATTGACCATCATGTTACCTTGTTTCAACCCTTGGAAAACTGAATTTTTTTGGTCATAGTAAAGTTGTGGTAACCAAAATTTGTGTAAAATCTCCACAAATTCTCTCCATGTTAGCTTCCATGAGTTGATATTAAGTTCCAACTTCTTATGCATCCACCAGTTAGAGGCTTCCCTTGCTAACTTATTTCGCACCCCATCCACCATTAGTAACCTCATCATAGTTTTGTATTTCAAAATATTTCTCCATTTAAACAAGCCACACCTTAGCCTCATCACCTCCAGCACTTCCATCAAACTTAGGTGGAATAACCTTCTTCATGTCCCTAGAAATTTCGGAAGCTACAAGCTTCTTATTCCTTTCCACATATGACAGGTGATTTTTCCTTCTCATGACTATGGATTTCATCATGCCCATGGGAAGAATTTTATCCCTCATGATCATTAATGGGTACTTCCTTTTCTACCCTATCCTTAACTCTTTCTTGTTCAAGGTTAGACCAACCTTGCCAAGATTTGGTCAAGCCTAGCCTCTACTCGAGTGGTTCCTTGTCCAACCTCTTGACTTCCACCAAGATTAGTTCATGTCCTTACCATGTTTATGTGATTGGTTTTTACCTGAATATTTTATCCATATTAGACTAAATTATGTTATCAAATATGTTATGGAAAACATAAATATAAATATTCATATGTACACAAGAATTCCACATAATATTAAGCACATGCTTCTTTTGCTAAACTCATAATTTTATTCATTTCTTGAGGATTTCAATATCCTTTTGATTACACGGAGTGACTATTCAGATATTTGAGTGGAGAGTATCCTTCGAATTCTCTCTCAAACACATAACTTAAAGCAGTATAACCTACAAACTGAGACAATTTTTGTTCCCTATCTTTTTTTTCATCTCTCATTTGTTTGCACCTATCCCAAAAAGGATAAAACCTTTGTATTTATCATCTGATACATAGTTTTGAGAGGTAATATCAATATGGTGTTCATCAACAATGTAGTCTACACTTTTTGTAGACATTTTTTCATGAGACCATTTCTCATCTAGTGGTGTATGTGTTACATATCCCTCAGACTCTTTATTTGAAGAAATCGCTATTACTTTAGCTAGTGGTAGAACTCTAGGATCCCTGAAGATGAATTTTGGACTAACACTTTCTTTTGGAGGCATATCCCTAGAAAGTGTTAATGACTCGGACTTTTCTAGTGAGATGGTTGGTAGGTATTTGTACATAGCCTCCATCTTCATCTTCCTCTTCACATCACTGATCCGAGAAAGTGTGACTAAAGGTTTTAGTGTCACTCAACTAGATAGAATTTTCATAGTTGGTTCCCTCTATGGTTCTAATGATGGCTTCTTTTTCCTTATTGGCCTTGAGATAGCACTCATTTTTTATTACTTACTTTTGAGCTATTAATCTGAGATACACTATCCTCACACAAGATTTCAAAACATTAGATAATGTTGGATGGAAATAATGATGAGCTCATAGATTTCAAAGCTAAACCTAGTAGCTCTGATACCACATGTAACATACTAACCCTTTATGAAGTAAAAATTTCTAATTTTTCACCATGTGAGTAAACAAACAAGTAACAAACCATTGCAATAAAAAAAATTATTTTACTTTATTGATAATTTCCAATCAAGATGCATAACATATAACAACAAGAATTCCTTTTTATATAATAAATCAATGTAAGAAAACATACATTTACAAATATAGGTCAATGAGATTTAGAACAAATAGTTGTAAGACAATCGAGGATCCTCACTTTCAAATCTTGGTTCTTCTACTGCCTGTTGTGGAGGAGAATCATCACTCAACTGATTTTCCACCAACCATGTACTCATAATGTGGTCCCCCACACATCTAAAATTTGATAGATGGACCTTACATTCGATGAAGAGATTGGTAGAGTAACTATTAATGACAACCAACTAAGCATAGTGTTATGTCTTACATAACTAGAACTTGTAATCCCATAATCTTTGTCTAGCATGTAATATTTACTAGATCACAGTGAACTGACAGTGGATCCAAAGTTCATCACACTACTTTGGCCAGAGTGTTTCATTCAGTATGTTCTACTAAGGGTCATCTATCATATACACTACTCGGGGCCAATTTGACTTAAGTCTATCTTAAGCTACGCATATGTATTTCCTTCAATGGAGAGTCCATTATCCTAAATAACCTACAACCATATTAATCTACTTGGAATAAACCTACTTAACTAGTAAGTACACAAGCTAGGTATTTACATTCAATGGATAGTCCTTCATTCCAAAGATAACCTATATACTTGGATAACCCTACTTACTCGTAAGTATTTAAACTCCCTCTCATATTGGATTATCTCTCCTAGGAGTAAACACAAGCTTTCCTATTAAAATCAATAACTTAGCTAAATATGCCATATTTTCTTTTCATGTTCAATCATACCTAGTATATAATACCTATGATAAACACTCATATCCTACTATGGAGTACTTAAAAACACAATATGAAAACAACATAATATCTTCAACTTTCCTTTTCAAAATAGTCTACATTCTCTAATGCATTTATTGGAAAATACATCTCAACCATGCATGTAAGACACATCAATCAAAGTAAAATAAAAAAGAAGAAGAGATCCCCATGCTTCTTATCACTTAACCAACTAAAGATAGCAATGCAGCCCTCTCCAACAGCAATTAGCTTGATAATCAGCTTCTCACAAACAACTCTATCTCACTTGTTGATAGCTTACTTCTCTCAAATAGAAATGTTATGTCTTACTCACAATAGAACACTCTCTATATCTCACTCATAAAATAAGACAAGTATGGTTTGTAATAGCTTAGAAATAATGAACTACAAAATATTTATAATCTCTTGGGAAAGAATGTGTCCCTCACAAATGAAATGGTTCAGCTATTTATAGAGCAACCAAGCAACCTCAAAGCCTATAGTTTAGGCATGCTAATGGATATCAAGATTCATGAAAATAAACACATGAAACCTATCAAAAATTTGGTAAATTCTCAAGCTAATGCCCATCTTATTCACCTATAGGTCGACTTGTTTTGTGACAACAATATGAAGACTTATTCAATCAACATATGCATAATCCAAATTTTCACATAGAAAAAACTTTTATAGCAATTCAGACTCAAAGGTGGCACCAATTCCAATTCCTTTTTCTTTATTTTTGGCATAATTAAACTCAATCAATTCCCATTTTATGATAGAAGGTTTTCATCAATCCATATGATGGATGAATCGACTTGGCAGTTAATACGTTAGACAAAGTCAAGAATTGTCTCAATGAAGGCGTTGACCAAGTCAAGCATAGAATAGATAGCAATATCAAATGTAATGCAATGACTTATATCATGTATCATCCAAAATGATAATTGGTCTACACTTAACCGTCATTAGCTATTAAATTGGCTTATTTTGGTCCATAGACAATATCAACCTCCATTTCATAGTCTCTATCAACTATAAAAAATCCTTTAATATATCAGCTTCAATAAATAAGAGATAGTTGATTTCTATTAACATATATAATATGTTAAATATATATTACTATATATAATATATATATTAACATTTATTTTTATATATATAACCATTAATATTTATTTACATATATATATATATATTGTAAGCCTATAATGTAAGCATACATTCGATATATATATGAGTACAGACAAGATAGTTTATAATAAACACATTATATTGAATATATGCATTATATATATGTATGTGTGTGTGTGTGTATAAATATATATGCCTCTATTAACACGTATGTGTAGGTATATCTATATCAATGCATCTGTATGAGTGTGTCCATTCACCAACATATGCATGTATCGATATACATATACATATGGATATGTGTGTATATACTATATATATATATATGTTCACATTTGTTTCATATATATCCTTTCACGATTACCATCATATTGATAAGTGTTTACATGTGGTACATCTATACATATGCATATACATGTTAGATCCTATTGGCATGCATGTGCATATAGATAAACATACTTCCATGTACATCCCACTTGTCAATATAATAGTAATAACACAAGAAATATCTCAAAAGCTCAAATATAGATAAACATCACCCAATGCATCCATAATTAAACATGATTCTCAAATGCAATCATATGACTAGCGATGACTTACCTATTACCCACAAACTAACTCAAATTAATCATTCTAATGTGGTATGTGCATGCTCAAATAGTTTACTTTTACCATTTACCCAGCCAAGATCTTCTCCTGAGTGATACTTCCCATCCACCTGGAGGAATGGAACACATACCTACATCAACTAAAACATGCACATGATATTCAATTGTTCATAACATATGCAGTATACATAAACATCTCCAAAGTTAGAATAATAATAATTCAATAACCTTTCATTCACTTATACGAAGTATTTCACCATGAATAACATCAATTGAGGTAATATCAAATGAGACAACATCAAATGAGATGACATTAATATTGATAACAAGGTACAAGCATAATTTATTCATCTCCATAATTCACATTGCATTCATATTTACCCTATGTAGTAATAGTAAATAGTAACTACACAACTAGGGTGTAACAAGGCTCAAGTGGTTTCAACACTAATATAAAGAAGGAAATTAAGAAGCATGAGAAGGGTCCCATGTTCTTGGCCATGCTTCTCAAAGGATGGGATGAAGTTAAATATGCATCTGGGGTGCCCATCCCTCAAAAATTGGATGAGATCATCCTTGATTTTGAAGATTAGATGTTACAATCTAAGCTTCTAGACAGGCTACCACCTCATTGATCTATGGACCACAAAATTGAGATGATTCTTGGATACAAGCCTCCAACACAAGTTCCCTATAGGTTATCGAGGCTTGAGATCACATATTTAAAAATGAAACTCGAGGAGATACTAGAAGTAAGGTATATTAAGTTATCTCGTTCTCCCTATTGAACCCTCATGTTGTTCTAGAAGAAGAAGGATGGATCTCTAAGGTTGTGTATAAAATTTTGATCCTTGAGAAATCCTACCATTAAAATAAATATCCTCTACCCCTTATTGCATATTGTTTCGATCACTTGTTCAAGGCAAGGGTGTTCAACAAGTTATACTTGAAGCGGGTGTACTACCATGTCAATATCATGCTTGGATATGATGATAAGGTTGCATGTGTGACCTGGTATGGGTCTTATGATTTCATGGTCATATTGTTTGGGCTTTGAAACTCCTCAATGAAATTTTCACTCTAATGAATGATGTATTTCAACCTTTGTTGGACAAGTTAGTAATAGTGTACTTTTAAGACATCTTTCTCTACAATACAAACATAGAAGAACACAAGAAACACTTAGCAGAAGTATTTGAGTTTCATTATGAGCATAATTTATTCGTCAAGAAGGAGAAATTTTCCTTTGCTCAAGAGGAAGTCCATGTTCTTGGACACATTGTAGGTAAAATTTTGATTTTCATCGATCTATAAAAATTGTGAGTTATAGAGGATTGGGAGTCGCTAAGGGATGTGCATGTGATGAGGCAGTTTTTGGGATTGGAAAATTACTCAAGGTTGGTAGCACCCATGATGGAATTTCTGATAAAGGATCAATAATGGAATTGGTCAAGTAGGTGTCAAGAGGTGTTTAAGTCACTCAAGGAGTGGCTCACCACAACACTAGTCTTGGACCTACTTGATTTTGCTAGGTTGTTTGAAGTCCAAATTGATACATCAAACTTCACTATTAGATGAGTTCTCATGAAATATTGACATGCGGTGTCACTTGAGTCAATAAATTTGAAGGACTACAAGAAGAACTACATCATGCATGAGAAGGAAATAACTTAAATCATCCATTTCCTTAAGACATGGAGGCACTAGTCGCTAGGTGTTTCGATTGTAACCTTAATATCGATAATGTCTCTTAAACATACTTCAATATCCAAGATGACTCCAAAGTAGGTAGGATGGCAATATTTTATGGAAAATTTTGACATTGAGATCCTCTACAACCTAGGTAAGAATATTTTTGTAGTGACACATTGAGCAGGAAGGAGCAGTTTACAATAATGGATGGAGAGTTACAAGTGATCGAGCTAGGGTGGAGCAAGATAAATTTGAATTTATATATCATGGACACCATAAAACAAGTAATATAAATGGATCCCCATCCTACCTAAATAATGAAAAATTTAAGGAGGGGCACATAAGGAATTTTAAGGTCTAGGATGGCATGTTGATGTTTACCCAAGATATTTAATCTATACCTAAGTGAGGTAACTTGCGACATGACTTTATGTAGGAGTGTCATGATAGTATATGGTGTGGTCACCCTTGTCAAAATAGAACCATCATGCTCCCATAAAACATATTTTACTGGCTAATAATAAGGAAGGATGTAGATAAGTTTGTGATGACTTGTCTTATATGTCAGAAAGACAAGGCAGTGAATTAGCAATCGGGTGGGTTGTTTCAACCTTTACCTATTAATATTGTGAGTCCATTGGCTAGTGTAAGCATGGACTTCATCATTGTCTTTCCACAAGTGGATAGGTACTCAAGCAACATGATAATCATGGACATGTTCTCAAAGTATGCAACATTTATGACATGTAAGGAAACATGCAAAGAAGAGGATATCATAGACTACTTCTAAAAGAATGTTGTTGAGTGTTAGGGTGTTCCCTTGAGTATAATTAGTGACAAATATTCCCCCTTCACCGATAACTTCTAAATGAAATTATTCAAGGTAATAGGCACCAAGCTACTCATATCAACCAGCCAATATCCGAAGAGAAAAAATCAAACCAAGCATATCAATAAGATTTTTGAGTACTACATGAGGCACTTTATGTTGGTCGATTAGATAAAGTGGTTGAAGCTTTTGGAGTCAACCCAATTTAGGTAGAATATCAAGAATTCATCATTGATTCAACATTCACCTTTTAAGTTGGTAACTAGGTAGCAACATTGAATCCTCACATTATTTTAATTAGGTGCATGGGATAGTGCCTCAAAATAGCTAATAAACTAAGGGAGTGGAAAGACAAAGTGGATATATCTTAGCACGATTTGATAAAGGTTGTATAGAGAAGATGAAAAATTATGTAGAATTGAGCATGATGGTCATGGAATTTAAGGTGGACAATAGGGTCTTTCTCAAGTTAGATCCTTTTTAGTTCAGACCCTTGAAAGGGTTAACTACCTCACTTACTAGAATTTTTGTTGAACCTTATGAATTTATCAGTAGGGTCGATAAGATGACATACATATTGAGTTTTCCTACCCACATGCAAGTGCACAATGTATTTCATGTGATCATGCTCCATCCAATTTTAGAAGAAAAGGAGGATGTAGTCAGGAACACCCTAACAAGAGGACCATCTAATGTACTAGATATACCAAGGTTGGATGTTCAGGAGATCCTAATAGTGAATGAGCATAGTTTTGGAAATTGAAAATGGAAGGATTTATTTGTACTTTAGAATCTGTTTAGTTAAGGAGCAATACTCAAAATCCAAAATTGGTGTAAGGCTACTCAAATAATTATTCCAAGAATAAGGGACTCTAATTCTAGAGTGTAGAGCCAAGTAGGAACTTGAAGTACATAGGTTGGATCTGAGTAGGAACTCGAAGTGCCTAGACTCCTAAGTTGGACTCAATAGTCCACACCATAACAACAAAGTTACAAAGGGTTATGAAAGTCAAGCTTGTTGAAAAAATGTGTCTCACCCTTTCAATTGCATTTAAGGTACTATTCAAATAATTGTTCCAAGAAATATCCCCCCACGAGGGGTCTAGGGGGACCATCCCCCCGCTAGGGTCCAAGGGTAGCACCCTCGAAAGGAAAACTTTATTTATATTTTATTATTGTAAATTTGGACCCTTCATCATTATGTCTCATATCTGACAACCGATATTTAATTAGCTTGAATTTCCCTAGAAGGCAACCCTATTTTATGAGGGAATTGTATTACGGTTGTGTATTATGATGTATTCTAAGAGTCTGATAGCAGAAATGTTGCCTCTGAATCTCTGAGTGGCGATACTCGTGTGAGAAGCTTGCTCTACAATTATATTATAATATTTTTTATTGCTGAATAATATATTTCCTGAGGCTTCTGGAGTGTGGGTTTTTTCTCTCAAAATGGTTTTCCCCATGTAAATCATTGTGTTGTGGTATGAATAATATTTGTGTTTATTTTTTTTAAGTTTCTATAATTATGAAATATCTGTAAATTTTTTGCATTATTCTCCTTTCAAGATTAGTGTAGGAAGTTGTTCCACTACCTTAGCTTCCTTAAAAATTTGGGGGAAGCTCACCACTATGATATAAAAAGGGGTGAGCCCACTATAGAGGGTGAAGAAAATATGGAGAGAGGAGCTTGTTTCATGCAGTGGCCAAGCGGTACCATTATGAGTTCCAATAGTCATAAGTAGGAACCTGATTTGGAGTCCAACTTGGATATTGAATTTGAGGGTTGAGTAGTGCTAGGAGAAATCTCAAAATTAGAACTCAAGGAGCGCTATATGGGAAGATAAAACATAGATTTATGGGTGGAACTTAGTGAAGAGACCAAGGATGCCCTAGAATTATGATAAGTTCTAGGATGAGTTTTGTGGTAGTTGGTAAGCTAAACATTGGGGTCACAAACCAATTTCTTGTTCCAATCTATGATATCCTCAGAATCATATTAATAACTTATATAAGGGAAGAAGAGTACCCTTCCACCAACATGAGAGTTGATTTTTGAATAATAATCGACTTCCCACCAAGAGAAGGGACATACTGAGACCATTTCAAAGAGTTCCAATCATCATTCAAATGATCAAGCAAAGTAGAGTAGAGGCCAAGCAAGTGACACATAAAGGAATCATCATGACTTGGAGTCCTAGGAATAGACTTGGGTTAGGGAAGGGTAAGATGCCACTAAATATTGATTGTGAGATTGGGGCACACCACTTATCGAGTGAGTACCAAATGAGCCATGTGTTCCAAGATCATAAGGTACGTGAAGTTTACGTCAAAGATGGAGACCAAGTTTATTGGCTACAACTTCAGAGAGTCACTACAAACTAGGGGTGGGTATTAGATATAGATTTATAGGAGCTTAAATTTATTAGGAGCAGTACAGATCCAATTGTAGAATGGTCCAAGAGCCAAGTTGAATTAATAAAATTGGATTTCACCCTATATCTTGTGTAGTATCTCATTATGTATTTTGGTGGCATAATCTTGACTTGACTACTAACAACAAGAGTCCTCTTCTCTATTTCTACCAATGCGAGAACCTTACCCCAACTTCTCCTTTCAATTTATTTTATTTCTCGAACTTAGATTATTATATTCCTACAAACTTGGCACATCAGGTTATCTAGGTCTCAATGCCTCAAGGGTTCCTCTTCAATCACCACCACAAACTCCACTAGCACCATTGCATGAATGCCTCCCTCATTCACTTAACTCTGAGCACCATCAATCCCTTGATCTCCAAATATGAGATTGCCTACCATGCCTACTTTATTGATTGTTCCATTATCCTAAATTATTTTCACCACTATCTACATTCGATACAAACTTTTGGAGAATTTCCAACTCGAGTTAAAACCCATTGTGAACTAGCCTACAAAATTCCAACCCTCGAATTCCTAATGAAATCTGTGAACCCCATGATCAATTCTGCATCACTCTAATACTTCATCCTCCACAACTTTTTTTAAAATAACCCATTCTACTAAGGTACTTTGGCACTCCTAGTCCATGAAAGTATGTTGAATGCTTCACACTAATCTTTGACTACAAATATGAATCTCCTTTGATGTTTCGATTCTATAGACCGGTCTTTGTTGCATGTCAACCAGACTAACATGATCAACACACTTGTCAATCAAGCTACCTCCTAGAAAACTTCAATCAACGTGTCCTCCAATTTTCTCACTAAATATGACATGTTTTGTTGGTTACAATGAAGTTTTAGACTCTAACTACATCACCTAGCTTCTTTACATCATGATTTCTAAGAGTTGATTTTTTTTTATGACACAATGGGTAGCTAATATATTCACAAGTGAAAAAATGTATGCTAATTTTCCAAGGAATAGGTGGCCAATTATCATTGCATAACTAAGATTTAGTGCATAAAATTTTAGTTTTGGTCCCTAATTTCACATTTATGATGCATGATAGATGCATAAAGGTGACAAGTTAATTTTTTGTTAACCTAGCTCTTGGAATAAATTCATTTCATTTGACCACATACTTATCACCTTGCCAAATGTTCATGTCCTCAATTATACCAAGATATAATGAGGAATATAAATTTGATGTCTATCAACTCTCTCTTTACCAAAATAGTGGTGCATTATAGTTATTGATCTTTCCACTTAAGGGAATTAAAAGATAGAATTCAAAATTTTAATTAAATCTTGGACAATTATGCCATCACTACATTAACTTGCATGTGAATTTAATATAAAAAATATACTCTGAGGCAAGTAAATCTATTTTATTTGTATTGATCGGGTTCATTGGAAGATAATTATAAATGAACAGAAAAAACAGGTTTGAGATTACAACAAATAAATTATTGGCAGCATTCTTAGCACTCAAAGTTGAATAGGAAAGAACTTGCAAGCTCCTAGCCTCAATTGAGGATAGGTAAGTTATTCAAAAAATATTTAAGAGTTTCTTCAAATTATAAATTAGGGTTTGTATTGTTGTATCTACTGAAGTTTACTAACACCTAGTATATTTGAAAAGTTATAATTCGCCATCAATCCCTAGTAGACTAGATTTTTTAGGACTCTAGCATTTTCCCAAATTCAATCATCCTTCATCCTAGGATGGTAGGGTTAAGAGAATACTATACTATGAATTAATTAATCAATTTCTTATCTCTAAAAAAATTCAAGCATGCCCAAGGTATCAATATACTTTCAAATAGATATCAATACAGGGTTGAGTTGGTTAGAGATGTTATCATCCTAGTTATTGGTTGGGAATTATTTGAATATTTTAATTATCATGCCAAAATACCTACCCTTATATCCAACATATAGCAGTTAGACCGAGGATAATTGGTAGTTCCAAATATTTTTGTCAACACTAACTTAGTATATATGCCATGAGTAGCTAGTATAATCCAAAATCTAGACAATTAAAGGTCAAGAACGGGGAGATACTCTTCACTTTGAATAAGGAATTGATTAGGAATATTTTTAACCTTAATCTCCAAGCCAAATAAAAATAAATTTGTATGAGCTATGTAAATATTATAGACAAGATGGGAGTAGCTGCATAGTTCATTGGTTACCTAACCACATATTGAAGAGCACATAAGGGAAAAATTCAATTCTTCTAGAGGAAATTGAGCCTTTCAATGTTGATACCTTTTAGGAATATTCAAAGATGATGTTTGTGCAGATACATCTTCATGTATGATGATTGATATTGGAATTCAACATAATTTTGTCAATAATTTTATTTATTTTTCATCTTTATGGTGGAGGGAATTTACAAAGAGCTAAGATCCCTTAAGTTTGATAGGAAATCCCATTATTTATGTGGTACTCTATATTATTTCATGTTTTTACATATATTGGGAGAGACATTTGGTACCCTACTCTCAAAGTTACATGCATGCCATTCAATAACATTGCAATGCTAATTCAAGGAAGAAATTATGTAAACAAAGAACTTGTCATTTCTATAGAAAAAGTTGAGAAACCTTATAGAGAACCCAAAATTCTTGCGGAATATATTGCTCTACAACTAAAGGAGAGAGTTGAAATAAGAAAAATAATGAAAAAAGCTATTGAGCTGGCTGAAAAGGCAGATGTAGAAGGTATTAAAATACAAATTAAAGGTCGTCTTAACGGAATTGAGAGAGCTCGTAAAGAATCGGCTATGCAAGGTAGAGTGCCCCTACAGACCCTTCGAGCTAAAATTGATTATTGTTATTATGCGGTTCAAACCGTCTATGGAGTATTGGGGATCAAAATTTGGATCTTTGTTTAAGATGAGCAATATCCTTCTATAATATAAATCTTAAATTCTATAAGATCAAATTAAAAGAATTAAATATCTTGGAGCAGTGCTATGCTTAGTGTGCGACTCGTTGAGATCAAGCTTTTGCCTTCTTTTCTAAAATAGAAACAAAATATCCAAATAGATGGAAGCATAATCCATTTATGTCGCAAATATACTACTACTTGCAAAAAAAGTACTAAAAAAATATGTATGGGAAACAAAATAAATCCACTTGGTTTTAGACTTGGTTTTACTCAAAACCATTGTTCCCTTTGGTTTGAAGAAAGGGATTATTCCGAAGATCTACGAGAAGATGAGAGAATATATAATTGCATTGAAAATTATGTACAACATATCAAAGGAGTTCAAAAGACGTTCAAACAAACCGATAATGGTTCGTCATTCTAGAGTGTAGCATGATCATGACTATTTTGGCAACTCCAATTTGAAAAAATGAATGGAATTATCCCTCGTAATAGGACAACATTATATAAGATGATTCTATTTTTCTATCATAACAACATTTATCTACATTAATTTCTTTTTCTATCATAACAACATTTATCTACATTAATGTATTTTTCTATCATAACAATATTTATATAGATGACTCTTTTTTTCTATCATAACAACATTTATATAGATGACTCGGTTTTTCTATCATAACAACATTATATAAGATGACTCTTTTTTTCTATCATAACAATATTTATATAGATGACTCTTTTTTTCTATCATAACAACATTATATAAGATGTATGGGATATGCATTGCTAAAATTCAAGTATGTTTTTATACATAAAATATTAAATATGTTGGGACATGAGAGAAACAAATTATCTCATACATTTTTTAAACTCCTAAGACCAAAGCAATTTGATCCTAATGTAAATATGAGCACAATTGGGGTGATTTTTTCTATCACAAAGATAGGAAAATCATCAAGATACATGGAGATAAAGTGAATCCATGTGTTCTTCCTTTTTGGGTGTCAAATAGGATTAATTTTCTTAAAACCATGTGATATCTCAATGAGCTAATAAAAATAATTTGAGACAACATAGGAAGGGATCCTTTTTGCCTTCCTCCTTGATTTTTCTAATTTTAATTTCACTTCCAAAGAGGGTCTTGAGCTCTTAGAAACAAAATTCATGGAATACAAAGTGTAGTCTAATAGATCAAGAAGATATGACCCCAAAAATTTTATTGATAAAACCAGAAAGAAAGTGGGAAGGTCAAGATATGAGCATCAATTTAATGAATCCAAATATTTGATTAAGATTTTCCTAACTACAATGGAAAATTTTTTAACCAAAATAATAAATTGGACACATATCCTTCGTGGTGAAAATGAAAAAATGCCCTTGACATAAATTATCAAGGAGCATTTAATTATGTCAAGGGCCCAATGTCCATAATGTAAATAGTTGGAAAATTTTAATGTTTGGGGAGTGATAACTCTGGTAGCCACAACAAGAGCATGATGTAGAAGAGATTGCACAACCCGTTCGCAACACCCGTGCATTATATATTGTTTGAGTTGTTGATAGCACTCAAAAAATTTGCATAAATACAAAGGATTCAGCCTCTATTTGACTATGATATTATTGAGGCTAGGGGTAAGAATAATTTTAATGATTAATATATTAAGAAAAAATCTACTTCACCTAAGAGGCTTGGTATTTCTAACCTTTTGAAACAACATTGTTAAATTTAGAAGGGGAGAAAGTAGTGCAATAAGTTAGAGCCTTAGCTTGTGAAAAGTTCCTTTTAGATGATAAATTTATTAATTCTAGTGTGTTTATGATGATGTTGGTGAAGTTAAAAATAAATTTAGAGATGGATAAGCCAAAGAAAAAGCAACAACAAAGAGATAAAATGTTGATGATGATATTGCTCAAAGTCTCTAAAAATAAATTGAGTTTTATTTGGCTAACATTACCTTAAAAGAGGGGAAGAGACTTGTTAAAGAATATGGATGTCTATATTAGTACCTAGATGTGATATATTCTCAATTACTTCTTTGGATACTATTAGAAGGAAATATGTTGATGATGATGTCTTGGGAAGTGAGAAGTAGGAAAAATATTTTTTTTTGGATCTAGATTCACAATAAGGCATGAGGCATTAACCATATGGATTTTAGTTCCATATTACAATAAGCCTCAGGTAGCTCAAGACATAAATGAATTAAAGGGAAATTTGATTGGTAGAATATTAGGAGATACCCTTGCACCCTAGGCTACATCCCTGGTAGGAAGCATTGCTCATGAAGCTATGTAGCAAGAGAATTATAGAAATATTTTGATAATCTATCAAGTGAGCATAACAAAATATTGCATGAGTACAAAAAAATAAAATCTATGGTGGCATAACCAAAGCTTAAAATCTAAAAATCCCTTTTGTAGATTTATAATAAAATTACCATTTTTACTAAAACTAGCTTATCAACACCAAAAAAAATAAAGTTGATTGTCTTCTCAATAAAGAATATTAAAGATAATTAAATAAAATTTAAAATAATGATAAAATGGAGGAGAGATTCCATGTTGAATAATATAATTTTTCTTTATTGGATAAATATTTTTTTATTAAAGTAATTGTATGCTTAGTATACACAAATTTTAATATTTAGTAATAATTTATTTTTCAAAATAAAATATATATATCAATGCAATCAAATTTCAAGTTACAAATACCAAGGGAAAAAATTACTATATAAAAATTAACATTCCACTTAACCTCATTTTCAAGAACTAAATTATAATATCAATTTTATAAAAATAACTACATTCAATTGTTTTTAATTTCAAATAGTGGAAATTTTCTCCACTTAAATTTTTTCATCTCACGTATGCATGTTATTTTTCAATAAAATGAAAACAAAGATCAAAATGACACCCTAATAGATTAGGAGCTCATTCTAGATGGTCAAGACCTCGTGGATGTTTGGGATCGTCTGCTAGATCATAATCCCTCTCCTCCTAACAATTTGACCACTCTCTTTTTTCCCTTTGGGCCTTTGCATAGATTTATTGGGGTGTGATTCCATTCAATTCAATTTTATGTGATTTATATATTTTAAGATTTTAATGTCTTTATATTTTAAAAATAAACAATAACTTTTCTTCCAGATAAAATTAAATTATTGTATAATATGTATTTATTGTTCATTATTGAAAAAAAAAAATCTATTTGTTTTGTTTTATATTTACATATATGATTGTTATGTTTTAGTATTTATGTACACAATTAGACACAAAATTTTTCCCAAAAAATCTCAATACATAAATATATAATATGTATAAATTATCATACATATTTTTAAAATATCCATTACAAATTTCTCTAACATCTATCATAAACAATAATTTCAATATAGATATATATCTCTCAACATCTTTTAAGTACATAGATTTAAACTATGTGTTACTAATTTAATATATAAATATATAGATTGATGGTACTTTTACAATTAATTTATATTAAAATTTGAACTTTTCTTTTTAAACTACACGAATAGCTATGCATATACCCTAATAACCCTAAAATAGAGACAAAATTTAGATTTGAACTTTTCTTTTTAAACTACACGAATATTTATATATATACCCTAAAAACCCTAAAATACAGACAAAATTTACAGCTATCTAAAGTTGGCGAGAAGATAAGGTTTTGTATTGGTGTTCTCCTGGCACTGTAATTCGCATCGGTTTAGAAGATTCTTCTTAAAAATGGCGCCATGTTTGGAGAGTCCAAGAGAAGCAACTCCCAGACAAAAAATATCATCGGCATCGGGAGTAGAAGCGACTAAAATCAGACATTTAACCAAAAAGCACATTCAGCCGACTGTAAGTACGCCAAGACTCTCATGCTCATCATAAGCTTTCGGCAAGATTAAGATCATTATAATATATACTGATCTTATATTCTTCTGCTCAATCCTCCAGATTAGCCATGGCCACACCTATTCGGTACAGAAGATTCTTGAGCCTGACGCTATCTATAAGGGAACGATCGCCACGGATGATATGGCTTATAATTTTATGGACAATCGTTGCAATCGCCGTTCCTCTTGTGCTCAAATTTGTAATCCATACCCGATTTTATTCTTATATAATATATGCAGTGATTATGTTGCTGGTGGCTCCTGCGATCTTCGGGAAAAAGAAGGTGGCGGAGGCGGCGGCCCCGGCGGCGGCGCCGCCTTCCACGTCAGCTTCGAGGCCGAGGCAGAGCGTTGACGTGGAGATGGAGGTTTTCGATTACAGTATCTCAAAAGATGAGGTGGAAGATGGTAGTGGACAGGTGTGTATTATTTGTTTCTGTAATTATGAAGAAGACGGGCAGCCGGCGTTGTCGTTGCCAGCGTGTCGGCATAATTTCCACGTGGCGTGTATTCAGAGGTGGCTGCAGTGCCACGGCAGATGCCCCATCTGCAGTTCGACTCCGATTTCGGCGGTGCCTTTATCGCAAAGGAGCACAGATGTAGTGCGCGTCTCCGTTGTAGTGGATGATCCGGAGAGCCCTGGAGAGGAAAGGGTGGATGTATGACTTTATTCATTATAGTTTAGATGTGTCTATAAGGAGGCATGTCCTCTATGTATTATATTTAGACTCTTTAATGAGTTTGACTGAAAACTACATTGTTGAATCTGATAGCAATATCATAATTTGATATGATGTGGAAGAAACCTCCTACTTATCAAGAAAGTTTGTGTTTTTTTTGGTTGGTGTTTCGTCTAATGATAATGTCGTTGTGGTTAGTATCTAGACGGTGTCGAAACTCTCTTCAATATATAAAAAAAATTGTGTTTTTCAATAATTAGAGTTAGATTGATCTAAAGATCATTGCTAAATCTAAGAGGAGGTTTTTATATGCAGATTTTTCCTTGGCCTTTTAGATCTAAGTATTAATTTATGAAGCCAAATAACCCATGTCTATATATATTGTTCAATATCCTCATGTGGCACTCCTCTTCATATATGGTTTTGTCGAGTTCTTTGCTATCCAAATTTGTTGTAGGAATTTGACATTTTGTGTTTGGGTTGGAGCTTTTGCCAAAGTGTTTTGTTCTAGGTATTGGAGCTAAGGACATACCACTTGTCATTTTAGTGGTTTGTTGGAATATAATCTCTAGTTTATTGTTAGTTACATTGGGAGTTGAGATACACAAGGAAAAGACAATCTTCATTGCTAGGATTTGGAGGAACACATTTGATAGTTTGGGAAGTCTAAGCATTGCAACCTCTGTAATGGTCCTTTCTTTAGTAAATATGATTTTTTTGCAATTTGGAGATGAATTATTAAGTGTGTTCAATTATTTGATATAAAATATATGGTGTATGTATATGCATAGCTTATATTCTAATGTGATTTCAATGTGTTGTTTCTCTTGATATACTATAACTCTATAATCCAATGTGTTGATGGTTAAAATGACACAAAACAACATTAAAATAGAATATTTCTACTCTATTTCTCCTGAAAAAGAAAGACTACATGTAGTGGCCTAACTCCCAAGGTCCTGGTAGTTGGTTCTCAACTGTCTGATGTCACTCAATTGGTTCATGCAACTATAATATTCAAGGGGCCTGTGCCGGTAACAAAGGATTCAAGCTATGACTCTCTTTGTCAAAATAGTTCCTGTAAATCAATGGGTTTAAAATAAAAGAAAAAGATAGATCCAGGGGGTAAATCAGTAAGTATGAATTAAATTTATCTAATATCCAGACATATACTTTGAACAATGAATATTTTCTTAACCGATCACAAAAACCATAGCATGACACAACCCACTGTATAATTGTACCATCGTATACATCTTAGGTGCTTAATTCAATTCCTCTATTCGCCTATCACAAGTATTTCCAAGATTTCAAAACAACACACACTCATTCATCATTCAAACTATAGATCAACAGACTTCAATAACTTTAATTCAATGACAATTTAACAAGATAATCTTTAAACCTGGTTTCTTCTAATGACTTTCACCACATAAGAAACTATCATGCTTCAGCACAATCATTGGCATTCAGGTGGATTATAACTCATTAACCTTATCAAACAACATAATCCAATGCAAACTTCATATTTCGTAAACCTACAATTCTATTAACTGTAAACAAGATCTGGTACAATGTATCTCTGCAAAAAGCTCTATAAAATCCTATCTCTTAGCACTAGGTAAGCCAATCCAATTCTCAATTAGCCGACCCTTCCAATGTAATACCCATTTGGTATTTATAGAATACAAAAAGAAGTTCAAACTTTACTTCTATCTTAGGCTTTCCACCTTTTTAGGAACAATCAACTTTCTTGGAAACTCAAATCAACTTTGATCTTGAGTTTTTACATTATACATTTAGTTTGATCTAACAATAGAAGATAGAAATAGACGAAAAGAAGATCATGCATCCTTAAGACTGTTAGTGCTGCATGCATGCAACATGCAAGGAAGAAGATCATCATGCATCATGCATGGAAGAAGAATATCATGCACGCAAGATTTTATGCATGTGAAGCTGGATCCGCTATGAACTCATCATAACTGGTGAAGACTTGTTGTAGCATATCCATATCTGGCCCATCAATCCAGTCATCTTCAAATTTGATGCGTTCCAACTCAACTGCAGCAAATTCTTTCATGCTTTTTACCTTGACTAACTCTCTCCTTGCAGCTTTTATTTCTTCCTTGACTTCTACAAGCCGATCTATCACTAAGTCTTCTCCATCATCTTTCTCCTGCATGAGTCCTTGGAATCTTTCATTCCATTTCTCTCTAACCTGACTCAATGGCATGCCATCTTTAGTCATTACATTCACATCTACTATTATAGCCATAACCGCTTCCAACTCTTCCAACTGCTCAGTTAAATTATTAACTGCTTCCTGAATTTCATCCTTATGCTTGCTCAAAAAGCCAGTCCTAAACTTAAGGATACGAGAAGTCTTTTCTACAAAATCTTTATTATCATCTTCGAGTATAGATTCTTCTAGAAGAGTAGTTAGAGGCAATGTATTTATCTTCTCTAACTTTTCACTATACTCTTTGTACTCTTCTTCTAACTTCTCGGATGCCTCAATATATTGATGCATCTCTTTTATTACTCCTTCCGCCTCCTTATAGGTTTCAAATCCTTTTTCCAAAACCTCACCTACCTCCTGGTTCACTTTGTCTATCCATTTGTCAACCATCTCCGCCTTACCTCTAACCTGCACCAAATCATCAACCTCCTTTCTGCTTAGCAAAACAGGAGTCTCAATTGCTACAACCTATTGTGACCTTGGAGGAGACACTCTTCAAGAATGAATGTAACTAATCCAATTGAGCCTTAAGCTCATCTTTCTTTTGTTTGTCCTTAATCATCCTTGATTTTGTCGTTGAAGCCACCACATCAATCAGATTCATTTATTGATTTCTAGTGGGTCTTCCCAAGTTAACCGTACTCAATTGATAGTCTGTGAGCTGCATATCCCCTACCTTCTTTTCAATCATAGGCACGGCACATTCAGCAACTATCTCCCCTTTATCTGTGAGTCTGGTAGAATGCAAAACTTTAGCCCTCTTCTTAGGCTTTTCCTGTTCAATCTCCTTCATCGTGTCCTCCCAATTAAGAGGTTGAGGAGGTGTTCTAGCTCTCTTCTACAAATCTAATTTCAACCATGTAGGAGCACTAGGAGTCATCATCATGGAAGAGAAAGCAACAACTGTAGAGGATGGTTGAATATCTACCTCAGGTTGAGAATCAACCTTTTCCTTTTCTTGTTGCTCCTGCAGCACATGCATCTGCACCAACTTCTCAGCCTCTTCTCTATCTCTTTGTTCCTGTATTTTCATGTCTTCTTCTTCCTTTCTCAATCTCTCCTCTTCCATTTGATCCTTCTCTAACTTTTCTTTCTCTAAGGCCTCTCTTTCCAACCGTTCTGCCTCTAAAGCTTTAAGTTTTGCAACTTCAGCCTCTTCTTCTTTTTGCTTCCTTTCAGTTTCTTCCTTTTCTATCCTTTCCATTTCTAAGGCTATGAGTTTCTCTGCCTTTTCCCTTTCTTCCTCAGCTTGTTGTTTCTTTACTAGCTCTTCAGCCTCTTTTTCTTTGCTTAGAGCTTCAGCTTCTTGTTCTTTCTGTCGAGCCTCCTCTGCAAGCTTCAATCTAGCAACCAGGGCTTCCTTTTCCCTTCGGTTTCTTGCTTTCTCCTCCTCGAGATCATGGGTCTTTTGTATCAGTTCCAGCTTGTCATTTTCTGCCTTGACCTTGATCTCATGCTCTCATTGCCTCATTTTCTCCTCCATTGTATCAGTCGCTGTCCTTGTTTCAACTTCTTTTACCTTTGATTGCTGCTGTTGAAGTAGAGCATCAGCTTGTAACTTTGCCTCCATTTCCTTTTGTTTCTCTGCAGCAGCCCTTGCATCAGATTCTCTGGTAGCATCTTCAAATTTTTTCCATTGTTCTTCCTGTGTAAGAATTTGCTTAACAGTATAATCTAGAGGTACATTTTCTTGCAAGTTCTTCTCTGACAGAGTTTCATCCGAGTCTGTCTCAATTTCTACCAATTCTTCCTCCACTTTTTTTCCTTTAGTAGCTTCAGCCATGGCATAAAGTACTCCTTAAACTTCTTTACTTTTCTTTCTTGTGAGTGGGGCTTGTGCAGATGACTCACCCAATGCGGGCGTAGGAATAGCAGATTCAATTGGAACATCTCCCTCAGGTGTTTCTTCTTCTTCATCAACTACCTCCTATTCTGTTTCTTCAACATCAGGAGGAAAGAATTCTAATGGTTCCTTGGAAGGTGCCTTTCTTTTAATCCTCTTATACCCTTTACCTTTCTTGAGGATTGGTCCCTGAGGAGCTTGAGTTCTCATCATCAACCATTGCACACTTCTATCCAAGACTGTTCTTCCCAGTTTCTTAATATCAATAGTTTCTTCCTCATTCCAATCTATTGGATCTAAGTTTTTGGTGCCAATCTTCAAAGCTTCATATGAGGGATCTAATACAATTCCATCATCCACCAAAGTGTCAGGAATGTTATCCTTAATACCCAGCTCTACCATAAGTGAGACTGGTAATCTCTCATAATTCTTCTTCCTTAAGTCATATTCATCTTGCCTATCACACCAAAAATCCTCCAACAAATTAAAATGTCTAGTAAACACTGAAGGTAATAAAGCATACATCTTCTTCTTTGGATCAAAATACTTACGAGTTGTATACAATCCCAATTTTAATTGTATCAACTCATTACAAACCACCTTAGCTGCCTTCAAGTGTTGATAGCCATATTCCCCCAGTGTCATAGGAAACTTATGGCATCCTGTCTTGTGCTTCATCCCAAATCTAGCATTAACTCCAATGGCTTGATATACAAATTCCATAAGCACTATTCTATTGCTGCAGCATCTTGGAAGTAAATGGGGATGACCTTCAAACCCAAACAATCTGAAGTATGTAAATTTGGGGTATTGGATGTACCAACTTCCCCATTCAGAAATGAATGCCATAGCTTCTTGGCTTAACCTGTATCCTGCATCTCCACTCAACTAGTTGATAACCACATATAAAAAGGCATCATTGACTCTCCTGAAGTGAGTCTCAACAACCTGAAGGGATAATTGATCATAGTGTTCCCACACCTTCCTTTGTCCATCCAAGACTCCCATTATACCTACTCTGTTTAATCCTAGGAAAATCCCCATTCTTGCCGCAGCATAGACCACATATGAAGTCATGAAGAAAGATTTGGTTTGTTTGACCCTTGTGAGCTGATCATGTATGGCATCAGAAACAATCATTGACCAATCAAATTGATAATCACCCTGAAAGATCACTTGAATGAAACATCCATTCCTTGAAATGGAAGGCATCCCTCTTCCCAAACACTCTGGACAGCATCAATATCAAATCAAATATCTCCTTCTTGAAGTCTACCCTCTTTGGTTGGTCTGCCAGTTTACTTAAAGACTTCTTCTCGGTGCTTAACCATCTTTTGTTTAAATGAGACTTATTGGAGTATTTATGCTTACTGTATTTCTCCAATGCCTCAGCCTCAATTAACTGCACTAAATTCTTGGGATCGGGAACATTAAATATACTTTGGAACATCTGCAGAGTAAGATCTATAATCACATTATTCTGTGAATCCATGCATAATCTTGTAGCTGGATTATAAGTACTGGCCACTGTACATATCAACTCTAGACACTGAACTGACAAAGGAAACACAGTGATATGTGCAAGACCAGAGTCAACAATCCTTTGAGTTCTCCCTGTCAAGTTTTCCCTTTCTGCAAAGGTCTCTTCATGTAATTATTCAAAACTATACTGGCCCAGATTAGTATCTGTGATATCTGACCAGTCTGATTCCACCTTGCTCGCCTTCACCATCGGATTCCTATGATCATACCTTAATGTATAAGGTAGTTGTTCTGGTTTCACCGTCTTGATTTTCGGTGTTGTCTTTGACGTTCCAGCCAATTGATTCCTTCGAGCAGCCTCTCCTGCCGTTCCTGACATCTCTCAAATCTCCTGCAAGCAAACCTCCAATTAGACCTTCAAATAAATCATTATAAAACTTGTTTTTAAAACATACCTGTTACATATACATCAGAGTCGAAACTAGGCAGAAGCTCAAAACAAGCACTTTTACAAAATTGGCGGACTCGGAGCAAAAACCGATATAGGAACTTCACCTAGTAACAAACGGGCTCGGAGTCGGAGTCGGGGAAGTTATTGGAGCCGGGATCAAAATGAAAAAGGGATTTGGTTTTTCTTCGAATTCTCTTTTTTTCATATTCTATTTCCATTCCGCCTCCGCCTCCGATTTGGTTATCGTTACTTCGACAAAAGACTCCCCACTATATGCGGAGCCGGACACGGGATGAAAACGGAACTGATAACCTTTACAAACAAAATTCTTAAGTTCAAGATCAGATCCGATCCCGCCTCCGCTAATTATCACATACTTCAAGAAAACCTTTTAGAACTCGGAATCAAAAATGAGATAGCAATGGAATTGATAACTTTGGTAAAAACAAAACTCTTATGCCCATACCCATTCCAATCCTGCCTCCACCTATGCTAATCATGACATCATCAAATTTATTCATTTTCATCATAACTTCATGATTAAACCTAGGTCGCCATAAAATGGCAAAAGGAGCTTAAAAACTCTACCCTCATATGACCGTGGGGAACAATTGTATTTTAGAGCCATTTATTTAAATATTATTTAAAGTAATTGTAGAGACCAACGAAACCCTAATCTAACAAACTTAATAAAACCAGAGCACGGATTTAAAACCCTGCCATTCTCCCAAATGACGAAACCCTAATTTAAACAATAAATCTAATCTACCTTAACTCACTGTAAAATCACTAATCTACCTCACTGTAAATTCTTAATCTAACTCACGCTATAATAAAAACCTTTAATCTCATCTAATCTACTGCAAATCGAAAACGACACGACACAATCACGATTAAGACGTGAAAGCGACAATGCCCAAAAATAGAAAGAAATGACACGATAAAACAAGACAACAAAGATTAAAGCAAAACAAAACAAGCCAAAACAAGAACCTACTCATTTAATCACATCGATGATCATAAAATTGCTTTAAAACACAATGATTGAAAACACGAACAGATACAAAGCAAAACACAACAAGGAAATAAACAACGAACAACAAAGATAAAAGACCAACCTCAAATGCAAACAAAGCCATGCTAACTTTCTGAATCGATTCGCACACAATATCCCTTCTCTATCTCGATCAATTTGCTCAAACAAACTCTGCTATTGCTCTTCGCGCTCTCAGACTTGTGATTATAACAATAATGATCGGCTTTAACCCTTAATAAAGAAAAATATGTGAATTTCTACCTACATCGGCAACCACCATTAATGCATTAAAACACAGTAAAGGCGGAGTTGGAACTGTAAGAGAATGAACACTGGTCTGCAGTGCAACTTCAGTCAAAAAGTCAACAACAAAAAATTGGCGGGGTCGGAACTAAAATGGAAACAGGATCTTAATATCATAAAATTTCCAAACCTTATCCCCATTCCGACTCCGCGTCTGACACTAAAAACAAAACAAAAACAAAAACAAAAAGTTAAGTAAAAGAGCAACCTAATAAAACAAAACACAAAAACCGAGACAAACAAATATTAAAAAGGGAGCGGAGGTGGGATCGGAATTGAATTTGATTTTGCAAATTTTGATAACAACCATCCCAATTCCCACTCCGGCTCTGCTTCCGCCAAAGAGCAAAAAAAAAGGCAAAGAAAGGATTGTCAGGATAGAACCAAAAAAAAAAAGCCTCGAAAGAACTTTCAGAACCCGATTCATCTCTGGTTCCAACTCCGATAGAGAAATCAAAGAAAAACAAAGTATTGGCAAAACTAGACTCCAAACTTTGTTCCAAAAACAACTAAGTACAAAAAACACAAAGGGGGACCCATTTTGACCAAGGCAAAAGATGGGGTGGTTATGCAAGGCATAATAAATGGCGACTCGGCTAGGAAAATGGTTTACCTATTTTCAAAATACCTAAAGAAAATTTTAGTCACCCAAAAACTACTTGGCTTATAAACACCTTACCTTGAATGAGATCAGATATTTGTAGGATAATCCTGAGTTTGAATCTCAGATGTTATGTGCTCATGAGTTATTTCTGAATCTGAGTGTGTGCCTATGTTGTGCATCATTCTTTGTAGCTACTTTCTCTGCTTGTAAACAACTATACCTAAGTTTCAAGCTACATAAGTAGTCCTTTAACCATCGTGCAGTAAAATCCTGGGTATTGCTCTGCTGCTAGACAGGCGTCCATAGCCCCGCCGGAGATACCTCTAGTCCTCTCAAAGCATTGCTCTACTGCTAGACAGGCGTCCATAGCCCCGATAGAGATACTTGGTTACCCACTTGATATTGAGCTTGCCTTTCTTTCTTTTCTTTTTTCTTTCTCTTTTTTTTTATGGATGGAAATTCTTTTATGCATCTCTCAATACTCAGATTCAATGAATCTAAAATGTGGGTTGAGTACTACAATGGATTTCATGATAGTTTTGGAATCTGATTTTTCACTTGAAACATAGAAAGAGTCATTCTAAAACAAATAGGTAACTACTCATGCAGATGTCTTTCTAATTTGGTGATAGATCTTTGATCACAATTCATGAGATATTCACATTTACATCTTCTATCCTTAATAAATTTTCCAACCCAAACTAGAATGATCATAAAACATAAGTTTTAGAATGAAATCCTTTTCAATAATTATAATGAGAATACCTAAACCAATTTCTCTCCCAGTACCAATAATATACTTTGAATAACAACCCCCTAACTTGAGATGAGCAAAATAAGAATCCCCAACGAAACCAGAAAAAACAAAACAAGTAAAACAAAAACCAAAACCTAAAAACAAGCAAAACAAAGCAAGAAAACAAAACAAACCAAACAACAAAAAAAACTAAAACTAAAACCTCAAAACTAAAAAAAAAAACTAAACTTAATTACATATGATACAATATAGTACATTGCTTTTCCAAAACACCAGACTTTCTATGCACCAAAATAGTGCTTGAGAAACTGACCATTAACTGGTAATGGAACAGGCTCTCCTGTTAGGGTACTCAAACGAAAGGCATTCTCCCCTAAGATTTCAGCTATTTGGTAGGGACCTAACCAAAGTCTATCAAATTTCTGATGGTCTCCCTTCCTTTCTCTTGGCCTTATCCCATAATAGCACAAGGTCTGATATTCTAAAAGCTTTCACTTTGGCTCTTTTGTCAAACCAGCGCTTGACAACAGCCTGATGTTTAGAGAATTGCTGCAAAGCAACATCTCTTTGTTCTTCCATGTTCAATAAGTTAAGCAGTCTTACCTCAATCCTATCATCCCTATTATAAAACTCCTACATAAATTTTAGAACAGGTATTTGTAAATGTATGGGGAAGATTGGATCCTGGCCATAAACTAGCTTAAAGGGTGAATTACCTAGGGCTGCTTTAATTCTGGTTCGATCTGCCCATAAGGCAAATCTCAGTTGGGTATGCCAGTCCCTAGGGTTACTTTCTAACAACTTTTTTATTACTTCCAATAAATTCTTATTTGTGGACTCAGCCACTCCATTCCCCTGAGGGTAATAATTGGAAGAATATTTTAATACAATCTTATGCTCATAAGCCCATGAAATAAATTCAGCAGAGGAAAAAGCAGGGCCATTATCACATACCAAGAGCAAATGGAACTCCAAACCTGGTTGTGATGTTCTCTGTCAGAAACTTAATAACCACCTCCGTGGTGCTATTTTTGCAAGGCAAAGCCTCCGTCCAACGCATGCAATAATCCGTCGCAGTTAAGATGAATCTGTGACCTGCAGAAGAATTTGGATTAATCACCCCTACAAAATCAAGTGCCCATTGGGCAAATGGCCTTACCTCATAAACCGGTTGTAGAGGCATCGTAGGATTTCTTTCTCTTGATGCAGAAGTTTGACATACATGACAAGTCCTGCAATGTTGATGCGCATCCCTAAACACATAAGGCCAATAGTAACCTGACCTTAAAATCTGATGAGCCAACGCATCAGCAGATCCATGTCCTGTTCCATGCCTACCATGAAATTCACTTATAGCATGTTTAGCTTCTTGCTGATCCAGACAATGCAAGTAGATTCCTTGGAAATTCTTCCTATAGATTGATCCTCCTTTAAGCATATAATGGGAACTTTTCATCCTTAGTGCTCTTCTTTGAGTTGCATTCATCCCTTCTGGACACTTGTTGTTGAGGAGGAAAAAGACTAAGTCTGTATACCAGGGATCTTTTGTGAATGACTGAATAGTGTATTGTTGACAAGTTATACTTCTGTCCACTTCAGCCATTGCCTTTGACAAACCTTGACCTCTTACAAGCTTCATTGGGTGAATCTCCAAGTCAAATTCTTGTAAAATGGCCATCCATTTCCCTCTTCTTTCTCCTAGTTCACTTTGCAACAGGAGGGACTTTATAGCTAGATCTAGGACTATAGCCATCACTTGACTTTGGATTATGTAGTGTCTGAATTTTTTCACTGCTCGCACCAATGCAAAAGCCTATTTTTCTATTGATGAATATCTTACGTCTGCATTCTTAAAGGGAGAGCTCATAAAAGCAATAGGCCTCTCTTCATTCTCTTCTCTTCTCTGTGTCAAGACCGCTGCACATGAATGTTCAGAAGCAAAAGAATAGATGTAAAAGGGTTTTAGATAATCTGGGCTTGTTAAAATAGGTGCCTCAGATATAGCTTGTTTAATCTGCATGAAAGTAGATTTAGCCTCTTCACTCCATTCAATCTTCGCATCCTTCTTCATCATTTCATTAAGTGGTTTAACAATTTCTGCAAACCCAATTATAAACTTCCTGACAAAATTAACCCTTCCAAAGAAAGATCTCATCTCCTTCTTACTTCCTGGCCTTGTCAACTTCAAAATGGTTTCTACTCGATCAGGATCTATGGAAATTCCCTCCTCTGATATAATGTGACCCAAAAGCTTCCCTTCAGAAACTCCAAATACATATTTCTTTGGATTGAGAGAACCACCATAACTGATACATTTCTTCAGTACTTTCTCTAAATCAGCAACATGATCTTCTCTACTCTTAGAGAAGATGGTCAGATCATCAACATAGATGATTATACACTTTCCTATTAGGTCTTTAAACGCTACATCCATCGCTCTTTAAAAAGTAGCACCAGCATTAATCAGACCGAATGGCATCCTCCTGTAGGCAAATGTGCCCCACTTTGTAGTGAAAGCAGTCTTCATCCTATCCTCATGACTTACCAGTACTTGATTATATCCTAAATATCCATCCAAGAAAGACATCATTTGAGATCCATTAACCTTTTGCAATACTTCATCAAGAGAAGGTAATGGATAATTTTCCTTCTCAGAGGCTTTGTTTAAATTTTTGAAATCCACACATAACCTGATTTCCCCATTCTTCTTCCTCACAGGAACTAGATTAGCCACCCAGGTAGAGTGTCTAACTGGAAAAATTATTCTTGCAGCCAAAAGCTTTTGTACTTCTCTCTGGATCAGAGGCTCGATTAATGCATTGACTGGGCGTTGCTTTTGGCGAAACGGCTTGGCTTCTGGCTTAAGAGGAATCGTATATGGTGTATGTATATGCATAGCTTATATTCTAATGTGATTTCAATGTGTTGTTTCTCTTGATATACTATAACTCTATAATCCAATGGATTAGGTAGTGATCTTGGAAGTTATGATTGATCGTACACTCAAAATAAATACATATTTCATAAATAGATTAGGAGGGAAAAAAAATTTATGCACCTCATGATTCAAAGAAGCATCTATAATTTTTTAACTTGGGCCATCTAAAAGTGATATATTGATTATCTTGGTATACTATAACTCTATAATTCAATGGATTAGGCAGTGATCTTGGAAGTTATGATTGACCATGCACTCAAAATAAATATATATTTCACAAATAGATTAGGAGTAGGACAACAATTTTTATGCACCTCATGATTCAAAGAAACATCTATAGCAAGTCATAAGGGTAAAATTTTAAAACTATATCACACTTTTATAAAGGATCAACAATGACAACTATAATTTTTTAACTTGGGTCACCTAAAAGAGATATTTATGTTTTGAGTTTAAAAAATTGGTTTAAACTAAATAAATCTAAAAAATTAGTATAGTTTGTGCTTATAATATTTTTAAATTCAATAATTAGTTAGATGTAGTTTTCTATAAATTTAAGAGAATTTTTAATTGTTAATTTTTATTTTTTTTAAAGTGAGGTCAAGAGAAAGTTGCAAAAAAAAGCCAAAAATCTCACATGAATAACTTGAAAATCTAATGCATGAAAAAAAAAAAATTATGAATATTTATTTTTAAAATTTATAAAGTCAAACTTAATCAAAACATTATAGTTTTCATAGGACATCAACTTTTGTCTAAATTTTTTATTATTTCAAAATATATATGTACCCTCTTGGAGAAGATTCTCTCCTATAGTGTATTGTATATTATTCTAAAAAAATTAATATTTTTTAAATTTCTAATTAGCCTCATGTTTGATTATAATAATGTGTTTGTAATTTTTTTTTTAAATCATAATAAACTAGTCAAAAAATAATAATTCTAGACTTTGAATTCTACAAAAGAGTTTTTATATTTTCATGAGAGTAGCCCTAGCTAGAGAAATTTGGAGTTGAAATTGTTGAATTTTCTCTAAATGAAGTGTTAAGATGCCACATAAATAGTTTCAAGAAAAAGAATTTCAATTAGAAAATTTACACTCAAAGAGGTTTTGGTTGAAATATTGTATGTAAATTCAACCTTATTCTTATTTTGAAATTAAAATGTAGCTATGTAATAATTTCAAGCAAAAGAGATTCCCCTAAACTCTTTATGCCACACAGTTTTAGGTGAAATTGTTTCATCCAAATCTACTTTCTTAGTAAAAAGTGCGACATAATTCTAAACTTTTTCAAATAGAAAGTCTTATTATAAGGAACCATGTTTTGCATCCTTATATCTTACAATCATGCAACAATTCTCTTATTATCTTAATAATAGGTTTTATGTGTAGTAGGTTAGTCTTTAGCCCAGTGAACCTTTGTGACCAAGTGTATGTTGGGTACTACTACAACACTTCTAACTTGTTCATCTTAAGTTTTGATTAATCCTATTAAGGATACCTCTTTGAAATTTTTCCTAGGTCTAACTAAGCTTGAAGGGAAGAAGAGATTACTCACTCTCAACAATTATCCACACTTTATTACTAAGTTGATCAAACCCCCTTTAGGATGGAATTCCCTAGGCTTGAAGAAAATTAATCCCTCTAAGAGCATAAGAAATAATTTTGGTAATCGATCTAGATTATCGATTTAAAAGCTACTCACCATATGACTAGTGATACTGAGAATTTGAAAAATGTAACAAAGCAATCAAGAGACATTATTGCATTGGGAGATGATTCATAACCACATGTTGAAGAAGTTTATAAAGCTCCTCTTGATGTTCGAACTCAAGGTAAAATGGGTATTAACAATGTTTTACTTAAACTCCAATACTAAAGAAAAAATCTTATCTCAATCAACTAGATCTCTACCAAAAATATGAAAATCATTTTGAATAAAAAATTTGCAATTTTTTTGATAGTAAGGGAAAATTGGAATTTGATGGATATATTAAAGGAGACCTATTTTACTTGATAAGAAAATCCTCTAAAGCCTCGGTTTGAAGTGATAATTTGAGGAACCAATTATGGCATGTAAGGATTAGTTGAATATTACCCTCAAAATTTTGAAGGAAACATTCAAACAAGACATGGTATATGGTCTTCCACCCATCAAATGTTACTAAATACTTGTGTGAAGTATGTGTTATGGGGAAAAATCATATAGAAATTTTTGATTCAAGAAAACCTTGGAGAGCCTCCAAGAATTTGGAGTTAGTTCATTGTGATCTTTGTGGACCAATGAAGATAATTTTCAAGGTAAAATGTCGGTATTTCAAATATTCATCAATGAATTCATTCAAAAGGTATGGATTTTCTTTTTTAGGACAAGTCTGGAGGATCTAATGATTTCAAATAATTTACACAAAATTTTGAGAATGAATGTGATAAAAAAAAATGAGACTAGATGATGTGATAGGGAGAAAGAGAGGAGAACAACTCAAACAAATTTGACATTTTTTTCAAATAAAGGGGAATCGAGATGAAGATACAATCCACATACTCCACAACAAAATGGAGTAGTTGGAAGAATGAGCATGATACTTCTAGAGGAAATTAAATTAATGAACTCATAGATTATAATCTCAAAAACAATATAGTGAGAAACAAATCATATAGTGGCCTATTTGATCAAAGCATTTCTCTAGAAGAAGCATGGTTAGATAAGATACCATCAATTAAAAATTTGGGAATCTTTGGAAGCATTGCCTAAATATAGATTTGACAATAGAGAAGAGAAGGAAGTTTGATAATAAGAGTAAAAATTACATCCTTGTTGGATATTGACTCTAATAAATCCTATTAATTGTATAATCTCAAAGTGAACAAAATTCGCATCGCTAGAGATGTCATCTTCAAGAAAGAGTGTCAATTTTCAAGTGTTCACTATATTGATTTTCTAAAAGAGAAAGATGGCAATGATACACAATCATACTCACGTAGAAAGATTGAGCCAAAACTAGAAAACATTATTAGATCAACATAAGAATGATAATGTATTCATGAATCAAATTGAAGCTCATTATCCACTTCACAATCCAATGTTTATCTAAGAAGAATTGAAAGAGTAAAGAGGATACCTATTAAATTGAAGGACTATAATTGAAAGAGTAAAGAGGATACCTATTAAATTGAAGGACTATAAGATCAATTGATAATTATTCTAAGTGCTCATGAGCTAAACACTTTTAAAGAAGTAATAAATGAAGATAAGTGACAAAATGTTATGGATCAAGAGATAGATTAAATTCATCAATACTAAACATAAGAGTCGGTGCCTTTACCTGCTAGTTAAAAAGCCACTGGTTGTAAATAAGTGTTTAAAACCAAGTTCAAATTCGAGGGAGTTAATGCTCTCCAAGAGTAACAGAAAAGTTTGTGTGATAGTGTGTGATAGTCAATGATCATGCATGGCATCGATCAGCTGTGACTGCAAAGTTTGTGTGATAGTGCATAAAAATCAATGATCGTGCATGGCATGCATGCGTAATGGTGAAGCGATCAGGTGTGATTTGGGGCTGTGCAGTCAATGTAACACCCATTGCTAAAAGTGTGTGGTAGCACTACGTCTAAACAATTAATATCCTGCATGTTAGAAACCATCTAATTTGTAAAATATCTACGAGCTTTTCTTAAAACAGTACTATATTTGGAGGCATTCAATGCATCCACTCAGTCGACAAGATGGAATCTTAGAACAATTTGTCACCAAATGAAATTGTAGTCGAGTCATACACATAGACGATTCCTCAATCTTTAGATCCTTTATCTATGGTTGGTTAAGCTTTGAGTATGCATGGGATATTGTATCCATTCGATTTTGTAACCTTTGCATTCAATATAAAATTGTTTGTTCCACCATTTTCTATGTTCTTCCTCACTGTTTGTGTGTTATAATTTCCATGTGCCTTTGTACTGCATGACTAGACTTTCCATGTCTGGAACCTCCTATTGCTGCAGCTATTATTTGGTATCAGAGAGTAAGTTTTAACCTTTGGAGTGATGAAAAGCATCACCTGCTATCGATAAATGATTAGATATCCACACGAGGGGAGAAAGATGAATGTCTTTGGTGCCTAAATACATATGGGTTTCCTAAATCCCTGCTCCAGCCATCCTCCTCTTCTTGCCATGTCTTCAGTGCCTTGGGTTGTTTTTCCTTAGAATTGTAAAGACAATAATAAGTACTGCTGGGTCATCTACTGAATAAACAAAAGCTTTTGGAAACCCAGCGTAAATCCAGTACAAGCAATGGCAGCCTGCATTTTGAGTTAGCTTAATGTCCTGTTAGCATACTGAAGCACCTGTTTTCTATTTTCAGCTTTTAAAGACAAACTTATCACTCTCTAGCCTCTCTCTTTATTGGCAAACGTGAAAATATTCAGGAGTTTTTCCCTTTACAAACAAACACTCAAAATGTTTGTGTTAATCAAGTCTTCTTACTAAAATGTTATTAGAGTGATGATTATTGCTACTATAATTAAAATAATGGAAAAGACAGATTAAAGGGTGAAAAAGTTAATGGTTCTATTTTATATTTTTTTTTTAAATAATAGTATAACTGAATCGTATTGAGATGGTTATAAATTTATATGAACAAAATCTCTAAAAAAAATTAAAAGTTTGATTAAAAATGTTTGTGAAGACCTTCATTCAATATAATTACACAAATGGGTTGTAGTTAGTGGTCATCAAATTATTTTAAACTAACAAAAAAAAAGATTTGCTTTAAAAAAGTTTCAAATAATCACAGATGAAGCAAAATCAAGAAGATGTCATTAAAATGTTAATTGAAATGATTTCCAAACCTCACACTTTTAAAAAATAAATAAATGAGTGTGTATTATTGATTTAATTTGGAATTGATAAGAGTTGTGAGATAAAAGTGATTTATAGGGCACTCAATGTTCAAAAAATATTGACACGTGTTTCAAAGAATTTATGTGTTAGATGAGTTATGTTGTCTTCTAATTATTACCAGTAAAAATGAGAAAAATATAATCATTAATGAATTTACCTTAAAATATTTTGAGAAAAAGAAATGGAAAAAGTAGCAAAAGGAAAAGAAAAATGCTTACAAACTTATGCAAAAGACTTAGCACTAACAAAATGTTAAATAAAGTAAAAATAAAATAATGTCCCTCACAATATAAAAAGAGAATTTATCTTGAAAAAAAATTCAAAAAAGAAATGAAACAAACTAGCAAAATAGCAATCAATTTATTAACTCAATCATTCATAATATAATAAGAAACACTCAAATACAATAATAAATGAACCTATTCTTACATGTATCTAGATATTTGTTGCCAACATTATGTTATCATGCATAAATATAAAACTTTATTCTTTCATGTATAGGTGTCTATTTCCAACATTAAATTATCATGAATAAATATAAAACATATAGAATCACTAATAGGACCATCAAGTCTTTATCTAAAGAAGCCACAATGTATTGGCAATCTTGGTAATCTTCCCTTTGTAGTAACGATTAGATTTTAATTTTCATCCAATTTAAGGTATGGACTAATTCAAAAAGATTGGTCGAAACCTAGTAATCCCTGCCAACATGTAGGATGAGGCTCGTAGCCCATAACTCATGTACAAAAAAAGAAGCTAGACTACATTGTTGCAAGTCACTTGCAACAATATGAGCTTGAAACCAACTTTATGATAATAGAAACTATTCACATCCAAAAAAATGAAAATCACTTTCAACTACCACTCAGGATGTATAAAAACTTCTATCATTGTTATAATTGAAGATAGAACTTCAACGGACACCTTTTTTGTTATAGCAAGTTATTTCACATTGGTGACTATAAGTGAAACTCTATTGCTACAAATGGAGATAATATGCCAAGGCTCTATAGATTTTGTTACTACAAGTCTAACTAATTCTACAAATATAATCCCTCAATGGATGATATAATTAATTCTACACTAAAAGGTCTCCACACTCGTATACAAATAAAATCAAATCACCAAACCAACTTGAAAAATTAGCCAATTCTACACAATCACACAAATTGACTACAAACATAGAGGATGGAAAAAAATTGCATGCATTTATACAAGTCAACTTATACAGGGTTCAAATCATGATATATTTATTATCCTTCTACAAATATAAAATATACATATAATGTTTCTAGCCTAAGTAGTACCAAAAAAATGTCAACTTCCCCTATTTTGGGTACAACCATAGTAAACTTTTACCAACACTAAGACAACTAGAAATCAACACTTGAAAGCCCTCCTTCTCATTGTTTATCCTCTTCCTATATTATCTTGCCAAGTATGGCTTAAAAGAACATTGTCTAGGCTTCCCCTTCTCAAGTATGTGCCTACAAAGATCCCACATATCCCTTTCAAATATCTACTTGAGCAACAAAGTCGATGAGAAAGCAACTTCAAGGACTAAAATATGAACTCTTCACATATGATCCTCGCTAGGTCATCCTTCTCCTTTCCATGTAGCTAATATTTTCAATATTTCAATCTTTTACATGCCTTATTCTCTCTTCCTTGCTACTAACTAACTCTCCTTTTTTCCTTTTCCCATACAACTCTCTCTTCTTCCTAGATTCTTTTCACCTTGTTCTTCCCTATTTTGGCACATTCTTTGCCTTGAAATCCAAATGTTATGAGCTATATAGGGAAAAAAATTAAGAATTTTAATTTTTCACCCATGAGCGAGTGTTTTGATTTTAAGGGGAAATAGGTAGTAGATAAATCTCAAACCAAATTGTCAGTTTCTAGATAACCTACAACCTTTCAAGCATTTGAACCAGACCCTACAAACATCAAAACTAACTTGTAAAATAAAATTACCAATCATTTATGTGAGTGAGGATCAAATACCCTAGAGATGCCTCTACATCAAGTCTCCCAAGTTAACAAAATTTTAACCCTTGTTCATTACAAAAATTGTGTGTTGCTACAAGTCAAAAAGCATGTTGTTACAAGTTGAACACAAACCAACCAATCTAGTTTGGTTTCAACCATGTAATATCTTCCACAAACCTAGTCATCCATATATAACTAAATACTCTCTATATTCCTTATTGAATCACTTTTTAATCTAAAATAGACTAAATCTCTTTTTTTTCCCTCTCTTCTAGTTGTCTTATTTATTTCTCTACAATTTCTTTCTATTTTTCATTTCCTTGTGGTGTATCTCCTTCATAATAGGCAAAAAAATCTAAAACATTGAATATTAGAGAGATGGCTATCACTACAAGCAATTCCAACTCATGAATTTGGTTTGTTATAGGTCTTTCTTGGAAATATTTCCTCTTAGAGATACACAAGCACTAAACTTCTAACATCAAAATTATTTTCTCTCCTCTTGGAATCTACCTACTACTTTTAATGTCAATTACTTGAGCTTCTAGCTTATTTCAAACTTAATTGTGTAACTCGTGCATATAGTAAACAAGCTCCTCACCTTAAATACTCTTCACACAATATTTTAATTCAACAATTTCTCATGACTCTGAAACACCTCTTGGGTTGTACCCATACACAACTTGGAATGGATTTTTGCTACTAGTTTTCCTCACAAATACATTATATGCAAACTTAGTCTATGGTAAAATCAAATCCCACTATTTAGGCTTCTCATCAACCAAACATGTCAACAAATTACCTAATATCCTATTAATGTAGTGTACTAATCTATTTGTGGATGATATTAGGAGCTAATCTTTAAATTTATATTTAACTTCTTCCAAAATATTCTCAAAAAATGATCCACAAACTTGGTGTCATAGTCTAAAATTATGATTTTATGCAACCTAACAAATCTCCTCATAGAAAAAATTGTTAACTTGTGTGGAAACGTTCATCCTTCTACAAGCTATCAAATTTAACATTTTTTAACCTATCAACAACAACAAAAATTGAGTCATTACCCTTTTGTGTATGCTAATGTTTTCTCATGGTCTTGGGCAATAGTAATGGCTAATAGAATCTCATGTTTTGACTTTTTTCTTTCGGTTTACTAAAATATATACATCCTTGAATATTCTTTTAACTTCACTCCCTATTCTTAGCTAGTAATACCTCTGATTCAACTAAGATAAAGTTTTATCCACTCTAAAATATTGAGCTAAACTACTATTATTATTTTCTTTAATCAAATTCTCCACCATCAATCCTTGAGAAATTTAATTTTTTTATTTCTTGAATAGAATTCCATCTTGTATGAATTATTCCACCCATTATGTCATATCCATGATAATGGGTTTAATACAAATTGTCCAAAAATCCAAGTGAAACTATTATTGTCCTTGTATAATTCCTTTATGTATCAATACCAATAGCCTCAATTGTCATTCAATAAAAATTGTGACTCTCCAACTTAAAGAATACACTACCTTATTGTTACCCATCAAATTTATTTTTTCTCTTTATTAAACGAGTTTGACGATGCTCTATAATCTGGTCACAGCCCTACTAAATTTCATAACCAAGTCATCAGTTTTTGAAGTTTCAAAACCACCTGATCGCCCGACTCACTCGTATCTCTCAAAGTTTGAAGCCTTATCACATGTTGTCCCATGCAGTCGGTGTGTCAGAGGTTCTTAAAACTATAGAACCTCTGACAAATGGTTAGAAATTTCTATCCCTCGGTGATGAAGCGACCTCAATAGGATGCTCAACCTTCAAGGTGTCAGTCCATTTAATGATTTGTACGGTGCCTTTAAGGGGATGTCTTTTCATAGGTTTCAAAACACCAACTCCAGTTTTAAAACAAAATCCTCTAAAATGACAGCTCTTAAATAAGGAAGATGGTGGAATGAATTCAGTAACAGATTGGCACATTTTTCGAGACAAATAAATGGTCACTCTTCACCGTCGAAGTTAAGTAAACTTGCATATGAGGAAAGGTGGCAACATTTCTAAGTTCAAAATTTTCTCAAAATGGTACTTCCTGGCGATATCAAGGAATGGGAAGATGAACCTGTACCCATTGTGTAGCCAGATTTGAATTGGCTTGATGAAGAGCAGCTCGATATCATTTTAGAGCTGCGTTCGCTAGCATGCAAGGAGAAAATCAGCTATGTCGAGTACAATAGAGTGATTTTCGTTTTAGATGAAGAAGAAGAACATGTTGAACTTTACAATTTAGTTATGGAGATGCAGCTAGAACTATACAGAGACCCAGCATCATCGGCAGTTTGATCACATGCATGTAGTCTTTTGGTGGCACATAATGATAGCGCTTGTTCTGAAATCATTTTCGTTTCAAAATCCTTCTTGATTTCGGTTGTTTTCAAGGCCGTTATTTTCATAATGTAACAGTTTTGGTGTGCATATATATAGGGACTTTTGAATGTAAAAGTGGGGGGGTTAGCTAGCTTTTGGGAAAAGATAGTCTTATAGTAAATGAACTTGAGGCTTTGAACTCAATTTTGGCATTGAAGAAATAAAGATAATATTTCCGATTTGTGCATTTTCTATTATTTTCTTTTGATTACAATTGATCTTTGAATCATTGTAATTAATTTTCTCTGGGTGCCTTGTTCTATGAGATTATGTTTGTGTTATTTTTCAAGCTTTGAATTCAGATTAATCCACCCATAAAGTAATTTTTTGTTCATCCACTTTTGATAAGCATTCATGAATTGGGGATAAATGAACTTTGTGTCATTTGTTTGCACCTTCTTCACCTTAAGCATCAAATTATCACATTTATTTTGTGGATATGAGTACATGTCAGTTACCTTTCTTGCTTTCTGGTTAAAAGCATATCCAATACATTCATTTATTATGCATTATTCAAAGGTAGTTGCGCCTTGTAAAATAAGTAGAGAGAACTTGCAATTATCACCACAAGTGACTCAACTATTGGCCAAGTTATCATTTGTGCAATTATCACCACAAGTGACTCAACTATTGGCCAAGTTATCATTTGTGTGGGTCAGAGTAAAATTAATTAAAATGATAAATTTGTTAACCAACACTTATTTAAATTATTGCTTATATGCTTAAGGACAAAAGTGTAACCTTGTAGGAACTCCACACACTTCATATGTCATTGATAATATTTACCTTGATTGTTAATGAATTGTAAAGCATAGTGATCAATGTAAAACACAAATCCTTTAATAAGTAGGTAAATATTGTCATTTCTTTAATGTGGGTATTGTAGACACTGAAAAATGTCCTGAATGATATCATACACTTGAATCAGGTATACTAACATCATTTCATCTTGGAATCCATCCTCTTTTAACTTAATTGATTAAATTAGCCTAGTTATTTAATTAATTGCATCATTTTCATCTATTTAACCTAATTCATCCAATCGGGTTACTTCACCCCCTTTTATGCTAACATTTCATCTCATTAAATTAAATAAATCAAATTATTTAATTTAATTCCCTAAGTCTTCCCATTTAATTAAAAAACCCTAAGTTATTTAATTAAATGTCATTTCACCTTTTCACATTCATTAAAACATTTAATTTAATGAATATCACTTAAATTCTTATAATCCCGTAATTGTATGATTAAACCTTGTTTAATTAATAATTATCTAATTAATCCAATTCCTCCCAGTTGCAATGGAATATTCCCTCCCCTTTTTCACAATTAAACTTTGTTTTAATTAGCAAAATATCTATTTCCTCACCCATGAATATTCCAAAGAATATTCTTTCTCCTCCAATCACTTGAAAAAGGGGATATTCTCACTTGGCTTCAAATGCAAGTTATCTTGTAACCTCTTGTGCAAGTTAACTTTTGACCTCTTAAACAAGTCAAAAGTGTATTTGTTTGGAAGGAATGAGAACCCTTGATTAAGTCTCATCTTGCATTATCACCCGTTGATGAGAATCCATGATCCATGCCTCCCATTTCCTCCATTTTTGACCATTGATTGGCTTTTTCAATCTCAATCCTCCATTTCTCATTTGCTTTCCTATAAATAGAACACTATTTGGAGATAAATACATCCATCTTTCAATTGAAAACTTATGTTGTTGAAGTCACTCACACTCACACTCATAATTTACTAATATTTAGTATATTTAAGTTCATTTTTAGTTGCATAATAGGTTTAATCTTCCATTAATGGCTTTAATGCATCCATTTTAGCTTGTTTATAAATTAGGGTTTGAATATTTTAGCTTAGAATTAGCTTAGATTAGCTTAGAAATTGCTTATTTAGATCAATTTTAGCATAAAATCATGTTAATTTAGCTCGCATCATGTTCAATTCAACATAAATCATATTTTTATCCATTTATCACAACAGTTTCATCGATTCTCTTCAATAGAATCGATTGAAACAAGCTCACTGATCACGAGATTGGGAAAGGTTCATTGTTCCACATCAACACGACACCAATTCCAAAATGGGATAAGTTTCAAATGGGGTAGAATAGACATTTCAATGTTTTTATATTTAGAATGTTTCATTTCAATAAATGTTTAGTTTATCTTTCATTTGAATGATCTTGTTTGAAGATCAAGTATTAGTGGCTACATCATGCTTTGATTCATCATGGATCAAGCGTGATCAAACCATACTAGTATCCTCAGTCGACATTATGGTGCTAGAAGGAGGGAAAACAGATCATTTTATCAATTTCTAGCTCGAATTTCGTTCATTTTTCTTTTTGCAGGGAACAATGATGCCCAAATCAATTACAATGACACACTTTGTTGAGCGTCACCATATAACGATGCTATCATCATTTCAAACTATGACTGCAATTAAATGCACCGATGCTGATTAAATAAATGGTGATGCTAATACTTTATCGAGGTATTAAATATTTTCAAACAATGATGCCTGACCAAATAGCAACGTTATCATGCTCTTTGTTTTGACTATACAGTGATGCCCTTATTCACCACAGCGATTCCCTTATTCACCACAACGATTCCCTTATTCACCAAAGTGACGCTATCATGTGCAGTGATACCCAAACTTGGTAAGAATTTTAATGATCATTTTTTAGCATGTGCTTTTTTTTTCTCAATTTATCAGAATACTAACATGCTTCTAGTGTTGCTTTGGTTGTTATACTAACAGGTTTTTTTAGGTTGGACAATACGCAACTGAAGTAAAGAAAGAATTCTCTTCTTAATATCTTATGATTGTAACAAGCGTTTGACATTTTGGGGAAATTTTATAACCCAATTTCTTATCATTTTTACTTTTTGCTCTAGAACCTCACTAAATTTCAATTTGGGTTTAAAACGAACGCTCAAATGGGACTAAAATTGAACCCTCATCTCATCATTGTCTTTTGGGTTTAAAATTGAACAAGGCAACTTAACATTTCATTTGGTGCTTAAAATGAACTCATCACTGCTTTGAGGTGTTAAAATTTATGAGTGTTTGTTTTGTTTTGATTTACAATGTTGTTATTGGATGCATATTTAATTCTCTCATGCCACTCAATGATCTTGAGAAACAAAAAAATTCCTTAACACTGGGTGATCCCACAATAGTGGTTTACAATTTTTGGCCAAACTGGACATTGATATTATTATTTTTAACTAAATCTTCACATTCGAGAACCTATAGCGGCTAAACTGTGAGGAATTTGAAGATGATGCAAACTTGAGTCTCGTCACATTTTTTCTGTAGATTCTAAAAAATTAAAAATTAAAAAAAATTTGGAATCAGATTGCACTTCTTTTTCTATCTCCCATGAAAACTGGTTTTTTTCATAAAACAGCATTTTTAAAAAGTGGCGCTCACCGTATACAAAATAACTTCTTTTTTATGAAGGATAAAATTATAAATTTTTCAAATTTAGATTTGTAACTATGATATCTAGCACTTTCATTTGGTTTCATAGTTTTTTATTCAATAGTTTTTCCTTAATCAAGTTTCGAAGTCAAACCAATTTCAATTTAGACATAGGGGGACTATATACAACATAACTTCTTTTGTATGTATCGAAATTCAAAAAAAAAATTAATGGATCAAGGACATCAATACCCAGCACGAACATATTTTCTAAAAATTTATTTTGATAATTTGCTATTTTTCCACATGTGCAAAACAAAGAGCTTGATTTTCGATGAAAAACTTATGTTTAATAAACTAAAAAAACACATACATAATAAAACCAAAATATATTAAAATTATATTCGTTGGATAGCTCGTTCTGAGGACTACCTAATTCTAGTTGGGTTTGTGAAGGTTCCTCCATTTTCATCCTCAACCCAAGCTTCGAAGTGCCAAAATTTAGGTTTTTTTTGTGTCTCAGATGGGGGATGAGGGATAAGGGGGGTTCGTACGAACCCATAGGGGTTCACTCAAACCAAGGTTCAAGTGAACCCTGGTTTGAGAAAACCCCTTCAAAGAGGTTCACTCAAACCCCTTTCCTATGCATTTTTTTGTTTTTTTTTAACGGCAAAGATTCAAAGGGGTTCGCTCGAACCCTGGTTCGAGCAAACCCCTTATTGGTTTGGTCGAACCAATAGGTTCGTACGAACCCCTAAAATCACTTTTTTTGCCTTGGGGCCATTTTTTGTGAGTTTTCCTTCCTCACCTGAATTGTAAACCACTATTGTCTTCACCCCACTTTGTAAAATCATCTACATCTTTCATTTTAGATTAAAAATGAACCCCTTGTGAGTCTAGAGAAAAGGCGTGGTGTGTGTTTTCTCCTTGTTTCATGCGAACTTGGATAGTCAAACTACAAACGTACTTCCTTTTTATTGTTTATCTTTAGAAGGGCTTGCCTCTCCGCTTCGAAAGGAGGGAACGACCCAAGCAGTAATGGGATAAATCCAAGCTCTTCTAAACCACTATATAAATGTGTGGTTGTGACAAAAATTACGATCAACAGAAAGTGGTACGTGATAGCTCTCCCCTAGCATCTTTATGATGCAAAAATCCCTTGTTCTAAAAGTTGGGAGACCTCTCAAGGGATTTTATCATAGTATTCCCTAAACCGGAAGCTCTTATTATGAACCATTGTTTATAATCCAAAATCCTTAATACGTGTTGGTGCAAGAACAGTCGTTCTGAAGCCGCCCCACATTTGTACTATTCATTGTTGAAATAGAAAAATCCTTAGGATCTTAGTGTTAGTGTAATTAATTATTTATTACACTAGCATAAGTTAACTTATGTTTTTTATTTATTTAATTATGTCCTACGTTGCATCATTAGAAAATCATAAATAATGGGGTAATTCCCCTTTCCATGTTTGTAGAAGATAAGATTCTTTATAGAAATCATCTAGAACTTATCTCTATCTCATCATCATTCCCTAGGTAGGTTGTTAGGGTTTTCATGTTGTCACATGTTGTGTGATTAAGACACTTGGCAACATCTTGTGCATTCTAGGTTTCTCTCTTGCCTATTTAATCAAGGCATATGTACACTTGTAACATATCGCATAATAGAATCTCTATTTGAATGCCATTATTGTAACACTTTCTATGTGGGTGGATATTTTCTTAGAAAATATCCTCCATTGAAGATTGTAGCTTCATTAGGGACATTGTGACTCAATCATTCCAACATGGTATCAAATATTTTCCAGTGAAAGTTCATCCTAGGATCAAGGAAGTTGACTTGTGAGATTCTTTGCAGGCTAGTTGGTTCTACCTGGGGACCAATTTGTTTTTTGGTGTTGATCAGGCTCTCTTCGACCTCTCTATTATGCTCAGAAGGCCTCAAAACCTATAGATTGCCTGCCCATTCACCAAAATCGGAGATATTTTTGTTGGGAGCCATTTGAGGTATTATCTAGGGTTTGCATTTTTTTGTACTATCCATACAAATTTGCATAAAATATCTCCCCTTTCAGTCATCCTCCATGGAAAAAAAAAATTAAATCATCAGGTATTTTTTATTTGCAAATCTGGGCTATTTCTCCTATAGTTTGGCAAAAAACTAAAATATTTGTGGAGCGACTTGCAATTAAAATAGGCTATCGATAGGGTTTTATTTTTTTCAGCTATAATCATCAGGATTTAGGTGATCCCACAATGCTAGTTTACAATTTCTGGGAGACTCTAATTTTTGCTGAAATCACATATTTTTAGAAATATAATGATTTAAGCCTTAAAAAGTTTCATTTTAAGGATTCCAATTGAATAGGGTTTCATCAAACCACCTTAGATCAAACCCCCTTGGATAGAACCCCACTAGTTTTAAACCATACCTATAACGAAGTCTCCTTTACACCTATCAAAATGCTAATAAAAAACCACTTTTGATTTACCTTTTGGGGGATCAAATGAATTCATTTAAAATTTATTTTTTGTAAGTATGTAGTCCTTATTATAAGCTTCCCAAAAATTATAATTTTAAATAAATTTAATTTTATTATTATGTTTATTTTTTATTTTCTTGTGAATGTAGGTTTTTCATCGAAAATCAAGCTCTTTGTTCTGTACATGTGGAAAAATAAAAGATTATCAAAAAAATTTAAAAAATATGAGTGGATCAACTATTGAAGTCCTTGATCCAACAAAAAAAAATGAATTTCGATTAATACAAAAAAAATTGTGTTATACGGTTCGCCTATGTCTGAATTGTGATTAGTTTGACTTCGAAACTTCATTAAGGAAAAAATATTCAATAAAACACTATTAAACCAATTGGAATCACTAGATATTGTAGTCAAAAATCTAAATTAAAAATTTAAAAAAAAAAAAAATTATCCTTCATGGAAAAACAATTATGTGTTATATGGTGAGTGCCACTCCTTAAAAATGGTGTTTACTGAAAAAAACTAGTTTTTGAAGGAGATGGAAAGAGAAGTGCAATCTGATTCCAAAAATTTTGAAAAAAAATATATTTAGAATTGTCAGAAAAAATATCACAAATCACTGGTTTTCATCATCTTCAAATTCCTCATGGTTTAGCCGCTATAGATGTCTGAAAGTGAAGATTTAGTTATCTAAAAAATCAGTTCAGGGTCCAGTTTGGCCAAAAATTGTAAACCAATTTTTTGGGATCACCCCTTTATATTTCTTTTAGCCGGCATTTTATATTTTTGAATTGCATTATTGCAATATTCAAAAATAGTTGTCGATTTTCTTTCGACAAGTCTACAAACTCCTACTATTGGCACTATCACATCACCGACAGTATCGGTCGGCTCGTCCGTTGTCACCAACACCGGAGGTTGTTCTTGGCCACCCGCTGATTTTTTCTCCTGACACCCATCCTGTGTCACCGATAGCACCCCGCCACCAAAGACCCTGGTTTTATCCGTGACCGAGGCTACCGCTAAACCCTGAGTGGTGTCGCCTCTTTCTCCAATCGTGCCACCCAATCGCCACTCTGACGCTGCTCCAAGTGGGAGCATGCATTTTTTCCCTAGCTACGCCTATGTTCACATCAGCAACCAAGGGTCGGAGATTTTTTAGCCCCCGGGGCTTATTTTTATACCCTGGTTAGCCTGATCAAACTCAAAATAGCAGAAATCTTCTTAGGGGTGTATCATTTGCGTACGATCTCGAAATCTAGCAAACAAGATACCGTTGGAAATGTATTGGAGTCTAATTTCTATTGGTGCTCTCTTATTTTTTGAATTATGCTTCCATAAAATGTTTCGACCAGTTGAAGTGAAAACCCTACTTTGGACTTGTAAGGTGATCTCTCCCATTCAGTTTGTCAAAAATCTGCCATTCCAGTAGCATCAGGGAGGTATTCCAGTGTGTTTTCCATCAGCCCTTTCTTTTCTCTCAGATTTAGCATCGGGTGATTTTCTTTGGTAGTTTTTCACTTTAATCATCTTTTTTCATCACTTGGATATCCTAGTTTTTGGAGGGATATTTTTTGCATCAAGGGGCTTCATTTCATTTGCAATTTGACATATCATCAGATTCTCATCATTTCTTTTCAGATATCTTTTTTCTTGTACTTTTGGTTCTTTCTCAAATGGTCGATACTGGTTTTGAAATCCTAACACCCCACAGCTATCACACATGGAAAGTCAGCATGCATCATTTCCTCCGGTCAAAAGGCCTATGGTCAACATTGAATGAAAATCAATCACATTTCACTGGAGAGTATGATAATTTTTAGCATCACATCAAGTGTGAGGAGGTCATGGGACTGATTGCTCTTCATGTCTCCAATTCCTTGTTTTTCCATATTGAGGGGTGCTCCACTCCAAAGGAGGTATGGGATAATCTCAAAGACTTGTTTGGTTCTATAAGTGATGTTCGATCACTTTAGTTAGAATGAGAAATAGCTTCAATCTCAGTTGATTCATTTCCCTCCATATAAGACTATTTTTGGTGAAATTCAAGTCTTTGAAGACACGGCTATTAGGGTGTGATAAAGACAAAATAGATAAGGAATGTATTTTCATGATCTTGTCCAAGTTGAAAAGCTCATTGTCCTATTTTGCTACTTCCTTTTACTATACCATGGATGGACTAGGAGACAATTTTGTGATACCTTCCTTTGAGACTTTTTGTGAGTGTTTGACAAAGGAACAATCCAAACTCAACCAAGTTTATTCATCTTCAAAGTCTCATGCTCTTCTTGCAGCACCATCCAAAGGGAAAGGCAAGAATAAAGGAAATTATAAGATAGAATCCAATGAATCATCACATCAAAAGGAAGAAAGGCCTAAGAAGGAGAGGCCCAAATGTAGTTTTTTTAATGGGCTTGGATATCATGAGGAGACATGTTTCAAGAAGGAGATGCATGAGCTAAGATAGATTCTACATGATCACAACATCACTCTTCCTTCTTTTTTTAATTTACACCACTCTTCTTCACATGAGGAGTCCTCTTTAGGTATTGCAAGAATTTCCATAGCTGACATTCATGGCAAGGGACATGCTTTGATCACTACCCTAGTTGATATATGGGAAGGATGGGTCATTGACTCAAGTGCTTCTTGACATGTCACCTATTCTCGGGATCATATCTTTTGGGATACCATGAGACCTCCATATTTTGACAGGATGTTCACAACAAATGTTGGCATTGTTCATGTAGCTTATATTTGTGATGTCACTTTGGATGGGGGCATTTACATGTTGTTCCTTATATTCCTCAAATGGCTCATAATCTACTTTCTATTTATCATCTTGCACACGAGAGTCTTAAGATTGAGTTCACATCCGAGTTATCTATCATCAGGGATGAATTTGATACATTCATTGCCCATGGTGAAGCTAATCATCAATCCAAGGTGTAAAAGTTCTCCAAGTTTTGGGATCGTGCCACAATAAATACTGGCATTGTTCATGTAGCTTATATTTGTGATGTCACTTTGGATGGAGGGCATTTACATGTTGTTGCTTATATTCCTCAAATGGCTCATAATCTACTTTCTATTTATCATCTTGCACACAAGAGTCTTAAGATTGAGTTCACATCCGAGTTATCTACCATCAGGGATGAATTTGATACATTCATTGCCCATGGTGAAGCTAATCATCAATCCAAGGTGTACAAGTTCTCTAAGTTTTGGGATCGTGCCACAATAAATACTGGCATTGTTCATGTAGCTTATATTTGTTATGTCACTTTGGATGGGGGGCATTTACATGTTGTTGCTTATATTCCTCAAATGGCTCATAATCTACTTTCTATTTATCATCTTGCACACAAGAGTCTTAAGATTGAGTTCACATCCGAGTTATCTACCATTAGGGATGAATTTGATACATTCATTTCCTATGGTGAAGCTAATCATCAATCCAAGGTGTACAAGTTCTCCAAGTTTTGGGATCGTGCTCCACCAGTTCCTGATTCTTTAGATTCTAGGGTAGGAAGCAATTCTCCTCCTCCTCGTCAAGGTTATGGTGGTTGGATTGAATTGGCTCCTTTCGGTACCATCTTCTTCCTCATCTACCTCTTCATTGAGATTTGGTTCAGCAAGGCATGATTCATTCATCTCTTCAAACTTGTGGCATCTAGATGGGTTCACAACAAGTCTTGTAGACTTGGCTTCTCATTTCTCCATAGGCTTTGAATTCATTCTTGAGGGGACCACTCTCCTTTATGGGGGGGATATCTAGTCTCCTATTTTCATTCCTATTTTTTATTTTTATGATGGTTGTAGTTCTTGGGGGGTAGATGTTGAGTCCTCCAATCATCACTCTTCCATCACTTTTATGCATTTTCATCTCCTTTTTGGAGAGGTGTTTTCTTCCCACTAGGTTTTCCCCTTTTCTCCATTTGTGGGAGATTAGTTGCATTTTCATGTTTATAAATGGGTACCTAATATGGCCATCATGTTGTCGTGACCCATCATCCATTGCATAATTATTGCATAATAATTTCCTTCCTAAGTTGCACTTATTGGGGGGTGTTAGTGTAATTAAATATTTATTACACTAGCATAAGTTAACTTAGGTCTTTTATTTATCTAATTATGTCCTAGGTTGCATCATTAGAAAATCATAAATAATGGGGTAATTCCCCTTTCCATGTTTGTAGGAGATAAGATTCCTTCTAGAAATCATCTAAAACTTATCTCTATCTCATCACCATTCCCTAGGTAGGTTGTTAGGGTTTTCATGTTGTTACATGTTGTGTGATTAAGACACTTGGCAACATCTTGTGCATTCTAGGTTTCTCTCTTGCCTATTTAATTAGGGCGTGTGTACACCTGTAACATGTCTCATATCTCATAATAAAATCTCCATTTGAATGCCATTATTGCAACACTTTTTATGTGGGTAAATATTTTCTTGGCAAAGGTCCTCCATCGAAGACTACAGCTTCATTAGGGATATTGTAACTCCATCATTCCAACACTTAGGATATTCAGGATTTTGAGATTTGGTGGTCCCGAGAAGTGTGTGTCATGGAGGGGAGCCACTATTGCCAAATCTCTAACTGTTCACGATGTCTTAGTGTCTGGAGAAATTTGAGTGGGGACTCAACAAGTATGGCCATTTCAAACCTAGGATTGTAAATGATTGTGATTCAATTGAATACATTTCTTGGTTCCATTTGAAATGTTACAAAAACAAACATTCACTATCTTCCTCAAAATTTCAAACACTTTGGCTAAAATATGGATACCTCTTGAATTAGCCTTGATATTATTGCTTGTCCTAAGGATTTCTATCCTTGGTGATTTCTAAATATCTTTACTTATATCTCAATCCATATTTTCTAAAGACAACATAGGAAATTATGGCTTCAACCTCGTGATTTTCACAAAATGGACATTGTGAAAGTTATGATGTTTTGGACAAACATTTTAGTTTGAAAACATAATCAAGACAAGTGTTTGTGGTAAAATAAACTCACTTAATCAAGATAAATTGACAATTTGAACCCCACATGACCATTTGGAGACCAATCACTCTTGTTCAACAACTCAACCTTACAGGTTCTATCATTCAACCAAACTTTGAATTTATTGAGGGAGAATAAATAAATTATTAGAAATTTGAGAAGATTCACTTTTGAAACCAAGGAAACATCCAATCAGTGGAGAATTGTTGAAACCATCTTAGATAAAGAAGAATGAAGAGCCGATATTTTGGCCAGAAGGCCTATATTACCAGCCCCCGTGTGGCAATAAATATCTTCTTCTTCTCTAATGATCTCAATAAAAATAAAAATCCCCAAAATCGGGTATACCAATCATCATTGCAAACTTTGGCATCTTAGTTCAAAAGCAATCAAAAACTGCATTTCAGCACTATACCAAAACAAAAAAAAATTGTTGGTGAACTTTTATGAACGTGCACTAAGAAGACATCCAAACATGTATGTGTTCTTTATGGGTCAAAATCTGGGTCTTTTTCATGATAATCAACCTATCTAAAATATTGGTCCTTTTATGGTCTTGAACTTCTCTGAATGATCTATCACACAATCAAAATATGTAGGGGAAGATCTACATCCCACCATTATAAACATAGGCATCATAGTTCAAAGTTTGGAATGAAGTGGGTTGTAATACTTTATCACAATTGTAACCTCTTTTTAAGAAACCATTATGCTTGATCTAGGAGGAACGAATCAGATTTGTATACCCGCATCTATCCTCTTATTTAGGTCAGCATTAGGTCTTTAGGATTTGAAATCTTTAGAGGTCTAGCATCATTCTCACTACCTTTGTCTTGGAAAACAAAGGTTCATTCTAAATCAAAATTTGGTCAAACATTTCATCCACCCATTCATCAAATTTCATCCTTCACTTCACCAAACTTTTCAAAACTTTTGAATACACCAACACTTTTTTACTTCAACATCTATCAAACCAACCACTAACTTGGCTACTTTGTATGTGAAATTTTTCCTTTTCCGTGCACCTAGCTAAGTTATTTATCATCTTTGGAATAGTTTATTTTGAAGGTCACAAGTCTACCCTAAATATTCTCAAGTTCATAAACATCCTTTATTCTAACATCTAAATATCAAACTTAAGTCAAAAGTGTTGTCCCAAAACGTTTGCAAAGATCACTTTCCATATCACCCATCTTCTCATCCCCCATTATCATCATTTCTCCAAAAATACTAAGGGTGTCCCTTTTACCTAGATTTGAGTCAACTAGAGATTTCAAACATTACAAATCTCAACAAAACTTTCCCATAAGTGACCCAAAATTAATGGTAAAGACAAGATCACAATACAAGAGGATCATGGAGAAAACTAAAGTCACATTTACCTCAAGTGATCCAAATCCCCTAGAATTTGATCCAAGAATTCAAGTCACCCCATCACAACAACCATCATCTTCATCAGGACCATATGAGATAGAAGACATCACCAACAATCCCTTTAAGCTTACTAGGGAGGAAATCATGGAACATCAAGCCTTTGAAAACATAGCTCCAATTTTCCCCATAGTTTGTTGCACAAAATTTGGCACAAGTTTTCACAACTCCACCATCAGGGATAAATCAAGCATCCACTCCTAGTATTGCAACTGGCCTTTCCAAGGACTTTGGTCTAACTCTTCCATTTTAAAGTACACTTGTGAGTACCCTTCATACCAATCCTCCACCTCCAACAATCACTTGGACACCTACCTTTGGTGCTCCTCTCGTTCCTAAAAATCCTAAACAACCATATAAACCCCTTGACCTTCATTACTCCATTACAACCTCCACATATCGAGGAAACCCCTCCTCATCCATGCCCATGAGTACCACAAGTGTTCCCACCATCACGCGAATTAGTATAAACCAAGTGTCTCAAAATAGTACACAAGGGCATGTCAATACTATATCACAGAGTCAACCCTCAATGCAGATAGGGACATCTTTTCCCAATCCTCCCATTGGTTCATCTATACCATTGGTGTCACAAAACACATCAATCCCATCTATCATCAACCCATCTAAAATCAATCCTCTGGTAATAAATTTTATCAACACAAGTAATCCTTTGTCTACATCTCTAGCACAAGGAAATCATCATGACATTGGACAAGGGAACCTTTTCAATCAATGGACTCAAGGTCCTAATATGCCATTACCATTGCAAAATCTAATGACACCATCCTCATCTTTCCCCACGGTCCCCTTCATTATGCATAATCAAATGGTACCTCAAAATTACATTCCTCCACCTCAATCCACCATATTATAAGGAATGTTAAACCAAGGGAACTCTCAACCTCTCATCACTAGCTCACAACCCATCCAAAACATCATCACCCACAATCCATCACAAGTGTCCCAACAACCAATTTTTCCTACATTGCAAACTCATACCTTAGCCTTACAACAAGCACAAAAATCTTATCATCAAGTCGTCCAAAATTAGAAACAATAGTAAGTAGCCTTAGCCACATAACAACAACAACAACAAGCTTATCAAGCATCCTTAACAGCACAGCAACAACAACAAGCCTATCAAGCATCCTTAGTAGCATAGCAACAACAACAAGCCCTAGTGGCACAACAACAATAGGCCCAACAGCAAGCCCTCATGGTGCAGCAAAAAAGTCAAGCCCAACAACAAGCCCTAGTGGCACAATAACAACAGCAAGCCCAAAAACAAGCCCTTGTGGTGCAACAACAACAGCAAGCCTTAATAGCTCAGCAATATGCCCAACATTAGCAACAAAAACAATGGAAAATTTCCTACTATAATCCTCAACAGAACATCATCAATACAAATGTGTTCGGAACACATACATCAACACCTCAATAACCTTCACATAACCTAATGCCAATATACACCCCATACAACACATCATCATATCAAAATCTAGTGTACAACTCATCCATCATCCCACCATATGTTCCTCTACCAACCCACAAGACAATCTAGCATCGCGATTTAAGGCGCTATCCCAAGGAATGCGGGATCTTCGAATGGGCAAGAAAAAGAAGCCCCATACACAAAATCTATGTACTTATCCATTTGACCAAAACATCACAATGGTACCACTCCCTCCCGGCTTTGAAATCCCCAAATTCAATAAATACAAAGGGAGAGGAATTCTCGTGGATCATGTCAAAGAAATCAATTTCATGTGTATGGAGGTGGCCTACAATGATTGTTATTTGATGTGACTCTTCCCTCGAAGTTTAACAGGTCCTTCCATGGATTGGTTTTCTCATCTACCTCCCGGTATCAAAAAATTTCAAGGAATTTCCAATAGATTCATCAATCACTTCTCCTTCAACCTTGACATGGACGTTAGTCTAGAAGATTTGCACACTCTCAAACAAACCAAAGGGGATATTTCACTAATTTCTTACAACAAAGGAAACAAAAAGGAGTAAGAGAAAGTGGACACTTCCTAACGAACAATAATTGGGAATCATCATAGAAAATCTAGACCCCTATCTATCTTTCCACTTGAAAATGTAGTGCATCACATTCTGTGACGAGCTTGTCCCTAGAGCCCTCAACATCGAAAGAGTTATAATCTCATAGGGAAATACTCAAGCTTACAACCGCCCATAAACCAGTTCAAATGACAAGCCTTGTGTCTAGGCCAAAAACAAAAATGTGAAAAATGATTGTGTGGTAGATGCTAAGGTAGTCCTAAGTGCTCCTAGAATAAACAATAATCAAGTTGCTAACATACAAACTATGGTGCAACAAAAAACACCGCAAAACAATCAGATCAATAACATTGATATGCAACAAAGGCAAACCACCAACAAGAACAACTATCCCAAATGCAAGTACATAGTTATTTGAACCTATCAAAACCATCATGAAGAATTTGGTAGACTCAAATCTGATAACACTTCCCAACTTTGAAAACTACTTAGAACCATAAGATAAACCATCCTGGTACAATGAGCACGATCTTTATGACTTTCACAAAATCAAAGGACACAAAATGAAAAAACTACATGAGACTCAAGAATATCATCCAAGACCTCATAGAGAATGAAACCATATATGTTGAAGTACCAGTTGGGAATCAACATCTTAAGATATACAAGAACCCTATGTCGGATCATAACAAAGAAAACAACAATGGAAAAGCTAAGGATTACACAAACGTACAGCATACCTATTCCAATGTCATTGCTTCCTATGATAGAATCATCACTATCATCACCATCAAAGGATCTAGTGTGGAGTGTGGATTCACCACATGATGTGGTAAAATTACCATTCAAGGAGTCCCACCTCAATCTAGGGCATAGCCTACTTTTCCAACATCCAATCCTAGAAAGTACAATCTCTTAGATCAGCTTAAGAAGACCCCTACACAGATATCAATCTTGGAGTTATTAAGGCTATCACCTACACATAGGGAAATATTGGAGAAAGCTTTGTTTGATTCATCTTTCCCCAAGGATATTGAAACTGATTAGTTTCAAGCTATGGTGGGGCATATCACTAATCATCTTCTCACCTTCTCTGAATAGGATGTCCCATCACAACCATCTCATATATGTGCTTTACACCTTGAGGTTATCATTCATAAAAACAAGGTCAAAAGAGTCTTAGTAGATGGATGTGTTGGTTTGAACATTTGTACCCTCTAGTTAATCAAGAATCTGAGCTATTCAAAGGATACCATTGAGAAAGCAAAGAGTACCACCATCGGAGCATATGACAACCAAGAACAAGTATTGCAAGGTATTATTGCACTTCCCATCCAAGTGGGGCCTCTCACTGCAGAAACTACATTCCAAGTACTAGATCTTGATCTTCCCTATAATATCCTACTTGGCCGACCATGGATCCATGCCTTAAAAGTTGTAGCCTCGACCTATCATCAACGAGTGAAGTTTCCTTTCGAAGGCAAAGAAATTACCATCCATGGAGATCTTGAGCATTTTTACTACTGCAAGAATCTTGAGGCTAAGTTCTATAAGATACCCCAAATAACCAAGAAAGAAGAAGGGTCTAAACCATCTACCTCATTTATTGACCCATCATCCCTTGCATCTACCTCATCAACGAAAACACCCATTGTGTAGAACATTTATGACATCAAAGCAGTAATTCAGGATGATGGTTGTGGGAACTATAAGCTAATGAAGGATACCTTCATCTTAGGAGACCTACCTCTTTCTCCTCAATCCCATGAAAAACCCACATCTAGTACCAAAGATCCTGAAACAATCAAGATGGCAGCTACTACGTTCACCAAGTGGGGGGATCTAGATCAAGAAGATATCAACAAGGAGGATGTCTCTAAACTCCTCTATTAGAATGGATGGCATGTCCATGTTCTTCCCATGTAAGATGACAACAAAGGCTTGCATCTAATGAAGGGATGGGGTTATAACAAGAATGAGAAGCTAGGACAAAATGATAATATCTTCCTAGAACCTATTGTTGGCTTATGGTAGGAAGTCGATTCTATCACAATTCCTACTCATTTAATCTCTTGAATGTCAACCCAGGGGTGTCTAAAGCTATTTGCGGTAAGAGTCGGGTCGATTTTGGGGGGTTTTATTGGTTTCGGCTCGATTAGGTGAATGTTGGAGCTATTTTTACTCTATCAGGAGTGTTTATGTGCTATACCTATTTAATCAGAAGTGGTTCTATACTATCCTTCTATTTCTTGATCTATTATAAATAATCTTTAAAATGGAATTCAAATAGAGAGGTTTCATTTCAGGACAATTTAGATCATGAAAGAATGGAAGATTAACTTTGTCTACTCTATTGAATCTTGAAATCTATTTAAAACTTAATTAGTTACTCTAGAAATAAAATAATCCATTCCTCACTTTAATAAATTGACAAGTAATTATTCCTCTTTGCAGAGAATCCATTAAAATGATGATTTAGACTATTTCAGACCTACAAATGACTTTTAACTAAGAAATAAACTATAGAAAGCATAAGGAAATTTGATTTTAACAGAACAATGTGAAAACAGTAGTAGAATGTAACTCTGATCTAAGATTCTTTCCAAATCACAACAAATGGAATTGTTCTAACTTAAAATAGTACGGAAAATAGAATATAGCAGTAACAAATGAACTTAACAACTAACAGGGTCACCTCCTTCCAAAAGTGGACTAGAAAAATTTAGCATAGATTTGAGATCAACTTCCTTTTTATTTCCATAGAATGTGCCCAGATAGGGACAAAGTACAAAAATAATTCTAACTTAAAACATGAAAAGAAACTACATGAGAAAGTTCAAAAACTGATACAATCTACCCTCCAACTATGTTGGGGCTAGATATAAATATCCTGCTTTTTATTTCAAAAATAAAAGACAAGTGAGAAACTAACTTAATCCTAGTCTAAGAGATATCCTGGCACGCAGGAACATAATTGTGTAGATCCTCGTAACTGTCTTTAGTTGGCATTGAATTCCAGATTTTAGAACTGGATGTGCTTTGTTGGAACTATGGTTGTCATTGATAGATCCCTCATCCAAACTGATGATTCAAAAGGAAATCAATTGACAAATAACTCATTTGAGGATGATTCACACAAAAGTTAGTTGTTCATCACTTTTAAATAGAAAACAGTTAGCATTCGGCTGAGGAATAAATATCAATTCAGTTGTATAATAAATGTGTACTTATCATGAAACATTCATATGTTAATCACCACATTAATCATGCATTTAATAGAAATAAGCATTCATATTGAGCATTCACATTTTAAGTCTTTATACCTCATTAAGGTCATAAATGGATACATAGAGGAAAACACTATGAGTTCTAAAGACAATATATAAAGTATTAAAAAGGTATAAACTTAGTAAATATGAGGTCTTCACTAGGCCTCATCATTCTCCTCCTCCTGTTTTTAACCATGTCCTCACGGTTACCAATTAGATGGAGTAGGAATATCTTTGTTGAGTGTTTCCATACAGATGGCACAGTCAAAAACACCTACTTTGTATTGCATAGCAGTTCTTATGGACAGAGAAAAACCATTATTCCTTTCCATCTTATCATACTAGGGTTTCAAGACTTCAGTTGGTATCTGTGTAGATGCATTTATCTTTGGTGTAGGCATGATGATCATAGGTATTATGAATCTCATTCCAATCCAAAATTCTTGCTTCTAATGAATTAAATTGATCACATGTCTTTTCCATACTAGGCTCCACCTGATATTGTTTAGATTTATTGGCTTCCTTCTCTTTAGTGGTTCTAGAAGTGATTTGAACCTTTCTGCACATGCTTGCAGAGCTAAGGGAGGAATACTTCCTCCAACATCCCTGTAAGTTGCAATAATTTTCAACAGATTAGGGACATAGATAGGGGTTACATCATTGAGTCTTGCAATGGATCTGAATTTCTTGGTGTAATATATTGACTTTGGATATTCTCCCCTCATTGGTAATCCATAAGTTTGATGTACTTTCCTATATTCTTCCATTTTAGCTGACCATTCAACCTGGTTTTTCAAAAATGAAACAAATTATTTGATTTGGAGTTCACCAATGTGGATATTAAGCAATGACTCATCAATATTACCCATGAGAAATCCATGCTGGAAAAACTCACATATTTGATTTTGGATGTCTAGGTGACTATTAAAGTAATAATCCATAAACTCATAATCAGTCCAAAAATCAATAGGCCTTTTCAGTATAATTTGATTCAATTTCCATTTTAAAAAAAATTCTTTGAGAAATAACCCATATACCCCTAAAGGATTTTTGGTGCAAACTAATGCAAATTCTATATCTATTGCCATGGTTATCCTTTTCTCTGCTTCTTCCTTTTCTTTTGTGATTTTATCTATTTTTTCTTGAAGTTATTTATTAAGCTGCTTATACTTCATAGTTGTCAAAGAAAGGTATCTAGGCCTTTTAGGTTGTCCTTGATGTTCCTCCTTAGGTGGAGGAAGAATCAGTAACATGTCATTGGATGGCTTATTTTCTTCTTTTGTCTCAGAAGTCTGAGACCTTCTTTCTAGTTTTGTCTTTAACCTTTGAATCTCACTATCCTTTTGTTCATTTTGAATAGTTATTTTAGTCATATTTTCTTCTGCTTTATCCAATTGTGAGGAAAATTGACTAATTTCCCTCTAAAAAAATTATTTTAACTTACTTCTTTTTGTTTGAAATTTTAATGCTTCCTCATCTTTTTCCTTTAATTTCACCTCTAACATTAGTTTTTGCATTCTAAACTCTTCCAATTCTTTTTCTAACTTAGATATCCTAAGTGCAGCCTAGATCTATTCTTCCTCTTTTTCTTATAAATTTACATTATTTGATGGTGTTCCTCTTCCATGGGTTGCTTCCCTTCACGGTGGATGAATGTTTCTTCACTATGCTGACTTATCTCTTCCTGTCCAATTTTCATAATTGGAACATCAACTTCCTGAAAATAGGAACTAGGAGAAAACAAATGTTCTTCTAGAGAAGTACATTTTGGGCTTTGCATTGAAGGTTGTGACGCTCCTTCTTTTTCTAACTCTTCCTTTTCAGGCTCCTTTTCTTCAAATGCCTCCTTTTGAGGCTCCTCTTTTTCAAATTCTTCTTCTTCAGATTCATCAAGATTGATGATAGGAGGAGTCCTTTTAGATTCTACATTTTCTTGCTCAATCCTTTTTGTTTCCAACCTTTTTTTCTTTTTAGGTTTTTCAACCTTTTCATTTTTCTTCTTTTTGGAACATTTTCCTTTAGTCTCAAATCCCTCTGAGGCTTCCTCTTCCTCTATTTTTCTTTTCTTTGTTGAAGCAGCAATTTCTGATTTTTGCTTTCTAGGTCTCCCTATTGGTTTGACTAGGTTTTTTGTCAAAACCTCTATTTTTTTTTATCTTAAGTGTTCTGCTCTCAAGAATTTTGGGTTTTTCCTCTTTCCTTTCAGCATTTAACAATAATTTTCTCCATTCTTCCTTCCAGTTGGGTTTTTACATAAAATGATGTTTGACTATCAAATTCATTAATCCATGATGAGTTACTCTATTTCTATTTTCTTTTTCTTTGCATTTCATAACCATTTCAATAATTTGAGAGAAAAGGAAAGCAGGTAGATTAACTCTTACTTCTAGTTTGGATGCACCATGTCGAACATGATTCAGTAACTTGAGTGGTGGCCCTAAAACTATGGAAAATTGACCTTCACAGGTGAAAAACTTCATGATGAAGAGTGCAATTGATGCCCAGGGTTCTTGTAGACTTCTCCCCTCAAAGCCCTTATTCTTTCCTTTGTGCATATGAAAGACTGGCAAAGGTTCTAGTGGAACGTGGAATATTTCCATAAACTCTTACAAATTAGACAGTTGAGGTTGAATTATATCACCTTCTGCTAGAATCCCAAACAAGGCACTGATTACAGTGGTAGATACTTCAATGGGTTCTCCTCTGACCACAGTAAAATTGATATGAAAATTTCTGATAAATTCCAGCACTATATCCCAATCGTACCCCTCATACTTAAGGATGAAATCCAACCATCCTACTTGTTGTAAATATTTTCTTGACTCAGCATCTAATGTAATTCCCTTCGGTTCTTCCATTCTCTTGTATCCCATTTTCGGAAAGACTACAAAATTTCAGAAAACTCAGAGATTCGCCAGCAATGTCTACAATCAATTTTTTGGAAATAGCAATTCTCTTTTATTTTTGAAACAATGGCATTTTGTTTCCTTCTAAACAAAGAAAAAGGTATAACAATGAATGTGATATTAACTACCTATACTTGCATGCCTATTTTGTCTCATCAATGTACTAACACAAGCGTGTAAAGTACGTCTCATCCTTACTGCATATATCTTTTCACCTTACAAACTCATCTTGTCACATTTATTACTTAATTAAGTAATGTTGCATCCAATTGTACATTTTAAACAAATTATATTTGGCTTTATAAAACATTCATAATTTAATCCCTTAAACAAAATTTATAAACTATAATTAATGTACTTGAACTTTGAAAAATGCATGGCAATATAAATGCTTACCTGCCAATGATAAACAATTTGAATGATGGTGAGTAATGATAATACGTTCCCACTTAATTTGTGTAATCCGCAAAAAGGACTTGATTTTGATAAAATCGGCATTAATTGATGCAAAACACACTGAGCTCAACCCTTGTGGGAGCCCACTTGTTTCCACATGCTATGTCATTAATTTTGAATTTTTTAACCAACCCTGTACCTGCACATTTACACTAATGAATTAGTAATAAATAAAGTTGAAAGATTATGATAGCACATGATCACTTCCGCATGCTCTTCATTGTCATGAATTATCATAGTTGTCATTCGATCATTTATGATCCAGAATCTTTATTCCTTCACCTATCAAGAACAATTGATCAGAAGCAGTCAGGAGTGATCAGGAGTTATCAGAACTTCAATCATTTGAACTTTTTCCCTATCAAGCATGATCAGGAGCTATTATGAGCTTGAGTCACTTCAATTTTTCCGATCAAGCATGATTAGAAATTATCATAACTTAAATAATTTCAATTCATTTCTGATCAAGCATGATCAAGAGCTATTATGAGCTATCATGCCTAATCAGGCTCCATCAGAACTATTCATATTTATTCCTATGAGAGGAAGATTTTTTATTTTATTTTTTGCAAAGTAAACCACCATTTCTGGTTTTTAATTTACTCTATTTATTTATGTCCATCTATAATGGATCTAAGGACAGGCCATTTCACCTAAAGAAGAAAAATATTCCTTAGTAAAATACTCAATTCTTGCTTGAAGCTTTCTGGCAAGCTCCTCCTTTGATGCTGGTTTATGATAAAGTTTAAACCTATGCCCATTTACCAGCATTGTTTTTCTCTCTCCGTCTATAGTTATTAACTGAAAAACTCCATTATCAAATACTTGTGCAATCTTCTATGGCCCAACCCATCTGGTGTGTAGTTTCCCTTTGAATTCCTAAAACCTTGAATTAAACAACAATGCCCAATCATGTGCAATAAGTTGCTTACTGCGGATATTTTTATCAAGCCATTATTTCCTTTGGCCTTGAAAGATTTTAGTTCGGTGCAAAGCTTCAGTTCTCATTTCATCCAACTTATTCAGTTGCATTATTCTATTATTTTGTGCTTTAGTAAGATCTATCCCCACATTTACAACTATTGTAAGTGTTTCTAACTCAAACTCAATAGGAAAGATAGGAGTTTTTCCATAAACCAGCTCATATGGTGAAAATCTAGTAGTTGTCTTCCATGTTGTATTATATGCCCATATAGCTTTGGTTAACCTATCAGACCAATCATTCTTTCTAGATGAGACTATTTTTTGTGAGAATATTCTCTATTTCTCTATTAGTCACCTCTACATATCCATTTGCTTGGGGATGGTAGGGTGATGACTTCTTGTGTTGAATTTGATATCTAGCTAGAAATGATTGAAGCATCAAAGACATGAATTGTGGCCCTTCATCTGACACAAGTGCTTTAGGTGCTCCAAATCTTTGTAGAATGTTCTTGTATATGAAATCTGCAACTTTCTCCTCCTTAGCAGTTGGCAATGCTTTGACTTTCGCCCATTTTGTAACATAATCAGTACATAGACGTATGTAATGATTTCCCCTTGATGGAGGATCTATTGGGCCAATGAAATCAATACCACATTTTTCAAATAGCTCAAGTGACACTTGTGTCTATAGTGGCATCTCTTTTGATCTTGTAGGTCTCCCCATTCTTTGACGTTGATCACAATTTCTGATGTAATGAGATGTATCTTTAGTCATAGTAGGCCATAAATATCCTACTCCCAAGATTTTATGCATTGTTCTTATTATGGAGTAATGCCCTGCTCCTGGTTCATCATGAAATTCTCTCAATATATCATATACATCATTTTCTTGCACACATCTTTGCATTACATGATTTGGGTACATTTTAAACAAACAACCATTAATCCATTCAAATGAGAGCTTCCTCTAATCAACCTTTTTTCTGTTTTGCTGAAAAATAAGGACATTTCCTAGTGACTAAGTAATTTTCAATATCAGCGAACCGTGGTGAGTGAATAGATATTGCAAATAGATGTTTTTTGGGAAATGCATCTTCCATAGGTTCATTATTACCCTGAAAAACCATTCTTAATAGGAAGTCAGCTACAACATTATCCCTACCTGGCTTATCAACGATGGTTATATCAAACTCCTATAGTAATAACAACCATCTAAGTATATGTCCTCCCACAACAACTTTATTCATAAGATAATGAATAGCTACATGGTCAGTATGCACAAAAAATTTATATCCAATGATATAAAGTCAGAATTTATTTATAGCAAACACAACCGCTAAGAATTCCTTCTCAGTAGTAGTGTAATTTAGTTTTGTTTGATTGAGGTTTTTTTCTTACATAATATATAGCATGCATTGCTCCAGATTCATTTTTCTACCCAAGGATTGCTCCAATTGCAAAGTTGGAGGCATCTGCATTAATGTGAAATGGTTCACCCCAAACTGGACCAGCAATAATGGGTGAAGTTGTTAAAGCTTGTTTTATTTGATCAAATGACTGTTGACATGATGAAGTCCACAGAAATTCAGAGTCTTTCTTCAACATAGTAAATAGTGGACCCGCAATTTTATTGAATCCCTCTATAAACCTTATGTAATAACCAGAGTGTCCTAAAAAACTCTTTACATTTGTTTGACTCTGAGGTATGGGTATTTGTAAGATTATTTCAACTTTCTTTGGATCTACTTTAATTCCTTCTTTTGATACGTGGTGACCCAAGACAATTCTTTTCATCATCATTAGAAAACTCTTATCATGGTTTAAAGACATCATATGTTCTTTACATCTAATTAGGACTTTGTCTAGACTTTCCAAAGACTCCTCATAGGTTTTTCCATGGACCATGAAATCATCCATATAAAATTCCACACATGTTGTTAGGTCTGCAAAAATAGCAAAGACAACACATTGAAAGGTTGCAGGAGCATTACATAATCTGAAAGGTAAAACCCTATAAGTGAAGGTACCCCATGGACATGTAAATGTCATTTTATCTTGATCCTCTAAAGCTACTCGAATCTGGTTGTAGCCACTAAACCCATCAAGAAAGGAAAAATAACTACTCCCAAATAAATTGTCCAGTACCTGATGTATGAAGGGTAATGCAAAATAATCCCTCTTTGTAGCCTTATTTAGTTCTATATAGTCCACACACACCCTCCATTTCCCATTTTTCTTAGGTACAATGACTAATGGAGAAACCCATTCGCTATCTGAAATAGGATAAATAAATCCTACCTAGAGTAATTTTTCTATCTCTAATTTTACAAAGTCTCTCAATGCAAGTCTGATTCTTCTCTGAGGTTGTCTTATGGGTTTTGACATCCTCAGTATAGATGTGTGGGTGTGTGCATATGTCTGGATAGATTCCTCTCATATATGTATAGTCCCAAGTGAAGGCTTTTGTATTTTTCTCCAAAATTCCTTTTAAACTTTCCTCTTGTTTCATTGTTAGAGAATTGTTGATAAGTAGAGGTTTATCTGCTTGTACCAAGATTTTTTTTTTCTTTTCCTAAAGATTCAAGGGATCACCAATTAAATTGTTCAAAGGAAAAGGATGCGATAGAAGTTGATGAAGTAACTTAATCTCATCAAATCTTGTGATATTAGAAAAAGAACAACATGGTAGAGTTTCAGAATCACAAAAACCTACCAAGTCTTCCTCTTTTATGTCTACAGATTCCTGATACTCCTCAACATGCTCTGCCAAGGTCATCATTGCAAGGCCCCTTATTTCCTCATCTTCAGAATTAGGATCATCAATCCATTTTTTATTATCAGATGTTAAAGAAGGTTTTTCTGGTGGATACATAATCAATTCCTTCTATCTAATCCTGTTAGAAATAGTCATACTACCAGATCTAAAATCAATGAGTGTGGTTGTTGTTGCTAACCAGGGTCTTCCTAAAATAATAGGATAACCTGTCTTTTTCTATTTATTTTGTAAAATAAGGAGATCAATAGGATAATCCTAAGTGTCAATAGTGATAATCACATCCTCAATAATTCCTTCAGGTTTCATAATTGATTGGTCAACTAATTGTAGAACTGTAGTCATTGGCTTAAAATTCATAATTCCTAACTTTTCAGTTGTTTCGGTAGTAATAACATAATGGAGGCTCCCAAATCAATAAGAACGTTCTGAATTTTAATACCATTAATACAAAGCGTAACCACATGACTTCCTAGATCACCATACTTCTGTGGAATTAACTTCCCTCCAACTTGAATTGTAGGGGGAAATTTATTTTTCCTCCCTAGTGTCTTAACACACAGAGTCTTAACTACCTGGTTGATTTTTGGTATATCATGAATAGCCCTTAAAAGGGGAATTTCAATTTTTATTTTCTTAAGTTCATCAATAATCTAGGAATCAACCAGATCATTATTTTTATCAACTTGTTCAACCAATGGAACCTGATGAAATCATGAAGGGAATGGTGCTTATTTAAAATGATCATCCTCGATTCTTGTTCTATCTCCTTCACTAAATCTTGTTGTTGATCTTTCTTAGTTTCATCATGTTTCGATGGTATAAATCTATTCCTTAAATGAATATCTCCTAATTCAATGTTATTCAAATTAACTGTGTTAGGGTCAGCATTATAGGCAGGTTGTTGAGGTTTAACATTCCTAGGATTAGGAACTGGCTGAGCAGGTATCTGAGGCTGATTGACTAGTTCATAGCTTGAAGATTGGTTTTTTCTAGTTAACTGATTTTGATTATAGGGTCTCTTTGGCCCCTGATTCTACCATTGGTTATTTCCTTGATTAGGCTACCACTAGTTAGGTTGCCATTGGGTCTTATTATGCTACCATTGAGATTGGTTTGGCTACCACTGAGGTTGGTTCCATTGTGGATATTCAAGTTGTCCCCATGGTGGTACCTAAGGGTTCATCATGGGTGGAGGTGGAATTTTCATTTGCTGAGGATTCCACTGAGATTGTGGGTTCCATTGGCCAGGAGAATTCCATTGGTTACTCCACTGATTTGAACCCCAGTTAGGATTATTTCTAGGTTGACCAAAGGCAGAGTTAAACCATCTTTGTCCTAAAAAATTCAATTCCTCTTCTACTGGTGCCGGTTTCTTCAACTGCTTCATAATTTCCAGGAGGAGACTACATTTACCAGTAGAGTGTTTCTTTTCACATATCTCACATAGATCTACTTGATTAAGAGGACATTCTCTTAGTGGATGTTTATCTCTACATTTAGGACAGTAGATGGAAAAAGGTTCAACTATTCTTTTATCTAGCTGAGAATTGAGGTGAATGAGAATGTCTATTTTTAAGTTTGCAAGTTCTTCCATAACTTTAGAGACATCAGATGAGGAATCCTTGTTCCTTCTCCTATAACCTGGTCTTGTTCTGGAGTAATTACTACAAATCTCAATAATTTCCTCAAATTTTTGTTTATTAATATCTCCTCTTCCTATCAAATTTAGGGCATCTCTACAATCGTCATCAATTCCTTTTAGAAAGATAGATTTATTAATTTCTTGATCTAATCCATTTCCACACCTTTACAGAACAAATTGATACCTATTTGCATAGTCCTCTAGACTCTCGTCTTCCAATTGATTCATTTTAAATAGTTCTTCCTTCCTATCCCTGACTCTACAATAATCCTGATATTTATTTAGGAAAATTATTTCCATTTCATCCCAAGTGTTTATTGAATTTGCATTTAATCCCATAAACCATCGTAAATATGATTCCTTAAGAGTGGATGGAAATAATTTCAATTTTGGATTGTCGGATGTATAATCATAAGTCTAACATAACACTTTGAATTTGAATAAAAACTTATCAGGATCTTCCAAAGTTTTCCCATCAAATGTAGGAAAAATAGAGGGTGAGAAATTTTTCATTGGTGGCTCGTTTGCATGTACATTTATGGCAATGGGAAAGGAAAAAATTTTGTTAGGAAACTCCTCCTCCTAATATTTGTCTCCCATATTCTCTGACTAGGTGGAAAATTTCCTAGTGGAGGATGAACTCATAGTAATAGACTGGGATCCTTCCTAAGGAACCTCTTAATCTCTTCTTACAAATCTTCCAAGCTCGTCTCTTTTCTTGTTCATTAACTGGCAGAGAGATTCTTACCGACACATAAAGCTTATATTTTCTTTTGAAGTTAGATCTTCCCCACCAACGACACCAAAAATGATGGTATGAAGTTGATGTTGTCACAATTCCTACTCATTTAATCTCTTGAATGTCAACCCAGGGGTGTCTAAAGTTATTTGCGGTAAGAGTCAGGTCGATTTTGGGGGGGATTTTGTTGGTTTCGGCTCAATTAGGAGAATTTCGGAGTTATTTTTACTCTATTAGGAGCGTTTATGTGCTATATTTGTTTAATCAAAAGTGGTTATATACTATCCTTCTATTTCTTGATCTATTCTAAATAATCTTTAAAATGGAATTCAAACGGAGAGGTTTCATTTCAAGACAATTTAGATCATGAAAGAATGGAAGATTAACTTTGTCTACTCTGTTGAATCTTGAAATCTATTTAAAACTTAATTAGTTGCTCTAGAAATAAACTATTCCATTCCTCACTTTACTAAATTGACAATTAATTGTTCCTCTTTGCATAGAATCCATTAAAATGACAATTTAGACTATTTCAGACCTACAAATGACTTTTAACTAAGAAATAAACTATAGAAAGCATAAGGAAATTCGATTTTAACATAACAATGTGAAAATAGTAGAACAATGTAACTCTGATCTAAGATTCTTTCCAACTCACAACAAATGGAATTGTTCTAACTTAAAATAGTACGGAAAATAGAACATAGCAGTAACGAATGAACTTAACAACTAACAGGGTCACCTCCTTCAGAAAGCAGACTGGAAAAATTAAGTGCAGATTTGAGATCAACTTCCTTTTTATTTCTATAGAATGTGCCTAGATAGGGACGAAGTACAAAAAAAATTCTAACTTAAAACAAGAAAAGAAACTACATGAGAAAGTTCAAAAACTGATACAATCTACCCTCCAACTGTATTGGGGTTGGATATAAATATCCTTCTTTTTATTTCAAAAATAAAAGACAAGCGGGAAATTAACTTAATCCTAGTCTAAGAGATATCTTGGCGCATAGGAACATAATTGTGTAGATCCTCGTAATTGTCTTTAGTTGGCATTGAATTCCAGATTTCAAAACTAGATGTGCTCTACTGAAACTATGGTTGTGGTTGATAGATCCCTCATCCGAACTGATGATTCAATAGGAAATCAGTTGACAAATAACTCATTTGAGGATAATTCACACACAATTTAGTCATTCATCACTTTTAAACAAAAAACAGTTAGCATTCAATTGAGGAATAAATATTAGTTCAGTTGCATAATAAAGGTGTACTTGTCATGAAACATTCATATGTTAATCATTATATTAATCATGCATTTAACATAAATAAAAATTCATATTGATTATTCACATTTTAATTCTTTATACTTCATTAATTTCATAAATGGATACATAAAGGAAAACATTATGAGTTCTAAAGCCAATATATAAAGTATTAAAAAGGTATAAACTTAGTAATTATGAGGTCTTCACTGGGCCTCATCACTGGCAAAACAAGGATAGACAACTGAGATGGGGGGTGAATCAATTGTCATAGATTATTCAAACTTATTAAACCTTACTTTACTTATTCTCAGATCTGATGAAAGAACATTAACCATAAACAATCACCACATTAGAAACACAAAGAACACCAAGATTTTATACATGGAAACCCTATTAGGGGAAAAACCATGGTGGATGTCAGTCCACAATATTATATCCTGTTAAAAGTATAGAGATGAATAATGGGAATGCACATGCATTCAAGCACACTGCCTAGAGTTCACTGCTCAAAGAAGACACACTATCTTATAGAGACATTCAAATTAAAACCATCTAAAGGATTTGAACTGAGAAATTAGCTTCTGCAAAAGCATGATTACAGTTCTAATTAAGCACATAAGCACTTCTTCACACTTCTCTCAATCTTCTTCACACTCTGCTCTACAATCGAATGATTTGATCTTTATTCACACATAGCACTTGCACACTTTGCATGACACATTTCACACTTCTATCAAAATGAAGAAACAATCGCTCTTATATACCCGCTACATGGAATTACATCAACAACTTTTTCGGCCAAAAATAAAGTAATAGATGAATAAAAAAATTCGGCCCAATTCATGAACAAATCTCAATACGCACCAACCGAAGTCAGTCACAACATAATTAAGACCTAAAACAACATACTCAAACACACCAAACATTCAAAAATTAATCCACAACATGCTACAACCATCATGTCGGCCAAGAACATGAAAACCCAAACATGCAAAGTAAAAATCTCTAATCACGAGCACACTGATCAACATGGACGTGCAACAAAGATAGAGCACAATCTATAAACATCAATGAACATCATATAATAATATGCAATAACTCAAATTACCAGAGTCACATTCTCTTCTTCCAGAAACACAGAAACTCACAATGTGCTCAAATCTTGATGTGCACCTCTGAAACATCTGGTAGAAGCACTAGATAGGCTTAGCAACAAACCCTTTAATCCACAACTTTTGAATACTAACATACTAAACTTTCCAACACATTGAACTTCATAGCTTCACAGATATCCTTCAACATTTTTATTATAATTTTATCAATATCCTCGACATATACAGCCTTCAAGACACCAATGCTAATAGTGTTGACATCAATGACAACCACATATCAGAAAATCAACCACAACATCCAACAATCTCCCCCTTTGGCATTGATGGCAACACATGATGTGAAAAATACACCATCAACGGAACTAACTCTTCTTCCAACAATCTCCCCTTTACACATTGCTCTTCTCATACTATTCTTCTCCCTCTTACTTTTATCTCTTCCATAGTTTTTCACATTACTCTTCTCCCCCTTTGACATCAATGGCAAAGGTAAACATGCTCTAAATCACATATCTAAATCATCTGACTACTCCCCCTGAGTAGCAGCCACCACAACATCAATCTGGATTAAGATATGATTATGAATACATGGACTTATGCAAAGACTATGCATCTTAGTTCTAATTAGGAGGGGTAATCACCCCTAACTTCTCTCTAATATACTCAAAAGTTTCTTTAGGAAAATTTTTAGTAAAGATGTTTGCAATCTATTCCTTAGTAGACACATACTCTAGTCTAACTTCTTTGTCACTCACTTTGTCTCTCAAAAAGTGATATTTGATAGATATATGCTTTGTCTTTGAATGCAACACTGGATTCTTAGAAATGTTTATTGCACTTGAATTATCAAAAAATATAGCAATAGGCTCATCATACTCAATTCTAATATCTCTCGATATCTGCTTCATCCATATTACTTGAGTACAATTGTTTGCAGCAGCAACATATTTTGCCTCATTAGTAGATAAGGAAATGAAATTCTACTTTTACTTAACCAAGACACCAACTTCTTCCCCAAGAAGAAGGAACCACCACTAGTACTTTTCCTATCATCCACATCACCTACCCAATCTACATTAGTAAAGGCGCTCAAAGTAAGATCATCATCTTTAGGATACCAAAAGCCAAAATCAACCATCCCTTTCAAGTATCTGAAAATTCTCTTTACATCAGTCACATGGGATTCCTTTGGATCAGCTTGATATCTAGCAACCATACATATAGCATTCATGATGTCAGGTCTAGTCTGAGTCAAATAAATAAATCCATCAATCATTGACCTGTATCTTGTTTGATTTTACTTAGGAGAATCATCATTATGTGTTAACTTGCATCCGGTTACCATGGGTGTACCAACAGGCTTTGAGTCTTCCATGCCAAAAACAATCAGTAGCTCTCTTACATATTTGGACTGAGATATAAAAATTCCAATATCTAACTGAGTGATTTGAAATCCCAAAAATAACTTCATCTCTCCAATCATAGACATTTCAAATTTACTCTTCATTTCATCAGAAAACTTCATACACAAATCATCATCACCTCCAAAAATGATGTCATCAACAAAGACTTCAATAATCAATTCTTTATCATGATCCATTTTAAAATACATATTACTGTCAATAATACCTTTATTAAATCCAAGCTTCAACAAGTATTTATCTAGTCTGGCATACCAAGTTCTAGAGGCTTGCTTGAGTCCATACAATGCTTTCTTCAATCGTAAAACCATATCTCCTTTATCAGTTAGTTGAAATCCATCTAGTTTCTCAACATATAATTCTTCTAGCTCACCATTCAGAAATGTTGACTTTACATCCATTTAATGGACTTTGTAGTTCTTGAAAGCAGTATAAGCAAGAAACAATATTACAACTTTAATTCTAGCAACAAGGGCAAAGGTTTCTTCAAAATCAATACCTTTCATCTATGAGTACCCTTTACATACCAGTCTTGCTTTATTCTTGACCACTTCACCTTGTTCATTCAACTTATTCTGAAAGACCCATTTTGTTTTAATCACATTTTTGTCCTGAGGTCAGGGAACAAGAATCCATGTATCATTTTTCTCTATCTGCATCAGTTCTTCCTTCATTGCTTCCATCCAATGTTCATCTTTACATGCTTCATTGACATTGTTGGGCTCAATCTTGGAAATCAAACAATACTCTTATGTAATTCTTCTTCTAGTCTGCACACCTTTGTTCTTATCTCCTATAATCTGATCTTCAGAATGATTTAGCTTTACATACCTCATAATTTTAGGATTCTCTCAAACCTCTGGTTCTTTTGTTCTCTTTTTCACTTCCACTAGCCTCTCCTTGATTCTCTTGATTCACCAGAACAATTTGGACTTGATTATATGTCTAAGCATTTTTCCTTTTATCAGTACTATCAAGTTGGTCATCTGAATCATATCCACAGTATCTAGATGATCTAGTAGTGTCTTCATCAACTCTAACATTTGCACTTTCAACTATTTTCCTCAATCTTCTATTATAGCACCGATAGGCCTTGCTTTTAGTAGAATAACCCAGAAAGTTTCCTTCATCACTCCTAGCATCAAACTTGCCTATATCTTCATCTCTCTTGATGCAACATCTACTTCCAAAGATTTTGAAATATTTAACAGTAGGCTTATAACCAAACCACATCTCAAAAGGAGTTTTACCAGAATTACCATTGACATTTACCTGGTTGATAGTATACACAGCAATGCTTACAGCTTCTCTCCAATGGATATGAGGTACATTACCTTCCAACATCATAGATCTAGCAGCATCTAGAATTGTTATGTTCTTTCTCTCTACAACTCTATTTTGTTTAGGAGTCCAAGGAGCACATAATTGTCTCTTGATTCCATGCTCTTCACAGAAAGAATTAAACTCTTGGGAAGTGAACTCACCACCTCTATCTGACCTTAATAATTTAATCTTCAAACCTATCTCATTCTTAGACATAGCTTTGAAACTTTTGAACTTCTCTAATGCTTCATTTTTTTCTCTCAAGAAAGCAACCCATATCATCCTAGAGTAATCATCAATAAGCAACATAAAGTACCTTTCTCCTTGTAGACTTTTGATTCTGGAGGGACCACACAGATTAGTATGCACCAAATCCAGTATTCCATTAGAATGATGTTGTTTTCTCTGAAAAGAAACTCTAGTCTACTTTCCCATCTGATATTCCTTGCATATGGTTTTATTAAGCTTCACTAGCTTAGGAAGATCTCTTACTGCTTGAGTGGAGCTTATCTTGAAAATGTTATCAAAATTCACATGGCACAGCCTTCTATGCCATAACCAGATTTCATCAACTTGAGCAATTGAATAACTTTCACCAGCAGCACTCAAGTGCAAAATATTACCTCTTGTCTTTGTACCTGAAGCAATTATATTTCCAAAACTTCCTAGTATCCTACATTTTCCGTCTTTGAACTGAATATTGTATCCTTTGTCGACCATCTGTCCAACACTCAACAGATTATGCTTCAAGCCTTCTACATAAAGGACATCATTAGTATTATGTTTACCAACAAGAGAAATAGTGCCTCTGCCACAAATTACACCAGCATTGTTATCTCCAAATCTTACAACACCACCGTTGTACTTCTCCAAGCTTACAAAATTGTTTTTGTCACCAGTCATATGATGTGATCATTCGTTGTCAATCACCCACTCATCCTTTTCTTCAATTCTAGTTGCAAGAGCTTTCTCAACATTCTTATTACTAGAAAATTCAATGGACACCAGACCATTTTCCTTGATAGCAATGAATACCCATCCATCCTCATTTCCATTTTCTTTATCAGATTCTTCATCAATAACACCTTCTTCAGCATAATAATATTTCTTTTGAAATCTAGGCTTATCTGGTTTGGACCTAGGAACTCTTTTAGGACATCTTGATGCAAAATGACCTATCTTATTGCAAGAGAAGCATTTAATAGGAAACTTTCCTTTGTACTTACCTTGTCCTTTGGCTTCTATTTTCACAATCAGTGCTTCCAGCTCTTCTACCTCTCTTTCTTCATCTTCAATCTACATTTCATCTCATATTCATAATTGAATGTCTTTCTAGAACTTTCTCCCGAATCATATCTCTGTTTGTTTCCTCCAGATATAGTAGCTTTAAATGAATATTATGTCTTAGGGTTAGACTCATCAAATTCACTCAACTCAAAGGAAGCAAGCTTACCAATCAGCATATCTCTTGCCACATGTGTTAGTATCTTGAGCTCTTTAATAGTGTAAGCTTTCATTTTGTAAGAAGTAGGAAATGATCTTAGCACTTTAGCTACAATCACTTCTTCATCCAAGATTCCACCGGCACATCTAATACCCATCACTAGTTCATTTACTTTTTGCATGAAAGAAATAATGTTTTCATCTTCGCCCAGTTTCAAGTTTTCCCACTTGCCTTTCAGACTTTGTATCTTAGCAACTTTTACTTGTGCATCTCCATCATACAATGTTTCTAGCTTCTTCCATATATCATGTGCTATTTTCAGATCCATCATTTTTTTCATCTCTGAATCTGTCAGAGCACTCAACAATGCTTCTATAGCCTTGATATTTGTTTCAGCTTCTTTGATCTCATCAAGAGTAGAGGGACCATTCTAAGGAATAACATATATGTTCTTTGTAATCTTCCAGAAGGGTTCACCAATGAACTTCAAATGACACTCCATTCTATCCTTCCATAGAGAGTAGTTTTTTCCATCGAATCTAGGACTATCCTTCTTGTATGATGCCATCTCAGATCACCTCAAACTATTAAACTTCTTCAGAGGAACTTGCTCTAATACCAATTGTTTACAAAACAAGGATAGACAACTAAGAGGGGGGTGAATCATTTGTCACAAATTATTCAAACTTATTAAACCTTACTTTACTTATTCTCAGATATGATGAAATAATATTAAGCATAAACAATCACCACATCATAAACACAAAGAACACCAAGATTTTATACATGGAAACCCTATTAGGGGAAAAACCACGGTGGATGTTAGTCCACAATATTATACCCTGTTAAAAGTATAGAGATGAATAATGGGAATGCACATGCATTTAGGCACACTGCCTAGAGCTCGCTACTCAAAGAAGACACACTATCTTATAGAGACATTCAGATTAAAACCATCTGAAGGATTTGAACTGATAAATTAGCTTCTACAAAAGTTTGATTACAGTTTCGGTTAAGCATAGAAACACTTCTTCACACTTCGCTCAATCTTCTTCACAATCTTCTTTGCAATCGAATGATCTGATCTTTATTCACACATAGCACTCACACACTTCACATTACACACTTCAAACTTCTATCAAAATGAAGAAACAATCACTCTTATATACCTGCTACATGGAATTACATCAACAACTTTGTCGGCCAAAAATAAAGTAATAGATGAATACAAACTGTCGGCCCAATTCATGAACAAATCTCAATGTGCACCAACCAAATTTGGTCACAACATAATGAAGACCTAAAACAACATCCTCAAATGTTCCAAACATTCAAAAATTAATCCACAAGGATCCACAACATGCTACAACCATCATGTCAGCCAAGAACATGAAAACCCAAACATGCAAAGGAAAAATCTTTGATCATGAGCACACCGATCAACACGGACGTGCAAAAAAGATGGAGCATGATCTAGAAACATCAATGAACATCACAGGATCATACGCAACAGCTCAAATTACTAGAGTCACATTCTCTTCTTCTAGAAACACCAGCTATAGTAACAGAATAACTGTAGGAACACAAAAACTCACAACATGCTCAAATCTTAATGCGCACCTCTGAAACTTTCGGTAGATACACTAGATAGGCTCAGCAACAAACCCTTTAATCTGTAACTTCTAAATACCAACATACTAAACCTTCCAAGACGTTGAACTTCACAGCTTCACAGACAACCTTCAACATATTTATTATAATTTTCTCAATATCCTCAAGACATATACATCCTTCAAGACACCAATGCTAATAGTGTTGACATTAATGAAAACCACATATCAGCAACTCAACCACAACATCCAACACCTATCATTCCTAAGAAATGACTAAACACGCTATGCCTAGGGTGTACTACTAGCAAGGTCACCCTTATTGGAAAAGGTACTTCCACTAAATGGGTTGAGGCTTCCTCTTGGTTACCTCCATCACATGATACGACCTTAGGTGACTTCCCCCTTGATGTTGCTGACATATTTGAGAATAAATCCCTCTTCATGATATCCATTACATCTTTGTTCAAAGAAATCAACCAACTGAAATATGCCTAGTATACCCACAACTCATTGACATGGACCAACAAGGACCACCAATTATGGATTTATTCAAAAATGTTGAAGCGATCTCAGAATTCATGGGACTTCATGACAACTTACCATGGGTAGATCACAAAGCAGGTTTTGGCATAGATCTAGACACCGAAGCATACTATGGGGGGACGATTGAATCCTTTAGTTGCAAAATAGATGAAATGTAACTAACATGCAAATCTTTGAGTGACACTATGGCACTCTCTGATCCTAAAATAGTAAAAACAAAGGATGCATCCGATGGTGAAAACCTCTCTAAACTGCGCAAGGATGAGGGATTCAATCTCCCCCTTACCGCAGTGCATCCAGAGAATTCAACGGTGCTAGCAAAAAAATCTACTTCATTCAATGTGGGAATAGAAGACGCATCCAAGATCACTTTCTATGTTGAATCCCTGTTGGATGAAGAAAAACATAACCTAGCATCATTCTTAAAAGAGAGAAGAGCTAACTTTGCATAGTCATACACAGATATTTGGAGGCTTGATCTAGGAGTGGTTGTGATCACTTAGCAGTTTATCCTGAAGCCAGACCAGTCAAGAAAAATTTAAGGAAGATGCACCCTCAAATAGCACTCTTGGTGAAACTAGAGTTACAAAAGCTTCTTGACATTGGATTCATCTGACCGATAGATTATTCTAAGTGGGTTTCAAATCTTGTACCAGTCTCAAAACCCACTGGGGGCATCAGAATCTACAATGATTTTAGAGACTTAAATAAGGTATGCCCAAAGGATGATTTTCCTCTTCCTAACATCGACCTTATTGTGGACTTAATAACTAGGCATGAAATTCTATCACTCATGGATGGTTTTTCAAGCTATAATCAGACCATGATCACCAAGGAGGATCAACATAAAAATGCATTCACTTGTCCGTGGGGAATATATTGTTGGAATGTGATGCCATTCTGGTTAAATAATGTAGGAGCAACCTATCAAAGAGCAATCACCCTCATCTTTCATGACATGATCCACAAAATAGTCAAATATTATTTAGATGATATTTTGGCAAAATCAAAGAAAAGAAGTGAGCACATACAAGTCTCAGGACCATCTTTGATAGACTTGAAGAGTACAAGGTACGACTGAATCCAAAAAAGTGTGTCTTTGGGGTTACATCAGGGAAACTTGTTGGCTTCATCATTTCACAAAGAGGGATAGAGATTGATCCAGCAAAGTTAAAATCCATCCTCGACATGGAACCACCACAAACACTGAAGCAAATGAGAGGATTACAAGGTAGGTTGTAGTCCATCAAAAGGTTCATAGTGCAGCTATCAGATAAGATCCACCCCTTTTCGTATCTTCTCCATAAAGTAATAATTTGCAAATGGGATGAGAAATGTGATAAAGATTTCTAGAAAATCAAATATTATCTATTAACACCTCCAGTTCTCATGCCACTGATTACAAATAAACCATTGATCCTATATATCTCAGCAACATTGGCAACACTAGGAGCTCTTCTGGCACAACATGATAAAAATGGAAAGGAAAGGGCTATCTATTACATCAATAGAACCTTGGTGGGCTATGAAATGAACTATTCGCCCACTGAAAAAGCATGCCTAGTAGCATTTTTTGCTTCACAAAAATTCAGACACTACATGCTATCACATCAAATCAAGCTCATTGTAAAGATAAGCCCACTCAAATACCTATTATCTAAAGCAACTCTCACTAGGTGAATGGCCAAATGGGTGATGATCTTAAATGAATTTGACATAGAGTATGTGGAGCACATGGCAATCAAAGGACAAGTGATCGCGAACTAGCTAGCATATGCACCCATCTATGCAAATAACCCTTTGATATCTAAGTTCCTTGATAAATCAATATTCCTAGTCAATCTCATAAATCAATGGAAGATTTACTTTGATGCATCATTCACCCAACATGGATCAGGAGCGGGTATTCTTTTCATCACCCCTCAAGGTGATTGCATTCCAAAAGCATAAAATTTATCGTTCCCATGTAACAACAGCATTGTTGAGTACAAAGCCCTAATCATAGGTCTAAGGATATCAATTCAATGGCAGATACAAGAGATGAAAGTCTACGGGGAATCACAATTGGTTATCAACCAATTCAATGACAACTATCAAACTAAGGATGATAAGATCACTCCTTATAAGAATATGGTAGATAATCTCAAGGACCTTTCCATATATATAAATTTTGAGCAGATTCCTCGCATAAATAATAGAGTAGCAGATGCCATGGAAACAATTGGATCATTGTCGTACATGTTGAACAATATCCTTCAATGTGAATTCTTAGTAGAAAAAATTCTCATACCAACTTTCGAAATCCCTGAATCTGAATTCGCATGTGTCATTGTTGGTCTTGGATCCCTATGGTATCATGACATATTTATCTACCTTAGCAAAGGAACCCTCCCATCTGATATCATCTCAAACCCTAAAAATACCTTTGTCAAAAAGGCTTCCCTACCATCTAATATTCATGATCATATCATCTCAAGACTTAACTGCTTTAACAGAAGTACATGATGGCATATGTGGTTCCCACTCTAGAAGTATGACTTTAGCTAATAAATTATTGAGGACATGGTACTAGTGGAAAACTATGGAAAAAGAAGCTCATCAATATGTGTAGAAATGTGTCGAGTGTCAACAACATGGAGATCTAATCCATGCTCCAGCTCAGGAATTACAACCAATGATTACACCCTATCCTTTTTCATAGTGGGGACTTGACCTCATAGGAAAAATCACTCCAACCTCATCTAATGGACACAAGTTCATCATAACAGCCACTGAGTACTTTACCAAGTGGGTTGAAGCCATCCCTATGACCTACATAACAGGGAATAAAATTGCCAAGTTTATCCTGTATTACCTAATTTTTTGTTATGGTGTTCCACAAACCCTTATCTCATATAAAAAACACCATTAAAAAATCATGATGTGAAAGAGCTATGTCAAATATTCAACATCCAACACCAATTCTCTACCCTGTATTATCCCTAGTGCAATGGTCAAGATGAGGCTGCAAACAAGACCATCCTTAAAATCCTAAAGAAAATGGTCAATGAAGTTGGTCGTGATTGGCATTTGCAGTTAAATCCCGCTCTTTAGGCTTATCGAACCAGTATCTGCACACCCATAGGTGAAACCCCTTTCTCCTTGTTCTATGTATCAGAATCCATTTTTCCTATTGAGTTTGAACTCCCATCACTACGAGTGTCACTGTAGAACTTGATCACTGATGAAGAATAAAGAGTCTCTTGATTGAATCAACTAGAATTTTTGGATGAGCGTCGTCTTGATGCCCTCAATCACTTGCAAGTGTATCAAAACCAACTGAAATAGAGCTATAACAAGAATATCAAATGTTGGTCTTTCCAGGTAGGGGATCTTGTCCTAAAGCATAATCAAAAGAATCTACCAGATCAGGACAATAAAGGAAATTTTGAGCCTAATTGGTTGGATCCCTTTGTCATCACAGCAAGCTATGGACTAGGATCATATCAACTATTAACACCTAAAGGTGAACCCTTTTAGGATCCAATGAACAACTTGAATCTTAAAAAAATTCATGCCTAGTCTTGAAGGGTATAAATCTAAAAATGCAAAAAAAAAAAATGATCAAAATCCAAAAACAATGAGAAAAAGGATTGAAAAAGTAAAGAAAAAAATCGTCCTCTAGTGAAAACCACTTCGGTGGCACTTTGGGCAAGTACCTTAGTGAAAACTTGGCAAACAGACGCCTTGCATAAATAAAGCGCCTCCATCTATTCTTTGACTCTTTATCCTATCATTATTTCCATCACCCATTTGCATCCTTATCACAGCTTGATGTTGTGAAGTATCGTATCCCCTTTAGTACTACTTGGCATATTCCTAAGGTTAGTTTGTCCTGCCTATATCAAGGTAGTCTATCATGTCACAATATGGGAAATTCATTATGGATCATATCAAGTTCTTGTATATCTTGAGGTCATTGGAAATCTCATCAAAAAATCCAAAAACATTGGTAAAATGTTCATTAGGAAATGGGTGATCCCACAATAGTGGTTTACACTTTCTGGGAGAACCTAATTTTTATTGAAATCGCATATTTTTAGAAAATATAATGATTTAAGCCTTGAAAAGTTCCATTTAAAGGATTTCAATTGAAGAGGGTTTGATCAAACCACCTTAGACCAAACCCCCTTGGATATAACCCAGCTAGTTTTAAACCATACCTATAATGGAGTCTCCTTTACACCTAATAAAATGCTAATAAAAAACCACTTTTGATTTACCTTTTGAGGGATCAAATGAATTCATTTCAAATTTATTTTTTGAAAGTATGTATTCCTTATTATAAGCTTCCAAAAAATTATAATTTTAATTATATTTATTTTTATTTCTTGTCAATGTAGGTTTTTCCCCGAAAATCAAGCTCTATGTTCTACACATGTGGAAAAATAGCATATTATCACAAAAAAAGTTGAAAAATATCAGTATACTAGATATTGCTGTCCTTGATCCAACAAAAAAAAAATCGAATTTCAATACACACAAAAAAAGTTATGTTTTAGCCAGTAAATCATGTCTAAATTGTAACTGGTTTGACTTTGAAACTTAATTAAGAAAATAATATTCAATGAAATGCTATGAAACCAATTCCATGCACTAGATATCATCGTTACAAATCTAAATTTGAAAAAAATAGAATATTATCCTTCATAAAAAAAAATTATGTGTTAGCCAATGACACCACTCTTTAAAAATGGTGTTTACTATTAAAAATAAGTTTTCGAAGGAGATAGAAAAAGAAGTGCAATCTGATTCCAAAAAAATTGAAAAAAATATGTTTAGAATCTACAGACAAAATGTCACAAATCACTAGTTAGCATAATCTTTAAATTCCTCATGGTTTAGCCGCTATAGGGGCCCAAAAGTGAAGATTTAGTTAAAAAAAATCAGTTCAATGTCTAGTTTGGCCAAAAAAAATTAAACCAGTATTGTGGGATCACCCAAATCCAAAAACATTTGCAAAATCCTGTACATCTAAAATACCAAAAACATTCAGAAAATTGTAAAGGAAAAATCCTAAAACATCCAAAACATCAAAAAATCATAAAAAGGTCGAACATCGAAAATCCAAAAAATAGTACCCTTGTCGAACTACGTTGTCTTTGTGCTTGAATGTAGGCAAGGCCATCATTGATGTGCCCTAAAGATACCCTAGGTCATTCCTTTAGGAGTCTGTCATAATAAACTGGCATTCCCTCAATTGTTCATATCTCATTTGTTAATAAGTCGAGTCAGCCAAACTGTGTGGTCTTTGCATTTATAACATCAGCCCCCAAGGCCCCTAGGATAGGTCTTCTAGGTTAGGTTCTTGGTCAAAACTCAGAAAATCCTTAAACTTTCAGAAAAATTGTAAAACCCTAAAACATCCAAATATCTTCAAAATCCAAACATTCAAAAACTCTCTGAAAATTCTCAACACATTCAAAATCTCAGAAAATACAAAAACATTTGAAATTTTTGAAAACCAAAAAACATTTGGAAAATCTCATAAAACCTTAAACAACCTCAAATAATCAAAAACCAAAACATTCACAAAAACTTTCAAAAAAGACCAAAACAACCTCAAAACATTTTTAGAACTCCAAAAACATTGAAATATTCTAGAAAACTCCAAAACCATCCATCTCATTTCACTTTCACCCACAATAAATCTTCATCCATAATAAATCGATCATCACCTTCAACCTTTGACAAAGCAAGTAGAAAGAAAGTGTAGCGAGTCGTAAAGTGAGAACCTAAGTGTCAAAATCTAAAGTCTAGATCATAGGTAAATGTGTTAGTGGAATTTGTATCAGCGGCTTATCATAAAGCCCATCATCATCCTAACATCAAAGAAACCACCTGATCAACATGTCCTAGAATGTATCCTTCATGTGATGGATATCAGTATCAGGCCTCAACCTTAGCTATATTTAAACGGGCAAGAGATATAGATAGCAGTGACTGTTTGTCTTTGATCTTTTCTTCTAATTTATCTTAATGACCCATTGCGAGGACCTCTCGATGATGTCTATCAAAATAATTTAGAGAGAAAGGAATGGGGCATCGATCATTATCTTTCATTTTTTGTGCTTGTGGGTATTCTTGTAAAATAGTCTTGGCACATACTTGCTTGGTTGTGTATAGGAAGGTTGTTTAGGTTTCGTTGTTGACTATTGTGTATGCTTTGGTCCAATTTATTCTAAGATTCTAACCTACATTCCAATGAGGTTTCCATATGTCAAGATGTGAACAAGAACTATCCTATTTGTTTGTAGAGTTAAAGTCCATTACAATAGATACAATGTTGTCCTGGTTATTAGTACCTTGATGCATCGTTTCTATGTGTTATATCAAACAATAAGGAACAAAAGAAAATCCCAATCCCAAGATTTGAGAAAATCATCATCATGCATTCATTATCATCATCCATTCATCATCATCATCATCATGCATTTCTCATCACCATCTCTAATAAAGTCTTGATGGATCATAGACTTGTTGGATAGTTTGAGGCAATCATCAAAATCAATGGTCAAATCATCTTGTTTATTCTATCTTCTCTTTGCACTAACCTGGTATCATGATAGTCAACAAAAAAATCATCAATGCATCCATCCCACATCCATAAATCATCATCATGCATACATCTCATAAACATGGCATATCACATCATACATCCTGCATCATCATTATCATTTAAGTTGTGATGAATAATATAGATTTTTTATTCTGAGCATCTTAAATTGTTTCATCACATATCATAAACATGCATCGCATATCAAATCATAAGCATAAACATATGCATTGTCCATCCATGCATCCAAATGCATACATCATCACATCATAAAATTGCATAAGAAAATACACAAACAATAATGCATCCATAACATTTGCATACATAATCATAGCATAATATATGCATATCATATCATCCATCCCATAGCATATCATGAAAAGATACTGAAAAAGAATTAACATTGCATCCATCCATAGCATTACATCGCATATCATTGCATCATCGCATAAGCATAAATAAATTGCATACATACATGATAAAATATAAGCATATCATATCATATGCATCCATACAATTAAAAGCATGAAACAAGATGAACACATCATATAGAATCTATATCGCTATCATATATATATCAAAAAAATGAATGTCATTGTACAATATCTAGATCAATGTATGTATATCAAACATAAATATAATATCCACAAGAGGCTATCAAAAATGAGCCCATGAATGTATATTTGTGCAAAGAATTGAGAAACAAATCAAAAAAAAAGTGTTTATATAATCAAGCTAGCCCTGACAGTTGCTCCCCTCTCTGGCATGTCTCTCTAGTTGATCCTCAATCCTAGGTCGTGCATCACTCCTCTATGAATATTCAATTTTTCTGAGCACATGTGAAACATCTCTATGAGAATGCATCCTATAATAGGTTGCCTCAGTCATAGCCTCTCGGTATAGCCTAGCGGATATAGTCCTACCCTAGGTAGTTGTTGTCATCACCTCTATTTGTTGGTGGTGGTCGATCTCCTGATCTCTCTCAGCAATCATAGCCTGTACCAACTATCTCATGTGATCTCTCTTTATTGTGATGGTTGTAACTTGATGTTTGGCCTAGTCTTTCTCAACAGTGATAACCAAAATCTATTGGTGGGCCTAATCCTGCTCACTTGTAAGAACCTACACCTACTGTTGTATCTATTGAATTTGTATCTCTAAGATCCTATGGTGGTGGTGGTCGCATTGGCTATTGGTGCCCAGGCTGCTGTTGAATAGGACATTTTTGAGGAGGTTGTTGTCCCACTGGAGGTTCCCCTGGAATCTATCCATCTTGGCCATCCTAGCCACCATGTCCTCTACCCCTGCCTACTCCCCTCCCTCTATAGCTCCCTCATGGAGGAGCACCCATTGGATCTGTCAAATTACACAAGGGTGTAAACTAGGCATCATATGCAAGGAACATATGTGTGTTCACCTGACCCTTGTCATATGCCCATGACTTTGTAACCAACTTTTGAAACCTCTCAACCACCTCAGGAGTTGGGATTGTGGGTCCCCATATGGGTACCTCTCGGGTAGATCTCACGAATATAGCTCTGTAGGCATCATCTCGCATGTCTTTCTGCTCACCAAATTATCGATCCACTATGTCTAGTAGGTATCACTCTATGATGGTGTGCTCCCAACTCTGCATGTACCAGATCTATCTAGCAAAGTGTAGTTGTTAAACGTCATCATACAACGTTGGCATATGTAGCCAAGGTCGCCATCTAAACACTGTCATATCATCAATGACCCTATACCAGTATGGGAGACCAAGTTGCCCTATGTGTTGTTGAGTGATGGCACATCTGTACCTCCAAATCATAGGATCATCTGGATCAACATTGGACATCTGTACAATCAAACAGAGCACAACAATATGCTCCCAAGCCAAAATATGATGCAAGGTAACTCCTATTCCAATGGCTATGTCATCATAATAGACGGATTCATGCATATCATGATATAACGAGGCCAACATCACTAGCCCCCATGCAAAAAATTTCCTCATGTATAGCATCTTGTGCCATACCAAACCCCATCCTAGGTTGAATCCTCTGCTTCATCGATCTAGAGTGACCAAACCTGAAATGATGGTTGCAATAATCAATCAGAAAGTGGGAACGCGACCTTTGTACATCTCAAGGTCGATTTGTGAAGTGGATAAAATGATTTCCTCAATCTCCACCACCTTGTGATAGGCATCGTATCTTATGTCAACATCATAAATCACCCACTCGCCATGTATCAACAAACATAGAATCTACCATACATCCTCTAATGTCACTGTCACCTTGCTTGTTGAAAGGTGAAATGATGAAATCTCACTGTGTCATCACTCGTACAGTATAGTCATCATAGCTAGATGTGTCTGAACAATGGGCATATATGCGAGGTACCATAGGCCAATCTCTCCTGGTGCTTCTGGCACAACTCAGATAAATAACCAAGTATCTCCAAAATTGTGGGTCAGTGCTCATGAGACATCAAAGGTTGAATGACCTCCTGCACTCATGAAGTGCACGATGTCAAAATTCGAGAGAATTTGATTCAATTTGGAATTTTCAACTCAAAAATCACAATCGTGTCACTATTTACAATAGCGTCGCTATATTTAAAATTCCAAATTGTGATGCCCGAAGGAATTTCAAATTGCAAATCAAAAATCGTGTCACTATAAACATATGTGTCATGATTTAAAATTTGGAAACCCTAACCCTAATTTTCAAATCAGGAAGTGTGTCTCTATATAAATATGCATCATAATTTAAAATTGGAAACCCTAATTCTAAATTGCAAACTATGTCGCCATATACATATGCATCGCCAAAATTTATTTTAGTATCACTGATTCTCAAATGGGCATCGCTATAGTCACTATATAGAGATGCTGCCAAAGTTTAAATTTCAAAGAGTAATAAATGCATCAAAAAGTCCAATTTCAAAACATTTTTTTGATCACATACCGATGGTCCTGTGCTTGGAAGACTCTGGTGCTCTCAAAATTGATTAGAAATGTGTTGTGGAAGCTCTCGTCATGCCATTTCGTCAAAGGATCAGAGCTCAAACAACAAGAATCTCTAAGGTGTGAATGCACAAATAAATTAAAAGTGACCCTTCTTGGCTTATTTCTACATCTAAATCAGGGTTTTTTTACCCTAATTTAACCTTCAAGCTAGGGTTTATCATCATTTTCACCAATTTTTCCAATCTAAAGATTTTTTTGAATTTTCGACATGATTCTTGCATCCCAAAACCTTTCTAGACCCCTAAGGCAGCTTTTCCCCTTTGTCGAGAAATCAACCCAAAATTCAACGATTTCTCAAGGGGGCAAGGAATCAGCTTAATCCTTCAGCAATAGGGCATTTAAAAATCAAAAAAAAAAAATTGATTTAAGCACCAATTTTTCATCTAAGGAGCATCAATCTTTGAATTGAAGCAGCATGTACCTCGCTTCAAAGAGGGGCAAAATCTAGACACTAAAAAATGTCCTTAATGATATTATACACTCGAATCAGGTATACTAACAACATTTCCTCTTAGAACCCATCCTCTTTTCACTTAATTGATTAAATGAGCCTAGCTATTTAATTAATCACATCATTTTCATCTATTTAACCTAATTCATCAAATTGGGTTAATTCACCCCCTTTCACGCTAACATTTCATCTCATTAAATTAAATAAATCAGAGTATTTAATTTAATTCCCTAAGTCTTCCCATTTAATTAAATAACCCTAAGTTATTTAATTAAATATCATTTCACCTTTTCCCATTCATTAAATCATTTAATTTAATGAATATCACTTTAATTCTTCTAATCCCCTAATTGTATGATTAAACCTTGTTTAATTTAACAATTATCCAATTAATCCAATTCCTCTCATTTGCAAGGGAATATTCACATTTAATATTCCCTCCCCTTTTGCTTAATTAAACTTTGCTTTAATTAGCAAAATATCTATTTTCTCACCCATGAATATTCCAAAGAATATTCTTTCTCCTCCATTCACTTGAAAAAGGGAATATTCTCACTTGGCTTCAAATGCAAGTTATCTTGTAACCTCTTGTGCAAGTTAACTTTTGACCTCTTAAATAGGTCAAAAGTGTGCTTGTTTGGAAGGAATGAGAACCCTTGATTAAGTCCCATCTTGCATTTTCACCTATTGATGAGAACCCATGATCCATGCCTCCCATTTCCTCCATTCTTGACCATTGATTAGTTTTTTCAATCTCAATCCTCCATTTCTCATTTTCTTTCCTATAAATAGAACACTATTTGGAGACAAATTCATCCATCTTTCAATTGCAAACTTATGTTGTTGAAATCACTCACACTCACACTCACACTCATAATTTACTCACATTTAGCATATTTTAGTTCATTTTTAGTTGCATAATAGCTTTAAGCTTCCATTAATGGCTTTCATGCATCCATCTTAGCTTGTTTATAAATTAGGGTTTGAATCTTTTAGATTAGAATCATCTTAGATTAGCTTAGAAATTGCATATTTAGATCAATTTTAGCATAAAATCATGTTAATTTAGCTCACATCATGTTCAACTCAACATAAATCATGTTTTTATCCATATATCACAACAGTTTCATTGATTCTCTTCAATAGAATTGATTGAAACAAGCTCACTGATCATGGGATTGGGAAAGGATCGTTGTTCCGCATCAACATGATGCCAATTCCAAAACGGGATAAGTTTAAAATGGGGTAGAATAGACATTTCAATGTTTTTATATTTAGAATTCTTCATTTCAATAAATGTTTATTTTATCTTTTATTTGAATTATCTTGTTTGAAGATTGACTATTAGTGGCTACGTCATGCTTTGATTCATCATGAATCAAGTTTGATCGGCCCATACTAGTATCCTCAGTCGATAGGTACAACATCATAAATCTCTATCATTCATGAAATAACTCTTCTTGACATCATCAATCTTGTCATTGAAATGAATTATGGGTCTACCCTCTTAATTAAGAACCACTCCAATCATCATTCCACTTGTATCACAATCCACCTAGAATGCCATTGTAAAATTTGGTAAGGATAGTACTAGCTCTTAAGTTACCTTTTTCTTCAAAATCTCAAATCTCTTGACTAGTTTTTTTGTCCATTTGAGTTAATTTTAATCCTTACTCATGGTTTTTGTTGGAGCAGCCAAGATATGAAATAAAATTCAATGATATCTTCCACAAGTGAATAATAAGCACAAAAGTTCATGTCTATCAATAAAAATAAGTGTCAAATGTACAATGATAAGCCTTGCATATAAAGGCAAGGAAGAGGAGGTTGAAAGGTAGGATTGAACATCTAACCACCCCTCCAAATGTGCACATTCTCCATTCATCATCCTTCATGTGTATGCTACTACACATGGGTTAATAATTTCCCTAATTAGTCATACTTCTAATAGTTCATGCACTTTCTTGTTCACTTAATTATTTTCAAGGTTTAATCTATAAGTACATCCCATATGATAAAATAATGTCAATGCATCCTATGTTGTATCACAGGTGCCTTAATTTTTCAAATCCATCATCACCTATGACAACAAGCAAGCATCCCATGCTACTTGTCATCACTATCAAGGGCATAAATATAACAACATGCACAATCCTTAAGGCTATTTTCCATAAGTACACAATGATTGACTCATATATAAATAGTGAACAACTAGCAACAAGAATTGGATGTAGCACTACTACATTCATCTTCCCATCACCTGGTTCACTAAAACTTACTCTCTATAAATGCATCCCAACTAAAAAAATGAATTTGAGTGCATCGCGTACTACATCATGGCTCTTATATTTTTTTCCTTGGTTTTCTGCACCAATTTTTATTATGGTAAATCATCTCTTGTACTAATTTTGATCATCACTAGATAATATGTAAGTGTAGTGACACACATTACATATCAATAATAATATTTTCATACTCTACTAAATATTTTGAGTTAGTGGATCCTAACATCTAGTGCATACAATAACACTATTAGAATTTAGTCTAACATAGTCTAAGGTAGCTCCTAACATCAATCACCTACATGGTAATGGTGAAGTCATATAATTCATATCATACCATGGGTAGATATTAGCATCCATCACCTCCATTCTATTGGAGACAACTAGCTAAACCCTAAGATATGGCAATTATCCTTGACATCTATCACTTGCATGGTATTAGTGACAACCAACTAGACTACACCTACATCGTATCATTCCTTCACCTTCGTGTTATTGGTGAAAACTATTTAATCCCTAAGATACAATGGATAACACCTATCATCCATCACTTACACAATATTAGTGATAGTTGACTATCCACACTTGTATCAAACTTGATTCTGACATGAAGACTCATCTTACAACCAAGTGTGCATAATCAAGATATCACAAGGATTCATAAATATTGAACAAGTTAACCTAATTATATGCAACATAAAGTTATCCATAAAATTTTATACACATAATCCTATTCTTGGGGTCAAATTTATCAAACATATAAGAATGGCATTGGACCCACATGAACTAGTATTATACAAACACATAAACACAAACAATACTAAATCATAAGTAATCAAATTCTATTCACTGTATTCAATTTCTATTCAAAAACACATTATTTATTAAACTAATATTAAGTCCACACATGTAATATTAAACAATATCATAATTATAAGTGCATAACATATTGTATAGTACCAATCATAAAGTTTAGCATATCATTATCCATCCAAGAGATATAAAGGTAGAAAACAATATCAAATTTAGTAACACCTACTATTAATTTCCAACTATTGGAAAAGTGGTCATAAGGAACTCTATCCTAATCTCAACACAAATCCAAGTATGTATATATAAACTAGCTAGACTACTTGTACTTAATATGAGTTGTTTGCACTATGAGATAATAATGGCTTAATTCAATATTTTCATCAAATATATGTTAGCAAGTTTCTCTAACTCTCTCATAGCCATTTCATGGCCAAAATTATCATGTCCTTATTTTGAAAATAAGAAACCTCATTAAGTCTTGAGGATAACCTATACAGGCGCATGTACTTGTCAATGATCCAGGACACAAGTTCATTGTGTTTGACACATTAACTCCAATTATTTTAGTTCAAATAATATTAGAGGGATTCTCACACATTCACATAAAGACCTACCATAATGATAATGACTAAAATTTTATCTAAGCTTGCAGTAGATTTTGAAAATTTAAATACCACAAACTTCATACTAGGTAAGCTTGTGGTGGTGGGTTACCTTTCATTGGCTCAAACCTATATAGTGAGAACATTTTATTGAAAGGATGAGATCACAACCATCTAATGCAAATCTGGCCTCAAGCTAAAGCATATTGAAAAGGGAGAAAATCAAATTTAGAAACACCTCCAAACCCTAAAGTAATCCCATAAACCCTTCCCCATGAACTTGGGGACCACAAGAGTATCCTTCCCCCAAGGTCTACCTACATACTTTCTTCCAAATAGATCAAAGTCCCATATATTTCTCCTCACAATATTCTCTCAGGGGACATACACAAAATTTCTCATACCTAAGATTTCATAGTCACTCGAGTAACATTACTAATTGGAGTGAAATAGAAAGAACACTATAGTAGGAAAACCATAAAAGGGTTTAAGACCAAACAATGTAACAAAACACCATTTACCAATACCTAATCTAGGGCCATAACTCATAGGTTTTTATTGATTACTATTTCATATCCCAATAGGGTTCCTTTAAATGATTCCCAATGGTTAATAATGCTTAATGGTAACACTACAACAAATCCCTATGATTTGCTCCATTTTTTTCTTCAACCCACTGTTTTAATGTATTTTTTCGCAATTTTTTGAAAATGTCGGTGCTATTTATCAGGATGGCACCATTTTTGGCATTTATTGCGCTGATTAGTACAAGTCAATGCTAATTTAGGTGCTAATTAGCACCTAAAGTAATGTCGTATTTAGCGTCAATATTAGCTTCGAGTGTAGCATTGCCTTGATCTCCGCCTTTAGCTCTGAGTTTAGCTTCAATTTTAGCACTGTGTTTAGCTCTGGCATTAGCTTTGATTTTAGCTTCAGGTTTAGCATCAGATTAGATACCCCTATGTTGAAGAGACTTATTTATATGTCTCATCGATGATGTAAAATAATGAAATGTCAACAAGATACAGGCATATCGAAGAGAGAATCACTTATATCACATCAACAAGGTATATCTACAAGTGCTTGGTGAAACACAACTCTTGGATATAACAAAGTAATGTCGATGAGACATTGAGATATCGGTAAGACAAATAAGATTGTCTCATCGACACTCTTCAAGTAATGATCAAAAGCATACATTGCTATTCTGCCAGGAAGGTGAGCAACATATGCAGTAGAGCAGTGTTCACCACAACCCTGCAGCAAGAAGCCTTGAGCAAGGCGGTAGTGCGGTAAATAGTATAAGGGAAGGGAAAAACACCGCTATACCGCAATGATAATCACGTCTCCCCGACATGGTAGAGTTACACCAATATATAAATAAATACCACCGAAGGAAAATATCGATGAGACAGTGGCATATCGGCAAGAGATATTAACTTGTCTCATCGACACCGGCAACCAACATTAGAGGAATATAAGATCTAATGTCGATGAGACATTGAGATATCGGTAAGAAAAATAATAGTCTCATCGACACTCTTCAAGTAATGATCAAAATCATACAATGCTATACCATCGGGAAGGTGAGCAACATATGTGGTAGAGCGGTATACACCGCAACCCCACAGCAAGAAGCCTTGAGCAAGGCGGTAGTGTGGTAAACAGCAGAAGGGAAGGGAAAAACACTGCCATACCACAGCGGGTATAATAAGAGATGATAATAGTATGGTAATCATGGCATCATTACAATTTAAAGCACTAAATGTAGAAAATCACATCAATTGCCAAAATTAAATTCTATTAAATTATTAAGAGTTGCCAAAACTAATATGACTGAATACCACACTATCCAAAGATAATTGAGTTTTCCCAATATTGCACTGTGCACTAGTGTGGAATGAGCTAAGGATATGAGAAGAAGAAGTCTTGTAAGCGTGAAATACCCGGGTAACTGCATGAAAACTCTCTGAAAGAGCTATGTTAATATAAAAAATATTTCAAGGTTTTGTCATCTGAAGCCATAGTAGAGAAAATTGAAACATGCCTCCTAAAAGAAAATGATCAGAAGTAAAAAAAAATTGGCCTAAAATTAAAGATTAAGAAACCTAAATTAAAGAAGAAAGAACTCCATCCTAAAACAAACAAATCAAAAGTAAAAGAAAGTCAGCCTAAAATTAAAGATGAAGAACCAAAAGTGAAGAAGAGGCCACTCCATCAGTCCATATTAGATATACTTCCAAGGTCTACTAAAGAGGGTAATAAGAAGTTTCTCGTGGACACTGCATAAAGTTGTAGGGATGACCTCATTTCCAAATCTGGATGGGACCTATTTTGGTATTTTTACAGTAAGAGAAATGAGAAGATTTTAGTGTCAAATGCTTGGATGTTGGATATAGCAAGGTTGATTGTCCCAAATGTGTTTGTTAATGTAGAATTTATTAAACTTCTAGCCAAACACTATCACTCAGCTACCAAAATAGTAAGGTTTCTAAATAGCACAGTATTGGTAGAAGTAACCAGAAAATCCATCATTGAGTGTTTTGGCTTAAACAAGCAGGCTTTGACGAAGATAAACCTGTAAAAAAGTGAGGAGGATTATGCTAGGTTAAAAAAGACTTATAGAAGTGATGATTTACCCCTATATATGAAAAGAGGCATTGGTAACAGAACATTCCCCATCTCTACTACCACTACTGAACCATTTAATGTGACAAATCTTTAGTATTACTTTGTGAATACATATTTAGCTCTTTGCCAAGTGTTGGGGATAGATGCTCAAGATAAAATGCCAATAGGCATAATGATGATGGCCATGAGAATTCAAAACCCTGAAATGAATATTGAATATGACTTTGCTTCATACCTTGAGAAGGCGTTAGATGATGAATTCTCCCAAGTTATAGAGGATATAGCATCAGTTACATTCAAACACTATTCCCTACTGTGTCATCTGATATTATACCAGAATAGGAACCATTGGAATAAAAGAATGGACTTGGCTATAGTAGATGAGCAAGGGAATCCCACACCTGTCCAGAAATGGTGTTATATTTGGGATAGTCGATGCAATAATTCAAGCTTTGTTGTATTCTATGAAGACTTTGTACACAGAATCCTTCGAGTTCTTAGGTATGCAATACCAAGATTGTCAACTAAAATGTCACAGCTAGTGATACCTTTGGCTTTAAGACCAGAGCAAGGTCATACACACAATTTTGGAGATTGGTTCTTCCTCCCAGAAGTTACAATAATAAGATTTTATGGATGCCCTGTTACTCCACACATACTACCAAAATTTGTGCCCCTCAAATTATCATTTCTTGAATTTCTGTGGCAAATGATGTGGATGGAGAAATATGTAATGCAAAATCAGAAGAAAGGTACTTTCCTGCCAAACCAAACCAAGTGTGAAGATTGGATTGTAGGCTCAAACACTCTAGAAGAGTTACAGTATTATTTGAAGACAGAATATGCATTGAAATTTGGAAAAGAAAGAGCCTTTGACCCTGAAAATCATATGAACAACATAAGGCGCAATCTTCTTACCAAAATGACAATGTCACACCAAGTGGATTTTGAAGAAGATGTCATAAGGAACAGCATTACTTATAATGATGTATTTAGTAGAAGGAAAAAATGGGAATATATGAAGAATCTTGAAGAAAGGACGAAGCAGAGGTCCAAGGATTTTGTAGGATACTTTGTTGAGGAAAAGGACCCCATCAAGAGGATAGAATTGATAATTGGTAGATTTGAAGACTTGTACAGAAAGAAGGAAGCATATCTCAAATAACATGATAGTGGTGCAACTACAGTGCATACCCTAGGTGAAACCTCTAAGCCTCCCATGGAGCAGTTACCTACCAAAAGATAGAGGACAGGAAGTATTGAATAGTTAATACCTTATGAGGATACTGAAGAGGTGGGCAATACTGAGGAAGTGGCTACAGTACTACAGTCATTGATAGGTGATATTGAATTTGATCAACCCATCCTTGAGACCAGTGCCCATAAACATGAGGAAAGGATGGGTGATGTAGAAAAAACAAGTATAGAGGTACATGAAGATGAAAGGGAAATTGTAGCCAGGAGATTCATAGAATATGATGAATTCATTAAGACCCCTGAGTTTAAGGATTTTTGGATGAAGGTGAAGATAAAATAATTTCAAGAGGATGGAATCAGTTGAAGTAGGAATTGAAGAATCAGAGAAAAATGAAATGGTAGCACAGACTTTCCAGGAATTAAGAGTTGACAACATTGACATTAGCCCCTAGAAGGCTAGAGAAATGGTCTTGAAGATAAATATGCTCATTTTCCCTGGCTTGGAATTAAAGAAAATGTTTATGCTTGATCAAGTGTAGGCTCAGGAAGATACAATGCTAGTTGTAGGATTTGACTCTGATGAAGGTGTGAGTGGAACTGGGTATAACCCAAAGATTGAAACCCTGGCCATATGGATCAAACAGAAAAATACACAAAAGCCAAAATTATTGGATGTAATTCAAGGGATGAAAGGGGCAGTGATGGTAAGGACAATACAAGATACCACCCCTTTGGAGGTAGCCACAATTACCATGCATTCGACCATGTTCACTCGAGCAACTGTTAAGGGATTAGAAGATAGATTGAAGGAGTATGAAAAGGAACGAAAGTTCCTAAATGATGAAGTTAATAAACTGTTCATGGAGAATGTCAAATTGAAAGAACAATTAAGAGGATCAGGACCCTCACAAAGCAAGGAGATGGTGTTATATAGTCCTCCTATTGCTCCAATGGATATTGTGAAGAATATTTCTGCAGAACAGGTAAAAACTCCGGAGAAGAAAGTGGATGATGTAAAGAAGGCCAGCAATCAAACCCAGGATGAAGTGAAAAGAAGAATTTGTGAAGTTATGGAAAATATTCTTGAGCACAGGATAAAATATAGAATGTGCATGATAGTTATAAAACACTTCAGCAGGCAATTGATCAAATAAAGTCACATATGCTTGTATTAGATCCTTTGTTCAAAAGGTGGCAGCCTATTCACCACACTTTGGCTAAGTTATAAAAATTTCTACAGAGAATTCTTAATGCACCCATAGTACTAAAGCAAACTAAACAAACTCTGAAGATGATTACTGATGAATTTCAGTATATACAAGGGTTTGATAAAAATATTGTAACATGAATGGATTTATTGCATACCTGGAAACAGTGGTATATACCTGAAATCGTGAGAGATGGTGATCAGTTAAAGGACTTGGATAAGTGGAAGAAATAATTTAGTCAGGTTGTTCATAAGTGTGTTACTCATATACAGGAGGATGATGATAATAGTCTTCCCAGCCTAAATCAGATCATGGATGGGTTGATTGTTCTTGATGTGGGATACATAAATTTTGTCAATGATACAAATGCATTACTAGATAGGTGATGGAAAACTCATCTTTTAAACATGCAAAAGATCCAAGAATATAAGTGGCCATCAAATTTTACGGTGTATTAGTGGGAAGAAAATTATTTGGTTATAGTAGAATAGGACATTAAGGCGAGAGCATTTGGACATTCATCATGGAGAGGAAGACTTTTCCAAATCAATGATCATGGGTCTTCTACGTTGAATAATGGAACCATATGTCTAAATGTCTTAAGTCTTGTTATTTCCTTAATTATGCTAATTAAATAGTTGTTAGTAAAAGAAGTAGTTATGAAAGGTCGTTTCTTTTTGTAAAAGGCATGTAGCTTGTTGCTTCCTATATAAATAGGAAACCAAGGCCTAGTTTTAAATTATCATCATCATATATTATTTCCAATTTGAAGACTTATGTTATTTATATTTATCAATTGAAGCAATATAATGGAGAACATCTTATTATCAGATATTATCCATGACTGTGTTATCATTCTATATTTTTCTTATGTTTTCCATACTTATTTCTTCTTATATTTGAATGAATATCAGTCATTGAGCCTCAATACTATGCTTGTGTGAATGAATATGCTGATACAGTAAAGCATTTATTATGGATGTTGATAGAGCTGCTAAAAAAATTAAAAATTTGAGCTTATTTTGCCTTGTTACATTTCAACATAAAAATGGAAACTATTTAAAAATAATAAAGTTAACAAAGTTGCTTATTTAAGTAATTGTGAGTTATGTGCATTAATATTTTATTAGCTTTTGTGTCTTCACGAACATATGTTGATACAAAATTAATGGAAGAAGCATCCAAGTAATCCTAATTTTTTCTGCCAACAATTCATACCAAAGATTGAACAATTTAAGGATGTTGCAATAGGTAATTAAGGATATGATGATGATGATATATTCTTGTACTTGTATATTCTATGAAACATTCCTTATTTTCTATGAAATAGTGTATATATTCTTGTACTTGTAAATATTATTTTTCTATTATGTCTATTAAATAAAACAGAGTTTGAATAAAAAATGTTTCACCAAACGAGGGATGTCGGGCTCCAATGGGTGTTTTCCCTTTATGGATACAGGGAAGGGTTTGTCGGATCTGTTGCGCCAGGCTAAGGTTTCGCAGGGGATGCTCGGTGTGTTGGAAGTGGATGGAACATCCAGCAGCTTCGGTGGCTTTGGCGGTGTTGGCAGCATGAAGGGAGATGCGTGTAGGAAGGATGTGAGCTACGGTGGCACCCCGACCACAGGGATCAATGAACAACTGCAGGGACATTAGAAACTGTCAGCGGTGGGAAGGTTTGGTGCGGGAAAGGAAGAGTCCAGATCAGAGAAGGGTTGGAATGGCATGGGCAAGGAGCCACTAGAACCCAGATCCGAGCGGCTTTCGAGCCAAAACAAGTGCCCTAGGGAGGTGAAAGGAGGGGTTCAATTCTCCCACCCAGTGTCGAAATCAATCATGATGTATTTAGCTGGGGAGCTGGAGCAGGAAGTTATCAGTAATGAAAGGGTTTTTTCTAGGTTGGGGCTGATTGGAAGGTTCAGGGGGTTCTAGCCAGGATTGACTTACCTCCACCAATGGATCTCAAAATTTTGGAAACCTCTTCTGGATGGGTATGTTTAGATCTATCCAATGTCCAAGGGGTTTTTTATTGTCATTTTTGAAAAAGAAATGGACAGAAAGAAGATCCTCTGTGATTTTCATTGCGACTAGAATGATAAACATATCTTTATGTTAAAGCCATGGCATTTGGGTTTCAACCCAGCCACTGAAACTTTTGAGTGTATCCCCATTTGGGTGAGACTTCCCAATCTCCCTTTGCAGTTCTGGTTTGATTCTTATTTAGAAGCTATTGGAAACTCTCTAGGGAGCTTTTTAATGGTGGATGAGGATTCCTCAAATCTTTTACATTCGACTTATGCAAGAATCTTGGTTGAAATGAATGTGTCCAAGGTGCCTCCGGAGGAGATTCGGTTGAAGTATTCGAAGGGTTGTTGGGTGCAGCCTTTGGACTATGAAGGGATACCATTTAGGTGTAGAATATGTCTTCAAACAGGCCATATGGCAGTTGAATGTGCAAAAACCAGAACTAAAAAATCAGCTTCTTGGTGGAAAGATGCCTCCGCCCAGCACTACACGGTGGAGAATCGGGGGGATAACCAAGGGAACCCACAACCTAAACATACTGTGGAGGGAAATCAGGCAAGTGTAGGAGATGAGCCTCAGATAAGAGAGGGATCAAGGCAGGATGGGAAGATCCTAGGACAGGAGGTTAAAAGGAAGGAGACACAGTAGGGGAAAGTGGCCCCAATACAGGAGGAAACGGTGGTAGAGAAGAGTGATTCAGAAAGAACAAAAAATGGGGTTGCAACACCTGAAGGCAGAGAAAAGAAAGGTGAGATGAGCTCAAATGAGTTAAAGGGTGGAGTTTGGATGGCTTTTGCACAGCAGTAGCATGTTGGTTGCAGTGAGGTAGATGTCTGGAGGAGCCCACGAGAACCTCTTCTGGATTGGCAACGGGAGGCAGCAAGGATGGAGGACGGCCGGCAAACAGTTGTGGGAAAGAAATCAAAGAAGGTGAAAAAGAAAGAATTTGCAATGGTGTTGCATTCTCAGTCCAAAGGTAGATTTAAAACAGTTTCAAGCTCTTGAGCTATTTTTGATCTCTGAGGTTGTTGGGTCGAAGTATGCTAAAATGTAATTTGGTATTTTCTTATGGCTGGTTGGGTTTTTGCTAATGTTGGGAGGTTTGGGGTCTCGATGTCAGCATGGTTTTTATTTGGTTTTGTAAGGTCTTTCATCAAAGTTGTACTAGCTTTGTATTTGTATTCTCTTCAATTTTCATATCAATAAAATAATATAACCTTTTACTGATCAAAAAAAAAAAAAATTGCTTCACCCTTTTTTGTAAGTGAGTATGTGAATTATTGTTTAAGGAAAAATCTTACAGTGTTTACATTTTTAGTTTACTAGTTTCAAAGCTTCATTTTCTATGTATATAAAATTGTATGTGCTCTTTATCTCGAATGACATAAAACAGTAATATCATCAGAATCAGGGTTTTCAATTTCAGCACCATCATTGTCCACACTTTTCATATCTTGTTCACTTTTTAAGTACAATCATCAAATTTTATTTATATTTCTTGTCCCAGTTAATCTTGATTCCTTTCAACACAACACAGTAGGTTGCATGTTAAATTTCAAACATTTTCTTTGCATTTTTTTGTATATATTATTTTCTCAGTGCATCATTATGTAACAACAATTTCACTTCTGAGATATACAGTAAAAATAAATGAAAGCACATGTTTTCTTTGTCAAGGGAAATGTATGGTGAATACCCTATGTCTTTCAAATAAGTGTGCAAGCGAAATAAGAAATAACTGATTGAATCTGATTTTCTACTATACAATTGTTTTTTTATGTGCTTTTTAATTTTTGCATGTGGATTACCCTCAAAAAGAGACTACTTATTTTTTCTTAAATGAATCCTTTACATTTCCTATCTACGAAAGGAATTTACTGCTTGACAACAGGTTCGTGAACTTCATAAAAATTAAGATTGGTGTAAAAGGCCATCCCCGCAAATGTTGTTTGGTCTAGAATTATAATGGAAAATAAAAAAGCTTGCTAGGAGAATAAAATAGGTTTTCAATTGTCCAAGTACAACATAATATTACTGAAGCATTTCAAATTTTAGGCCATAAGAATCATCATTTTTTAAACATGGATTGCAAATAATTCTGAAAATTTAGAAGTCTTTGTCATTAACATTATTGTTTGCTACAATATCATCCAGTGTATCAATGTCAATGTTCATATGTTTTTTCAAGTATTTAATATTATCATCATCATCTTGACCTGCATCATCTTCATCATCATTAAAATTTGACTATAGACCATCTATATTGTTACCAAATGTGTTTGGATCATCATTTTCTATACCATCCATATTGTTGTCTTCCATAACATCATCAAACTCTGGATTATTGTCTTCTTGTGCCTAAACATAACCATCTTCAACATCATCATGGATGTCAATTTCTTTGATGTTCTCTAATCCCTCTCTCTCACTTTTTTGGCCATCATTGTTTTGCTCAGTATCCACTAATGCATCGTCAAATACATGCCTTAATCTTGGATCATAATGTATGACAAATATACATTTCGAGTCCAAAATATCTTCATAGAAAATACATGCACATGAATGACATACATATATTAGACATTATATAAATTGTATGAACATATATACATCAATTGAATAATGGAAAATTATTTTATAGACTACCTTTTTAATACAATAATTGTTATAAAACATAATTTTGACAACATAGTTTATAAAACATCAATCCACACTCATTTATTATTCTTTGGTTTTCTGCCCTTAAGAACATCCTTAGGGAGACCTTGTTCTTCCCTCTTCTTTCACGCAGGAGTGCATTTTAAGAAGGGGTAATCAATCAATAACTCATCCCCAATGGTAAGGTCCATAATAGCCTCAACCATTATCAATCTATCAACCTCTCTATCCATATCTCCATATTTATCATTTATAACCTCAACAAAATGACAATTCAGTCTTACAGTAAGGTCACTTCCCTTACTACTATTTATAAATCCTGCAATATTTTTGTGTGTGTATGCACATCCATCTATATACATAAGATGACCTCTATTCATTTCTTTTCCAATTTCCAATTGGAGACGATGTGTATACATATTTGAATTTAGACCATATGTTGACATGCTAGGCTTATATTCTACTAGCCTTCTCCATTCACCACTATAATATGATGGACCCTAATATGGCATTAATCTCCTAGTGGTTTGTTCTGAATTATTTCTATGTTTGGATCCCACATGTACATTTTGAACAATAAAGAGGCCTAGATTTTCTCCATGAATATTGGACGATCGTATCATGTAGCTATGTCTCCAAAATTGAAACACCTCATACACTCTAGGTAGTTCTTGATCACTAGGCCAAGCGCAATATAGTCGACGATCATATGTCTCTTTGTAAATTGATCTCAAACTTAGGGGCAAGTCATCATCTCCATCACATTCATTATCATAGGGTATGTAGTCCACCTTCCCCTTGTCTTTAAGCAAATTATGCATCTTCACACCGGTTCTTGTTCTGTTACTTGTTTTCATCAATTCCTCATCTTTTGAGCTGGTATATTGGCACATATTTTTGTTAGATGTATCATCTGATAAATTATCATTGCCCTTTAGGCTGGAAGTCGGTGATCCAAGAAACTTTAAACCAAGAAATTTAACTTGCAAGTATCCATTAAGAAAATATTAGTTATTTAAATAATATAAAACAAGTTTAAATGAAGTATACATGTTATTTATATCAAATTGGAAAATTCCTCACCACAATTCCTATTGGATTTGAATCAATTTTAGGAGGCCTACTACCGACTAGAAGCTCATCATATATGTAATGTCTTTGTACAATCGCTTGTTTGAATTGTTTCTTTCCACGACATACATAATATCCACAAACAACAGTTTTCTCAAAGTATTCATCCCATGTACTATAGTCTTGACCTACCTCTTCTTTAGTGCAATCATTTGTTGTTTCCGTAGTATCCATTGTCATATCCTCTTCCACCCATTGTCATCTACGTGATTTAACAGTTTTAGGTCCACGTCCACATACATATCTTGTTCTTTTGCTAGTTGAGAACTTAGGCTCTGCATTTGCTCCAATCTCCATCTAAAATAATCAACAACATGCATTAATTTATGTCAAGATTGGATAATGCATTATAAATTTCAATAATACTATGAAAAAATATGGAGGTATCACAAAATGCCATCAGATCATTTTTTCCTAAGTTAAGTCAAAATTTGAGTACCTGATGTCTCGCTTCATCCATTATGTCCTCATTTGATATGACACGATCTGTTGCCATGGCCTCGTCTCACCCCTATAATACACAACATAGTAAATAATTTTAGTACACCAATTATATCATTTGAACGAATATGCTATCCAACACAAAACCTCACTTTAGTCATATATTTGACATATTGATATCAAGTTTTGGCTATCCTAATTTTCAAACTTTTCCCTTGATCATAGAATCACATTTAATCACCATTCCTGTGCATTTTCAACCAATAATTTTGACCTCAGAGGCCTCATGGATAAAAAAATGACTTTATCTCCTCTATGTTGTAGCATTTGTGAATTCATAAACACCTTCCTCCATTGGTTGAGTTTGCTTTCTCTTCTTACCTCTATTGTATCTTCAGATTTTGTTGTCTCATCTATTTCCACCTATTTTCCTCTCAATGATTTATTATTTCTACATTGTCCACATCTTCTCTCCATGTCCTCCTCTGTGAATAAAAATTCCACCACAAAAGCTTTCACTACACTACCGCCAAGAAGGAAAAAGAAACTTGCAGGATCGCAATAAAAACCGCTCTACCGCATCGAGATGATGAAGGAGCCGCGGGACAGCGATGGTCACTGCATGCCAATGGTAGAAGACTTGCGAGACTGTGGGAGTCACTGCAACACCGCTAGGAATAGAAGGAAGACTTGCATGCCACTATAGAATCTTTCACTACACTACCACAGAGAAGGATGAAGCACCTTGCGGGACCGTGGTAAAAATTGATCTACCGCACCAAGCTAATGATGGAGCCACGGGACAACGGTGGTCACAAAAACAAGGTAGGAGTTGGAATTATTTATAACACTATGGATCATGTGATACACAACAATGAAAATAGTCACTATACAGCAATTATTGGCACTAAATTAGGCGCACTTGATGTCACCTTATACGTCCCAAATAGATTAGATTTAAAGCCAAGAGTCGGTGCTAAAGTTGGTGCTAACTAACGTCGACTAATGAATCAAAATTGAAAATTTAGAACTTTCCCACATGAAGGAAGAAATTAGATGATAAAAAAAGAGAAAAACACTGCATGAAGGAAGAGATCAAGGCGCTACTATCAACTGATGAGAAATTCAATTTAGTTTTTGACACGCCACGTGAAGGAAGAGAGCAGGGTGCTACCAGCAACAGATGAGAAATTTGATTTAGTTTGTGACACCATAGGTAAGCTTACAGATTATTTTTCTTGGTTGAATTCATGATTGTTTAGTGCTCTTTGTATTGCAATTCGTGATTGTTTACTAGTTCGTGGCCTAACCAGTCTAGGCAACCTCTAAATTATCCCATCATTATAAATTGTAAAACCTTTGAGAAACCAACAAAAAAATTTACCCTACCCATTTAAGCTTTGGCTCAAAATATTATAGCACAAAGTGAGGATGCCTTTGTATTCTTTCCCTAACCTAGGTATCAAGGAAATAGTGGACTGCTTGGAAAATCTGGGAATTGGGTCAGTCACTGTTGAGCAACTACTGAAAATAAACGTAGAAACTGCTTGGTTTTGCCCAACCGTGCCATAGTCACCGATGCCATGACAAATTCATGCAAGATTGCATTATGAAAGAGTTTTCATGATAATTTTATCAACACTGATCATACCGAGTGAACATATTTTCCCTAGGTTATCAACACTAAGCAAACCCAATGAACATATTTGCCCACAAAACAAAACTTTCATACCACAAACTGGACGAAAACTTTCATACCTAACACTGTGTACTTCGTTTGCCTCCACAGACTAGACAAAAATAATTTTCCCTAGGTCACCTCAAAATGTCAAGCAATGGAGGGAAGTGAGCATTGTCAGAAAACTCTAGCCACAATGAGGTAATTCATTGTCAATTTATAGATTTGTAAATGTTTTCATTGTTTCTTTGAATTTTACTTTTTAGTATTTTATTTCTAACTTTAAAAGAAGAAATATAATTTAAAAATATATATATAGGGACATGAGACTGAAAAAGATAAAGATGAATTGGCTTCCATATTGGGGGTAGAGGCAATGAACAAATTGGTTAATGTGGACTAGACAACACTTGCCAGATACATAGAAAAACAATCTGGTAATGCCCCTCAAACATTACAAACAAATCAATTGTGTCAAAGGGAGTCAGTTGATTCCCCAACCAGTCCTGGATCTTGCAAAATATCCAAGAGGAAATCAGTGACAGTAAACTCTAAGAATGTGGAATAGGGAGCAGAGACTTCCACTCCTGGGACATAGACTTCTTCCACCACGCCATGTTTTCAATCTTGCATTGGTAGCTACAATAGGAAGATAGAATATGAGGTGGTTTCAAGGGAATTCTGAATGATGGATGCTGGGAAAACATTTGTGAATAGGTTGAAGGAATCATTCCTTCAATAGTTCAAATACCATCTACATTTTACATTCTCAAAGATACCCATGCACCTAAAAAAAAATTATCCATGACATGGAGAATGAAATTGGCACAGGTTCATCTGTAAAGAAGATAAAGCTATGAATGTCTCAACACTGCAAGAGATTTTGGTGCAACCAAACAAAGAAGATAAAAAAAATCCCTCCTAAGCTAAGGCAGAAAAAAGGCCAATTGATGTAAGTGTGAAAGTGTGGAAAGAGATTGTAAAAGCATATGAGAAGTATGATGCACAGAGGAAGTCCGGTGAGGAGAGTACACAGGTATTTGAATTTACTAAAAATATTATATCAAAATTATTAAACGATATTTAAACTTTATTTGTGCATAGTTAAATTGAATTAGTATATGTTTCAGGACAAGGCCTCCAAGACTAGGCTTGAGAAACTTCGTGCCACGCATCGCAGTGGCTAGAAAGGTTTACAGGCCTTGATTTGTACATTTGTGAGTATATTTAATATGTTAAATGATTTTTATTTGTATTTCCTTGGAAAAATTAAATGATTTCATATTAATTAGTTTAACTAGTCCATGTGCCATGTTTTGACAGGAGGAGAAATATGGTCGCCATCCAAAGCAATTTGAAAAGAATATGTTACAAAATAAAAAGTGGAATGATTTTATAATTTGGATGGAGAATGAGGTATCAATAGTTGAGTTTCAATAACTTAGTTGGATATTGTTGTGTTAATATGTCAATTTGCATCTCTTATATTGAGTTGTTTATTAGTGCATAGGATGAGCAAATAGAGCTCAAATCTTATGATTACAAGAAGGTCGTTTATGTGCATGAATAAATAGTAGAAGGATGTAGATGAACTCAATTCATCTAAATTTATGCCTCTTGGCAGGAAATCCTCTTGAATCTCTAATATCAGGTGTCTGAAACATCCCTGTAGCTTTTACCTTTTGTTGTCTCCTTTCCTCTTCATTGTTAGACTCGTCTCCTTTTTCCTTATCTACATTTCTAGCTTTGGCTTCTAATTCATCCCATGTTTTACCTTCATCCTCTTTAGAATCTTCTTCTTCTTCATCATCCTCCTCTGACTCCACAAGAGATTCATCTTCTGAACCTTCCTCATCTGATTTTGATTCCTCTTCTCTATCGAAGGGTTCATATCCTTGATCTAACTCTTCTGAATTATCAGAATCAGAATCACTAGCTTCCATATTCAAAAACTCCCAAACAACATCTTCAATAAATTTATTTGGATCATTAGTAATAGTCTTCAAAATTGGCTGCCAATTCAAGTTCATTCTGCTTTCATAATACTTTATATCCATGGAGTTCATCCATTCCTTGATGCCATCAAGTGAAGATTGAGGAATGGTGTACATGCGGAGTACATCTCGCTTGAAGTCTTTGAAAACAATAGCCATATCAAATTCCTTTTTCCCAAGTCATACTCTCTCAAGGTTAGCAATCTCAATCTCACTAATAGTGATTACTAAGAAAGGTAATTCCACTAACTCTACCAAATATTTTACCGTAGGAACAATAAAAGCAGAGGCTTTGAAAGGAACTCCATGAAAACCAAGCTCTTTAAATGTTATATCAAACTCTAGTTCAAAATATTATAGATGAGGCTGCTCCCATAGCTCTCTTACTGGCTTGACAAATCCTTGAAACTCTGCATTGATATTATTTTTATTGTCCCTCTCTTGTTTTTCTTCCTCAATTTCATCAGGATCATACATTGACCTTCTTGCCCCTCCTAAATTTTGGACCACATCCATTACCTCCACATAAAACTAGACATCCTTGGTCTTCTTGGTTCTCACACCATGATATGGTTATGCAAATGAAAATGAAGCAAAGTAATCATCTCCTTCTTCATTGGTTGGAAGAATGCATGCTTAATGTTTTGCTACATAATATCATCTCTCTCTTATTCTCTCATGGTTGAATACCGAAATTCATTATGGTGGGCCTCCAAAGTTCCAGTCATCTTTCTTCCTCTTCCACCAAATGCTAGCCCGATCCACACGTCTACCAGCCTAATTTCCTTTGTTTTTGAAAGCTGAAGTTTCTCTCGAGTCACCAGTGTAGCTCTCTTTGCATTTTTAGAATCTTACATTGCTACAGGAAATTAGCACCTAATTGATTAACAATCTCAATCTCACTAATCGTGATTACTCAGAAAGTTAACTCCACCAACTCTGCCAAATAGTTTATCGTAGGAACAATAAAAGCAGAGGCTTTGAAAGGAACTTCATGAAAACCAAGCTCTCTAAATGGTACATCAAACTCTAGTTCAAAATCTTTTAGATGAGGCTACTCCCATAGCTCTCTTACTCACTTGACAAATCCTTGAAATTGCATTGATTTTATTTTTATTGTCCCTCGCTTGTTGTTCTTCCTCAATTTCATCAAGATCATACATTGACCTTCTTGCCCTTCCTAAATTTTGGACCACATCCATTACCTCCACATAAAACTGGACATCCTTGGTCTTCTTGGTTCCCACACCATGGTATGGTTATGCAAATGAAAATGAAGCAAAGTAATCATCTTTCTTCCTCTTCCATTAAAACCAAGCTCTCTAAATGCTATATCAAACTCTAGTTCAAAACATTTTAGATGAGGTTGCTCCCATTACTCTCTTACTCACTTGAAAAATCCTTGAAACTCTACATTGATTTTATTTTTCATGTCCCTCTCTTGTTGTTCTTCCTCAATTTCATCAGGATCATACATTGATCTTCTTTCCCCTCCTAAAGTTTGGACCACATCCATTACCTCCACATAAAATTGGACATCCTTGGTCTTCTTAGTTCCCATGCCATGGTATGGTTATGCAAATGAAAATGAAGCAAAAGTAATCATCTTTCTTCCTCTTCCATGAAAACCAATCTCTCTAAATGTTATATCAAGCTCTAGTTCAAAATATTCTAGATGAGGCTACTCCCATAGCTCTCTTACTCGCTTGACAAATCCTTGAAACTCTACATTAATTTTATTTTTCCTGTCCCTCTCTTGTTGTTCTTCCTCAATTTCATTAGGATCATACATTGACCTTCTTGCTCCTCCTAAATTTTGGACCACATCCATTACCTCAACATAAAACTAGACATCCTTAGTCTTCTTGGTTCCCATGCCATGGTATGGTTATGCAAATGAAAATGAAGCAAATCAATCATCTTTCTTCCTCTTCCATGAAAACCAAGCTCTCTAAATGCTATATCAAACTCTAGTTCAAAATCGTTTAGATGAGGTTGCTCCCATAACTCTCTTACTCACTTGAAAAACCCTTGAAACTCTACATTGATTTTATTTTTCTTGTCCCTCTCTTGTTGTTCTTCCTTGATTTCATCAAGATCATACCTTGACCTTCTTGCCCCTCCTAAAGTTTGGACCACATCCATTACCTCCACATAAAACTAGACATCCTTGGTCTTCTTGGTTCCCATGCCATGGTATGGTTATTCAAATGAAAATGAATCAAAGTAATCATCTTTCTTCCTCTTCCATGAAAACCAAGCTCTCTAAATGCTATATCAAACTCTAGTTCAAAATATTTTAGATGAAGCTACTCTCATAGCTCTCTTACTCACTTGACAAATCCTTGAAACTCTGCATTAATTTTATTTTTCCTATCCCTCTCTTTTTGTTCTTCCTCAATTTCATTAGGATCATACATTGACCTTCTTGCCCCTCCTAAAGTTTGGACCACATCCATGACCTCCACATAAAACTGGACATCCTTGATCTTCTTGGTTCCCACGCCATGATATGGTTATGCAAATGAAAATGAAACAAATAAATCATCTCCTTCTCCGCTGGTTGGAAGAATGCATGCTTAATGTTTTGATACATTATATCAGCTCTATCTTCCGCTCTCATGGTTGAATACCGAAATTCATTATGGTGGGCGTCCAGAGTTCTAGTCATCTTTCTTCCTCTTCCACCAAATTTTGGTCTGATCCACACATCTATCAGCCTAATTGCCTTTGTTTTTGAAAGCTGAATTTTCTCCTAAGTCACTAATGTAGCTCTCTATCCCTTTTTAGACTCTTTCATTGCTACAGGAAATTAGTGCCTAATTGATTAACAATCTCAATCTCACTAACAGTGATTACTAAGAATGTTAATTCCACCAACTCTACCAAATAGTTTACCATAGGAACAATAAAAGAAGAGGCTTCGGAAGGAACTCCATGAAAACCAAGCTCTCTAAATGGTACATCAAACTCTAGTTAAAAATATTTTAGATGAGGTTGCTCCCATAGCTCTCTTACTCGCTTGAAAAATCCTTGAATCTCTGCATTGATTTATTTTTCTTGTCCCTCTCTTGTTGTTCTTCCTCAATTTCATCAAGATCATACATTGACCTTCTTTCCCCTCCTAAATTTTGGACCACATCCATTACCTCCACATAAAACTGGACATCCTTGGTCTTCTTGGTTCCCACTCCATGGTATGGTTATGCAAATTAAAATGAAGAAAAGTAATCATCTTTCTTCCTCTTCCATGAAAACCAAGCTCTCTAAATGGTATATCAAACTCTAGTTCAAAATATTTTAGATGAGGTTGCTCCCATAACTCTCTTACTCGCTTGAAAAATCCTTGAAACTCTACATTGATTTTATTTTTCATGTCCCTCTCTTAATGTTCTTCCTCAATTTCATCAGGATCATACATTGACCTTCTTGATCGTCCTAAAATTTGTACCACATCCATTACCTCCACATAAAACTGGACATCCTTGATCTTCTTGGTTCCCACACCATGATATGGTTATGCAAATGAAAATGAAGCAAAGTAATTATCTCCTTCTTCGTTGGCTGGAAGAATGCATGCTTAATGTTTTGATACTTGATATTAGCTCTCTCTTCTGCTCTCATGGTTGAATACCAAAATCCAATATGGTGGGCCTCCAGAGTTCCAGTCATCTTTCTTCATCTTCCACCAAATGTTGGCCTGATCCACACGTCTGTCAGCCTAATTGCCTTTGTTTTTGAAAGCTGAAGTTTCTCCTGAGTCACCAATGTAGCTCTCTCTACCTTTTCAAACTCTTTCATTGCTACAGATCGTCTCTAGGATTTAATCATTTGTACCACATGGTTGATGTGCTTTGAATCCTTGCATCTAAAGGAAATTTTTTTAACATAAATTTACTGCTAGGGAATTTCAATGTTTCCATTGTAGTTTGCATTAAAGCCGGTACTTGCAACATTGAAAATTATCCTTATATAAGAATTCCCTCCATCTTGTTAATTGGCTTGTAACACTCTTGATGGTAGCTACATGAAATCTGATTATGATTCCTCTTCTACATCAGAGGGTTTGTATCCTTGATCTAACTCTTCTGAATTATCAGAATCAGAATCACTAGCTTCTATATTCAAAAATTCCTAGCCAACATCTTCAATAAATTTATTTGGATCATCAATAATAGTCTTCAAAATTGGCTGCCAGTTCAAGTTCATTATGCTTTCATAATACTTTATATCCATGGAGTTCAGCCATTCCTTGATGCCATCAAGTGAAGATTGAGGAATGGTGTACATGCGGAGTACATCCCGCTTGAAGTCTTTGAAAACAATAGCCATATCAAATTCCTTTTTCCCAAGTCCTACTCTCTCAAGGTTAACAATCTCAATCTCACTAATAGCGATTACTAAGAAAGGTAAATATTCCACCAATCTACCAAACATTTTACCGTAGGAACAATAAAAGCAAAGGCTTTGAAAGGAACTCCATGAAAACCAATCCCTCTAAATGGTATATCAAACTCTAGTTCAAAATATTTTAGATGAGGTTGCTCCCATAGCTCTCTTATTCGCTTGACAAATCCTTGAAACTCTGTATTGATTTTATTTTTCATGTCCCTCTCTTGTTGTTCTTCCTTAATTTCATCGGGATCATACATTGACCTTCTTGTCCCTCCTAAATTTTGGACCACATCCATTACCTCCACATAAAACTAGACATCCTTGTTCTTCTTGGTTCCCACATCGTGATATGGTTATGCAAATGAAAATGAAGCAAAGTAATCATCTCCTTCTTTGCTGGTTGGAAGAATGCATGCTTAATGTTTTGATATATGATATCAACTCTCTCTTCTTCTCTCATGGTTGAATACTGAAATCCAATATGGTGGGTCTCCATAGTTTCAGTCATCTTTCTTCCTCTTCCACCAAATGTTGGTCTGATCCACAAGTCTGCTAGCCTAATTGGCTTTGTTTTTTAAAGTTGAAGTTTCTCTTGACTCACCACTATTAGCTCTAACGTTTTTGAAATTTTATTATGGTACGTGCACTTTGATATGATGTAATATGATTATGGTTTCATCTCATATGTTGCAATATTAGATATATAACAGAAAAATAAATTATTGCATGAAATAAATAATAACTTTTCATTCTAAATGTCTTTTTTTTTGCAGAACACGGGTCTTCCAAAAGATCAAGATGATCCTCAACATGATATAGATCCACAAAATATTGGTTATGTCAGTACAAATCACATGGAAAAGGATGTTGATGACGCAAATACGGAAGACACCAAGGCCGATGACAATGATGATGATGACGACGACGACGACGACGACGATGATGATGATGATGATGAGACAGTTGGTGGTAGTAACCAGTGACATGCATGATCATATAGACTGCATCATGGATCATTGTTGATATATCGTTATGATGACTCTTTTCATGGTTACTATTATATGTATCATTTTCATGACCTACAGTACTATATTATTGAGTTGTATCATATTGACATGTATCATTTTCACTATATCATTTGGACATGTATCATCTTGACTTGTATCAGTTTGAGTTACATAATTTATCAATTTTATTTATATCATTTGTACATGTATCATTTTCACTTATGTCGACTATTGGACATGTATCATTTTGACATGTTTTTTATGTACTGGCATATTTGACTTTCACTTGTTTTAGTTATATATGATGATGATCTTATCAGTATTGACTTTTCAATTTATATATATTAAAAGTGGTCAATGATTTTTGGATGGATATTTATTACGTATAATGATTTTAATTTACTTCTCATAATGGATGTTGTCAAATTCAATTAAATTATAGATATTTGAATCACTTGTTTTAATTATAGATGATGATCATGTTACAATAATAGTTTAGGCAGTGATGAAAGGTAAAATTAATGCTTGGCACCTCCAGAACATAATTGAACAAATCAGAGAAGTGTTAAGCTCTTTTGGTTAGTAATGACACTGAACAATAGATGTACTTTTTTATCTTTACATGCAATACAAAAATTTCGTGTTACCGACCCAAAAAATAATTATTATCTTGTTATTTAATCATGAGTTAAATAATTAAATTACTTACTCTATAATCATATGAGTTATTTAAGAGGCGCGATATATTTAACTAATTAAATTAATAAATGGAAGCAAAACAAGAAGCATTTTTAGAAGCAAAAAAGGAAGCAACAATGGAAGCCAAACTAGAAGCAAATCAAAAGCAATCTTGGAAGCAAAATTGGAAGCAAAACCAAAAGCAAACCTGGAAGAAAAACTAGAAGCAAAACTGGAAGCAAAACCGGAAGCAAAATCGGAAGCAAAACTAGAAGCAAAACTGGAAGCCAACTTCGAATAAAAATTAGAAGCAAACATGGAAGCAAAACGGAAGCAAAACTACAAGCAAAATTGAAGAAAAATCGGAAGAAAAAGTTGAAGCAAAACCAGAAGCAAAACCGGAAGCAAACCTGGAAGCAAAACTGGAAGCAAAACTGGAAGCAAAACCGGAAGAAAAACCGAAAGCAAAAGTGGAAGCATAATTGGAAGCAAACCTGGAAGCAAAACCAGAAGCAAAACTGGAAGCAAAACTAGAAGCAAAAATGGGAGTAGACATAGAAGAAAAACCGGAAGCCAAATTGGGCACCAATTTTGGTGCCACTTATGGCGTTATTTTTGGTGCTATTTTAGGTGGTTGAAGAGGCGCTAGTTCTCGACGCTATTTTGGGCGCTAATGGGGGCGTTGTGATTTTTTGATGCTAACTACGCCGCTAAGTCCGATGCAACATCCGACGCACAAGTCGGCACCCAAGTCAGCACCGAAAAGGCCATGCATGTTTGCCCCGAGTTTAGTACCAACCAAATCACCCAATTCATGAACTGAAATACACTAAAATTATTTTAGGCGTTATTTTCCTATTCTATTGTAGTGTATGGAAACCCAACCAAGTTCCCAATTTAGTAAGTATGAATTGTAACGCTTCTCTCTAAAGACATTGATATCTTAAATTAACCTTGCCACCTTTATTATTCATAATTCAACATGAACATCCCCAAATCTATTATAGGTTCATCTCATTAACACATTGCTATGATGATTACCTACCAACAAGAAATTATATTTGTCTATATAATCATATTATGACCATTATCATATGACTCTCAATACTTATATTGTTGAATTAATCTCCAATTCAATTCCTCACATACATTTGCTAGGACAAATAAGGAGCCAAACTAGTTCTTTATAACACCTCTAAACTAGGTATGAAAGACTACAATAGGATTCAATTATATCAAATATCCTAATCACATTAAAGTATCACATATTTATTGATGGAAACCACCATGAAGCAAGGCCACATAACAATCATCTATTTTTTGAACGACATAAAAAAATCATTATAAATGTTCCTTAAGCATGATCAATACCTCGGTCATACTTAAGATAGTTGGCAACACCGTATCCATTAGATCACCATCTGAAGATATAGTTCATTGATAATTATAGTAATATTCTTAAGCTTCTATTTATCTTATGATACAATCTAATATTTCTTATAATAGTCAGCATGTTGATTATATAATATTGGCATTTGTCACTTATAACTAGGTATGATCTTAATGGTCATAAATAAGATATCAAGAGATGTTATATCATGTGATTATAGGTGATTTATCTCTTAACTCTATCTCAACAAAACCATCAAATTAAATGAAAATCATCATCTATTTAGTACACAATCAAACTATAATCCAATATATTTATAGAATTGTTCCCTTGGTTTACATAGATTAAATATTGGGGCTCTTATACTCAAGAGGTCAATAGGAATCATGTAGTCATATAAAGCCTCACCCTCAAATTTGAAGCAGATTACCAAAAGTATCAATTTAAAACATTAAAAATATGTTGAATACAATATCATTCTAATATAGAAAGAATTCATTATCATGCATGCATTTGTAAGCGAAGCTCATACTAAGTAAACTTTGTTCCTAGATCATAACATAAGGATATATTTATGAGTATATATTAAATATAAATCTCTATGCCACCTTATTCTATATAACAACTTAAGGTAAGAATATACATTGACATCCACTTTTATCTAAAAAGAAGTTCAAACATTCAAAGGATAAAATAATTTAATATTAGAGGACTAATTCATAATCATCCAAAGATGAAATAGTTTATACTATTAGTAAACCCCAAATTCTCAAGTCTATTTATAGACTTCATTTTGTAACCAACATTCCTTTAATCTATCTTTCTATCAATTTGATACTACCACCTCTACACCAAATGATACTAATCTTCACGAAAAACTTCAACTGGAAAAAGATTGAAAGAACAATGACAAGGGGGGTTGCTCTACATGCTTTACATAACCTCTATATAGGGAAGTTTTGATTAAATATAAATGATACAATCTATTTGTTTATTACAAAGATATGTGAGAAAATATATATAAATTGCAAAACATCCAACTCACATCATTATCCTAACTCAGGAAGGAAACACATGCATTAATAATTTATAGTCTACCAAAATAAAAATTTTGCATGATACTATTAGACATTGCAACATAAAATTTCAGGGACCTTGATAATATCTAGCACGTATATTAAATTTTCATATTTCTTTGAATCACACTAAGCTTGTCCTCTATATGATCCAAAATTCCTTGAACAACCCATTTCACAAATAACTCCCCAGTTCCCTGTAAGATAAATCAAATATTGTGATCAATATCATCATCCTTGATCTTGCCATCAAAGAGAAAAAAATCCCCAATTTCATTTTCTCATTTAAATAGTTTGTTACAAGATTAAAATGTTGTATGGATGTGATCATAAAGGCTCATTTCATAAGCGTCACTACCAACTATACTAATAGATGATGAAATGGGATCCAAAACAAAACCCAATCCACCCCCCATAACACATCATACCATTCTCCCATTTATCTCGGCATTGTCCCTACAAAAAACATCTTGAAAGAAAAGGTGTGAGGAAGGAATTGACATAGAAGTTAACACACCCACTCCTTCCATGCAAATATCTCTATTTTGGTAGGACTCATTTACATTTTTATTAGTTGAAAGAAAACATAACAATATTCTCTAACACAATGATAACTCTTCTTTTGTTGAATTATTAGGCATAGCTTCAAGGGTTGTTTGAATAGATAGATGATACATGTTAGCTCAAAAAACACACAACGCGAATTTCACACATGTAAATATGGATTTCTTTATTGAAAATATGTCATTACATAGAAAAAATATGAAACAAAATGTGCAACATGTAGAAACACATTACAACTTCATTCCCCTTGCTTCTAGAGCATTTTTCCTCTTCATAGCTTCCAAAATTGAATCTGATTTGTACCTTTTTCCCACTATTAATGACCTAGCAATTTTCCCTCCTTTTTCCCTAACTTGGAAAAAGTCAAAACCATGCCCTAAATAGGTTTTGGTGCCTCTAAGTGTACTTCAAAAAAATTGATTTCCCTCCAAAAAGTAGCACAAGTTCAGGAGCCATAACTTTTGATCCAAATGCTCAATTGGGTCCATTTTTAAACTAAAAGGCTCAAAGAGCTTTATAGCGTCAAAAATTTGTAAACATATTTTGACCAACTTTTGGGGCCTCAAAACTCAATTCAAAGGAATCTTATAGGACTTTTGGAAGCTTAAACCTTTAATATCTTCAACTCTATGCTTGATTTCAACTCGAAACTTACCCATAATGTGTGATTTTCAATTCTGGAGCTTTGGATAAAATTTCAGGTCCCTACATGCTCAAATGCAAAATTTCTAAATGTAGAAACTCTACAAATTTGGAACTTTTAGTACTTTTCAAAGGAAATAAGCCTAACAGGCATTAGCAAACCTAGTATAAAATAAACTAAACATTTGTTTGGGTTATGCAATATTGTTCTTGCACCTCTAGATGATTTTGCATCAAATACCCAAGGTAAATTGAGAAGTGAACTTATCACCCCTCCAATTTTTGAGGAAGACCAATACAGTCAACCTCTTCTTCAGACAACCATGATGAATCTTTAATGAGTCTTCCTTTCCATTTGACAAAATATTCCTCATACTACCTGTTTTTGGTGTTCCTTCCCATGTAGCTATCTAAGATTTCCTAAATTTCTTCCCTCTTTGAAATAGTTGTTGGGATATGTCATTACCCTTTTACTGTTCCATCTTCTACATTTCCTTCATGGTACTTTAATAAATTTGAAATGTTGAAAATGGGTGAACTATTGATCCTATTTGGTAGCTCAACTTCATAGGTATTCCCTAACTCATGCTTCTTCAAAATCCTATTAGGTCCAAATTTATTCATTTTCAGCTTATTGTATGTTCCTATAGTAATTATTTCCTTCCTAAGGTGGCCCATTACCATTTCTTACACTCTAAATTCTTTGAATCTCCTCTTTTTTCTTTTCTTTCTCCTTATATTGATTATTCATTTTTGTAATATATTTCCTTACCTCCTCATGTAGATTCTTCACATGTTATGCAAAATATTCTACATTTGCACTTCTCTTCTCCTTGTCCATTTTCCTCAATTTTGAAACATTTCTTCGATTGCTTTCATATACAATCTAGAATGGTGATTTTCTTGTACTTTTATTTATCAAATTGTTATATGCAAATTCAAGATGTGACAAAATCAAATCCCATCCCTTTGGCTTTTCTCATACCAAACAGCTTAACATAATGCCCAAACTTCTATTTACAACCTCTATCTGACCATCAATTTGTGCATGGTGTGTAGAACTAAACATCATATTTGTTTTAACTTTTCCACAATTTCATAAAAAAATGTTGTTTCTCTATCAAAAAATATACTCATGGGTAGAGCATGAAGTCTAACCACCTCCTTGAAAAATGTCTCTAAGATATAAAGCGCATCATTTATATTTTGGCAAGGAATGAAATGTGTCATCTTTAAAAATCCGTCAACCACAACAAAAATAGAATCATGACCTATCTGGGTCCTTGGAAAACCAAGTGCAAAATTCATGTTTATGCCTTCCCCTGTTCTTTCAAGTATCGATAAAGGTTGATATAAACCAGTGTTTTGACTCTTTCCCTTTGCCATTTGACATACTCTACAACTTTGTACACACTTTCTCACATCTTGATACAACTATGGCCAATAATAATTCACTTACCAAGGCCATTGTCTTGTCTCTCCCAAAATGTCATGCTAATCCTCTAATGTGCTTCTCTTTTACCAAGTTCTTTCTAATGGAACTTCTTGGAATACATAAGTGGATTCCCTTGAATAGCATACGATATTGAATCATATAATCCAACCACTGTGTTTTTTCCATGGTCATGGTCTCTATGCAAGCTCTCCATGATTCTACAAAATTTGGGTCTTCTAGATACAAAAATTTTAGTTCCTCAAAACCAACAACTTCAATCCTTATCTCAACCAATATATTTTTCCTCCTACTCAATGCATATGCAACTTTGTTATAATTCCCACTTCTATGATTCAACACAAGCGTATAGCTTTACAAAAATTCAATCAATTTCAAATGTCTTTATTTAACTTCCCTTGACTATTTCTTTAAGGCTTGAACAATAGCATAAAATTCTTGATATAAATATAATACTTCTTTATAGCATCATTTATTTCCTCACTAAAATATTCAATGGACCTTCCTTCTTGATTTAAAACTACTCCTAATACAAGACTACTAGCATCAAAATCTACCTAGAATACCTTGTTAAAACTTGGAAGTGCTAAAATAGGAACTCCTCTACAAAATAAATCTTCAACAAATCAAAACTCTTCACTAATCCTATAGTCTATCTAAAATATTTCCTATCTCCTCTCATTGTTTCAGTGAAGGGTGCACATACACTACTAAAATTCTTAATAATTTTTATGTAAGAACTAGCCAGTCAATGAAATGATCTTACCTCAATAATGCTCCTCGGCGTAGACCATAATATGATTACTCTCTCTAAATGCATCTTAAGACCCTCAAATGAGATTACAAATTTCAAATACACTAACCCATTCACAAAGTTACATTTCTTCATATTTATCAACAATTTCTCTTCTCTCAACCTCTCAAAGACTCTACAAACATGCATCAAATGTTCCTCCATTTTTTTGCTAAAAATTAAAATATTGTTTGGATAGACAATGACAAACTTACCTAAAAACTCTTTCAGTACTTCATTCATAAGCCTCATGAAAGTGCTTGGTGCATTGATTAATCCAAATGGCATTACCAACCACTCGTGCAATCCTTCTTTTTCCTTGAAAGTTGTCTTCCATTCATCTCATTCATGTATCATGATTTGGTGATACCTACTCTTCAATTCTATCTTTGTGAAGTATTTTTCTCCACTTAATCAATTGGTACACATCCTCCATTCTCTTTCCTTCTTATGTGCTAGTACTACAGGTACTACACATGGACTCAAACTCTCCTTGATTAGCCTCTTCTTCAACAATAATTGGACTTGTCTATTCAACTCCTCGGACTCTATTAGAGTCACTATGGACTGCCTTGTTAGGAAAACTAACTCTTGCTATCAAATCCATTTAATGAATTATGCTTCTTACAAGCGATAAACCTTTCAGAACATTATCTAAAACTATATCTCGGAATTTATCCAAGTCTGAAATTTTTGTAGGTACAAATTTAGCTCCTTCACTCACTTTAGGAAGCAAAGCAAATCACATATATTTGTGCTTCATTCCATCCAAAAAATTGATTTCATCAACTAAATAAATTATAGCACTATGCATGCTTTTTCTTTTGTTTGCCTTGTAGGCTTCAACTTATGCATCACTTTTTCTTTCATCAATGAGTAGGTGTTAGCATGACCATCATGGACAACACACCTATCATAATGTCATGGCCTTCTCAATAGTAGGTGACAAACATCCATTTTCATTACGTCACCAAACACATCATCATGATAATCTCTAATCTTAAACTTTACCAAAAAAAATTCATTAACCAAAGCCTTATGCTCTTTTTGTAACCAAGAAATCATATATGCATACAAATGCTCTAACCTTTTCAATTTTAGTTTTGTAACAATATCTTCATAAACTATATTATCAACACTTCCACTATTAATTATTACATTGCAACACTTACCTCATGATTTGCATTTTGTTCTTAACAAAATCTTCCTTTGGGATGGTTCTTATTTTCCCGCATCCTTCAACAAGGCTCTTCTAACAACAAGGGTTTATCCTCTTTCAGCTTCTTTTGAATGGTCAGATCTAGCCTCCTCATCTACATGGGCAACTCTAGCATTACCCTCTAGTCTTTTATTTGACCCTCCTTGATTATAATGGCAGTTGTGAATGCTTGGTCTAGACCTGCTCCAACATGATCAAACAAACCAATGTTAGTCGATAAACAAATCTATAACAAACATTCCCCATGCAATTCATTCAAATACAATGAACAAGAAAATAAGATAAAGAAATCAAATGAAAGCTACTAAATCTTGTTCAAAACATTCAAACCAGCATCCCATGGGGGAATTGGTGCTTCTTTGATATGGATAGAAGCCCTTTCCCAATTCCTTGCAAAGCTTTGATGAACTTGATGATGATTGTGTGCTCCTTGATGAAAAATTCCAATAACCTAGCTATGGATGATGGATTCTATGATGAATTAGATGAAAATGGTGGATGAACTTGATCAAATCTGTAGATAGTAATCTTGCATAAAGTTGTGGATCCCAAATCAATAGAGAAGCTCTCTATTTATAAGAAAGAAGGATGGGGAAATGAGAAATAGGGAGAATGTGGGATTAAACTTCACCCAATGGCATTGTGCCACTTGTCAACATGATATTGAAGAGAGGTAGAGCACATTTTGGTCAATGTACAAATTAATGCATATAGGTGGAGTTTGAAATTCAAAAGATGGCTTGTGGAGGAAGAGTTGAAAGATGAGTTAATGCCACTTGGCTCAAAAAAAAAGGACATGTAAAAGCCATAAATGTGAGGACAAGTCCTTTTGGGAGGGAGATTTCAAATTGAGGGAATATTCCAAAGAGATGCCATATTTGAATGGAAATGGAAGAATTAATAAATCAAATAAATTGATTTATATGTGCAAGTTGCAAAAGCTAGAGAAAAGAGGATTAGTGTTAGGAGTTAATCGAGATTTAATTAACTTAGGTGAAATTAGTTGATTTATGACATTTAAGATTAGTGTTAGGAATTAATCAGGATTTAATTAACTTAGGTGAAATTAATTGATTTATGACATTTAATTTAAATGTTTGAGTTTATTTAAATCAAATGAGAGGATGTTGGAACATTAGGATTTTAATAAAATTGATTTATTTAATTAAAGGAAGAACATTAGGATTTTAATTAAATAAAATTGATTTATTTAATTAAAAGAAGAACATTAGGATTTTAATTAAATAAAATTTATTTATTTAATTAAAAGAACATTAGGAGATGATGAAATAATCTGATAAAGTGTGTTATCCAATTTTAGGAGGAAATCCAATTAATTAAATAAATATTATTCAATTAATTGGTTAGTAAAGAAGTGATTCAGGAAGAAATGATGTTAGTGAATCAGGATCGAGTGTATGATATCAATCAGGATATTTTCGGTGTCTACATCAATGATAAGCTCAATGTCCTTCACCATATCTAAAAAATGTTCCTTTAAATCCTCCTCTTCCAAATCTTCCTCTTCCTCTTTGATATCCATCATTTTTGTCTCTAAGGTCATAGTTATTTTCACCCATGTTATTGGTTCTAGTTCCTACGCCTTCATTTTTATTTTTCTCTTCTTGTTCTCCCCAACCTCGATAAGATCTTTCATTAGTTGTTCCTCCATGACCTCTTCCTCTTTTCTTTCTCTCAAATCTCATGCTCAACTTTTCATCTACCTACATTGCAAACTGGTATCCATCTTCAATAGTTATCAATCTAACCTGGCTTAGTTCTTCTTTGATACTGGGTTTCAATCCATTGATATACCTGGCTACATTTTTCTTTATTATCCCTTGTGTGGCTTTCTCTAATGATAACCTTGTAAAACTCTTTAATATATTCTTTGATTGTTTTGTTCAATTGTCTCAAAATTTGCATCCTTTTCAGGAGCTCCAACTCATAATCTACTCGAGTAAATTGCCTCTTCATTTTATCCACCATTTTATCCCATTTGGTTATCTTTTCCTTTCCTCTTCGGTTTCTCTCTAATTGCACCTCCTTCCACCAAATGTTATCATAACCGTAAAGCATGGTTCTAAAAAATATGATTCTCTCAGGATCTTTTATTTCTTGATATTCAAAATACTCTTCCATATCATTGAATCCAATCCATTAGTTCTTCAGGATTGAGACTATCTAAATATATAAAGATATCAATCTTGGGTTGCTTCCCAAATTTTTTATGGCTTTTAATAACCTAACTTGTTTTGGTTCTTCTTCACTTTCTTCAAATTTTGCATCATCTTGGGCTACATCACCTTCATCCTCACTTCCATCTCTTCTTCTTAGTTCAAACCCTCTTATCAACTCCTCTTGTATTGCATTAATCTCTTTGTAGAGCTCTAAACCCTTCTTCTATAACTACAACATTTCTACCACCATGATTTCTTCATGGAGGAATCTTATATTTCTCCTCTTACAATTTCTATGAAAACTTCTTAGTGCAAAGTTGCCTCAAATCAGCTATTTTTCATTCACATTCAAACACATAACACTACTTCAGTCTTCAGCGATTTGTTTACAAACTCAAGAACATGCTCTGATACCACCTAATAAGGGTTAGCTCAAACAAAACAAAACACAAATTTCACACATGCAAATATGGATTTCTTTATTAAAATTATGAATGATTACATAACAAAAATATGAAATGAAACATGCAATAGTTTGCAACACTTTACAGCTTCATTCCCCTTGTTTCTAGAACCTTCTACCTCTTTGTAGCTTCCAAAATTGAATCTGATTTTTGCATTTTCCTCCTTTTAATGACCTAACACTTTTCCCTCCTTTTTCCCTAATTTTATATAAGTCAAAAACATGCCCTAAATAGATTTTGGCACCTCCAAATGTACTTTGAAATTTTTGATTTCCCTTCAAAAAGTAGCACAACTTTCAAGATCCATAACTTTTGATCCAAGCACCCGATTGGGTTGTTTTTAGCTAAAAGGCTCGAAGATCTATATAGTGTGAATTTTTGCCAACTTTTGAAGTCTCAAAACACTATTTGAAGCCTCAAAAGTCAATTTGAAGAAATTTTATAAGACTTTTGGAAGCTTAAATCTTTAATATCTTAAATTCCAAACTTGATTTGAACTTGAAACTTTACCATATTGTGTGATTTTCAATTATGGAGATTTGGATAAAAATTTAGATCCCTACATGCTTAAATGCAAAAAAAATGGATGTAAAAACTCTACAAATTTGGTCCTTTTAAAACTTTTCAAAGGAAATATATCTCAAGGGTATTAGCCAGCCTATTAGAAATTACACTAAACATTATTTTTGGGTGATGCAAGATTTCTCTTATATCTCAAGATGCTCCTACATAGATAAAGATTTTCATTAAAAAGAAAAGTAAGATTTTTGAATCCAAAGAGTGAGTATGAGATGCTATATTCCTTGAGGAGCATAATCATGTGACATTGCAACAAATATTCATCATAATTGCATGGTAAAATCCCATGATAGAAGCTTGACAAGAACAATGAGGCAATGGTCACCACCCTCAAACTATAGGTTAACCAAATAAACAAAGATAAGCAACCAAGACAACAAAGAGGAGGGGCATGCTAATATCTTGTCTTCTCTCTTGTGCATGTCATCCTGAAGATGTAATAAAGAGGGGGAGGAATGACATGCCTTATCAATAGTGTGAGAGATTGACTTCCTCCCTTAAAGCACCCATCTTTGCTTCTAATGTGTCTACTCCCATATTATTTTGTGGTCCATTTGCAATCTTGATTTTCCTCCAATAATCCAGTGGTTGATAGATGTATTGTCAACCATTATTTTGTTTCCCTTTCTCCTTTATTTTGTTTCCCTTTCTCCTTTTCTTTTTTTGGGTTATTTTATTTTATTTTTGTTGGAGAATGTTGAGATCTGAAAGCATGAAACAACCTTCTACCAGTGAAAAAATATGAGCTCACTAGTATGTCTATCAATATACAAATAAAGTGTAAATATACAATGACGAGTCTTGCTTATGTAGGCAATGTAGATGAGGTAGAGAGATAGGAGACAAAGACTTTCTACCCCTCCAAAGTATGTGAGCAAGTGGAAAATATGCATGTAATAAGTGATGAGGACACAGTCTCAATGTTATGAAATGAGGAAAAAACATAAAATACTTAAGTAAACCTAAATAAGTCAATCTTAGAAAGGTGGTTAGCTGACTAAGTGAATAATGACTCTATGTACACTCAACCCCCTTAAATGAAATTTAAAGAGTAATGTATGCAAGATGATGAGTATCGACTACTAGGCCATGTTAGGTACTCATGTACAAATTTCTCATTAAGTGGAGTAAAAGAGAAAAACCCAATGGGAAATAAAAACCCCTCTCCAAAAGAGAAATGATGCAATGAAATAAAATGTACACGTGAAGAAGATAGAAAAAGGACTCATGACGACCCCCCAAGGACTAATTTTATCACATAAGTACAAGAAATGTTCCCCCCATAGGAGAGAAAAACATACTACGAAGCCCCCCATCTAATCATAGAACCAACAATGTTGAGTGATGCTCAAATAAGAACACAGAATGTGATCCCTAAATGTCGAACAATATTTCTTGCCCATGGAAAAAAATGAACTACAAATAGGTGCATGGGATCTTCTCATGTGAGAAGAATATGAGTCTCTAAATGAAGGACAAGATCCAAAAACTATGGTGAAATCTCTGAAAGCTACTCAAATGCTCCATGTGAAAGTTGATGTACCATAGAAACCAAAGATGTAGATGGGTTAACAACAACATTGATGTGATTGTCATCAAAGGTGCTTGCCAACTCTATAAAATGGGATTCAGTAAACAAGTCTAATATGCCTTGTAAGTAATCATTACAATAAATTGTAGAAAAAACACCACTATGAATATCATGCTACCTTAAATCATGGGAAACCAATGATGTATGAACACTCAATACTAAAGAAGCAAAATGTGAAGGAGAATTGGTATCAATGTAAGGTGAAAGAACCAATGAAGAGGATAGAAATCCAAGGTTCATATAGCCAAATTGTATCTCCTTATGCATGTTGATTGTAATGTCCCTTCTCAAGGCGAACAAGGAAAAATTATGCAAAAATAATATTTTTAAATTTTGGGGCCTTAGAAAAATAGAAAAATATTCGGTTTTGGCCTAATAATTTTTATTTGGCTTGGAGATGATGGAAAAAGGGTGATTGATTTATCATGAATTTTGGAGGAGGAAAAATATTTTTATATTGGCTTGGGTAGCCCCTTTTTGAAGAATAAGGTGGAAAAAATAATAAATTAAATTAAGTCAAGTTAGCACCCAAAATAGGGAATAAAAAATAAATTAAAAACAATTTTAAATTGCAAAATTGGTGCCCAAATTGGGTTGGCTAGTTTGGGATGCAAAAGGGAGGTTAATATACATACAAGGTCGTTTGGAGGCATTTGGACATCAACAATTTATCTCTATTTTTCAGATCTGCACTTTGGCGAATATTCTAAGGACGAAAACCCTTAAGAATATAGGAGTGGGATGAAAACCTAGCTCTTCAATAGAGGACTTCATGACAGAGGTTCACATGCGCTTCATGGAGATTTTTGATAGTTTCATACTTAGATTTTTGCATCAACATAGGCAACTAGTTGGGAGGGGCAAATTTGGGCAAGTTGGAAGATACTCTTCAGATTTTCAAGGGTTGCAAACCCTATAATCCGACTAGCAGGCTAGTGCACCCTTATGGTAGGGTTTTGGAATCATTTTTCATCATATACGTGCATTTTGTTTCCATTGATGTGAGCTAGAGCAATTCGCCCAGCTAGGGTTAGGGTAGATCATTTTCGTTGCATAAATTGGGGTTTCTTCATAATAGCAAACTTTTGTATGTGTTGGGCATGTTTGGAGCCCATTTCATTATGACATTGCATCAATAAGTAGGTCTTTTTTGTAGCAACGAATTAAACTTTGAATACTAGAATTTTGGCATGTGTTGGTGGATGTCTTGGTGATCTATTGTGTTGGTTTCGTACTTGTTCATGATTAAACAAATCTACTATGAGTTTTGATGTTATTGGGATGATTGAATGTTGTTGTTAATGCATGTATAATCTCAAAAAAAAATATCAACAAACTAGGGTTTGAGTAGAATTTTAAAATCAGAAAATTAGGGCCTCATTTTGTATTGCAAAAATCAAACAAATTGCATATATTGGTTGGGGTATTTCAGTGGTATCAGAGCTTGGATCCTTCTAGCCTGAGGGTCTTTAATGTGATCGCCATTTCAATTTTACTACTAGAGAAGAATAAGACAAGAGGAAATGTGTGAAGATAACTCAAGAAGGAATGATTGGCCATGGGGAGACTTCTTGCAAGGTTTTGCCTAGTAGCAAACACAAATGTTGCAAGCTTTCCAAGAGCAACTAGTGGCTACGAGTGGAGAATTGAGGGTTGACCAACAAACCCCAAGAGTAAACAACAATGCTAACAACAATAACATGGGTAGAGCAACTATCTACACCAGAAGAGCCACTACTACAATATCGGATAGGCCATGTTGGCCCACTTTTGTGGAGACTACACCCGAGGAAGAAGAAGACACTTATGTTAAGGATGACATAATGGTTGCTTATGATGAGTATATAGAACTTTCAGAGGTGGTTAGATTTGTCATCAACCTACACCAATACATGGACCAACAAAGGGATAAGAAGAGAAGCAAGTAGGGAAGGAATCCTCAAAAGCAATGCAAGGAGTACAAAGAAGCATTGAATAAAGTTCTTCTCCCACACTTTAATGGAAATACAAGTGCTCGAGCATGGGTTCACAAGTTAAGACACATTTTTGAAGCTCAAACCTATGTCAAAAGAGGATGCAATTCAATTTGCAACTATGCACCTTGAGGGAGTAGCTTATGATTGTTGGCATCATGAGATTGTAACACAAAACCATGCTATGATCTATTCTTAAAGGAGTTCACAAGCAAGCTCATTGCAAGGTTTGATAGGAAGGATGTAGAACTCTACTACATAGATTTGGCACAATTGAGACAAGTTGGGTGTGTGGATTCATACATCAATGAATTCCAGTAGATTGCAATGATGGTACCAAATATGACAAAGAGAAGGGTGACAATGTTATTTGTGGAAGGATTAAATGATAAGTTGGAAGGGTTTGGTGAAGGCACATAGGCCTAACACTCTCGATGATGCAATTCAATTTGCTCTCGACCTTGACACTACTCCTCAACCATTTCAACCACCAAAAAAAGATTTGGAGAAGATTAACCATTTCAAAAAAGTGATAACCAGCCTAAGTCCTCACCTCCTAATTTGGACTTTGATACAAGGAACAAGCTAAAGAGGAAGAAACTTTGCTTCACTTGCAAAGAACCATGGGAATCAGGACATAGATGTCTTGGGAAAGGAAAAGTACATTACATTGATGTCACTCCTGACCTTGAAGATGGAGTCCAAGACACCACTTCGAAGAGTGATCCTAAGGAGCCACAATTGGAGCTAGATACTAAGGCACAAGGTACTTTTGCTTTTATTTCGGTTGTCCCTAAGTATCATCCCTTTTACTTGAGGGGATTGTGAACGGGCAATGAGTTTCATGTTTAGTAAACAGTGGTGCAACACACAATTTCATTGATGAAGGTTTTGTGGCTAAAAGAGGAGTGCAAGTAGAGGAGTTTCCTAGATTCAACATCATATTGGCAGATGGATTCAAGATGAGTTGCACTAGGAAGATACCCCAATTGGGCATTCAATTAGATGACTATTCATTGGTTGATGAATTCTATGTAGTTGGCATTGGTGGAACCGAGATTGTGTTAGGAATCCAATGGTTATAATCACTTGGTCAATATGTTAAGGACTTCCAAAGGATGGAGTTAGAGTTCACATCAAAAGGAAAACAAATAGTGTTGAAAGCTATCAATAAGGATCTATCAAAGGGCATAGCAGCCAAGAGGATGGAGGTTCGAGACAGCCTTATCATAACTAGAGGGGCATGCAACTTTCAGCTAGATACACCTATTGGATCAACACTTGGTGATGGACAACTAACAAAGGATGAAGACTTGATTGAGTCCCTTGAAGGCACTACAAAGAGGTATGACGTAAGTTCTGATTTTCTATTTTATGACGACTGTCATATTTTTTAGCATAACCATGAGATAGCAACCTTGTCACATGAGGGGATGGTGTTGAGGGATCCCCCAATGATTGCACTCAAGATGTGTGTCAAAAATGAGGAATGTATGGTGGATCCAAGCCACAAAATATTTGATTTTACATATCAAACTACGGAAGATGTGGAAAGGACACAAGATATGCGTAATGGGTGGTTGCAAAGAGTGAGGAGAGCAAAGATGTTGGCTGCCCAAAGAAAACAACAATTGCAAGAGGTCAAGGAACATTGTAACTAGCTAGATCAAGCAACGAGGCAAAGAGAGTCACACCTTAGATCTCTATTTCTTCCAAGGGAAGAATGCTTAGTGGGGGGCCAAGCAAAGGAAAAGTCTCTTGAAGAATATGCAAATTTGGGTGGACAAGTGGAAAGGTATGATTCAAAAAAAATTGTTATTATACTTGATTTGCATCATGAGTTACCTTTGTTTGAGGGACCCTTGAAGGCCCAAACCCTAGAGGAGGTTAGGGAAGTTGAGCATACACTTAGTGGATCAGCCACTGGTGCAAAATATTCACATGGAGAGGGAGGCATAAGTGAGGCATAAGTGATTCAGTTTGTGTCGATTCATTGATCTCTTTAGAAAATGAAGAGTTGGGTAATGACAAAGTGCATCATATTGATTCTTTGGTAGTATTGGAGGTTGCCCTATTTCAAAGATTGGTTATGCATGTCATAGAGACACTTGCCTTATTTGGCCATATTTGGGAGGTGAAACTGCACTTTGACATAAAGTATGGAGGTACTGTTATGATGTTTGGTTTTGAGTTACTAATGCTTGTGTTCCAGCTAGATTATGTTATAGGGGTTGGGAGAAAGCATGAGGATCTTTGCATTCTTGCCTTAGCTCATGAGGATCCACTCCAAACTTTGCTAGGAGACGGTTGTTTTTCCTTATTCCACATGGATATCCTACAGGCCACTTGGAGGACAGCAATTGTTTGTGTATTTTGGAGAGGTTTGGATCATCACTCCATCATTGGGGAACAACGTATGAATGATACTCCATCATCACATGACATTGGCGATGATACTTGCATCCACTTGGGTCTGATTTTCAGTTGGGAGGTTGCTATTCTGATTTATATCAGCAACATAGGAGGGGTTGATATGTTTGTCTATGCACCTACAAGGGGCATCTTGCACATTCGTGAGGAATCCTTCAAAGTTGAAGAGTTGGTGTTCATGGTTCCTTGAGGTACTTTATCTCCTCAATTTTGATACATATGGTAGTGTGATGATATGGGATCCAAGTGGTGGCATGCTTGGCATTGCTTGAGGACAAGTAATTTCGGAAAGGGGGGATTGCAATATCCCTCCTCAAGGCGAACAAGGAAAAATTAAGCATAAATAATATTTTTGATTTTTTTTAATTTTGGGGCCTTGAAAGAATAGAAAAATATTATTTTTGGCTTAAATAATTTTTAATTGGCTCCCACATGATGGAAAAAGGGTTTAATTGATTTATCATGAATTTTGGAGGAGGCAAAATATTTTATATATTTTTATATGGGCTTGGGCAACCCCTTTGGAAGGAATAAGGTGGAAAAAATAATTAAAGAATAAATAAAATTAAAAGTCAAGTTGGCGTCCAAAAGAAGAAAAAAAAAAAAAAAATTAAAAACAATTTTAAATTACAAAATTAGCACTTAAATTGGGTTGGCCAGTTTGGGAGGCATAAGGGAGGATTCATATGAATACAGGGTCATTTGGAGGCATTTGGACATCAACAATTTATCTCTACTTTTCTAATCAGCACTTTGGCAAGTATTTTAAGGATGAAAACCCTTAAAATATAGGAGTTGGACGAAAACCTAGCTCTTCAACGGAAGACTTCATGATGGAGATTCAAATGCGCTTCAATGAAGATTTTTGATGGTTTTATGCTCAAATTTTTGCATTACCATAAGCGACTAGTTGGGAGGGGCAAATTTGGAGAAGTTGGAAGATATTCTTCAGATTTTCAAGGGTTGCAAACCCTATAATCAGACCAACAGGCCAACGCACCCTTATGGTAAGGTTTTGGAGTCATTTCTCATCATATACTTGCATTTTATTTGCATTGGTGTGAGCTGGAGCAATTCACCCATATAAAGTTAGGGTAGGAGATCATTTTCATTGCATAAACTGGAGTTTCTTCATAACATCAAACTTATGCATGTGTTGGGCAAGTTTGTAACCCATTTCATTATGGAGTTGCATCAATATGTAGGTCTGATTTATAGCAGTGAACTGAACTTTGAATACCAAAATTTTGGCTTGTGTTGGTGGATGTCATTGTGATGTATTGTGTTCGTTTCATACTTGTTCATGATTAAATAATTCTGCTATGAGTTTTGATGTTAATGGGATGATTGAATGCTGTTATCATAAACTCAAAAAAAATTATCAGCAAACTAGGGTTTGAGCAGAAGTTTAAAATCAGAAAATTAGGGCCTCATTGTGTATTGCAAAAATCAGAAAAATTGCATATATATTGGTTGGGATATTTCATTGATGGTATCAATGTCATCTATACTCAAACCATCAACAAAGGAAGAAAAGGAGTATAATCTGTAATCATGATCAGCATGACCTATGGCAATGATGTCTCTACCCCTGAAAATCTTTGATGATCACAGAATGTGTCGTGAACTCAATCGTTGTAGCTTTTCATACACTCATTTTCCCATTAAACACCATATATTTTGATGTTTCCCAAGATAGAAACCATTTCATTTAAATTTCTTAGCAAACACAAAGAACGTGTTCACCGTACTCAATGATTTTGTACTATTTTAATGATAACGCACCCTTCTGATTAAGTTTGTAGAGATCACTTGGAACCTATAAAAGAAAGTTCATAATCGTGGGAGATGTCATTGATGCTGAAGAATGGATTTATTATACAGCGGCAATGCATCTAGTCTTTCACAAGAAGGATATATCTAATGCACTTGTCTATTCAAGATAAACTAATTAAGTATTTGAAATTCAATTGTGATTGACCATGTCAGTAAAAATACCTTCCCTTGAAAAAAACGCAACATATTAAGGGTCAAATTGATGCAAAAAATAAGGCAGCCACAGCAAGGCAATTCCCTACAAGATAGATTTGCTAATCAGGTTTTACAGTCCAATTGAACTTCTCCTTCGGTGCCCATGTAGCATTGCAGTGGCATGTAGCACACAAAATATGATTTCATTTTAGAGGTGGTTTAATAAATTCTTGCATCGATCCAATCTTAGTTTACTATTTTACTTCAGCCAAGATGTGGTCTTGCATGTTCTGAAAGATATTTGGAAGAGTGCTCGTGTGTTGATGTGAGAGCATGTTTTATCCAAAAAGGACTGAGGTTTCAAAATACAAATTGTAGGAAGGAAACGTTATATTTCAGTTTGGGCAATTCATGGTTGCTACTACTAGTGTAAGGTTTCCCATTAAAATGGCATTCATGCAAAGCTTGAAAACACGAATTTTCATAATTTATATGCTTTCCATGACCTAATCCCAAAATTCTAGTGCCTTTTTGACAACTGCAAAAGTACTTATCATGCGTCCAGGCATTAACTTTGTTTCTACCATTCTTCGGGTACAACATTCATGGTCTTTGCTAGGTCATCAACACGAATTAAAATGCCTGGCTGAAAAAGATGCGAGTAGTTGCAAAGCTATTTAAAGAAACCAATCGTCAATTCCTGAATATCAGTTTGAGCATTATGTCCTGATAATCAAATATGCAGTTAAATATTTCAATAATACGACAAAGATGAAATTTCCAGGCCCTGCCAAAAACTGAGCTAGAGATACTACAAAGGAATTCCAGTTATATGTTATAACTTGCAAGGGACAAATCAGACAATAATCTGCCATGGTTCTCATTACATCCCTAGTTTTATGTTCAGCTAAATGAAAACTTAATTAAATTATGAAAAATATACAAATAAGGTTGTAGTACTGTGATAAATTTGCCATAAAAATTTTAAGAGTATCCTTTCCCAGGCCATCATTTGATTTGTGACAGGACAATCTGAATCATTTGATAGTGCATATAGATGTTTGTTAAGTAACGAGGCTATCCACGCAGATACTTTCAAATGTACAGACTTTCAGAGCTTACAAATCTACATGAAGTGATTCTGGTATTGGTTTTACAATGCTTCAAACATTTTGGTTAACTGTAATAAGTACATCCATTTGGAACTCCATGGAAATCACAGACTTGGATAAATGCATGTAGAAGACACCTCATTGGCCCAAGCGTCCTGATGAAAGATAATGTAAAGAACAAAAGAAAACTATATAGATTATAATACAAGTGCCACAAGTTCTCAATAAGCAGCATTAAACAAAACTAAGATCGGATATTAATCTGTAATTGACATGAGAACATCTTGATCTTCTGCATTGCTTTTGGAGTTACTTGTGTTTTGGGACTGCACATCTGAGATTCCTCCAGTATCAACCTGAGTAACAGATTAAAACTTGTTTAGAAATGTAAGTTTGAATGTGGAAAATGGAAACACAGGGACAGACATAAAATGGAGAAAGGTAAAGACTAAAGAGTCAAGACAGCCAAAGAAAAGGCTGGATCATTTTCCTTCCTTACTTTATTAATAGTTCTTTTAACATCTTTTAAAATATAAAACATCTCAAAGTAGAAAATCAAAATTTGTCAACATCATTATAGATTTTTTTTGTAAAACTTTGGTTACCTTGACATCCAAACTAATATACAGAATCTGAATCACAACAAAAAAGAATTACAATGTTAAAACATAGTTAAAAATGCTAAAACAATCATTATAATTCCCCTTGATGTGAAATGGCAAGAAATTTTGTATTATTTTCCTCCAGTCAATAGCAGAACACAATTTGTTTTAATTCTTGAAGAACATGCCTGCATTTGATACTTAGTCCAAAACCCAGTATATCGAGATGATGTTTTAGCTGTAAGTGGTAAGCAGAAGATCGACCAACCCAGGAGAGGCATGGACCAATGCATGAAAACTCAGAAAGAATATTTCTCCTCTGTATGGTAGAAGATCGATCAATAGAGTTTTTGGACTTAGCTATCCTTGTCGGATGTGTACTTCTGGGCTCAGAAAAATTGGAAAATCAAAGGTGATTATGAACTGAGATCTTGTGCCAAGGGTTACTTATAGCTTTTATTTTTTCAAATGAATAAGATAAGTATGGTGTCTTCAATGGAGGGCCATACTTCTATCAGAATGTGGGCCTCTTTACAAAACATGGGCATTTGAGTTTCCAGCTTCTCACAGGGAAATCCAAAATACCCTTCCCCAATCTAGATATGCTTGTATTTTCTTCCCCAGGAGTTTTGGTCCCCATACATCTTTGAGATTATTGCCAGGTCATTGAGGGTGGCAATTGACATCTCTAAGCTTTTCAAGGTAAGGGCCCATCTCTGTATGCCATGAGGACAAACATTTCATTTAAGAATGCCCAAAGCTTTTAGGAAAAAAATTCAATCAAGAAAAGGTTTTATTAAACCCAAAAAAATACCATACAGCCTATAACAAGAATCTAGAAAATACTGTCAATGAACAAGAAGCTAGGTGTACATATTGTCAAGGAAACTCAATTTCATAATTCAAATACAGACAAAAATGAAGGAACCTGAAGCAGAGAAAAAAACTGGGGACCTTGAGGAGGAAGTTATTAGGCTAAGCTCTTCATTGAATACCCTTTTAAATACTACTAATTAGGAACAAGAATCAAACAATAAGGGCATTCAAGGAGGATGTGGATCTAAGCAATAAGGCAATTACAATCCATAGTTTGTAGAAGGTCAAAGAAAAGAAACAGAAATTTTGGTAGCTCTAAGGCCGGCAGACCAAACAGGTATGCAGCTTTATAGCTTTATAGCCAGCAGTCCAAGCAGACATAGCCATACAAAACCGTTCTCAGTTGGAAGATAAATTGGCAGTCAACAAGAGATCAAAGGTTGCCCAATGATAATTTTATCCTATAACATCAAGGAATTAAACTCCCCTTCCAAGAAAAGGCTTCTCCAAAGATTCTTGGTGAAATTTAATCCTAAGATCATGTTGATCCAAGAAATTAAGGAAAAACCAAAATCTCTCTTTCATGGAAAATGGATGATTATCATTGAACCATGAGGATGTGTCCTTCCCTGAAATCCTAATGTTTCACCGTCCCCGGGATGTGGGGACGCCAGGGAGATGTCCCCCCCCATGGCCCGCCACTGCCACCAAAATGCAGGGAACGTCCCTGGGACAGCAGGGGCCCCTCCAAAATCAAGGAATTAAACTCCCCTTCCAAGAAAAGGCCCCTAGAAGTGTAAGGAAGGATGGAATATTGCATTCAATATCCACAATTTAAAATTAATTATTTTCACAGGCAACATTTAACTCAATAGATTTGAGGCATCCATATCAAGCAATTATGGAGATCAAGTATTCAGGTTCTGTGGAAGTGATCAATCTATCAAGAATTGAATCAATAAATAATGAATGCTCAGTGAAACAAATGCAAAACACCAAAAAGTAATATTCCACAGCATTTCTAGGACGGGAACAGACGGACACATTTCCATGACAGGAGGGGGCAGGAGGCCTTTCTTAGGGGATGGCAGTTAAAAAATTGGGAATATTGGGAAAAAAATTTAAATATAGAAAAATTTCAGTTATACATGAGGCATTCATCGCATACATTATATAACCACATTGCATAACATTAGAGCTGAACTGAGATCAAAGGTCCTAGAGGCATTAGATTTGTCAGTTCCTTTTTACAATGTTACTGCAACACAACAGTACTGGAATATCTCAGACAAGATGAACGAATCAGCTTACCTCCGAAATTCATATATGATTTCTGGCAATAGCCATCCAGAGTTGTCTTATCTGTCTCTCCTTGAGTATTTAGCAATCAATAAAGTACAAATAGGCTAGTGTACTAGGTTTTACATGCATGAGTACTAAATCAAAATCTGAAAATAATGATAGTACACCCAATCATTAGTGTTCACTTTTTACCTATTTTGTACACAACAGATTGTATGATGGACAGTGAATTACTGGCTAACATGTCTCAATAACACTAAAGAAACCAAGCTTATGCTCAATTGGATCTCCGAGCTGTTACAAAACAGCTCAGTGGATAAGAATGCACAAGAATGTGAAAGTAGTTTGGAGCAACAAAAATTTGATATTGAGATTGACAGGGAATCTGGACAAGTATGACCTGTTAAGAGTAGTTTCATACAGATACCACAACTGATAAAACTGAATATCAATGACATAACAGTTGCCCAGGTGGACATGAATATAGCCAGTTTTCTCGTTAAATATTAGCTAACTAGATACCATTCTTAGGTAAGATATGAGATTAAATTCAGAATCAAGCTTCAAACAAAACGTCTACTTCAATCAGTATGCTACAGATGACATTGCTACATCTGCAGCTGCTAATTTGGCATAAATGAATGGAGGTTTTAAAAAATCGCTCTTAGCAACAATGGAAGAACATGCAAAATCATTAACAAATGTATCTGATCAATTTTATCCAAATTCAATACACCATTATTGCTGGGCTGTAGGAGATGGCTGGCCATGCCCAGGTTGGTTGGGGAACATCTAGATGTCCCCTGGATGGCCAACCATCCCCTGACAATTTTCCCACAATTCCAAAACATCCCCTATAACCTTTTTGATCAAGGATGGCTGGCCCTATGGACATTTTCTAGCCATCCCCACATCCCCAATACGTCCTGAGGACTGGAACAGCTAGAAATCCATAGGGGATGCATACCCATGTAAAATTAAAAAACATCAAAAGGTTATATTGTAAATGACAAGAGCTTCACTATGGTAATGTTACATGGCCCATAGTTTGCAAACTCTCCAAGTACTCGCTGAGTTGCTGAGTACTCTTAGGTTTTTTTACAGCGTCAGTTTTTACAAGTTTAACTCGCAAGTTTTTTTACTGTGGGAGTTTTTACAGGTTTCACATGTTGAATGGCCAAAAACTGCCAAAAATATTGTCCCGATTATTTTTATTAAGTTGTATAAACAAAACGAACTTCACATACCAACCAAACTTTAGATTGTTATATGGTGAAGGAGAATTCATTGCCATCTACCAGCAAGGTGGAGCCACAGGCCCAATCTTCTACACCAAGCAGGAAGCCACAATTGAATGCAAGGACCATACCTTCTACCCCCCAATCTTTCACTAGGTTGGGGAAGAGGAAATTGTTAAGATTTGTAATTTTTTACTTGCCTAAATATGAAATTTACGATGATGATTTTCAAAGACAATCATCATAAATTCATAAGAGTTATCAGTTAGCAGCTAGCTATTGTATCCACTATCTAGCTTCGCATGATGATGGGATTTTGTAATCCATATGTATTCAAGAATCAAATTCAATAGAAAACACTTCTTCGTGGTTTTTCAGACTCATTTATTCCATTTTGTAATTGAATTTTGCAAAAAAATGTGTTTTTTTAAGAAATTTTAGTATTTTTTAAGTTGCCAATTTTTTGCCAAGTCAAAAATTTTGGGCTTGGCAAGTAAGTACTCTCTTGAGTCCAAGTCTGCGAACTATAACATGACCTATTAAAGCAATGAGAAAACCATAGAAGAAAATATCTTTCTCTGGAATATCTTGACAAACCAAAATTATTGGGAACCCAAAAAAACACAGAAAAATTCAAAACAAAAAAGAGAAATAACTGATTTTTTTAAATTTAAAGCCATTCTAATTGCATCGAGAGTGGGAGGAAAATAAAGGATAGTGTAAACCATGAATTTTGAAATATGGATATTTCTCATTAAATTTGAGATCGCTGATTATAGTGCACACTGCATAGTGTGTTACTACACAGTTCAACTTTTTATATTTGTAAACTTACAAGATTATTTAAACCATAAGTTTAGAGTCCACCTCATTCAGATAGTGCCACATCAACATATTTTAATTAGATATCATAACTACAAAAGAAGAAAAAATTGATCTATAACCTAATACATACATATTATTTTATGATATTTATGATATCTGGGGAAAAAGTTAATTAATGAATAATTTACTACATACCCTGTGCATTTGCTGACCCCATCCCCCATCAAAAATGTTTCAGGGACACAAGGATGTGAGGACGATTCAATAACATCCCCACCCTTGCACAACCCCCAAGAAAAAATAGGAAACATCCTCTAGGCATAAAAAAAATTTGTGCAAGTGGTTGAAAAAAAAAGTAGACTCATCCCCTATGGCCCAGGCATGTAAAATAGCAATTAAAAAAAGACAAAAATGAGAAAAAGGGGGTGGGGGTCGACAAGGACCCCAACACCCCTTTACAAAAAAACTAAACCTAAAACAAAGAAAGAGAAACATTGAAAGAGAAAAACAAAGGGAAGAAGATAAGAGAGCAACAAAACTACATTATTTTCATATTAATGCTTGTAACTTGTAAATTATTTTCATCGTTTGCAATAGCATTCACTCTATCATTTGAGTCTTATTCTTCCTTTTTTCTACTTTAACATTCACTCTATCATTTGAGTCTTATTTTTCTTTTCTCTTTTAATTTTTCTTTACAAATACATTTGCTCCTTCATCTCACCTATCTTGTGGGTCATTAGATATGTTGACAGAAACTCTCCTTATGTTGGAGGGATTTACAAGACATTTGACAACATGCTTGGGCAAATGAAGCAAACAATTCGTAGTAGGGGCTTGATTTGGTGTTATGAGGAGATCTTCAAGCCCATTGTGATACAACGATGGAATACTATGAACATTCAACTTCAAATGGCAACCTATGCTCTAAATTCCAAATGGTATGCACTAAGGCCTAGGAGAATGCCTTTTCATGATGAAGAGGCCACAAAAGGAATTACAAAGGCCCTTCAAAATATGTATAGTAATAAAGAGGAAACTTTACATTGAATGCAATGGCCTTTGTCAATTTCTATGGCAAAGACAAATACAGCTATATTAGCTCAAACCAATACTATTAGATGGTGGACATGGCATAGAAAGAATACAATAGAGTTGAGAATGTGTGCCATTTGTTTCCTTCCATAAGTTGTTAGTTCCACTACTATAGAGAAATTGTTCCACATATAGCTTCAATAAGTCAATCAAGAGGAATAGGCTTACCTCTTGACGAGCAAAGAAGTTGATGGGCATGCATAGTGCCTTGCGACTTCAAAATCAACAAACTCTTCAATATCTTTAAACTCTAGCCACACATTGGGATGTTGATCCCAAAGATGTCACACAAATTGATGAGGAGAAAGCACACAATGGATTGGTTGGGGCACCCCTGGATGAGGCAAACCTCATACTCAAAACTCCAAATTTGATGCAGTGTTAACAAATGCTGATTTGGGGCTGTTGCAGATTTTCTATGTTTTTGTCATTTTGTAGTTGAAACTTAGAGCCTTCAGCCAAAATTGTTGTAATTTTTATATAATATACATGCACATTGACAATGAAAGCAATAAAAATTTTATTAATTTGTGTCAAATCTCGTGTGAAACCTCAATTCAGCCCCAATGCTATGTAATAGGGTTCTAATGTATATGATGAATGCCTTATCAAATAAATATTTTAAATTTCCTATATTTTTAAATTTCCTTCTAATGAGATGAGGTAACAAAGGGGTTGATCAAGGCCCTTGGAAAGATGTTCAATTTTGAGTATGCATCTAGACTTCAAAAGTAGAGGATTACATTTGTAAATCTTCAAGATCCAACATTCAACAAACTGGAAGCTAGGATGGATAGGGATCCAATTGTACAAAAAGACATTGTTGGATAGATCACATGGCATGGGAAGGATACAATAGAGCTATCAAAAGGAATAGGCTTACTTTGCCCTTATCAGAACTTGTCATTATTTTTATCTTTGTCAATAAAGTGTCATTTTTTAACCATTTTTAGCCTTTACCCCACTTTTAAGTTTTCTGACATCTAGCACTCTTACATCAAACTTCCATAAAGAAAACCTATCCCACCTATAATAGGCTGTTGGAAAAGTTGAGGTTATAATGATAAGAGACTACATTCAGCCCTCTCAACTATTTCCCCTTCTCATTTGTTGTCCTTCGTTTAGAACCATTTTAAGCCTCCTGGGACCCTTGCCTTCTATTACTTAGTGGGCAATTCTCAGACCACCTGATATGTTAATAGGTAGTAGTGAAACTACCCAATGGGTTGTTAATGGGTTGTTCCCTAACTGCTCAGTAAAACCTTATTCTTGCAGTTCACCCACCTGTTCTGGGTAGTTGGGCCTAAAACTATACAAAGGCAAGCCTTCTTACCTCCCTAAACAGTTGCCTAGCAAATTTGAAACAGATATAGGACCCCCACTCGTCCTCTAAACCTATAGATTTGTGCATTTGGAATGACAGTTATCATCTTATAAACCTTCATAATTACTCTAATTCTAGGATATTAACAGCCCTGATTATTGTTCTTGCCTCAGAAACACTCATATGCTATTGGGCTGCTCACCTTGCTCTAGGATCAGCTTACGACAACTATTTCCCTGTCTGCTTATGACAACTATTTCCCTGCTTACCATTCATTTCTCATAGCATATTCATCCTCATTTCCCACCTGGATTGTCACACAACTCAAGCACAAATCAGAGACACAAAGGAGGACACATACTCCAAGGACAAGGAGCAACATTGGCATCCTCAACAAATACTTTCAATGGTGATACTGATTCTATTTCTTCTTACAATTCCTTCTTAAGTTCATTTTTCAATTTCTACTCACTTGTACTCAATTGCTATTTAGATAGGGTGGATTATATTTCAGTTTGTGTGGATTATAAAAAGGAATGCTGTTTTTTGTTGTTTTGATAGAGTTCACAAGCTTGATTTCAAAAGTAGTAAGTTATATCAATAAAAATCTATGCTCCCCCAAGTTTTGGGGACGAGGACGACATGGGACAGCAAGATGTGTTTCTGATATGGGGGTACTTTTGGGCCATCTTTTAGGGGACAGCAAGGGATGGCAAAAAATAGGGAATTTTTTTAAAATATAGAGAAATTTCAAATATTCATTTCATAACATTGATAAAGCATTCATCATAGACATTCAACTATAAATATCTGAGTTCATGGGTTATCTTGCCCATGCAACTCAAAATATCCAACAACTAAAGCAAAAGCTTCAACAAGATCAAATCCCTCTTTCTAAGAGAATCCTTCAACAACTAGAGTAAGAGTCTCAGTCAACTATCCATTTTTTAGAGAATCATTTGGTAATATATTTGTCCTTATACTCTTTACTACTCTTGTTGGTTGCATTCATGGAATCAATAACTATCTGCATGGTAGGTTTAAAAATTATCACCACAAAGCTCAACCAAGTTCAAGGTTGTGTTTTCAAGGTTGTGTTTTCTAACGATCACTTGTTGACCACCAAACTTAGCTATACATAGTAGATTTGTCATACAAGAAATTAAAAGAAGACTCTTCATTAAATCAAGAACATGAGAGACATCATCTAGCTCAAGAACATCATCTAAAGGCATGTAGGAACTAATAAAGCTCAATCTAATAACTGGACAAGTGGCATTATTTCCCAACTCTACCTATATGACATCCTCTCATTCTTGAACTCTTTTGAACACCTTCTTGTTGATGCTCATGTGTTTGGATGCTCCACTGTCCACATATCACCCTACACCAAAACAATTTTAATGGATAAGCACAACATGGAAAAAGTTATCTCATGTCTAGACACTAACTAATCTTCTATGGCTTAAACTTCTGCACTCCTTGCAAACTCTTGTTGTTGTTGCTTGGCTTTCTAACTCTCAAGGGCATTAAGATGCATAGTGGCCCATCTTGTGGCACCTAAAATACCTCAGTTGATAAGTCGTTCTTCCCCCAATTTGAAGACTTTGATCTTTCCTCCTTGCCCTTATGACTTTCTTCCACTTTGGTTGAAACTACCTCCCCTCTGCTCTCCTCCAAAATGAAATCATTCTAGAGCTTCTCATGAACACAAACGCCCAAAACAAACGGATCCTTGAATGGAAAGAACCCATTTATACCTATGGGCAGCAACTCATCATCCTCCGCCTTCATACCAATTAAGTAATCTTGAAGCTTAATGACCTTCATAAGGTAGCTGGCCACTATGTCTATGGCACACGTGCATGTAGCAATGAGTTTATTCTTTAGTAGCACCTTGAGAGAAATGCTCACATTCCAATATAGAGTGATAAACGCATCTTGCATCCCCTTGGCCATCTTCTATGCAATGTGAGGGATAAAATGCTTGTTCACCAATCTAGGATGATTTGATTCCCCTTGGTTTACAATTTTGTTATGTTCATCCAACTAAACAATGTTAGTGGGAGTTACAACCATCATCTCCACAAAACACCAAATATCAACCCCCTCTAGTAGCATCTACAATCCGCACTTCCAAGGTATAAACTTGGAAGCACCCTTGAGATAGTCCCTCTTTGAAACTGAGAATAGCCATACCTGCAACTCCAGGAACATGCTAAAAGCAAACGTATCAGTCTAGAATAACTCATATTAGCAACCTATCACAAGTAAAAACCAACCTTCCAATCCCCATTAATGAAGTTTTTGGGTTCAGCCATCCACACTCCAAAAGAGATCAAATCAGCTGGAATTCATAACCAGCACATATGTTCGAGATGAATTCTGAATTCTGATGGTGCCTATAGGGGCAATCCTGGGGCTCAGGAGTTGGATGTGTGATTAGGGACTAAATGGAGAATTAATTAAGGCACCAAACAAAAGGCTCACACCAAGAGCTTAACGAAGTTGAAGCTTCGGTCTCCAACTAGTTCAATCATGCAAGAAACAGGCAATCGTCAAAATCAAAAATATAAGATTCAAGGTCTAGAATATTCTTGATACACTTACACATTTTTCTTGCCAGCATTATCACCGAGAGGTCAACATAGTGGCTTGACTATTGCTTAAATCAGGGCATAGATTGCAGGGTCAAAATAATCATTGGCAAACAGCATTGGTTGTTGGCAAGGACTTGCCAACATGTGAGATATCACTTTCACACAAATTATTAACAGAAATATGTGATTCTGCTGAATATCTAGTCATGACTAAGTGAAATCCACAAGGCTGTTGACAATACATAACATGCTGACAAAGATGTTAGTGGCTGCAGAAGTGACGTGCACATGGCTGATGAAGTTAAACAATGTTGCTGCAAAAGTTGTTAGTAGCAATAGAAGGACTAGCATGTGACAAATGAACCGAGTCTGTATTGCTGCTGAAATTCTAATGCTAACAAAGTGCAATCCACAAGTCTGTTGGATTATATATAAGTTTCTAATGAAGAAGTTAGTGGTTGTGGAATTGACTTGCAAGTGGCTAACAAAGTGAAACCAAGTTGTTAAAAAATATTTTAGTTGTAGAAGTGTCTTGCAAGTGGCTGACAAAGTAAAACCATGTTGCTGCAGAAGATATTTGTTTGTACAGAAATCATAAGTTGGATTTATTTCCTAGATCCCTGATTCATATGTCTGAAGCATAACATTTTGTTGTTTAGAGGGTAACATTTTTTGTTACTTTCATTTACTTAATGGGAGAAGGCCCCTACCCCTCGCTTCACCAATTAGTTAAAAAAATCAACCTTCCAATCGCCAAAAGTTCCTGGGCATCACACCCAACAACCTATCACAAGTCTTTGTGCCTTTCGTAGGCATGGATAGACTTCAGTCACTGAAGCTTAGGCATCACACCCACTAAAACCCTCCAACAAATCCCTCTCACAGGAAGCAAGCCACTCCATACATAGATCTGGAAGATTTCAGATTATGTGTTCTGATATCATGTTAAATTTTCAAACCACAGTAAACAGATTCTACATGCAGAAAATTAACCCTGACTACAAAACAGCTTAAAACAAAAAACTTGGATCAAAACAGCAAATACTCACAAACCTGAACTCTCTAAAGTGCATCTTTCTTCTATTAAATCAGAAAGGAATTACTCTGCTCTAACTCAACACTCAATTATGCTCTCTCTATCTAGTGCAGTGGTGTACCCTAGGTCTCTTTATAGAACAAGAGAACTCTAAGGTTTACCCTAACCTAAGCAATTGAAATGGAAAAGAACCTTGTTCTAAAATAAGAACCAACTCAAAAAATTTAAAATCCAATCAAAATATAAGAAAAGTTAAGTATTGCCATGCTAAAAGATATAACAACTGAGCCCAAAAACAATAAAATGGACTGCTCTGTGTGCAACTTTCTAAAGGAAAACATCTGTAAAGCAAGCAATACAAAAAACTAACACTTATTATGGGATGGGTTGCCATTTGCCAAGAATGTTAAAGGCGTTTCCATAGAGTTGCCTCTATGGGGAAATTATGAAGATGTGGGAGGAGCTCCCTATGAGTATCCCAAGCTCCGAAAACTTCATCCTCCAAAAAATAGGCTCTTGAGATTAGGGAGAAACTCTCTAATAACCAAGATTGCAAACCAGCTAACCCACCCTTCTAGACAAGGTTAAGCTTCACTTCTAATTATGATTAGGAAGAAATTGACACAATAATACACCAAAAATTGGATGACAATCTTCTTCTGACACATACTCTTCTCAAATAATGTTTACAATGTTAGTTTAGTCTTTAAATTATATAGAACCCCAAGAAACGTTACAAGGACGCTAGGTGTATTCTGGAGTGTGTGATGAGTATCCATCAGGGTGGTCCTTTACTACACTGACTCGAATTGGGATGGTACTATTTATCACACAAAGTCCACAAGTGAATTCGCACATTATCATGGCTCTAGAACGATTGCTTGGAAGAGAAATAAGCAGTCAACTATTCTCCTCCCTACCACAAAAGCAGACTATGATGGTTATGTTTATGATGCACCAGCAGCATTCTTAATTCCCAATATGCTTTAAGTGTTTAGTTTGAAATCAAAGTGCCATCCACATCACTAACAATCTTATTGTGTGAAGACCAAGCATATGATAATATATCATCACTATATTTGCTAATATTCATTGTCAAACATTTCGCCTCGACCATTGTGGTACAATGGAACCAAGTTCCCAAAATCTTTACAAAGGCCTTGACAGAAGCTAAATTTGTCGAGTTTCCAACACATGCGTGGGCTCTAAAGAGTCATCATAAGGAGGAAACGATTGTGTAAGCTACTTGCCAGCAATGTCTCTTGGTGTTTGTTTATTTTACCCTAACTAAACATTATGGATGAATGTTGGTGATATTGACTTTGACGGTGTATGGGTAGCCCAGATATGCCTTGTGCCGTGTCCAATCTCTGTTGGAGACATTTTTTGTCTTTTTCAGACTTAGAAAGTCTTCTACATATCTTTGTATCATTACACTTCTGCATGCTTCCACTTGTTCTTTACATAGTTTGTCGGCTCTTCTACTCCTAACTTGAATGCTTGTTGCTTGCTTCCAACTGTATCTTCATGCTTTGTGAAATATTCTACTTCACTTGTATGCTTATTGAATAAACCACTACATTTGTAGCTTGTGGATAAGTTTATAGAATTACAGAACTTGCTCTCATTGTGGTGCTCTTGGATTCATGTACTGTAGCATATACTATTGAAGATTGGTTGATTATTTGGATACCAATTGTATCAGCCTTATTACAGTTTTCCTAAATGTGTTTATGCTCTTCTTTTGGTTGCTTTTCTATTCCTAAGTGTACTCAATTCCTATTAGACTCTTATATATATCACAGTTTTCCTGAAGCAAAAAGGTGTATCTCTAGGAATTGCTTGTGTAAAACCACTTTCAGGTCTCCATGTTCTAATACCAAGGAATAACAGAAATACAGCTTTGAAAATCAAATGTCAGCAACAAATATAACTTTGTAACATGTATGTAGGGTAGAATACAATGACTAGAAATATGGATTCCATCGCCAATGTATACACACAAAAATGTGCCAATAAGGGATGCATAGCTACAACCTATTAAGGTGAATATCACAAGCCATAATAACTCAATTAAGCAGCCAAAAGCTCTTACAGTTTATCATTTTGAGCAACGGCCTCTTTATTTGAGGAACATTTCACTAATATAATATAATGCCTTTTTGCTCCAATAAAATCAAATCTAAAACACCCTAATCCCTCCTCCACATCCCTATCACAAAAACAAAAATATGTGGCTCCCCCAAACATTTTCAAATTGATCGACTTATCACATATTCGATCCACAAAAAGAGTTTGTAAGTATAAAAATTATATATACCTTCAATAGCTGTGTGAAAACAGGCCACAACATGAGAAAACTTCCAAAGGCTTCAAATTAATATATATGATTCATGAATATTTTGTTACTATAGAAATTAGGTGATAGGCATGGGAGGAATATATGAAAAGTGATTTCTTTCATCACAATTCTTGAACAACACAAAGCCTACCTTAGTTTCTTGTGAAATGGCTAATAATCGTCGGTACTGATCTCGTGCTTCTGGATACTGGACCATGGACTGGACACGTGCAAGGGCCTTTTCAACAGCAGCTTCCATTTGCTTTCTTCCAGCCCGCAAAAAATCATAATCATCACTTTCATTACGGCCACCATGTTTTGCACCTGAACCTTCAATAGCTCCTTCTGCTCGAAAACCACGCAATCCAACTCGTTTTCGTCTCCAACGCAAGATTGCCTTTTCCACAATTCCAACTGACCAAACAATCTTTTTATAATTTTTTCTAACCTGATGCCCCCTTACATGTGCCTGTATGGTGTCAAAAAGAGTTAGTTTCCATTTGCCAAATAAAATAAACTACAATATGATTTAACTACCAAAAAAATTTATCCTATCATAATTTGCCACTGAATTCACTTCAATAACATGGAATAAAAGCATTATAATAGAATATATCAATTTCGTTCTCTGTTAAACCACCAATTTAATCCAACATGAATTTAGGTACTGATTACTTAAACAAACCTCAATAAAAATTGATCACGGAGTGTGATCCGAAACGTTGATGCAAAAAAATTGTACACAATCAAATCCAGAAATCTTTGAACAAATCTATATGGATTGTGGAAATCTGATATCATTAAACCTCAATAAGTAGTTTGTACCAATGGCATATCACTACTTCACCTTTAAAGACCATTTATGTTACCAAACGACTGAATATTTATGCAAATTTACAATGGAATATTATCTGCAATTCTTTAGATTTTGTAAGGCTATTAGCTAGTTTCAGTAGCTCTGTGTATCTTCCATACCTGAGAAAACCTATTGTGCTATCATGTTCAACTCATAACACATCTAAAACCATGCAAACAGATTAACTGCTGCTTAAAAGCTGCTCCCCTAACCAGATCTAAGAATCAATCAAAGCTTTAAATTTTAAACTTGGATGGAAATTAGCAAATATTTAAAAAAACACAAGAAATCTCATGCAAACAAGTTTGAATCCAATATTTTTCTTTTCTTACTGTAACTAGGAATTGGATAGAAAATATAATGAATTTACTGGATGAAAACCCCACTCTTAAGTGAAAACATCCTAAACTTTTCTTAGAACTTGAGAAGGCATATTCCTTTCTACAGCATTTATCTCAATTCAATTAATAATGCATAAAATATTAAACAGGAAAGAAAATTCAAAATTATCAGCTGTCACTTTCTAGTATTCTGATCTTTGTCTACATTTTTGCAGTCTGCATAGTTTTTACCTTTCATGCTGGAAAAATGTTGACGGCAAGTACATTACTATATACCTGAATTTTGACAATTCGTTGGCGAATAATCAAAAATTCTTTGCGACCCTTCCAACCACGAAACTTTCGCTGTATGCGTATGGCTGCTGTGTGCAAAGGCCCATCAGTGTTACCCAACTTCGATGATCTTTGAACAGAAATATATGAAAGTGCTTTTTCCTCTGACATCCCACACTTATCATCTCCATATTGAACCAATTGCTTCCTGCGGAATGAATGTACCCGAAAGGCTCCCTGGATACGGGCAGCTGCTTGAGCAGCATTTCTGACTGCAGCAAGTGAGTCTTTTAATGACAATTGGTCTTCTCTTCCTCCTTCTTCGAGCTGAAGAACATTACGCTCGGCCACAGTCTCCACAGCTTTCTCACCAGCAAGAGTTGCTGAAACACTGCCCATAATATTTTCATTTATTGATAAATTAGAGAGATGACTTGTCAAAGAAGACTCTGCCAAATAACCTGCAATGCCTTTGTGTCCCCGACTGGAAGCCAAATCTGCAGGTGTACGACCAGCAGAGAATTCGGGTGTTGGATCTGTCAATGCCCCTGGAGCTGCCTCTAAGTTGATAAGTGCAGATACTGTCCGTTCTCTGAAACAATGAGCACCAATAATATTAATTCTTGACCAAATCAAGACCCATCTATGGGATTAGAACACATTTATTATTAGGTCCTGAACATCCATTGGGGCTGTCTACAGTTTTGCTGAATTGCATTGGAAAGACCTACAACTGATTTGTTAACCTCATAAATCTTTCTACGTGGCATTAAAAAATTCATACTGCATAGTCCAAGACTGTTAGTCCAAGTACTAGATTTTGCTATTCCAAACCCCACTCTTAATCATTGCATGTTTATGTCTGGAAATAAACCTTAGTACAAGTACAAAATGGGAGACAGTCTCTATCTAAATATCAAATTTGGAGCAAGATGAGCCTCAGGATTTTGGGACTTGGAAAGACATACATTTGTTTTATTGTTTGACATGTCATTTGGACATGTCTATCCAATCAAGTAAGCTTGTTCAAGATAAAAGAAAAATACTTGCATACTCATGACCAACATTTCATTCTACATTCTTTTGTTGACACTATATCCATGGTCAACAAGAGAACTTTAGTTAATAATTTATATCCAAATATACCATAAAATGAGTATATCAATTAGAATTTTTAATTTGCAAAGATGAATACCTTCCATAATATGCAGCCCAGTGAAGTGCTGTCCAACCATGCAAGTCACGAAAGTTGACATTGACACCAGCAGAGACAATTGGATTCATTGCCCAGTCATAACCAAGAGCAGCTGCCAAGTGTATAGCTCCTTTCCCCTGGTCATCTAATACATTTGGCCCTTTACCTTCATCATTTATTTTTGAAAGAAGCCAAGCATACAATTCTTCCTTGAGTAACTTCTGCACCAACTTTACACGTGCCTTAGCAAAGTCAGCTGTAGATTCTTTTATAGATCTCTCCATCTCTAACCATTCTGCCTCACTATCTTTCTTCAATGAGGATAACTTATTGTGTATGTTACAACTCCCATCCTCATTGACAGATGATGGTATTTGTGCTTTGTTGAAATCCAAACACAGCAATTTTGCAAACTGTATCTGAAGCCTCAATTCTTCTCCTGCCTCATTATCCATATCTGAGCTGGCAATCATTTCTTGAGATGGACCTGCACGATACTCAAACTCCCGTATTTCACTACAAGCCAACCTATCACTGCAAGTAACATAAAATGGTACTCTTGCAGGAGAATGAGGAGGAGCTTGACATCGAAGAACACCTGGGCCCAAAACATCTGCTGAAACCTCAATTTCCCCAAACATACATGACAGTTTATACTTATAGATATCCTTTATGCCTCCCACAAATTTTCCTGTTATTAGAACCTGTAGTGATCCAAAGAGAAATTAGTTTCTCGATCTCAAACAGTAAATTATTATTTATTTTTCTTTTTGCTGCTTCTATTTTTTAACAATTTGAAAAGCATACTATTAGTAACTCAGCTATGAGAGAATAAAAATGGCCTCCACTGCTGCATTAACAGCAATAGACATCTAGAAGTAAGAGAAAAGACATATTCTATTGAGCAGAGACATCAGCATACCTTTGTGTCTACTTCTGAATATGCCCAGTCAGGAGAGAAATCAGAGATACTGAACAGCTGGTCTTTTGATAGTGAAGGGCTCATCAAATCACCATCTAATTGAATTTGACGGGACAAGCTTGACACTTCCTCAACTCCATTTTGACCTTCAAGCGTGTTCCAATACATACCAGAATCAGATGCCACCAGCGAGTCCTCACCATCTCCACCAATTTCTCTACTCATCCATCGCCCAAAACTATCCAGTTTCTTAAAACCCTCTTGACCTTCAACCTCAAATGAACATTCTTGTGAGAACTGCCTGCAAATCTGAGGGTAAAATGAATTCTCCTGTGGTTTTACATCATTTTCAACCTCCTGTTTAGGTATATATTCATTTTGAAAAAGCTGATTGGTGCCATCATTCTGTGTCTGATGCTTCATCTGATGATTATTTTGCTGATGTGTAGGTTCTTGAAACAAACCCAAATCTTTTAAATTGCCATTCTTCTGTTGCATAACATTCAGGGACCCATATCCCAACCCTGCCATCTGTTCATTATCTGCACTGCTTAGCATGGTGTTCGGTATAAACCTGTGTGATCCCATCTATAGATCATCCAAATGCAGCAAAATGCCAGGGGTCAATTATCATAATCTTCAGCACAACCAAGATATGTATATGCCTAGCTGAAAACATATCAGCCCAAATCACTAAATTGATTTTCTGTTGCATAACATTCAAGGAAACATTGTGCGTTCTGTTGTTTATCTACAATGCTAAGCAAAGTGTTCAGCATAAACATATGTGATCTCATCTAAAGATCATGCAAACACAACAAAAAGCCACAGTTCAATTATCATAATCTTCAGCGTGTTTAAGATATGTACATTTCTAGCCCAACCAAATCACTAATATAGATTTAGGTTTGATCTAATGAGACTCCTTTCTCAGATTAATGACTTAGGCATAAAAGGAGCTCAAGAAAAAGTGTTTTTTTGGGAGAAGCACAACGGCAATAAAGGCCTCAATCCATGGGAGCTCATATTGCCTACCATTTTTGTATGGGTACACTTCAATGCTCTTTTCAGGCTTTATGCCAGTGCTACAAACATACACTGCATATGTTTCTAACATGCAGAATTTAGAAATACAAAACATTATTCAAAAGATGGTATACACATGTAGTGCAATAAGCAACATTGTCAAGATGTTTTTAACAAGGAGAGGATTCGGCTAGATATAACTCAAATCAGGTCCAATCATGAGTTTTTGGACCTGCCAGATCTGTCCAATTTCATCTGGATTTCTCAATTTCTGTACAAATTTTTTGATTCCCAAAAAAATTTGACATCCCAAACAAATTGAATTTTTAAAACCCAGTAAGTATGCTTAGAGTTAAAGGAACTCGGTGGTAACAGCACAATGCGGGATAAATTACTTGACATTGAACAAATAAATAAAATTGTAAGCCAAACTGAGGGAATCTGTAACTGCCCTGCAATGATTCTATTGGATTACTGGAATGATGAAAATTCTGATGGGATTTGGCACTTCATGAAAAAACTTAGAAAATTAATTGAACAATATGCCACATTTGTTTTTGCTCCATGGTTGAGGGTTCTTTAACTCTGATATATCAATTGTAAGTTCATCGAGTTTAACCACTTGAAAATTTATACACTGGAAAAAACTAGAGTTCACACATCCTCAATCAGATTCATAGGTTAAGACGATGAGATAACTATCCTAGACTGGGGTACAACCATAGGAAGCAAATCCTAATTTGAATCAATTTTTACAGATAAACATCATTAGTTTATATCGAGCATACAATCAAAAATGTGTTATGCATGGAATGCTGTTTTTGAGTGAAAAATTATTCACCTGCTCAGCGTTGTTCTGCATATCCCCTCTTGCAAAGGCTTGAAGATGAGCGTCTGTGTAAGTTTTCTGTCCACCACCAAGCTCACTGCTTACATATGTTTCCATTGGAATGCTTCTCTGCGTTCTTCGGATATCCTCACGAGTCATAGATTGCAAGCAAGGGGCCTTTGTCTCCTCAGCATCATTTGGAAACACTGTCCATGTAGATGAATTGTTCTCATGCCCATTATTAATCCTGTTACCGCCTACAACCACATTCTTGGTTTGCATAGTTAAATCATTGGATCCTGAAGTAACAAGTGGAGAGAATATCTGCCTTCCAGAATAATCACCTGTGTTCAAATATAAGGAATTTTTATCATTATTGCATAACTAGAAAACATCTTCTTCATATGACTTCTGAATTTTGCATTGAAATTAGAATATTGAATATCATACCTTGACTTAGCGTTAGATTTGAGTTTTCTCTATTTCTATAAAGCCCCAAAGAAGCATTTTGAAAAGGAATACCCAATTGACTGTCTTCAATTTGCTTAGAAAAATGTCCTTGTAATGGTTGTTTCAGTCCTAGGAATGAATATTGCTCAGCGGCAACTTCACTTGCATTAACAGTACTATAGCTCATTTTATCCACTGGAAAATTTGCAATTGTCTTCCTATGTGTCTGAGGTTGGAATCCTACAGAATCCACAACCAATTCCTCATTTTCACTTAGTTGTCTTAGAATAGATTCTTGGTCTGCTGAAGAGGCTTCACCTTCAAGTGAAAAGCCACCACCAACATCATCTCCAGATTCACCTTCCTCAAATTCGGACGAATGAGTTTGCCCGTTCCATTCAGATGTGCTAGCACTTGAAGCATAGGTTGTCTGTGCCAACAAAGAACTTGTGTGTGCTTGATTTGAATACGAAGTTATCTGTCCCGCTGAATTTGCTGTCTGTCCACCTCTTTCTGTATGTGTAGAACGTGGAGCTCCACCTTTGTTACCCTGAAAAGAGTCCCTTGGTCAAATACTTTACACAGAAAAGAGTTCCTCAAAAAACAGATATAACATAGCTATTAAGTATTAACCCTTGCCTTTTACACATAACCATAATCAAAGAGTGCACTAAAGGATAAACATGCAATAGGCAACAATAAACATCGAAGATGAATTCCCTATGATACCTGTAATTTGCAAAATGAGAATGTAATGAAGGACAAAAAACAATGTACATGTAGAGTTCTTTATCTGCACTTCCTCTATGAATGTGCTGGCTGATGACTTGTCAATATCCATGGTGCATCTAAAGACATGACCTTAGCCTTGGAATTTTGGAAACTGTAATTAACTAAGCCAAACTCTTATCATTGCAAAAATTAAAATTAATCAAAAAGTCTGGTTGCATATAGTAAAGTGGTTAACATATACTAAACAATGAAACAAACAAAAACCCATAACACCCTACAGCATTGCATCCAAGTCATGCTGCATATATAAACAGTGGAAGACACTGAGTTGAACTCGATACAATCTATTATCAACAAGCATCCCCTTCACAAATAAGAGACTCTTGGCTGAGAATGTACACATATGAAAACATTCAAAGGCCTTCTATCCTGTGCGCCTGGAACTAATTTCAGATAATCCTTATCTCTAGCATTTTAGACTAACATTATAAGCATGACTGTAAATGTTAAGACTTCATTGCAAGCCAATAACACTTTTCCTAATATGGTTGTGGGTTGTTATCAATTGCACCTCTCTGTGTGAATAGGTAGAAAATATATATATTGACACTTCAGAGATACAAAACTATCTATTTGGCTACAAAATGACAAAGAAGTGTATAAAAATAATAAAAACCATCATTTATGAAATAGTATGTTATAAAGGCAGTTGTACTAATAATAACCAAAATTTAAATCACAATTCATACTGTACAAGCCAATAAATTCATTATATCTCAATCTTATTAGCAATCATTATGTATGTGCCTCAGAACAAATATGTGTCCACAGGGCTGCATGAATGTATCTAGTCAGAGAATGTGTCACTGCATCATCAATGTAGCAAACATAGAATGTCATATGTGTGTGTCTATCTGTACATGCATCAAGACAACACATACAGAAGATCGTGTTTATACCAGGCAAGTTAACATACATTCTCAATGAACAAAATTATAATTTTTAATTCCAAAATCTGCACAGACTACAAAAGACAGCTGCAAAAACTCACCTCTTTCACTTCACGGTAATGAACAAGAACAATATGCTCATATTGCCTGTGGAAGAAAATACGCACATTAGGGAGTGTTCAATATTACCACTATTAAAAATTGTTTCCATATCTTTTCTGAAATAAAATGTAAGTCATTAAATGCAAACAAGTTGTCACAACAAAGGAGGCGAAGAGTACACAATCATAAGAAAACAAATACATAACTGTTAAAACTTAGAAGTACGCATAAAGAGTCACTCATGCATGTCCACAGATAATAATTAATTTAGAGTTTTCAAATAAAATCTTGTGTGTTTATATGGGCAAATGTAATAGGCTAATTTATAAGAATTTCAGGGGATTGTAATAAAATTTGCCAGATTTGAACTTTTTGGTTGATATGCAGCCAACTCTGTGGCACTGTACGATACACTTTAAAAATGTTGCTGGCATAAGGATCGTAAGAAACAAAAAAACAGATGTTATAGTAATCCTCTATGCCAGAGTGTATAACAGCGGTATTGTTGTGTTTCTGTCAATGTCTTTTATAGAGTTGGTTGTATTCATCTGAACGGACTCTAGCTATCAGTGAGCTTATTATGAAGATCAACAATGTATTTTTGCAGTGCTTGGACCATTTAATATTTGTCCAATGTTATTTTCCTGAGTTCAAAAAACAGTCATTGCAACCCTTATTTTAAAGAGATCTTTTAACTGAAGAAGTCTGATAATAATGGTTCCTAATTATTTATTGTGTTAAAGTAAAATCGATTGGATAAAACAAAAGGAAACAAACTCAAACACATTCAATATGGAAAAAGGTGAAGATCTGGAGCATGAAGAAAAGTGGTTGAGCCAACCATGCTACTCAGAGTGTGAAAGGAAAGGAGATTGGGACAGACATACTCACTCATCAAGCATCCAGTAACATCGTCGCTGGAAGTTTTCATTATCTTCACCATGAGCATAATAACAATGAAGGACATCAATACTACCAGCCTGTAAAAACCAAACAAAAAAAGAATTAAAATGCGGAGCACACAAGATAATCCAAAGATTTGTTTTCTGAAAAAACACTCAATGTTATTTTAAACATGGAATATAACATGTGCAAATGCACACACACACACACACACTTATTTCAAAATGTTACGTTATAAGAAAAACAACTTATCAGGACTTGATGAGTCATAAATAAGTACAGTCCTATACAAAAATACAAAAAAAAACAGCTGATCCAAATTCATGAATTAAAATGCTGAAAAAAGAGAAACTAATGCCTACTTTTACATATGTACATATTCAATGCTCATCGTCTTTTTTACAGGTTTCACTTTCAATTCTTCTATTCATTGAACAAATTGAAATATTCTAGCCAAAATTTTGTATTTTACCAAGTCCGTTTCAGATATAACACCAGTATGTAGGTCCATTTTCACATATCTTCTCTACTATGAGATGTGAGGGAGCAACTCAAAATGTTTCTAATCCTCCCTATATCATCTTGATCAGAAGTGCTTGGTCCTTTATCCTTGGGAGGTTTTCCAAGGTTTACCAGTGGCTACCAAGTCGATTACCTGCTTCTTTGGACTATTCCATATATTGGAGGTTTATAAACGTAGACGCTGGAGGTACCAAACACCCTCTTCATGTATCACCACCTGCATGCCTCAATCGTATTATCCCATCAAGCATTAAGGACTCACTTCTCTCTGATGATGCAGACTAGCTAGTTCTCACCACTAACTACCATTCCACAAAGAGGCATCCCCTACCCTGTCATGACATCTTCTTCATCCATTTCATTATTTTATTCAACAATGAACATACTAGTGCAAGGTTTTTTCTTTTCTAACATAGGTGATGACTGAATTAGCTTGGAAGCACCCACTGTTCCCACATCTTTTCAGAAATGCAAGATCTAATAGTTTCTCAAAAAAATCCTTTGTTACCAAATCAGCACATATACATGTTAGTGTTTCTTAGATCAGATTAGATAATCAATTGAACAAAAGAAATGCAACACATAAGACAATGAACACAACAAGATACCCTGCGAAAACCCTCCTCTTGAGGGAGAAAAACCCAGCAAATATATCTCTTATATATATGATAATAAGTGACAGAATTCTGCTTACAACACAGCCCAGCAATGGCTAAAGATTTCGCACTTTTCCTTGATGCTTAGATACAAATGAATCTGCTCTTCCTAGAAAGACAGTCTGCTGCTATAGGAATGATGATCTGCTGATTAAATATGAACTTCTCCTAGGACTGCGAATTCTGCTCTGTCAATAATAGCGAACTTCTTGATATTCGAATTGTGTGAATAACCAAGAAGTGACCTTGTATTTATATCTCCTAGGCGCCTCTTCACTTGGGTCGGCCTTTGATAAATATTTAATAACAATTAAAGTCGGCCAGAATAAGTACATGATATAAATCAAATATAAGGTCGGCCCATGTATTTAATATGTGTCTAGTGAAGACCGACGCTGTATTAACATCAACACTCCCTCTCAGCTAGGGATGAACTTCCATCTGCACAAGACACATTATGTTAGAATGAAAACAAAATAAAATATCACCTCAACGTGATATTAACCATTATGGCTACTCCCATAGATGGTAAAAACTCATCACGGATTCTCTCACGTGATGTTGTCATGGAGTCACACACATGACATCCACCATAGCTTCTCCCAGAGGGTGGAAACAAGGGCTTTCACCTCAACTCTCTCTCATCAGAGAATTGCATTATCAAGGACTTTCACCTCAACTCTCTCTCAGCAGAGAATTGTATTAACAAGGGCTTGCACCTCAACTCTTTCTCAGCAAAGAGTTGCATTCTCAACAAGGATCACTGATTACTGAGACTCTTTCTCAGTCACGGCTGCATTCTCCACCATACCAAGTTTCTCCCGGAAGTATACAAACTTAATCCTGGCGAGAGGCTTGGTGAGAATGTCTGCCGTTTGCTCTTCAGTGCTGATATACCTCAACTGTATAGCTTTCCTTTGCACCATATCTCTAATATAGTGGTACTTGATCTCAACATGTTTTGTTCTGTCATGAAACACAGGATTGACAGAAAGCTTCACACAGCTTTGATTATCACAGTGTATGATAGTAGGCTCCATTGATTGTCCAAACAATCCTGCAAGGAGCTTACGAAGCCACACTGCCTCACGAGCTGACACACAAGCTGCAATATACTCTGCTTCAGTTGTACTCAAGGCCACTGAAGACTGTTTCCTGCTACACCAGGAGATCATAGCAGTCCCCAAACTGAAGCAACAACCAGAAGTACTCTTCCGATCTGAGACACATCCTGCCCAATCAGAATCAGTAAAACCATGCAGCTCCAAATCCACGTTTGAAGAATATCTCAACCCATATCCGATTGTGCCGCATAAATATCTCAGGATATGTTTAGCTGCTACAAGATGTATTTGCTTTGGTTCACACATAAACTGGCTAAGTGCACTCACTGCATAGCAGATATCAGGTCTAGTGTTAACTAGATACATCAATGAACCAATCAACTGTCTATACATCGTAGAATCCACTGGTTCTGAACTAGCTGCAGCTTCTTTCAACTTATCTAAATTAGTCTCCATGGGTGTAGACATAGGTTTGCAGTCAATCATACCAAACCTTTTGAGAATGTCAACAGTGTACTTCCCTTGACTTAGAATCATCTCATCTGGCTTTTGCCAAACTTCTAAGCCAAGAAAGTAATGCATGAGACCTAGATTCTTCATCTCAAATTCTGAAGCTAATTCCTTCTTGCATTTTAGAATTAGATGTTCTTCACCAGTAATGATCAAGTCATCAACATATAAAACCAAAATTAATGCTTCACCATTTACTACTTTGAAGTAGAGGTTAGAATCTGCATCATTCTTTGAGAAACCCAGACTTGAAAGATACTGATCAATTCTTTCATACCAAGCACGAGGAGCTTGTTTAAGACCATACAAGGCCTTCTTCAGCTTGCAGACATGAGACTCTTTCCCATGCACCTCAAATCCTTCTGGTTGCTCAATGTAAACCTCTTCTTCTATTATGCCATTCAGAAAAGCTGTCTTTACATCCATTTGGTGAATCTTCCATCCTCTAGATGCAGCAATAGCAATGATGGTTCTAACAGACGTGTAACGAGCCACAGGAGCAAAGGTTTCTTCATAGTCAACTCCCTCTTTTTGTGAGAACCCTCTAGCCACAAATCTAGCCTTGTGTTTCTCAATGCTCCCATCAGCTGCATGCTTGATCTTGAAGAGCCACTTAGAAGACACCACAGATTTGTCTTTGGGTCTAGGAACTATATCCCAAACATCGTTCTTAAGTATAGACTGATACTCCTCAATCATGGCATCTTTCCATACTTGTTGACTAGAAGCTTCTTCAACATTTGAAGGCTCTGACTCAATAATCTGACTCATCAAAGCAACATAACTAGAGAACTTGTGAGGTCTCTTGCTTTCTCTGAAGGCTCCTCTTGGGGCTGCAAACCTTTCTGCTTCCTGCATTGTTCTGCGAGCCCAAAGAGGTCTTTTCTTTCCAATCACAATGTCTAGAGGCCCATCAGTAGGATCCAAAGGCTCAGCTGGATCAATATCTTCTTTAGGTTCTGTATCCTCCTTCAGATTCTCTGGAATATGGTCAACTTCCATATCTTGAGGAGGTTCTTCTTCATCGACCTCCATAGGAGTGCCTTTGGACCTTCTATAAGCAACATCTTCCTCAAATGTGACGTCTCTACTGATCTCAATAGACTTCTGTCCTGGAATGTAAATCCTGTAAGCTTTTGATGTCTCACTGTAGCCTACAAGAATTCCTTTCTTCCCAGAAGGTTCTAGCTTTGTTCTCTTTTCCTTTGGAATATGAACATAGACTGGACAGCCAAAGATCCTCAAATGACTAACTTCAGGCTTCACGCCTGAGAATGCTTCTTCAGGAGTTTTATTCTCTAAGATCCTGTGGGGACTCCTGTTTTGAACATAGACGGCTGTTCTTGATGCTTCAGCCCAAAGAGAGATTTGTAAGTCTTGATCATGGATCATAGCTTTCACTGCTTCCACAATAGACCTATTCTTCCTTTCAGCAATACCATTTTGTTGTGGATTATAGGGAACACTGAACTCCCTCTTAATCCCTGCTTCAATACAAAAGTCTCGAAATGTGCCAGAAGTGTATTCTCCACCATTATCAGATCTCAATACTTTGATCCTCTTCCCAGACAGATTTTCAATCTGTGCTTTGAATTCTCTGAATCTTTCTAATACTTCTTCTGATTCTTTAGATCTCAAGAAATAGATCCAAGTCTTTCTAGAGTAATCATCAATGAAAATAATATAATACAAGAAACCACTAGATGATGCAATAGACATTGGACCACACAAATCAGAATGAATGAGATCAAGAATACATTTAGATCTACTTTCACTGGAATGAAACGTACCTTTTGTGTTCTTGCCTAGGGCACATCCCTTGCATGTACCTTCATGTTCTTGATCAAATTTCGGAAGACCGGTGACCATCTTCTCCATGATAGGTAGAGCACGAAAGTGAATGTGAGCCAATCTTCAATGCCAAAGATCACACATGCTGGTACTGTTATGCACAAGTGCTTGAAGAGGACGAGTGCACAGCGTGTAGAGACATTCATGTCTAACTCCAATCACTTGAGCAGTTTTGAAGCTGGAGTTCTTTGCCCATATAAGAACTTTCCCTTTAGAGAAGGCAACTTGATAACCCTTGTCTTCTAATGCTGAAATTGAAACAAGGTTCCTCTTTATCCCTGGTACGAACAGTACATCATTCAACTCCAAAGAAATTCCAGAATCCAAGTGAAGAGTGGAGTTTCCAATCCCTTTTACAGAATATCTAGCATCATCTCCAATAACAACTTGATCACTGGAGTTGCTTTCCATTAAGTTTGAAAGATGACTTTTGAATCCGGTGATGTGCCTAGAAGCACCACTGTCAATCAACCAAGTATTAGAGTCAGTAGAAACATTGCTAGACAAGGCTGAATAAAATAGATAATCACTGGAGTCCTTTTGTAGAGCAACTTCTTCAACATCTGCAGTGGCAACTTGAAGCTTAGGTCGTTGGGGGCAAACCCTCGCAAAGTGACCATACTTATCACAACGAAAACATTGAATCTTGGACATGTCTCGTTTCCTTTTGAAGGTAGGAGCATCTTCATTTCCATCTTCTCGATTCCTTTTGAAGAAACCTCTCTTAAAGCCTTTTCCTTTGTTTGATGAATGAGAGGTAAGAACTTGTAATTCTTCATTCTTTGAGCTTTGACCAATCCCCCTTGCTGTTAGTCTTGACTCTTCTTGAATGCAATCAATCCTCAATCGATCAAACTTAGGAAGTTCGGATCTTGCACTGATTCCTTGGATGAATGCCTCCCATGAAAGCGGAAGACCATTGAGAGCAAGCATAGTCAGTTCTTTATCATCAATCATGTGACCAATAGTGGAGAGCTGATCTTTTATCTCTGAAATCCTCATGAAGTATGTAATAACAAATTCTCCTTTCGCCATTTTCACATGATGAAGTTGTTGCTTCAGAGCAAGGGCACGACTGGTGTTGTTGATTTCGTACATCTCTTCCAAGGTTGTAAACATCTCTCTTGCTGTATCCAACTTGAAGATAATTGGTACAATATGATCCTTGACGGAATCAACCAATGCTTTCTTTGCCCTAGTGTCTTTCTTCCTCCATTGCAGCTTCTCTTCTTCCCCCTCAGGTTCGGGAACTTTTGTTTTCACAAACTCAGCCAAATCATTCTCTTCCAAAGTTAGCATGAACCTGAACCTCCATGATATGTAGTTCGAGATCCCTTCGAGTCTATCCTCGATTTTCAGACCGTTCACCATCTTGAGAAATTTAGAAGATAGACTGAAAAAGAATAAGGTGAGTGTTGCGAACTAAATCTGATCACGATCTTTTTCACACCCGCTCTGATACCATGTTAGTGTTTCTTAGATCAGATTAGATAATCAATTGAACAAAAGAAATGCAACACATAAGACAATGAACACAACAAGATACCTTGGGAAAACCCTCCTCTTGAGGGAGAAAAACCCAGCAAATATATCTCTTATATATATGATAATAAGTGACAGAATTATGCTTACAACACAGCCCAGCAATGGCTAAAGATTTCGCACTTTTCCTTGATGCTTAGATACAAATGAATCTGCTCTTCCTAGAAAGACAGTCTGCTGCTATAGGAATGATGATCTGCTGATTAAGTATGAACTTCTTCTAGGACTGCGAATTCTGCTCTGTCAATAATAGCGAACTTCTTGATATTCGAATTGTGTGAATAACCAAGAAGTGACCTTGTATTTATATCTCCTAGGCGCCTCTTCACTTGGGTCGGCCTTTGATAAATATTTAATAACAATTAAAGTCGGCCAGAATAAGTACATGATATAAATCAAATATAAGGTCAGCCCATGTATTTAATATGTGTCTAGTGAAGACCGACGCTGTATTAACATCAACAATACAAAGCTGATTCTGGACACAAAATGTCCCAGAACCAGATATTGGTTCAAATCACCTATGGATTCGACCAGGGTATGTGTTTTCCCCACCCGAATTTCAGAGTTTTATCTCTCAAGTCTACAGACTCCAACAATGACATGGCGATTCTGAACCAAATCCTGACCATTTCAACCTACAAACATGATTTTCAATGGGGTTTTTTCTCCCTAAACATTGTCACATCACGAACTCAGCATCAGAATGTATTTTATCACTGTCAAATTAAGAAGTTACTCACCGGGGACTGCAATAATTGAACCTGAAAAGCCGCTATCAAGTGCCCAGTTCATTCCATCTACCTGCTCCCCAATAAAATTGTTTATTTCATTTCAATGAGTGGGGGGGAGAAAAGGGAGTTCCTCCTCCATGAGAACATATCAGAAATGAAAAGGCTTGGTGGGAGGGGTTGCCATAATGCAATGTGCATCACAGGACAGGGGTGCTACAATTCATGTTTAATTTTTGATAAAATCATTGGGGAGACACCCCTAGAATAGAGTACACGAATACCCCATGATACCACCTCCATAATGGTTAGAATGTATTCCCATGGAGACAACTACTGACATAATATAAGTTTTGTATAATTTTGTTTTTAATCATATAAACCTTTACATGAGTCCATATTTATTTTTGTCTTTAAAGGTAAATTTTACATAAGTGAACTTTGGCTGCAAAATTATTTAAGTTTAGCTTTAATTTTGAGTTTTTAATTTATTAGAATTTTATTAAATTAATATCATTTTTCATAACTATTAATCTTACAATTATTTTTAATGAAGTTATTGTTTATTAAACTTAATTTATTGGTATATAAAATATTTGTTAATATATATCATTCATATTAATTATATTGATTAGTATTATTTGAAGTTATATATATGTTGTATTGAATGGTATCTATACTAGAGGGTTTTGAAAAATAGTTTATACATATTTGATATAGTATTCCTATCCTACTTTAACTTTTTAATATTTCTTATTAATATTTATTATTTAATATGGTCAAAAACGTACCCAACCCCCCCTCTCCCCTCCCCCCCACCAACCAAGGTATCCTAACCACCCTTAGGATTCTGCCATATTGGCATACCACATACCCATACCCATACCCAATTTCAATTCCAATTTGGCAACCTAGAAAAAATCTCATCATATGTTTCCCTTCCATGACAAATATATAAATGCTGGTATAGATATCTTGAATACATTATCCATCTAAAAGACACCAAGAGATATCATTATAATATCTTACTTATATAACTATAAATTAATTATCAATTAATCTGTTATGATAAATCATTATAATTACATTAATATTATTATTTATAAATAAATGTAAGTATTGTATTTAAATTATATTCTTTACATTATATTTTATAATTTATATATCTAAATATTCTATATATAGAAAGAGAATATTTAGATATTTAAATTATAAAATATAATGTAAAGAATATAATTTAGATTTAATTATTAAGTATTTATTTGACATGTTAATGGCCGTTAAATTTAAGTTGACAGGTTTCTGTGAACACCCTCACCCCATTACAATCCATCCTTGCTGCCACTGTAGTCATTTGACATGTTAATGGCCGTTAAATTTAAGTTGACAGGTTTCTGTGAACACCCTCACCCCATTACAATCCATCCTTGCTGCCACTGTAGTCATTTGACATGTTAATGGCCGTTAAATTTAAGTTGACAGGTTTCTGTGAACACCCTCACCCCATTACAATCCATCCTTGCTGCCACTGTAGTCATTTGACATGTTAATGGCCGTTAAATTTAAGTCGACAGGTTTCTGTGAACACCCTCACCCCATTACAATCCATCCTTGCTGCCACTGCAGTTATACCTCTTGGGGTAACTAGTATAGATATCTTAAATACATTTATCTATAGACGCCAAGAGATATCAATTTTGAGATGCCTATATTTTAAACCAAAATAAATCATTTACTTTAACTTTTACTTCTAGAGTTTTTCTTTTGTAAATATAAATATCATTTAGATGGATGGGCACAGGTAAGTAGACAGATAAGAAAATACAGACACTTTGTTTACTCAAGAACTATACTATTTTAAGCATTATTTGCTTTATTTTTAATTGAAGAGCTATTTTATTTTTCAATGATTTTCCTTCCAGAGTAACAAAATAAATAATACAACACATGAAAATAATTGCAGAATAATTAAATGAAAAAGTTCAAACACAGTCATTTTAATCTATTTTGTACAACTTATCGATTATTTTAATTTTTTACAATTGCTTTTTTATTTTTCGTTAATTATTATTAATTAATAAGACATCAGTAGTAAATTATGTTTTTTATTAAACGGCAATACTAATATTATATGATTAGTATGAAATATTAATACTTTGATGTGCAAATGGCTGTCAAATTTAAGTTAAGGATTTTTTATGTACACAGTCATGACATGAGACTCCTTGATACTGCTGTAGAATGCCTCTCAGCATAACCAAAGGGTCCCTAGCGTCCTTGTTTTTTAGTTCAATGTGTCCAGAACTCTAGATTTGCATTCATCCAGGTTTCCAGCCCATCTTCTGTACAGAGTAATGATGCCCAAAAGAAAGAGGTCCAATTGTATTCACTGAATCAGCATATGAAACAAAATGAATGTATCAATAAGGCCAATCTCTAGGTGTATGTTGTCATGATCTCCATTGGTTCATTGTTATTAAAAAATGAAAATTTGAATATGTACAAGTATTAACAGCCTCTAGGTGTATGTTATCATGATCTCCATTGGCTTATTGTTACTAAAAAATAGAACTTTGAATATTTGTAAGTATTAAAGACCATACCTTGGATTTTAATAAAATTAACCACTAACCAACCAAGCTCACAAAAGCAAGCTAGTGCATACAATTTTCACTCCAACCCTACAAAATAATGAGATAGAATGACCACAATGTTGGAAAAGGGTAGGGAAACAACTACAGTGGGATGAAGATAATAATCCTCAACATGTGTGTTTTCTCCAAGAAAGTCAATAGACTCATCAATGTATATCCCAAGGAGAGTCACAGAAAAAAAGGGCACCCCTTTGTTTGACTCCAATTGCACTCCAGACAATGTCAGAGACCATGGACAGGCCAAAGCCAACCCTCTACTTCTGATAGAGCATCAAAATGGAAGTAATAGAGAGTTTTGAGATGCCAATAGAACACAGCCTCTCAAACAAGTGTCTCATCATGGAATTAAAGGCCTTCCCAAAATTTGTGAAGCAACAGACATCTAATAAACCACTATTGACAAGCCTCCTTAATTATAACTGAAGAAGTATAAATGTTGTTGACAGTAAAGAAATATCCCCTAAATGCTACCTGTCCTCTTGCTCTACAATCAATATCAATCTGTTTCTGAGTGAATTTTTACATTGTAGGAGACATTATTTAAAGGCTAAAAATCTCAAATTGGTATATAATATTTCCAGCTGTACACCTACTTTTAAATTATTTCTATCTACCCTTTCTAGTTATTCCAATTTTATCCGCCTACTTCTACCCACTTACATAAAGATTTGGTGGATAAATAACTATTGTTAAATTACTAACTATATCAAGCACTGTCTTGTAGATGCCTCATTATGGCTGTAACAAATGGCTCCAAGATACCAACAGAAAAAATTTCTCTGAAACAAGTGGTCAAAATTGACAGCCTTTCCTAGTCCGTGAATCAACTAAAGACATAAGAAGATTGTTAATGAGTCTCCTTAATTAAAACCTCAAAGAGTCAAAATGTAATGAACTAACTAGAAATCTCTTTGAGAGCCTGCATATCCTCTCACTCTGTAAGACGACTTAAAAAGCCATATGTCTGCAATTGCAGCAAAAAAAATTGGAAGTTTCAACAACTTGACCTGAAGCCTCTCAGAATCCACTGTTTTCTCAGTTGAAAACTTTTGAGCAGCCCTTCTAATGTCCCCAAGAAAAACGATGAGAGAAGACCTACACAAGCAATTGTGGGGATGTCAAAAAGAGAAATGGCATTTTAGACACTAGTTTGGGAGCTAGTTTTCACAAGGGGATTTCCTAGGAAGGAGAGTGCGACAAATTGTGTGCAGGAATTTGCAAAGGACATCAAGGAGTTCATGTTTCCTAGGAACATAAAGCTCAGGTTAATTTTGTCAAAGAAGTGGGTGATATTCACTGCACGTAGAGGATATGCAAGATGGCTCATAGACTTAAAAGTTAAAACAGAAATTCCTATGCACAGTTTATAGTCTTCGTATTAATGATTCATGGGATAAGTTCCAATGAAGTAAGACCACTTGGGGTAGAGACATATGTGAAGAGAGGAATTGATAATCAATTAAAAATTCCAAGTAATTTTTATTTCTCATGTCAGTATGAAAATAAAAAAATACATATATCATGTAGCTCATGGTGCACTATAACTAGCTTGGAGCTTTGCAGCTAGAACAAGTCACAAGCATACTATAATAAAACTAGACTTGCATGATATGTTTGAGTCCATGTTTAAAAGTGTAAAATAGCACAGGAGCTGCAAATGATGTCGTATTGACTGTTATAGAGGATTGAACATGTAACAGCATTCAGTTATAGTCTTTTATGAATGCTTTCAAAACCTTTCTGAAATATCTCAGTTGAAGCTGCCATTTAGGTACATCTTACAGTCTTGTCTAAAGCATGACAATGAATGTACAAAAAAGATAAGATATGTACATGGTTGATTGAATTGTGACTCATGCAGGGCTGTAAACTACCTATAACTTTACTAATCAATCGGAGGTCCAATTAGAATTGGAAACAATGTTCAATAAAGCTCCAGAATTATTTAAAAAAACTTTGGAGTGCATAAACCTGCTGATACTCTATTAACATTTTTTGGACTGTGTAAAGAATAAAATGTTCAGGAAATAAAAAATTTGCATTCATGAATTTTGATTCATTTTTGGAGCCTCAAAATAGATATTTTCATAGAAGCAAAATATGCCAATAACTTCTTGTTAGCCACAGTTAATCACAGACCAGCAGTTGGGCCATACTGGATCAAACCAGCCCAGCAGTTTTTTGCGTTGACAGCACTTTTCAGTCAACAGTCATGGGTTATGAAAAAACTGTAGTTTATTCGATAAAACATGAATTAACAACAGTAATAAACTGCTGTTCTTTTCAATAAAACCTCTAGACTCTTGCATATAAACCCATTTTTTCATTCTACATCATCTTTTCAACTCGACACTCCATAAACAAAAAAAAATAGACTTACAAGGCAAAGGCAAATAGGTGACTAGAGGATTCGATGATCAACAAATTAGGTCACACTAGCGTTGCTGGTTTTCATCCTTCCCACATTCTTTCAGTTATTTTCAAGCTGCAACGTGAAAGAGGTAAGGACTGTAAGAACATTTTTGTTTTAGTTTAACAATGCTGGGTAACGGTTAGGATATATCTTTATGTTAGGGTTTTTAATTGTTGGATGTAAGTGTTTATGATTTTAAGGTTAGGTTCAAAGTAACCTCTAACTTAAACCCTTACATCAAAAAACTCAAATGCAACTTATGGTTAACCATAACAATGAACATAGAACATAATGTCATAAACATTAACATAATATTTATTAGGTTTATTGTTTTTTTAATTATTTTAACTAAACAATACCTAAAAGTTGTCACTGCTATGCTAAAACTGAACCTAACCCTAAACTAATTTATCGAACAGAATTTTAACGGTTGCCTTTGCTAAAAGTATTTTAATAACATTTTCTATTTAGTATTTACTAAATGAAATTTTAAAGGTTGCACTTGATATGCTATATCTAAGCCTAAATCTAGTCCTAATGGGTATGCACGTGTTTTTTTGTTTCGGCCCATAATTCCAAGGAAAAGATTTTGGATGTGTTGATTGCAAACTTGTTCCCAATTTGCATTGACAAAATGCAACTTTTGTGAGATGAAAATGGAGGGGGAATTAACCATTTCAAATGGCATTTAACAAAGTTGCCAAGACATGATGTGAAGCCATACAAAAGTTGTCTTGAGGATTAACCCACCAAGCCTTATTGTCTCTTTAGGCCATTACAACAAGAAAGGTTTAAAAAGAAAGAAATGCCATTAGATCATTCTCGAAGTCATCTAGTGATGCTGAAGTTGGAGAGGGAGCTTTGGATGAGAAGGTGCTTCCATGGAAAACTCATGTCGATACTCCAATTGCTACATCATCTTCATAAACCAAGTAATCTAATACTCATGAGAATATGTGAATGCTTTTTTTGCATCTTGTACCACACCTAGAGCCCAACTATGTTCGGACAGCACAAAATAGAAAAAGAATTTCCATGCGCATGCCAAAAAAGCATTAGCCAATTTTTTTATTTACTCTATCATCCCATTCAATGTTGCACAATATCCTTACTAATAAGCAATGAATGATACCATTGCTATTGTGGGTCCTGATTTGAAGGCTCCATCTCATGAGATCCTTAGAGTTGATATTCAAAAAGATATACAACAAGATGTGCAGTACTTGACAAGCATCGAAAGGAGTTGGCAAAAACAAGTTGCATTATGTGTGACAGCATGCAAACTTCTGATGGAGAAGTACCCTACATTGTTTTAAATCCTGTGTGGCACATTGTCTTGATTCAATTGTAGAAGACAACGGCAAGCTTTCATGGGTTAAAACTAGAGTAGAGAGGAGAAGATTGTATCACTAAATTTATTCCTTGAACAAGATGAGATTCTTCACTTAGTGAAAGAAGCTCATGCGACAAGGTGTGACAAGTTTTGCCACTCACTTAGTTGCACTATAGACTTTAAGTGCCCAAAAGATAAACCTGAAACAAATGTTTGTTACATGGGATTCAGTTGATTGTAACTTTGTCAATCACAATGATGGTATCACCCTTGCACAACTTGCTTTTGTTGAGTCATTTTAATTGAATACAAATAAGATTGTACAGATTTCAAATCCCTTGGTTAGAGTGATGAAATTGGTTGATGGGGAGAAATCCCCTATGGGTTATTTTCATGAGGCGGTATGGTCCAAAAATGTAGAATGACGAGAGCAAGTACATGCCAATTTGGAAGATTAATGATGCTAGATGGAATCCCCAAATGCATTGCTACTTAGACTCTGCTGGATATTACTTGAATCCATCATTCAAGGATGATGCTGTAATGAGCCAAACTAGATCTGACTCAAAAACCCCCAATTTCTTGCCCCTAAATTTTCAATTTTAAAATAAAAACTTTTGTAGAATCTATTCTGAAGATATGAAATTTCAACACAATAATGAACTACAAAAATAATCCAGCTTTTGCATTTATTTAGAAATAGTTGCAATAATACATCAGCTATGGCAACTTACAGATACAAATATTTTTTTGCAGCAATACAACAGCTACTGCAAATCTGACAACCCCTCAAAAATAACTTGAATCTGAAGCACAAAGTGAGATATCTGAATAATATCTCCAACAGACAATAGGTTTTTGTCCACTGTCTCCCAGCTCAAGGGTTTTCGTCCTCAAACCTTCTGAAAAGCCAAAGCTTCCCTGAATTCTTCAAGAGAATATATCAACCAAGCATCAAACCAAGCATAGTTTTCCATTTACCCCAGCCTCCTTTAAATAAGACCTTAAAGCAAGGCCACCCTATGGTCTAGTTTCTAGAAGGTTCTGGCCCTTCTAGAAGATTCTAGTTCTTTTCTAGAAACATCTTCTAATTTTTCTAGAAGATTCTAGTTCTTTTAGAAACATCTCTTAACCTTTCTAGAAGATTCTAGTTCTTCTAGAAACGTCTCTTAACCTTTCTAGATGGGGACATTACAGTCCTCCCTTCTCGGGATTGCTTGCCCTCAAGCAATCACCATATAATCTGCTGCTCCACTCTGATTGGAATGTCAATATACCATAATCCGTGAAACAATATGTTGGAATCCATATGAAATGTCGCATCTAACCAATCAAGACCTGGATCCCAAACCAATCTATACAACCTGCTGTAAGAGATGCAACTAAAACCTCTTATGAAGTCTCCATGAAGCACCCATCCATTATGGTAGACCGGTAAGAAGATGTGAGGTTGGACTCTCAATCCATAAGGCCACCAAACGCTGCTCCCATCAAGTATCCACAAATCTAGATGCTCCTCTTGCTTGTCCATACTAAGAAAATCAGAACTGTGATCATAGCTTTCTGAGGTGACTTCCTTGCCTTTTCTTGTATCTTCTTCACAGATAGGTTGCTCCTCCATGAGTGTTGGTCTAAGAAGTGAGCCCCGCTGAAAGTTATGCGTCCTTCTAGCTGCTATAGTTGTCACAAAACCGATCCATACCTTCACCTCCTTAGCTGGTATGGTTTTTGCTTCTATCCAACTCCATGGTGCGGTATCCATGACAAACCAAACATTATCAAATTGTAGGATCTTCTTGTTCGGCAATCTCTTAGTCTCTATAATCAACTCTCTAAGACAAAATGCCTTCGCTGAAATCAAAACTTTACATTCCATGTGTCCTCCCAATAATAATGATCTCATGAAGCAAGGAATAATAAAACCACCATGCAAAGCCATACCTCTTGTGTACCTTGGATCTATCATCCCTATTTCATACTTACTCATGAAAGATTGGAGATCAAAAAGATAAAGCCTCTTACCAATGATATCCCCTTGAAGCATTTCAATCACCATGTAACTACCAAAATCATGTGAAGGCAATGTATCACTGATTATGATCATGAAATCAACATTTGCATCATACTTGTCAATATCATGCACATTATCTTCAATTTCTGAATGTTCATTCCTTTGAAGTTCGGAAGTTTGATGAAGAAAAGTACCTAGTTGTTGCTTTCCACAATCCATGTGACTGAATTTTTCTTTGATATCCTGTAGGCGCTGTTTTGCTTGAGCAGCCAACATCTTTGCTCTTCTAGCTCTTTGCAACCACTCATTACACCTGCTATCCGTCCTCTTAACCTCCTCTATGTCGTGATGCACAAAATCATATTGTTTGCAGCTTGAATTCACAATACATTCTTCATGTTCAACACACAAAACTTTAGTTCTAACATTAAAGGATTCCACAACATTGTCATCTTCATGTGATTTACCTATCACCTCATGATTATGTGGAGGTATTAGACTGCTGTTTGTAATCAGAAAATTAGAATTATCGTCATACCTATTTGTGGTGTCATGTGCATTAACATATCCACCTTCAAGGTCACCCAACTCACAATTTGATTCCTTGCAATTACTATGTAGAGTTGGTGAGATAATGCTTTGCTCAAATAATGGATCATCAAAAGAATCCATACCTTCATGCGACTGATCAAGACTAATTTCTACATTACCAATGTAGAAATTTGTGTACACTTCACTTGTAGAAGAGGCAAGTAATTCTCCTTCTTTTATAGACGCTTCATGTGTTTCTTCTTGTAAGGATAATGGGGCCACATTAGAATCATTACAAGATTCTATCCTTTTATCCTCATGTACTAAATCAGCATGTTTCTCAAACTCCTCATGAAGATTTTTGCAAACCTCACTTTTAGTTTTTCTATCCTCTTTTTGTGCGAATAGATCAAAAGCTATCATGTGGTATTGTTTCTTTGCCAAATTAGTCTTGTAGTGTAGCCTAGGATGCAAGTCCATGAAATTATTGAAAGGTAAATCTTTCTTAACAGATTGAGGGAGAGTATCATATTCTTTGGACATGCTAAGTATTTCTTCCCTTCTATCCAGCCATGTTGATTCTTTACTTGTAGATGAGGATGAGTCATTAGAGTGCCTGGATTGTCTCGAAAGAGAATCTTCATAACGCTGCAAATTATGAGCTAGCCTTTGCTGAGTTTGGACAAGGTCCTTGATGATCTTTTCCATGCTAGGCATCTTTCCCATAATTAACTAACTTGCTGCCCACAACTTAAAATCGATCCAAATTGAAATGCAATCAACTGATTTTACCCAACAGGCTGGCAAGTAAGCTCTGATACCACTGTAATGAGCCAAACTAGATCTGACTCAAAAACCCCCAATTTCTTGCCCCTAAATTTTCAGTTTTAAAATAAAAACTTCTGTAGAATCTATTCTGAAGATATGAAATTTCAGCACAATAATGAACTGCAAAAATAATCCAGCTTTTGCATTTATTTAGAAATAGTTGCAATAATACATCAGCTATGGCAACCTACAAATACAAATATTTTTTTGCAGCAATACAACAGCTACTGCAAATCTGACAACCCCTCAGAAATAACTTGAATCTGAAGCACAAAGTGAGATATCTGAATAATATCTCCAACAGACAATAGGTTTTCGTCCACTGTCTCCCAGCTCAAGGGTTTTCGTCCTCAAACCTTCTGAAAAGCCAAAGCTTCCCTGAATTCTTCAAGAGAATATATCAACCAAGCATCAAACCAAGCATAGTTTTCCATTTACCCCAGCCTCCTTTAAATAAGACCTTAAAGCAAGGCCACCCTATGGTCTAGTTTCTAGAAGGTTCTGGCCCTTCTAGAAGATTCTAGTTCTTCTAGAAACATCTTCTAACCTTTCTAGAAGATTCTAGTTCTTTTCTAGAAACATCTTCTAATTTTTCTAGAAGATTCTAGCTCTTTTAGAAACATCTCTTAACCTTTCTAGAAGATTTTAGTTCTTCTAGAAACATCTCTTAACCTTTCTAGATGGGGACATTACAGATGCAGAGGTGACAAAGAGCCTATTCAAGGGCATTGCAACAATTTCTTATAATGCACAAAATCAATAAGCAGCGATTACAGAGTTTGCACATGTACTAGAAGCCAAATGGCTACTTCTACACCATGCATAGTAGAATCAATGAAGGCAATAAGACTGGGTATTAAATTTAAAACTAATAAGTTGCAATCAGACTTAATCTATTGCCTTTTGTATTATTGAAATTTTGAAATAAATTATATGTTATTGTTTATTGATAAAATTTAATTTTGTGACTAATCCAATGTCACTACAATGGTGGGACTACTTTAGCAAAGCAACCAAATCCATATGATGGATGGTAATGCATATTCTAAGTTAAACAGGCAGTTCTTCTGCTTGCAAGCATTCTTGGAGTGTATTCAAACATATACCCTCTAAGAAAAACACCACTTGAGCCAATAGCAGATGAATGTTTTGGTCTCCAGCCACCACAACCTTCATCTTCAACTTATAAAAATTCAAAGTTAGAAACTTCAAAGACCGCTAAAATTTAATGAATTTTAATGATAATCAATAATCTAATTTTCCTATTTCTGATTTTATGTAGTTCATGTTCAATAAATTCAAATGTCTCGCATGCAATAAAAAGTCAAGAGCTTATGGTTCCTAATCTCAGGTAGTGTTGAAGATGATTAACCAACTAATTTTGATGAGATTGTTCTTGAATAAGAATAGATCGCAGCTGAGGACAAGGCCTCATTTATTGAAAATATGATTTGGCCATCTTGAATGAGGATTTTGGTGATTGTGACTGCAGTCACAGGGAGGAGAACATGGATAAATGACCATTGACCAACTTATAACTAGGTTTAACTTTTAAAGAAAACATGAATCAAGGAAACAGTTTAATGAGAACACTATCGAAAGATGAAAAGTTATTCCTTGTACAAAAAATTCTCTAGACTGAAACAACAAGAAATGGAAGCAACTTGGATAGATTCCTAAGTAAATACTACAAAACTGGCAATGATTGAGCATCAGTCTGTGATAGAAACAACCAAAATCAAGCTTAAATTGCATAAAGCACTGCCCCGAAGTTACAAAACATATTAAAATGAATTTATGTGAACTGTGGAAGGTCTATAGAAAAGGAGATATATAATATTTCTTATACTATGAAAAAATTGGAACCTAATTTTTCCAACATCCCCTGAAATTTCACTTACTTTCAATCTTTCATGTGCTTCCCTGACTGTTTTGCCATCTTTTTTCTTCCGCCAGTTAAGGCCATCTTTACGAAAATAACGTAATGCTTTCCGGTCAAACAGAAACAGTGATCCACCTAGTATCATAAACAAAATTAATTATTATATGTAGTTAAATATGCCATCTCATGTTTTCTAATAAAAGCAACAGAAACAGAAGGATAATAACAAACAAACCAATTCAAACAGGCAACTGTAATTCTGATTTAGCCTTGATAGGAACAAATAAGGAAAATACTTTCCACCCAATATGCAAGTAACACTGCAACAAAGTCACTAGAATGGACATGTCAACATCTCCTTGACTTCTAATCTCGTTTTGATATTAAATGAGTGGCTGATGAAAAGCATTGTTCCAGTTCAAGTTTCTAATAAGATTAGAGTATCTTTTACTTAATTTATGGCTACCGTATGGTAAACTGTTTTCTCATTTCAGATGGAAAAACATTCCCATTTAACAGCCAGATACAACTAAACCAAGCAAGAGCAAAGTAATAAGCATGCATTAAAGTTTAAACCATTGATTCAAACACTATAAAGAAAAGGTCATGTTGAAAATCACTAACATAGATACCAAATTTTCAGCCAGAGTAAAGAAGTGGGTTGTCCAAGGTTACTAGCACACAAACCTCAATTTGAAATGTAAACCAAAGAAGCAAAAATTGCCGAAAACACGTGACTAATTGCCAAAATCGAAAACACCACTGCTAACAATTTTTTCCCCATCAAAATCATGGTCAACATTTGTTGACCAATTTCCTCTGGTCTACATGCATTAAAATCATGTCTAAATCATACATTGCAATTTTCAGCCATTTTCAATGTTTTTTTAAACAGTTCTACGATTTTTTTTCCATCAAGGCCCTGTTTTGGCTCAATGGCTGGCTGCTGACATCAATGCATCACCCTCGCTCCATGCAATGAGTGGGCAAAGAGAGCAAAAGTAAAGGTTTAGTATAGAATGTTAAGTATGTTTCAGGATTGAACAAAAATTTACACTCAGCATCAAGATATGGAAAATCCAAACATTTCAGTTCAGTTTCATGGGAAAGAGTCCATTGTTTGTGGTGTAAACCAAGATAAGGAAATTGCTCAAGGTGTTAGGCCCACCAATGTGTACAAAGGCTTGTGCAAATTAGTTGATCCTATTTTGCATGCTACACAGGAAGAATTACAGTTCGGCCATAAATCTAAGGAGGTCAAGACACAAGCTAATGTGTCAACCTTTGGGTGGTTCTTCTCCACCTATGTATCAACAATGCAAAACTAAAGGTGTCTCCATTCTGGCTTAAACTCAACCCATACAAAGTTCATCTCCAATCAAGACTTCTCTCTGCAGCACTTACCTATTATGCCCTGGAGGACCTAATGGTACTTTGAAGGTGAGCCTGACTATGAGTTCACCAAATCAAATGCATCACCTCAAAATGAAAACACAGACAAATCAATTGATAACTCCACAACAAAATATGTTCATTATGCTATTTTTGCATATCTTTACCATGTACCTATTGTCATGAAGGTTGCCTGTGCAGATATTTCTCCCCATTTCTACACATATAATTTAACAACTAAACCTCCAAATCCTTCCAATTTGTTAGTATCTGTTGTAACTGCCATCATTATGGCCTTTGTAATTGTCGACTATTATTTGAAATTTCTCAATAATATAATGCTGCCATCTCCTCCTAAGATAGATAAGCCTCTTCTCTCATCTCATTGTTCTGCTCTTACCAACATGGACGAAACACGGAAAACCTCAGCAAGAACAGGGTGCTCAGTCACCATGGATGAGTAGGCGAATACTAGGTACTAACCACTCATCAATGTCATTGCTACATGCTAAGCTGGCCCTATTTTCTAAGGGTTATTGATTGTTCATTAAAGTGAAAGAAACTGATTTTCAGTTTATTATATTGAAAGATGCTATAGTCAAGATGGGGATAAGAATGTTGAAAAAGTGCTATTTGCTTGAACTTCTTTATTAGTTAAGTTTGTTAATAGTCTGATATATTATTTATGCTTGCATATTTTTATTTGTTAAGCCCTCATTATAACTCTAGAATTATTTTTAAATTCTTTTAAGTTTTTGAATATTTCTATATTTTCCATTTTTACTAGGTCATAGATGCAACTCTAGTTTGCAGATCGGCGTATATTTTAGTCCAACTACTTGCACCCACACCTTTTAGACTCTTTGTTGTGTTCATGCATTGAACGACACATTATAACTTTGGAAGATATTGGCAAGATAGATTGGGTCAAAAAAATAGTGCCTATGTTTATTTGCAAGCACCACATATCCTTGCCACTATTCAGGACCTCTTTGATAAAAAAGCATAGCAAATGATGATCATGTGTAGGGAGTGGATCACACAAAAAGTGTAAGAGACAAATGTCAGAAAAAGGTGACAAGTTTGATGGCTATTTATGACTTATCTGAGCAAGTTCAAAATATCATATAACTTTTTGCCTCTAAACTGACAGTGATTCATTATGCAAACACAAAACCTTGGAAAGATTTAAGAGACCCCAACTTAGCACTCTATATTAGCCATCGTCTTCCCATTGTTCTGCATATGTGGGAGACAATGAACTCTCCTATACATATGGCAGCATATGCAGAGAACACAAGTATATTTCTAGGTATGTTTACATAGGTGAAGGGATTCATTAAGGCCCTAAAAATTATAAATGTATGAATAGTCACAGAAATTGAAAAGGTGACAGTGGATCAAATTTGCTGATATTGGTTGCTTCTCACATGCAACTAGAGAGGATAAGTTTATGCTTACAAGACGGTGCAACTAGATGGCCTCCTGTCACAGGTAGTTATTTCCTCTACTGCTGAGGGGAATTAATCCACTTCATCCACTCTATCAATAAAAACAACAGAGAAGCTAGTAGTTGTACATAGCACCTTGCATCTCTTGCATCACAAGACAACCAAATATAGAGACTCACATAGCACGATGGGATGTTGGCTTTAAGGAGCCTTTGCAAATTGGTGAGAAGAACAAACAATTGGTATAGGTTGGTATTCTATTGGTTGAGTTACATGGTTCAGCATCTGAGACTACTACAAATAGTGATGGTCACCAACAGCAACTGTTCAGCACTTCAATTGAGGGTTCATATTACTGATGCGGCATTTTGTAATTTTGTCATGATTGACTAATTTTGTAGTTGCATTAACAATTTGACCTATTTTGTACTGAGTACTCTAATCTCTCACCATAGTTGAGGGTGTAATTTCATTTCTAACATTTGTACTCTCAATTTTCTGACTTGATTTGAATGTTCAATGTTCATTTGTTTCACAATTAATTTCATAAGTTTTTGTTTCAAACGTTTCAATGTTCATACTTCTAGGTTCTTAGTTCTATAGACTATAGCAATGTTTAATTTTTATTTTTTATTATAAAACAGCTATAAAATTTTCCTATTGTAAAAGAATCAATAAATATATATATATGGTGAAAATTTTGACCATACCAGAAAGTCATTCTGTCATCTTCACCCCCAAAACTCTGTGTAAAATAGACTATATGTCTTGTTTATTACCAAATTATCAAAGGCATTACACTTCTCTTCTTCTATTGCTTCCTATTATCAATTTTGGGAAATTCATTCCTTTTTGTTGGAATTTCTTTTGCAACTCTTAATCAGCTATTGTTAACTTGTACTTTCGATTTCCTCTAACCTACTTTTGCCATTCATTGACATCAATATGATTTATTTTGTACAATCTTTGTCTCTTTCTCATCCCGACTAAAGAAATTGCACCCTATTCTACTGAATTATACCAGCTAATTAAAAATGAGTGATTTCATTTCCAGGTAGATTTGACAAATTAAGTGCATTAAGAATGTAGTTATGTAGATTCTTGTCAAGTGCTGTACAATAATTATGTTGTATCAGTGTTATCAGATATTTCAAATGAAGATATTTATACAAGATGACTACATGCATAGCCTAGGTTAATAGATAAACTCTATTATTAATGCCCTTGTTTTCAATTAAGTGGGGGAAATGTATGATGCATGGCCACAATTTAAAATTTTAGCTACAGGACCATTTAAACTATCTTCAAAGTGAACATTGGCGTTGCCACTTCATTGTCTTTGTCCCGATTAAATTCTCCATGTGGTGAGTACATTGCCCCACACATAGCGTGTGACCCAATTCTGCTCCTCTTAGTAGAGTGTGGAACATTGATGTTGTCCAAGAAATCTATTAAGAACTTTCATACTTATCAATATTTGTCTGGCTTTAAATTCTTACCAAGTATATATTTTATTGGCAGACCACAAAATTGAGGAAAAATGTAAAACCAAGTTCCCAAATTTTGAATTCAATAAAAGCTTCTAACATTATTAATGACTTTCATACTTATCAATATTTGAATTCAACAAAAGCCTCCAATATTTAGGCATTAAATCAGCTTCTAGACAAGTTATAAGTACAGCATCTTCTCACGACTGTATGCTAGTTTGAGTGAAAACTACAAAAATTATGTAGTCAAAAATGTGGTCGGAAAAGAAATCACTCTGCACAGACAGTCAACTCAAACAGAAATGCATATAGTGGCAAATAGAAACCAATTTCAATAGTATGTACTCATCAATTCAAATGCCTTGGATATTAGACTTCATAATAATATTTCAATCTATGCTTTAACAGCAATTCCATGATGAACATTTCCAGCTACAAACCATACACATAAATAAAGTAATAAAATGGTTCGTAGAGACTGATACCTGTTGGTCTATGTGGCGGGTCAGGTGCTAGGCGAAACTTTTTGTAGTTCCGAAGAATTTCACAAACCTCAGTTGGTCGAAGCCAACGGTGTTGGGCTTCCAGTAATATTTGCCCAATGTCTGTTCATAATAAAGAAAAGAAACATTAAACAGATTTAGAAATATTTAAATTCATTTATCACCACCCATTGCTAGTATAAACAGTGTAGTGAGAAAGGAGAAAAGACCACAATGTTGTTTGTTTTCCCATAGACGGACAGTCATTACAGTTGAATGAGAGAAAAGAACAATGTGAATTTATAAAAGGATACAGTGTTACATACAAATTGTTCCCCAAGAATTCTGTCTTTGAGTTGTCATTTTTCTTGTTCAAATGAAACAAGCATGAATTAAATTATAAGCACAAAGAGTTGAACTACAGTATAAGTGAACACAATTTGTAGGTTTATAAAATGTCATTCTCATTTCAATGTTACCTGAGCCACAGAAATAGAAATTTTGAAGAACCTACTTATATAAATGATTTAATTAAGCTGACTTGCATGAAGTGAAAAATGTGACAAAACATAAAGATATTCTGAAAGGGGTAGTGAAAGAGAGCAAGTTCTAGATGAGCAATCAATCAAGCAGTAAAATTATTAGAAATCCCACAACTCAAAACACCTTTGATCAATAAATGACAAGATGAATCAGTTCTGACTTGTCTTTTTGAGCACTTGAGAGATAATTCAGCAATATACACATATAGCAGAAATCTAACAGCAATGGTAAATATCAAAAATAAGCAAGTAACACTTATGAGTTCCCAAGATAAGATATGCTTTCTATTTCTTCACATTGTGTGCATAAATAACAATGAAGATTATCACCATCGGGAACGCCTCTGATGACACATTTTCCAAATTAAACTTAGAAATTAAATCATCCAGTGGTATAATCAATTAACTCTACTTGATGCTAAGAACTGTGCAAAATGCACCAATTACTATTCATGCTTACTACAATATCATATAATGTTTGTCCTATTCCCATGGGCATGAATAAAACCTCAGACAAGGAGATTATATGAAACCCTAGCTGCTGGGAGAATTTGGAGGTAATTCCACTACAGGACCCCTCACATCCCACCACTTACTTCAGGTTCAGATCCAGTCAGATGCCAGGAGGAGACTGTCAAAACAACCACCCAATTTCCACCAGCATTGGAAAAGTTGCCATATAGGGCAGTCCGAGAGGTCAAGGAAGGAGGTGCAGACCATTTTGAGGCTGCTTCTGGGTTAGTTTTCATATATCTGAGCTTGGAATAAGTATCTGCAGGTCTGCACCCAAATCTGGACAGTATAACAGAATTCTGTAAGCAAAGTTCTCATCATTGTGAATCCCTGACACTCTTGAGAGGTGTAGCAGGTCAGAATTGTGAAATTACTTTGTCATTCACTCTGTAGAGTCCATGTTAAATGTATTGCAGATAAGACACAATCAGATCTTCAGGACTTTTAACTGCAATCAGATTTTGTTTCGAGTGTTGAGATTACACACACACACACATAGAATTCTGTTAGCAAAGTTATCATCAATGTGAATCCCTGACACTCCTGAGAGGTGCAGCAGTTCAGAATTGTAAAATTACTTTGCCATTCACTGTGTAGAGTCCCTATTTGAATGTATTGCAGATAAGACACAGTCAGATCTGCATGACTGTTAACTGCAATCAGATTTTGTTTTGAGTGTCGAAACTTGAGATCTCTCTCACACACACACACACACACACACACACACATATATATATCCAACAGCTGCTCTGAACCTGTTTAGAGTTTGCATTGTGTGCTAATACCCTAACTGAGGTAAATATTACTGAATTTAAACCAGCAGAAATAATTGTAACAGTCAGGTTAAGAATGGGACATTCCATCTGGTTAGGGCAGAATATAAAAATCCTAGGGACATTACAATATGAAGACCCTAGAGACATTACAATATAAAAACCCTTGGGACATTACACAGCAGCATTTGAGGCTGTGTTGATAAGAAGGATTCTAGAAGACTTACAGGCAGAATGGTTGCAGCTAGATCGTTGTTCACTGTAGAAGGCTCATAACTTTCAGTGTGCATTTCATATAATTTTTTAACTTTTCCAGATTTTGCATGTTTCTATGGTACATGTATTTTTTATATAATAAGTTATTTATATTCTTCCAGAAGGAACCAAACTTTCTAGGAAATCCCAAACTTCCAAATGTATCCTCTCCCATGTCTACAAAACTTTCCAGACCTGCTAAGTGAACATCTGATATACAACAGTGATAGACAGCAATGCATTTGGGATGCCTTCCAGCACTTAAAGTAGATCAGTACTTAAAAATTAAAAAATTCACTCATATAATTGTTACAAGCAGCTTTTACTTCCAAGCTATGTCACAAGATTCAAATTCAAGTTCGTGCTCAGCAACAATAAAATTCGGATGAAGTTCAGCAAGGGGAAAAAAATTACAAAAAAATTCCGTATTAAATTCGCCTCATACAAACTTTTTTTTAAATATAAATAATATATCCACATAAAACAAAAATATATTATTTTTTCCAAGGCAAAAAGAGCAAAGGCTAAGTGGAAACCACCACCAAAGGGGAGGCTGAAGCTCAACACAAACGGGGCCTTGAGGGGCAACCCAGGGGAATCAGGAATCGGCTGTATAATAAGAAATGACAAAGGCCACATGGTAGAAGCACTTTCAGCAAAAAATCCAAAAGGCACAAATAATGCAGCGGAAATAGAAGCAATCCTTAGAGGCCTACAATTATGCAAAGATAAAGGTCTTAAATACATAGAAGTGGAAAGTGATTTGATTGTCAGTATTAATGTCATCTTAAGCAGACAGATTGGGGATTGGACTCTACAATCAAAAGTATTTAAAATAAAGGAGTTAATGCATGATCTCCAGGTCCAATCAATCAGCCACATCTATAGAGAAGCAAATAAAGTAGCGGACTTCCTAGCAAATCAAGGAATAGATCAAGTGGAGGAAGTAAAAAATGGTGATCGAGCCAAAAATTGGCAAGGTCTAGAAGCAATAATCTCATCAGAAAGAATGGGGTCCGAAGTTTCTCAAGCCCAAGGAAGCCAGGTAAGTAAGTAACAAGGTAAGTAACCTCGAACTATTTGCCCTATCATTTAATGGGAAATGACATTATTAAGATAACTAATACATAAGAAGTAGCAAGCTAAAATATAACTAGCAAATTCAAATTCTGATAAGTAGAGATTCTGGATGCTAAGAATTCAAGGCCATGTATCAATATGAGCAACAACCACTCGGATGAAATTGATTAGGAAGCAACTAACACAACAATATGCCTCTCCGAAGCAATCATTGAACAACAGTGGCCACCAAAATAGGCTTATTATAACACAACACTCATGATGTACAGTCCTATTACAAATCGTGAGACAGATGGTCTAAACCCAAAATGAATGTAATTCAAGACAAAGCCTCATACCAGTGAAGGGACCCCGGGCAATCACAGGGTGCTAACCCCTCATATATATCATTATGTGCTGTATTCCAAAGGGTATTGTTTGCCCATCACAACTCGTAACAAAGCAATAAGGATTGTGGCTCATTTAGGTGTTTTAAAAAGACAAAGGCATCAACATATATAACATGCATTAAAAATTCCAGAATCATCTAAGATGAAGCCTAATAACCAAAAGACGGGGAGGAGTCATAATCTGCAAGCCTAAATAAGCGGAAATCACATTTATCTCATGAGGCTAACAGCATCCCATTCAAAAGAATTTTCTAAAAGCCTAAATTCTCATGCTCATATCTATCTAACCTAGAATTAAAACAAGCCCAACCTGCCCAATATATATCTTTCAGAAGCTAAGTTTTGTTATCCAGTTTTACTCGGAGAATTAATAAATGGAATTCAAAACAGAAATTCCTAAAGAATTGCAGCCTCTTTCAGAATCAAACATGAAGTATCAAAACACAAAACTTCGTTTCAATCCACAACAGAAGCGCTTCAAAAGGAAATCACTTAATACTTTCTGTTACTAAGTTCTAAATCAACAGAGCATTTATAAAAGAACAAAGAAATTTAAAGTTATGATAAAAGGTCTTCTGTATAACTTTTATAAGTATGGGTACAGATTATAAAATATAAATATAAAGTATATGACCTTCAAAAAGATTTAAAACCCTAGTACATACATTCAGTGGCCTTTACAGATAATTTTCAGTAGAATGCTGAACTACTAAACCCTAAAGCTAGGTATTTACATTGTTCAAAGCTTTCCCCTATATGAGTAGTTCTGAAACCAGACAAAAATAAGAGCTTATCTATCTCTTAAGGTGCTCTGAGGTCGCTGCTGCCACACGTCCATAGCCCACGAATGTTCCAAAACTGGGACAATGCTATCTTCAAACACTAGTCCTCATCGAATGATATCAAGTTTGTAACCCAATGAAAACCCTGAACCGGCACAAAATGATGAAGCCTTTTCAGAAAGTCCTAGCCAATCTTTGCTTTTAAACGATGCATCCAATAATCCTTTTCACCCATACCCAAGAGAAATGGGTAAAACTCAGTGTTGGGTTCCATATGTCGATTGAGCTCTTCAGGGCATGGAATCCCAACCCCCAAACAGGCAGCGGCAAGAACTTCGTCCTAACCAGAAAGTAAATCTAGGTCAAAGAGAACCCTAGCCAGGGTAGCAACAATCTCTTTGGCCACTCCCAAATCCAACAATGACGCAACAAATTGGGAGGTAATGTTAGTATTCACTTGGTACCTCTCCCATGAGTTGAGAAACCCTTTCCCCGAAATCAACCTCAAAGCCTTAAGGGTTAAGAAATCTCCATCCAGTAAGATACCTTTGAGGCATTGATCAGTCACATGGCCAAAGAAAGCCAATTGACTCCTTCTGTGAGTTACAAGGATCAGGTCTCCATTCTCAAAAAAATGAGGGATCTTTGCATCGCAAGCACATCTCCTACAACGGTCTCTAGGCATCACAAATGAACTAAACTCAAAATAAGGGATGTTGAAGCACCATGAACACTGATAATGAAATAATCACACATGCTTAACAGTGGACGGATTCGCTAAGACCTGAAACAATCTCCCATCATGAATATGGGACGGCAGAAAACAAAGACAAGCTCATATTAGACCTTCGATATGAATAAAACCTAGTTCACGCACAACAATGATATTCATCTTCTCAAGAAAAATCAAGTCACTTGCTAAACACAGTTGGCTGATAAGACAAAGGGCACCTACATGGATGGATGAACTCATACACAACTTGACCCAACTGTGAACCCCTAAGGGTCTTACCCCCTTTTTTTGGTAACTACTTACCCCAATATATATATATATATATATATATATATATATATATATATATAACTTCAAAATGCAAAATAAAAATATTAAATTTTATTTTAAAATTTTACCAAAAAAAAATAATAATAAATTAAATTCTATTTAAAAAACATATAATTAATAAGTAAATTAAAATAAAACTAAATGTAAATATATTAAATATTATTTTTTCATGAAAAATTAATATAAATAAAATAATTTTCTATTTTTTATTAACATCAATATTAAAATATGAAATGCATGTTTAAATTTTTATTAAATATAGAAAAACAAAAAAAACTTTAAAAAAGAACCCTAAACTACAAATGAAATTGCGGCCTATTTGGGAGGCTGGGAGTCACGCAAAAACAGGAGAGGAGGGCCATCGCAAGTCATGCAAAAATAGAAGAGGGTCGTTGCGAGTTGCGACTTTGTGCAACCTGTAGGTCGAGGCTAATCACACCACTGTCAAGCGTAATGAAATCCATTGCAACAATTCATCTCGCCCTTTGTTGTATTTTTTTTGTTGTCATGACTTGTGCCCTGAGACCTCTATCACACTCGTGCTTGAACAAACTCATCAAAATACATTGTGCCCTAGCCACTAGCAAGAGAAACTCAGTCCTCGTCAACGACCTCATTGAGTCTAATATAGTGTTTCAAGCTCGGGCTTTAATTTATTAAAAAACCTATCAAAACCCTAAAAAAGAGCATTTTGCGAGAATATATTTTAATAAAAATGAATACGCCTTTTTCGGTACAAATTTATTTGCAGAATTCAACAAGTTTGATATCTTTGTTAAATGTTCACTGAATTTCAAACTTCAAGTATGAAATTCAACGAACCCTATGACATAGCTTCCAAGTGATATGGCTTCTTACAATGCAAACACATTCTTATAACACAACCAATAATCATCTTCAATATCAATTAAATTACCAATCTAACTTCCTCTAGGCCAAGGTGCCACACATGAACTTAAAAGGCAGAATTCCTTCAAGTAAATTCAACTTCAAGCTCATGACCTCACTGAAATACATTAATCACAAATGGTCCATAAAGAACAGACTGAGGATCTCTTTTTCCATTCAATGAGATGTTGAATTGGATTAACATATCTATTCCCAAGAATGCATGATTTAAGCTCTAGGATTAGAATCCTTGACTTAAAAGCTGCTATATGGCATATGCTAATAATAGCTGGTTCTCAAAGATTCTGCATTAAAAATAAAGGGATCATCAGTCCCCATTCAGACAGTTTTTATGAAATGGAGCTAAAATAAGAGCAACATGTCTCTCAGATGAGCTTGAATCCTTTCACACAAATACAGCTTCAGGCTAATGGCCCTATAAAGTTACATTAGATGCTAATTTTCAGTAAATCATTGGCTGAAAATGCATTTAGTAAGTAGACTAATGTCCCCAACAAGTTATGTAATAGCTAGTTTCAGTAAGGGAACAGCTGTCAATACAATCAGTGAGCTGTTGACTTGGATTAAAGTAGCTAGCCACCAGGAATGCGCATATGAAAGTCTTCAAATCAAAACCTACCATTAATCCATAATTCAAGTTCTACAGTTGAAGATGTTGGTGTCAAGTTTACACAATAAATGCTCTATAATCCACCAATTTCTCATATATCAAGCTAAAATAGGGGAATGGGGTACATAAAATTGTCGATAATTTTCAGTAAAGGATGAACTGACAATTCATTGGATGGGTTGTATTGGAATACACATTTTAAATTCTAGTAATAAATTCCTCCTGTTAAAATTTGCCTAGTCCATAGTCAACATAACCTAATCGCTTTAATGCTAAATTTGTTTAACATAAATATCCAAGTGGAATCCATATTTTAAGCTCTAAGACTTAATTTCTGGGCTCATTAAAATGGAATATAATTAAGATCCAGACCCCTAAATCACAATATATGAAGTCTTTGATCACCAAGTTTAATATGTTAATTATATCTTCCAGAGGGAACCAAACTTAATTGGAAATCCCAAAGTTCCAAAGATACTGACACTCACATTCCTACAAAACTTTATATACCTAAATGAGATTGGTAGGGGAGTGATAGATTGTAATGCAACGTGGGATGCATGCTAGAACTTAAATTAGATTGGTATTTAACAATTTGAAAAAATCACTCATACAATTGTTAGGTGTGGCTTTTACTTCAAAGAATAAGGCTTCTTACAATGCACACTAACATTCTTATAATGCGGTCCATAATCATCTCCAATATCAATTAACTACCAATCTAACTTCCTCAGGTGCCAAGCTGCCATAAAGTAACTTAAAAAGCCAGAATTCCTTCAAATAAACCCGATCTTCAGGCTCATAATCCCAATAAGATAAATTAAATCACAAATGGTCCATAAAGAATGGACTGATGATCCTTTTTTCCATTCAAGGAGATCTTGAATTTGATTAACATATATATTCCTGGGAATGCACAATTTAAGCTGTAGGATTAGAATCCTTGCCTTAACAGTTGCCAAATTGCGTACACTATTAATATATGGTTCTCAAAGATTCATCATTGATAATACTGGTATATTCAGTCCCTAATCAGACAGTTTTTACAGAATAGAGCTAAAATAAGAGCTACATGTCCCACAGCTGAGCTCAAAAAGGCTTCATCCTTTCACATGAATACAGCTTTGGGCTAATGTCCCTATTGAGTTATTTTAGACACTAATTTGCAGTTAAAGATTGGCTAAAAATACATTCAGTGAGTAGACTAATGTTCCCAACGAGTTATGTCAATCACTAATTTCAGTAAGGGAACAACTGTCAATAAAATCAGTGAGCTGTTGAATTAGATTAATGAGGCTAACCACCAGGAATGCACATGTAAAATTTTTTGCATGAAAACCTAATGGAACTTCTACAGTTGAAAATGCCGGTGTAGCGCTGACACTGTAAATGCTCTATAATCGGCCAATTTCTTGAATATCACTCTACAATTGTTAACCCAGGGGCAGGGCAGGGGAGACATGTCATCACTAATTTTCAGTAAACAATGAGCTGACAATCCATTTGATGAGTTGTATAAATCAATGAAAACGGAGGCAGGGAGAAATTAAGGATAAATTGAGCACTATTTTTCAGTACAGAGCCCTCTAAGAATCTAATCATTTTGATATTGAATTCGGTTAACATAACCGTCCGAATGGAATCCACGTTTTAGCTCTAAGACTTAATTTCTCGGCTCAACTAAATTGAGTTAGCCAAAAATTGAATATCCGGAGCCCTAAATCATGATATATGAAGCCTCTGATCAGCAAATTTATATCAAGATAGCTAAAACAAGATTAAAACCAAAGCAAGGTCGATGACTTTCGTCTTGGAGCAGAGCGAAATTGAGGTCTGGAGTTGAAAAGAATGGATTAAGACTCTATAAACGGACAATTTTTATAAAGTCGAGATAAAACAAGAAAGGAAAGAACGATAAAATAAAATACGCAACTAATCTTTGAGCTACCTGTCCACGATTTTTGTGAAATGGAGCTAAAACCACAAGATAAAACTTATAAACTCGGTCAATTTTCACCCAATCAAGCCAAGATAAGAAAAATAGAATAAATAATACCTAATTGAGGAGTCAGCACATAGCGACGATTATCAGCCATCACAAGACCGTTATAATCTCCCGCCCTGTAAGTTTTCTCCACATCTATACCAATATCCAGTTTGCGTCGCAGCTCTCAAACCCTGGCCAGCAATAAAAGCACAGAATCTCCCTGCACCACGAATCCGCGACCTCTGTGTACAGTCCAAACCCTAAATTGTCGGTATCAGCAATTCAAAAACCCTTGTCAGTAATTTACAGTAATTGTACGAAACCCTAGATTTCTTGCAAACGGAATATAATTTGATCTAAGCTGTATGCTTGTAGAGGGACCTAACAATAAATGCTGAGAAGATTATCCCAACCCAACCAGCATTAAAATGCCTGTACGAATAAGAAAATGCTACTGTTTAGGGGAACGGGCTCGATGTGCCTCGCCAGCTATTTATGTAAGTGGGCCAGAAATGGCGCTATTTTTAGCGACCATTCTCACCTCTAAAACTAACCGATAATAACTATACCACATGCCACCACCTGGCCCTCTACCAAAGGACAGCCGCCAAATGATGCGCCACATTTAGAAACACTTTAAGCTTTCAGCTGTCCGAAGCCGGCGTTCCTTTGCCTGAGGGTTCTGTGGCGCCGATGTGACCGGCGACTCCACTGGTCTCGCCGCCAAACCTGGGGCTCTGAGTTCTTCATTGATTTTAGATCGCCGGGGATTAGAATAATGTTTCCCGGTAATGAATTAAACGGCACCGGCGATGGTGACTCGTGAATGTGACACGTGGCGCGCTGACAAACGATCTTTGTTGGACTTGCCACGTCATCCTTGACTTTCGGGTCCGAGGAATCTTAAGTCAAGAGGAACGGCCGGTTTTATGAGTTGGAAGGTCATGTGATAAGAATGGGAGCTTTACATTGTTGCTAGGAACATTCCTCCCTGCATGGGGATCATGACCTAGATGATTTTATTTGAGGGACTACCTGGTGTACACATATTCTAAGGGGAGGTCTTATGTGAATATGGACCAACCAATCAAACCTCAAAAGTATTGTTCTTTTATCTAAAATAAAATATTTCCACTACACTCAAATCCATTACTTTTATGGTATGAAATAATAATAATAATAAGATTTTGCCAAAGGAATAATAAGTCATTTTCTTCTTTTATTCTTGAGAGGAAATTTTTTAATTTTTTTAATAGGCTTTAGTATCATCAATGTTCAATGTACTCTACTTTTTTTAGTTTAAGTATAAAAAAATTTTAGAAAAGAGAATTAGTTAAATCAAAAGGATAATAAGTAATGATGAAATTTTATGTTTATTTAATTTTTTATACTTTGGATTCATTTTGGTGAAATATTTTAATATAATTATATTTTGACAAGTTTTTTTTTAATAGTTAAATCAAAAGGAGGATAAGTAATGGTGAAATTTTATGTTTATTTAATTTTTTATGCTTTAGATTCATTTTGGTGAAATATTTTAATATAATTATATCTTTGTAAGATATTTCTTAAGTTTAGTTATCTACACTTGATCTTATCTTTGTTTATGTATTTTTTCATATATTTAATATTTATATATTATTTATTAGCTTGTATTTGTATCCATGTTTATATAATCATCTATTGTCTTAAATTAACACTTATTTGTTATGAGTCAATCTTGAGTGTTATGGGATATATTCAAGTGGTTTGGGATTAACCTTAGAACTTTAAATTTTAAATTCAAATATAAACTTTCCCACACCTTGTTACTTGCTACTATGAGCTGACTCAACACACAATTTTGTAATTGTTATGTCTTAATATTTAAAGATATTCAATATGGAATAAATTCAAAAGAGAATATTTTGGTTATCAAGTACAAGTTTTTAGAGTGCACTTTGTTTTCTAAGTGACAATCAAAATCATATAGGCCTTCTACATGCTTAAAAATGTTGTCTTTGATCATTGGCTCAAAATCATAAAGTCGATTCAATCAAGGGGTTGACCTGTGAAAACTTGACCTTATCAATCCAACAATCTCCTCTAAGGCGTTTGTAAACACTACCGTGACAAAATTTGTATACACCAAAATTAGATACACACACTTGTTAAACTTGATCAAGTGAAAGTGATAGCTCAATAATACATATGGGATAGGAATTGGTCTAGTGATGAGGTATTGACTAGATTCACTTCTTCTAAAGGGGACAAAGTTAGATAATGAGTGAAAGAAGCTCTCTTGGAATAGGTTGCGGGGTCTTGCAAACATGTTCAAATGTGATGCAAGTGGCATTTTACAAATGAAAATAATTGTTTGTTCATTGCAATGATTCCAAACAAGTATTCTCTCATTGGATTTTTTTTTTTAAATTGCGTGTTAAAGAACAACAATACAAGGAATAAGCAAAGCCTTTCTTAACTCCCCAAAAATCTCTTTAAACAAGTTCAACCTTGGTTCAAAACACATATAAGACAAAATCAATAATGGCTTACAAAATTAAGGTGAACAAGATGATCAATTTAAGTGTTTGTTTGAATGTAGGATGGTTGTTCATCTATTCACTTCATTGCTTGATTTATTGGATGAGTGTATTTTTTATTGTTTTGTGATTTAGATGAGAAAAATAAATATAAACTAACTGACTCGTGAAACTAAATGAGATTTTATTTTATGAGTTTATCTTAATTAATAGTGATTAATTAATCAAATTAATTAAAATTCTCATCTTAACTTGGTAATATAAATAATGAAATAACCAAACTACATTAATCAAACAACCTAAAAAAAAAATATTTCTTTTTCATATTTTATACTTTGAGTAAAAGAAAAAAACATAACAATTAATTAATAAAATGTTGCTTCTGAAAATTGTTGCTCAACGAAATAATGTGTGAAGGCACCGAAATTCGGTGTGATGTCGAGCCTCCTAATGTGGGAAATGATGTGTAGATTTGGCATTCTAGCACAAGGATGACGGATCTGTCCAAAGGTAAGAAGGGTGCAATTTGTAGAAAGAAGAAGGGCGGTGGCATTGTGGGGGATGGGAGGTCACTGTATGCCCTTCGCTTTGTCGTCTCTCAGAAATCTGAGGGTTCTCCTTCCTCACTGCCTCCTGCTCGAATCTTTGATCCCCTTAGTGTTGGCTCTAGTGTGAAGGAGATGCCAATGGTGGCAGCGTCTTTGGATCTTACCTCTGACCCCATGAAAATTTGCAAAAATAGGGCAAATATGTTTCATGAATGTAGTGATTTTTGCTTGGAACATATTCAACGACAAAACCCTAGCCCATCTTCACCCAAATCGTCATTGATTCTTGATGCCCCTCCTGTTGCCCCTCCCAAATTAGGTCAAGTTTAGCGCGTTGTGGGCTCCTCTTGTTTTGTCAACGATGCGGAGGTTGTCTTCACCAATAAACCAGCGAACCTCCTGATCTCAAATGATTGCATCAATGAAGTTTCTTCAGACGTTGGTGCCCATTCTTTGATCTTGAGATTTATGTGTAAGAGACCGTCCATTGACTCAATATTTAAGTGGGTAAAGAACACTTGGAACAATATCCCCACTCCAAAGGTAGAATATTTGGATTTTGGTTTTTTTCTATTTTCTTTCAACTCAGTTGATGACTAAAATTTTGTGATGCATCACAGCCCTTGGTTTTATGGGAATTTTGGAGTCATTTTATCTCCATGGACCCCTTTTTTTTACCCAACCATTGGGAAGGTCACTAAAATCCCCATGTGGATCAAGCTTTATAACCTACCTCTTGTCATGAAATCTTATGAGCTAATCAAAAATTTGATCAATCAAGTGGGTTTTCTTGTTAAGATTGATTTAGATGGGAGTGCTACCTCTCACAAGTTTATCAAGGTTTGTGCATTGATGGACATTTCCTTTCCTCTCCCTCACTCTCTCTAAATTCATTCTTCTAAAGGTACTTGGACACAATTTTTGAACTTTGAAGGGCTTCCCTTCAGATGTTTCTGCTACAACAACTTGGGCCGCAAATTTGAGGCTTGTACTGTTCAGCGATTACATGGCATGAGATGTATTAGTCTCAAAAAATGGATTAAATAAATAGAAGGCCCTGATGCTGACTTTATCTGGCGGAATCATGGAAAGTTCTTTTGTAACGCCCTGCCACGCAACCCTAAAGGAAGTTGCAATTAACTACTTAAACAGACTAAAAAAAAATTTATTAAGAATAATTAACATGCAAGTTCACTATCCAAAGCCAACAACCTCTAAGGTTACGAGACAGAGGTTATTTAGAACCTCAACAAAAAACATGAATCTAAACCCTTACATTCGTTTACTTGATAAATTAGAATGCACACATTCCATACATGATAAAATTACATCAAAGCATAAGAGATAACCTTCAATTTCATTTATCCATATCCATAATTAACAATACAATTACATATCTCATTCCCCGAATGAGGCAAGTCCAATAAACATGGTTACAATTACAACTTTCCACCTCGGTAACAAATGAGGGGTAATAAATTACAAGATACAATTAAAATAATAAAGCATGAAATGAAACTAGATCCCACGAGCTCTCCAACTAGAAATCTCATCCACACAAACAAGAAGAAAGCCCAATGGAGTAAGGTGCACATTCCACCCAACCAAGTGGAACCCGAAGGCCCACCCCCCATGCTAGGAGATAGTAACCAAGATTCCTAGACAAGACCATCTAACTCTAGACATAGACTAAACACATATTGAACCATACTGACACAACCAATCACCTGTACCACATAAGTACAACACTAGTACAACTCTAACATGGTCATATTTCTTCCAGATACAAAACAGATCAAGTATGTTAAGAGAATCATACACACATAATCAAATACCAACTATTGTCCTAGACAAAGTGTCATCGCACAACTCGTCATGAGTTACCCACTGCGGATCTTCATAGGCTTTGGCCCCCCATTATGGATTATCCTGGTGGCCTCAACCAATCCTCGACCCTCATACTTACTAATGTGGGATCAAATACCTATCATAAAGACCAGATAGATAACCTTGCCATTCCAGGCCTTCCCACTCACCCCAATTCTAAACAAGCACTTGTGACTATGAGTGAGGCTAGAACTTATCTTTTTAGTGTGAAGTGCCACCTAAACTTCTAAGTACATTGCTTTAGTTTTCACTTAATTAAACTAATTTTGACTTGGTTACCCAGTCTTACCTCTTACGGGTTTTGGCCCCTAACGAAAGCCACTCTTCTACTTGACAACACACAATCAACCAAATACCAAGGAAACCCCAATGCATACAAAATAGATATACAAGTTAGTTAAGAAAATATAGGAGTTGATGTTATGCTAAATCCATGTTTAGGCAAGACTGGCTTGACCAGGTTCCATGCATGAATAACCTTTTTTCCTTTTTTTATGCTTTCCATAATTGGCGTCCTCCTAGTCTGTTGGAGTTGACTACCTTGCTAGGTTGATTAGTTAGTTAGTTGTTTTCTTCTATAAATAAGACTCAGATGCTCCTTCTCAGGAGGTTGATTGATTTGATGTTGTACTTGCACTTCAATTTTTTTCAAAGCAATACAACTATGTTACTATTCCATTGTAATCACACTTTCAATGTTAATGAAGTTATAAGTTTGTTGCATCTGAGTTAGTTTCAAGGGAAACTCACCCAAGGGGGGCCACTTGGTGAGGATTCCATCCTTTTAGCTCAATCATTATTTTTCTGTTCAGTAATAGTTTCAATTCTAGAAAACTGTTTGTTCCTCCAGCCACTAGAATTCCATTTTGTGTCTATTCCTGCAGCCAAAGCATATAGAGTAATTTCCTATCTGTTCACTAAGATTTATATTTTTGTCATGTATTTCAGTTCAATACAGTTGCTAGTTGATGTTTAGTACTTATGTTACTTCCTTTCAAGTATTTACTTTCAGCATTGTGTCTTTCCTAGTTGTAGAATGAATATGACAACAATAGAAACCTAGTGCACATACCTTGTTGACCCATTTCAAGTTCACATCCCTGGGTTGAAATTAAATGAAACTTCATGATGAGAAAGATAGCTACTCAGTACAGATGTCCAATCTCCGAGTTACAACTTTAAGGGCTTATTTATTAAGTCATTAGAGAGGACCGACAGGCAAGACAATTTTTTTCTTGTCTAGCAAAAGATCTCTTGTTGTATACTTTTCTTGTTGCCTTCTTTGTGCCTCCAATTTATGCTCATACCTCCATTGAGATTCATTATTTTGTTGTTGTAGATAATGAGCTTGATGGACAAACTCATCATGCTATGGGAAACAACACTACTGCCCCTAATAGGCCTGATTTTCTCGCTCTTCCTACTATAGGTCAAATGCTTGCTGCTCCTTAAGCTCAATAATTTATCTATTGAAATCTAGAAAAATTCTTATGAATTCACTTACACTTAAATTATCAAAATTATTGGGTTGAGTAGGAGAGAAACAAGGCCAATTTTCAAAGTGATGAGACTCTTGGGGCTGCTGATATGAATGTGTAGGCATCCAAGAAGACTAAGCAAGGTGGGGTGGGTGGTATGCATTTTGTGAAGATTAAGAACCCACAACAACATGGTTCTTTGGAATTAAATAGGAGGCATAACCAACCTGATATGGTTGATTAGGAGGTGCAAAGCTAGCATTATCATGAAATGGTGGAGTATACATGTGGTTTCCATTAAAATATGACATTTAAAAGCATGGAAACACCTTGAAATTTACAAAATAAAGGCAAAGGATTGGCCAACCACATATTTTGGGTACATACCAAAAGAGTCACCCAAAGAGTTGTAGATTCACTAGGTGCTTGAAGAACACCTCCAAAGGCTAAAATGTTGAAGAAGGCACCATTTCTTCAACGACATGAAATGGAACTAGGATGCTTGAACCAACTGATTTGAAATGAAGTCACCATGGTGTTTGAATTTTTGCCTCCAAAGGAAATATGTATTGAATAAAACACCAAATTATTTAATGGAGAGAAGCTTATCCCACCGGGCGTGCCAAAAACTATTGTCACATTAAACTTCACCCTATTGAACAAGATTTCAATGTTCTAATGACACAATGGAAACAACCTCAAGGTGTGGGACCTTGTGCGAATGAGGTTGAATCTTCAGAGAAGGTCGACTTCCTCTTCTAAACTAAGTGCAAATGTGCTGGTCTAACCCGACACAAGAAAACCCTATCACTACCCTACTCTATTACCTCACAAGGAAAAGAGATAAAAAGATAACATGAAATGGAAATAAAGGTGATACAACGAGATAGAAATTTGTTTCTGCATGCTTTAGAATAGCATTATACATCAATAAAACAACTAAAACACATTACTCAAACACGAAGGTAAAAGGATTCTACTCAAACATGCAAGAGATAACAATGGTAATAGTTGGATTTTATTAACATAAAGCTTAGAAGCAATCTTTACAATGAAAAAATGTAGGGAATGCAGTGTTTGAAATAGAAAAACCCTAGAGAATCTAGAGGAAGAACCCTTAAAAAGGATACAAACATTGCCTTCATAGTTCATGCATAACTAAGGATTGATTTCAAATTCCTAACCCTAACCTAAATAGGGTTACAAAAAGATGAATTCTGATTAGATCTAGAAAAGATCTGAATTGCACCCATTACAAAGCAACTGCCAAGCCATAAGGGCTCTGACATCTCAAATGAGCCCCAAAATGATGACTCGCATGAATGGATGGATAGGCACTCGTGAATTCAATAATAAAATATGGACCAACATACCCAGACAAGAAAATGTGTTTGCAACACATCAAGGAGTAATGGTATCATCCATAAATGAAAAGAAGTGTTGAAAAGGCATAAAAATCGATCCAAGTCAATTATATTTGATATGGTAGTTGAGAAGGTTGATGAACAATAACTTCTACAAATCTATTGTGAACATGATCAATTAGCCATTGAAGTTGAATGTGGACCATGAGATCAGGGATGAAGGGCTCAGATTAAACATCGAGTAAGTTTAAAACATATTTGTTGATCTTCATCTCACACACTAGCAATCAAAGAATTGGGCCCACCATGACACATGTCCCCTACCCACCAACCCTCTAAGATTTGCACGTTTCAGATCTACAGTCGCGAGCTAGCGAGCAATAGCCTAGATCAATGCGATGACCACCAGCATGCATCTCTTTTAACCACTTGGAAAATGGTCATAATGTGTATCCCTATTTATCAATAAACATTTGAGATTAGAACATCTCGATAAAAAATTTTGTACATGCTCACATATCCTTTTAGTAACACGTTGTTTAAACCTTCAATATTTTTTGAGAAATATTTCACCAGATATACCTATGTCTTCAATAGTTTAGCAGACAGTGGAGATGGTGCCATATGGCTCCTTGCCTACTATCCCTCCACATGCCTTGATTTGACAGTGGGTCCCCCCAGGGGCAAGTGAGGAATAGTTAAGATTCATTTGTCAAAACACATCTTAACCATTGAAGCTTGAATACTGGTCGACGGATTGAGCATGGATGGCCGAGATCAAATCCCTAATGAAACTTTAAAATGTAGCTATTTATCGCATGAGAGAGCTCCATTACACAATAAACCACAATACCATGAGAAGAAGCGAGGAAAAGTGTGGTATAGCGAGGAACAACCCACCACCTCATGAGGAAAAGTATCATGAAGAATGATAGTGCAATAATAATCCTGTCATACCACGATGAAGAAGGTCAAGAAGAGTGGTAGAGTGACAAGCCATAAGAGATTACTAAGATTAAGCTCGTTGTACTGGGGGCTGAACGTTTAAAGCTTGCGGTGTAGCGATAAGAATCCCGCTATCCTGCGAGGAAGAATGAAGGATCTTGCGGTATAGTGGTGTATACCCCGCTATCCCATGATAGAGAAATCTCAAGAAGAATTACCCCCAAAATACAAAGGTAAGGGAGATGAGATACCTTTTACCGAAGAAGGGTAAGAAGTATAGGGGAAGACTGAAGGTTGAAACCTGAAAATTCGATACTTAGTCAAATTTTGGAAGAATAGAAAGAAAGTGAGAAGGGAGAAGGGAGGAAATCATGAAGAAATTGAAGTCCAAAGTGAGAACATTGAACCTTTGAGGATCGGGCGTTGGACTATTGAGCGATGGTTGATGAAGGGAGCGGTAAAGGGTAACGGGTAAGACCGAAGGCCGATACTTGAAAGACTTAGAAGAAAATAGGGAAAGGATGGAGTGATGGAGAAATGAAGAAGGCATGCAAGGAAGAAGGTAAGTGAAAGCCTAAAAACCCAAAAATATGGGACAACCAAATTTTGGAAACCTTCAAGGAAAAAAAACATGCAAGATGGCCCATGTAGGATCTCTCAAATTGGATATCAGTGATGGGTCATCAAAGGAGGGCATGAAAATGACAACATGGACCAATAAAAAATTATCAATTTTTCTAGTGGTTAAAGGCATTCCCAAATAAGAGGATGGGAGGGGATGGATTTGACAGTTGAGAATCATTACAATTTTGAGCTGAATATGGAGAGGCACATTTAGGAAGAAGAAATTTCTTTTATTGAGCTTAATGTTTTGACCCAACATTGAAGAAAAACTAAAGAGAATTTTGATCAATCCCTCAACCTCAACAAAAATGGATTCCCTAAGATGTATGGTATCATCAATAAATTATTGATGAGAAATCAACTCCAAGGATGAAGAGGGATGGAATTATTTCAGGCTTCCCCATGTAACTCCTTTAGCAATATTATGACTACGAACTTGTGCCAACATAATGAAAAATTAGGGGAAAGGGGATCTCATTGCCTAATACCTCCCGTAACTGCAAAGTGACCATGGGGAGAACCATTGATAAGGACAAAAAATATTGGGGAGGAAATACATGCTTTTATTTGTTTGAGGATTTTTCCTTTGAATTCAAATCTCTAAAGGACTAGGAAAAGGAATCTCCAAGAAAATTTGTCATACGCCTTGAAGATGTCCAACTTGAGGGCCATACTTTCCTTGTCAATTTTTCTCATAGAATGGATGGTTTCATGGACCAACAAGATGACATAAATAGTTTGCCTCCCCAGAACAAAACCTTTTTGAGCACTATGGATCATTTTATCTAAGAAAGGATTTATTCTGTTCATTAGTAATTTAGAAAAAATCTTGTAGATGATATTGTAAAGACAGGTTTGAATTCAGTCAATCTGTTTGCCCCAAAAAATTTAGGGATGAGGACTATGAAAGTGTTATTAATCTCCTTGAGGATACCAATTAAGGATTGGAATTCTCTGACTACTTTGGCCACATCCATGCCAAAAATATCCTAGTATTTTTGAAAGAAAAAGGGGGGGAACCCATCAAGACTAGGGGATTTGGAGGGATTGAGGGATAACACTATAGCCTTTATTTCATCAATGGTGGTCCTTATTTTCATGGTCATAAGATCAATGGTAGAAATAGAGTAGGGGATCACCTATAGCAGTTGGTTAATGATAGCATCCATATGGGAAGAATCTTTTGGGGATGGGTTGAGGAGGTCCATAAAGAATCTAACACCTTCTTGAGATATCTCATCTTCTATGGATAAGTGAAAGCCATCTTCACTAATCAAATCAATTATTATATTCCTCATTATGTGTCTAATGAATGATAGGTGGAAGAACTTGGTGTTCTTGTCTCCTTTTATCCACTAGTTTCTAGCACATTATTTCCAATATATTTCCTCTTTCTCAATTATATTACGAAGGCCACATATAATAGACTTCTACCTCCTAGATAAATCCTTAGAAGTACTAAACCCATCCATTTCCTTCTGAAATTTTCTAAGTTGGCTCTTTAAAGATGAATTTTGAGCGAAAATGTTGACAAAAGATTTTTTATTCCAAACTTTTAGGTTTCTTTTTATGATTTTAAGCTTGAAAATTTTAAACATCTTGGTACCATTAACATCAATGTTCCACCATTCCAGAAATAGTCTTATGAGGTCAAGGTGATGAGTCCACATTAATTTAAAATGGGAAGGATAGTTGGATTTTATGCTAGGAGTATCCCATTTGAGAATCAAAGGGGTGTGATCAGAGCCACCTCTTAGTTAGGAAGAAAGGGAGTAGTGAGAGACCAAATCCCAATTAGAGGAAACAAGGCATCGATCGAGTCTGAATTGAATCAATTTGTCTCCCATTATTTTGTTGGACCAAGCGTACCATCTACCTTCGAGATCAAGATTGAAAAGGCCTCCTTTCACAAGAAGGTTATTAAGGTCCATGATGTTGTTAGAAAGATCCTAAAGGCCCCCCATCTTATCTGAGGGGTAAAGAGGAGAGTTAAAATCACCAAGAATCATCCAATGATTACTCCGTAAGGAGTTTTTTCAGCTTAGGAGGTTAACCCAAGTCTCTCTTTGAAGAATGGTATTATTTAGGGCATAAATATTGGATAGAACCCAATCATAGTGGCTAGGAATATTATAAAATATAATATTAAGAAAAAAATCCACATAAATGAGGGAGACATGGAAGTGGGGTTTCCAAAAGGTATCTAGATCACCTCAAGTGCCATCCACATCAACAACAATAAAAAGAGAACTACACCAAATATACTACACAATTTTTCAAAATCAGCTACACTCATTTTGGTTTCTTGAATAGAAAAATGTTAGACTTAAATTCCTTGATTAGGTCCCTGAAAATATGCTTCTTATGGAGGTTGTTTATCTCCCTGACTTTCTAATAGAGAATTAACACTTTTTTGTTCTTCTAGAGCCCAATAGCTCCAAGGTGCTCTAGTTCCCATTAGTTATATCCTTAGCTATGCTCTTCTGTGTAGTTTCTCTAATATATTTACACTTTGGTTTCGATTTTGTTCTCACATTAGTTTTTTATGTTACCCTTTCGTAGAAAAAATAGACCAACCCTAACCTCTTCAAGATTTGGAGAGGTAGGGGTGACCTTAGGATACTTCTTCTTAGGAACTAAAATAATAAGGGGAGAGGCCACCTTATCCTTCTTTAAAAAAATATCTTCTTGAGAGGGAGCAGAGGCCTCTAGATATTTTTCCATTTTTGACCCAAGAGAGGAGGGAGGGCTAGATGAGTAACCTTCATAGGACCATTTTCAGCATCACCCCCTTTGAAAGGAGAGTGTTATTCAAAGGAGGATCCAAAAAGGATTTTCTAAAGGATAACTCCATAGGAGGGAGAGAAGTATCCATAGGGGGAGCCTCAATCCGAGATTGAGAGGTCATCACTACTGACGGGAGAAGAGGAGACCTCAAAAAATTATTCCTTAGTGGACCTAGGTGCTCCAAGTTGGAGCTGGCCACACTCTTATCCTTGTTAGGAGTGTTTAGGCCCCTTACCACTTTTTTGGGGCAAACAATACAAAGGTGACCCATCAAAGAACAAATTTGATAAAAGAGAGTTGAGTTCTCATATTCAATATGTTGAGTCCACTTTCCAACCCTGGATTCTAGGATGACTATCAACAAGACCTCATTAGGCTCAATACTAGCACAAAATTGAGCAAACACCATTTTGGTCCTTTCCTTGGTGACATGGTATAGGGAGAGGAAGTTTTTGAATGATTTTTCCATGCTTGCAATGATATCCTCATCCCAAAACTCTAAGGGGAGGCCTAGAAGGCTAACCTAGGTTGAAAAAGCAACAACCATTTATAGAGTGCTAGACTCTATTTCTTGAAGAACCAGGGATCATAAGTGAGTGTCTTAATATATTCCTCCTAAAAGGAGAAAGTGAAGCCAAAAGGACCCTTTGAAATAAAAAAATAGATAGGGAACCTTTAAGTGGCCACTTAGAAGAATCCCATTTTCTCACTGATTCAATGTTAAGATGTATGCCAAAAAAATCCTACCAGTGAGTTTTCCATTTTTTCCAAAGATTGATCAAGAGGGGGATCTTTGATTTTGATAGTAGTTCCTTCTTCAATGAGTTCAATCTATACACTACTAGAATTTTTTATTGCCTAGAAAGAGGTATTTCTAGCAAATCAAAGGATTCAAACAAGTGGGAATTTTAGCTGGAGAGGATATGGGGATAGGGGTGCCCCACCAAGCCTATGAATCCCATCGAAAGGAACAAATTGTCTAACAACAATATGAAGACTACTTGGGTGCACTTGCAACTGAGATTGGTCCTGAGAACTAGGAGATTCTATATAATGATGCATGCTCGTTAATGTATATATTTATTATTAAATTGTTAGTTTTGAACACGTCTTTATTCATAATAAATTATAAAAAAATTGCATAAATTTTATTAAATTATTATTTAATGAATGGTATTATGTTATAAAGGATGTGACCTCATGGGGAGGCTCATCAAAATAAAAAAAAATCCCTTAGATAAGTCATATAATTAAGGGCTAGATTTCCACCCAATTATGACCTCTCCAACCTTAGAGTGTATCCCAACCCCTTAGATCATGGTCATGCCCATACCAAACTTCATTAATACCACAACACTACATACCAACCAAAAAATTCCATCATTGTTAAATGGGAGGACACACATAATAATCATACCCAATAGCCAACATGAATCCTCAATCAAATATATTTCATAAATCCCCCATATAGTATTCAAACCACATCCACTATTGGCACATGATCTAAGACCAAACAAAAAGCTTCAAAAGCCAAATAAATTTAAATCCCAACCATTTAAAAAACATCCTACATATCCACTTCCCACATGACCATCCCTAGTTCACCTCATAAGATTGATCTTAATACTTTGGTTCACACACATATCATCACCAACATCTCATAACCCCTAAACATCAACACACACAATATCATTCACACCAATACAACTTCCAAAGTACCAAAATTACCACCTAGCTTATCATTTAAACAAGAGTGGTATCTATGAAATATGTGATTAAATTATTTTCAAGATATAACTCACAAAAAATCATATACCTTTGAAGAATTGTGTTCCTATCCTTTTGATTGCTCTATTTTTGAATTTTGTTCCCTTCCTTCTTTGAGACTCTAAAGTATGACAAACAAAAAGGGAAGGATTACCATAGGGAACACATTAAGGAATTATTAATGGCTATCCAAGAAGTGGCACATGAGTATATGTACCCACTATAACTTTTTCCCCACAACCTAGGTGTGCAAGCATTTGACTGGCTCTTGCACTAATATAGGAGGTCCATCAAATCCTTTGGAGACTTAGTTGAGAAATTCATAAAATAATTTGTTATAATATGGAACATTAGATAACTATGATGGATGTTTTTAAGCCAGAAAAAACCCAAGGAAATTTTATCACCATTCCTTCAATAATGGAGAGCCTTAGCTACTAGGTTCCTATGGACAATACCAAAAAACAAAATTGTACGTCTTTCTCACCAATCTAAATAAAGAGTTGGATTTCTAATTACAAGTGTAATGTGTCACTTCCTTGTATGTGCTTATAAAAAAGGGAATTCAAATCTAAAAGGCCCTTATTATTAAAGAGGTTATCAAGTTCTATTCTGAATATCAAAACCAAATTGATAAATCCAAATTTTATAATAAAAACATAAATTCTCTAGAAAAAATAAAAATATAGTTAGATATGCGGTCACCAAATCAAAAAACATCCAAGACATATAGATAAACTCATCCATATGTTCCATCTACACCTCCTAAACCTGAGAAAAAGAATCAACAATTCACACCACTAGGGGAACCTATAAAGGCAATCTTCCAATAATTGGTCAAGGTCAACATAGTCAACATTCCAACCATTAAACCATTTGATGGTAATCAGACCAATTCCTATTGGTATAAGGAGGATAAATACCATGATTTCCATAATGTTAAAGGTCATTACGTAGGGAAATGTATAAAATTAAAAACATTACATCCAATACCTCAAATATAGGGGCCAAATTAAAGTTGAGTGACCATCTAACTCCATTTCCTAAGAATAATTAGTAGCATAACCCTAAGTAAAATCAAGGGAAGGACCCTCTCACACATAATGTACATCAACATAAAACCCCTCATATTTAGGATTCTATCATTGGCCACACAGAACAACCTAACAAGAGAGTTCAAACCATCTAAATTAAATCATTTGTTGTGTTGTCACTACTCAATATGATAAAATAATAGTCCAAGGCCATACTCAAGCCCATCCTAATCCAAAAATTCAATATGACCTCATCGATCACCTTAAGTGAATTCCCACCTAAATCTCTATCCTTGAACTCCTTTGCACATCCATTATGCACTGAGTTATCTTAAATAAAATTCTTCAAGAATATAAAGTGCCAAAGATATTTATCCCTTATGTTTTTAGGCCTTTTTTGGTCATCTTTCCACTAATCATCACCTAAATTTTACACCCAAATATCTCCTCTCTATTTATCCATCACACAATTGTCCACTCTACATCAAAGCCATCATATCCAAACACAAAATCAAATGTGATCTCATAGATAATGGGCCTAGCCTAAATTTTTCTACACTTCAATTGGTGTAGCATTTGTGCTATACAATATAAGCATTAGTTTCTATAACCATTACTATTACGGCTTGTGATAATGTAGAAAGAGAATCATCCAAGACTATTCACCTCCCCATTGAGGTAGGGCCCTTATTGCAACATACTCTATGGCATGTTCTCGATTTTGACATCCCTTAAAACCTACTACTCAGTCAACCATGCCTCTATGCCTTGAAATCTATCCCATCCACCTATAATTAGTGCCTCAAATTTTCATATGATGGTGTGGAAGTTACCATCCCTGGTGATCTCCATCCTTTCCAATATTGTAAGATATTGGAAACCCAATATGAACACTTCCATTACTGTCCAAGTTTTGAGGCCATCCCTAAATCTATCATCAAAAAATACAAATCATACATTGGTCAAAGGAATTACCTTCCACTTCTTCGAAATCGCCTCTAAAATAAAATCTCTTAAAATCTACATTAAAATCCCCAATAATGGATCTGGAAAATATCAAATCCATGAATCCCTCTATATTACCAAGTTACCCATCTCCTCTCACTCCTTTGGTTAACCTCAACCTAAAGTAGTTCCTCTCTCATTATACAATGGGAGCCCACTACCTGCGCTTATAGTAGCTATCTTAAAGATAGAGATACGAGGATTTGATCCCATTTGGCTCTATAAAGAGGATGAGTATGCCACCTGCTTCAAAGAACACAAGTATCCTATCACATTATGGATGTACCACAACATGAAGTACCATGAAAAATGTCTTAGCCTCCATGAACAAGGCCTCCTCCATCCTATAGAACTCCCAACAAAGGATTAAACTACAATCCTATGATTTTGTGCCCATGATGAGTATTATGATGCCATTGTTGAATTTCTTGAAACTAATGAGCACACCTCTTATAATTTTGTATCCAACAAGGTAAACTATATTCCTAGTCCTTGTGAAGATCTCAATGCTACAAACCTTTTCAAGGTAACACCGTACTTCACATCCACTTTGATCCAAAATCCTTTGATTGGAACCACCAACAACACCATCGATCATGCAAAGTGAAGCGTCCCATGAAGCAAAAATTGACAATCAAGAATCAACACCAAAAAAATGTAAAATCCAGATCAAGCACAAAATAAAAATGAATGGAGCAAATTACATGTATCCCAAATTAAAGAAAAAAATATAGTATGGATCCCAAAAATAAATTGGTGAATTCAATAAAAGAAAAATATCAAAAGAAACCACCCAATCAAAATCCACACAATGTGTGTGCTAGTTATGGGCCACCATCCTCAACTGTGACATATAAATCTTCATGAAACAATAAAATTTCTAGTTTTAACATACCATTAGTCCCCAGATCCCATCATTATCTCTCTTGACCCTCCACTTTTGACATCGCCTACCTTAATCAAATATCCAATTGAAATAATCAAATCTAAAATCCATATCCACATCCTCACATCAAATATCTAAACAATAATATCCTAATCCACACCTACATCCTCGCCTTCATTCCATGAACCTTGACAACATGTTATACCATAGGGACTATTGTAACATTTCACTTAGACATCTCAACTTAGACAAGGCCAATTTGACATAACTAGTAGGTCATATTGGCATGTATATGGTTCTCACCTCATTATCATGATCCTGGAAATGAAGGATGGAGTACACCAAAAATTGAAGATGTTAGGATTAAGGGAATACAAATGATTTTATTCCAAAGCCCAGCCATTAGTCTTTCAAAGTAAAAAATTATAAAAAAGAGAAAAAAATGTAAAGAGATATAAACTTGTCTGATAGTGAACACTAAAAACCATTATTTGTGGCAATTTGGAAAAGTATCCTAATAAAAGTTTGGAAAATGGGCCACAAGTGTAATAGGAAACCACTCTTTCTTATGAGAACACATCATCACGCACATCCCTTCATCCTCTTTCCCATTTTTGTTTTCTCAAGTATACCGTCATCCAATTTTTCCCTTTCACCTCCATCCACTTTTTCCTCTATATTTTTTAATTTGCATCATACAATTGAATTTGCCAAATTTCTCATCTAATGATGCTCCATCACACACATATTCATTAATTTTTCACTCAAGTACACCATCATCCATTGCTATCCTTTCACCTCCATCGACCTTTTCCTTTATTATGTGTTGATAAGGGGCAACCTCTCTTACTAACATTTCTTATGGAATGGATCATGCCTATATCCCCATTGGGAAATGACCTTCCCATCCTCCTCCATCATCATTCCATCTCCCCTTGAGTCACTACATCATGTTCTTGCTCCTTGTTTATAATTAACTTTCCTACATCCTAATATTTTATATGTATCCCATAGCCTAATATTTTATCCCATATTATGATATTTCACACTATTCATAATACCTAAGCTTTGATATAAGAAATATGAACCCAAAACCTACAAAATATACAATTGAAACATCATAACATAATAATCATGACTTTAGAATAACCTTGATAGCATACAATCATTACCACTTTTTCCTTAACCCTATCACATCCTACCAACATCACCTTAACAAGTTATATCATTGCCACATTAGTTAAGCACACATGTAACACCTTAATTATACATATGTATGTATGTATGTATGTATGTATGTATGTATATGTACATGCAAGAGTGATACTATCATTTTAGTGACTTCCCAAATACTAATCCATTTTTGCATACAATTAACCAAAGGTATAAAAAATAGAGGGTTCTATAATAGTCTTGTATAACAGGGAAACTGCTTTAGAATTGGTAATATCTTCAATTTTATTAGATTATATTTTATGTATATAACAAGTCATGGTGGGATGGTATGACTTTCCCATGTAATTTAGGAAATATAATAAATTAAATAAATTTTTGGAATTTCATAATTGTTGGCTAATCATTTAACCAAATTGTACAATGACTAATATAGATAAGATTTGAGATATTTTATAAGAGGTTCCATATTTTCATAGAAAAATACATTTAATTTTATGGTGGTGATTATTTTTGTGACATCAAATCTTCATCTTACTTAGAATGTTTTTGCACAACATATGATTATGTTTACTTATAAATAAACTTGTCTTGCTGTTAAAAAAATAAATGCCTTATTAAGTGGTTGATGATTCTCTTATTGTGTTAGTTATGGAATCAAACTCCCTTGCAGAATACTATCATTTTGAGGTTGATTATAAACCTTATTTATGTTTACAAGGATAGTTAATCATTTTCCATTACAAGATAGTAGTTAAAGTTTTTATTTTTTATTAATAACATTGAGATGAGCCTAATTGTAGAAACTTATGTGTTTAAACCTTGCAAGTGTTACATGATATTGAGCAAGTATCATATTGATTAAGATGATATTGACTATATTTATGATTTATAAATATAGTTTTCTTTACAAATAAGTGTCTAAATTACCATTTATAAAATAGAGTTACACATATTCACAAAAAGGGTAGAAATAATCACACCCCTAAAGTCCAAATGTTTCAACAACCCAAAACATAAAATAATAAAACAAAGTTGCTAATTGGTGAGAGCTAGAGTAGAGGGAGGGGGAGAAGGATTTTGGTTGTCAAATTTACCCCATACATTAATGGGGTATATAGTGTCCATAGGAGGGTCCCAGCCATCTTTATCCTTACCCTTATTTATATTATCTTGAGTTTCTTCAGTATTCACATCACTAGGAGAAATAGCAAGAGACAATTAATAAAATTTTTTGGAATCAATCCAGCAAAAGGTGCCTCTTGTAGGCCACCCAAAATTTTATCCCACAAGTGGTGGAGAGGCAAAACACCAAAGAGAAATCCATGAATAATAATGCTAAACATGATCCCTTCTCATAGTATAATGAGAATCCTATGAGTGATTCTCCCTATTGCCATAAGTAGAAAGGCTACACCCACAATGAAACTCTCAAGGAGGGGAGTGGCCCTGAGAGGAGGAGAGATATGGAGGAACCCTAACTAAAACAAATGTGGCTTTCCTTAGTGATCCAATAACATCTTTAAGTGATTCACCTCAAGTGTAGCTTTATAAGAATTCACTTTAATATGTAGTAACACATTATAATAAATCATGGCTTTAAAATATAGCAAAAAATAACAATCTACATAATAATTGGAAAAATAGTAGAAATACTATCTTTCTATATGTTGAATAAAATATCCACCTTGAAAGAATTCAAAATTTGAGTGAATATATGGGGGATGTGAGGTGATTCCCCTTAAAGAACCATATGCCAATAAAATGGTTTTGGTTTGAACAAAATAAAAAATTCATGTATCTAGGTCTAAACATTTTGAGCTTTTGGATAAAAATAGAAAAGGTGTTTGAGAGACTCTTGATGTCCAAAAAAAGGAAACTAGGATTTCAATAATTCTAAATGGGATAAACTAGAGATGATTGGAAGGCCTTAAAAATAAGACACCAAGTAAAGTGAGCCCATTTTGGTTCCAAAATTGTCGACCATATGGTGTGAGTTTTTTAATTCCAAAAAAAAAATGGTGATTGTAAATGATATCATTGATTAAAGGTGGGTAGCACGGGAAAATGAGGAGAGAGCCAGTGGTACTCTTTTTGAGGCTTATAATTCTAAAATGTATTCTTTGGATACCACTTCTAATATTTCCACAAAGGTTTGTAGGAAATGATACCGATTTTTTGAACCGTATCAATCAAGATAACCCCAACAACTGTGTCAAAAGTTTCATTGTATTATTTAGAAAGATGAAGCTTGACCTTAGCTTCATTATAGGAAAGGATATTCCTAGAAGTTTTGAAAAAAAGGCCCTAAGTTATTTTAATCCCTTTTTTAAAAAATAGCAGAGCACAAACCAAATGCATCTTTGTAGGAGGATGATTATTTCCTTGAAAGATAGGAGACCACCAAATATTTTGTTGATTCATGGAAATAAATTTAAGAAAAACTAGAACCATTCCAAAGAAGCCAAAGTTTCATGGCCTTCCAAGCCAACCAATTACTTTTTGTAATAAAAGTATCTTGAATTGGAACAACATATTTCCTAATTAAAAGGGTATGAAGCCTCATCTCATTCTAAGTAGTTTTCCCAATTGAATGGCTAGAAGATATGTAATGCCATATTAAATTCTCCAAATTTATTACCCTTGAGAGGATGAATAATCCACTCATCGTAGACATCTAAACCATAATAGTGAGTGGATAGTAATCCTAACCCTCTAGAATCATGGAGGAGACAATAAAAATCTCAAGCCACTCGATACAATCCCCTATGAAGAATATTTTCCAGTTCCATGTAGGAATCCTTAGAGGGAACGTAACATGAAGAATAATATACATGATTGGTAGCAATAATCTTAGCATAAAACTAGATTTTTTTGCTAAAGATAAGGGTTTAATGATCCAATAAACCATTTGTAATTTTGGCAATAACAACTTACCACAAAGGTGTTGAGGATACCTAGAAAGTAAAAGATATACCCATAAACCTAAAAATTTCACATGATTAATTCATTTCCAATAATAGGAATTAATCCAAGAGTGCATAGATAGGAAATATTGTATATAACATTGAGTCTTTTACCACTGAATGGTAGAGTTGAAGGATTTACAAAAAACATCCAAATAGTGCAAGGCTCGATTAATATTATTCTCCTCTTCTAAGAGAGTGAGAAAAGAGTGATTTATCAAATGACCATTAATAAGCTGAGTTGGGGCATTGAATGAAGAGATACCTTTAAATAGTCCTTGACACACAAAATAATTTAAAAGGTAATTGAACCCTTTAGTGATAAGCACATATAAAGTCAAAGCTAGAGGATAACCTTGACGAATGGACCTGAAAAACCCACAAATTTTGAATAATTGACCATTGATAGTAAGACAAGTAGATGAATCTATAAAAAGTATGCTAACAAATTGAATTAATCAAGGCCCAAATCCTAAGGAATAAAACATAGCTAGGATAAAAAGCAATTCAATTTGGCAAAAACCTTGGAAAAATCATTTTTATGAATAAAGCATGTTGTTGAGAAGGTTTGTGCCATTCCATACCTTCCCAAAGCATAATTATATTATCTAATATATATTTGGATACAATGAAACTAGTCTGCTCAAGCTTCATAATTTGAGAAAGGATATGACACAACTTTAGAGCTAAGACTTTTGCAATGATCTTATAATAGACATTGAGTTTAAGGCAGAGGGTTGCTAGTTGTAGATATCTTATGTGTCTCCAAACTTAGGTATGAATTTAATATTTCATTTATTAAGAAATTTTCCTAATGATTTAGAATGGAAGGCCTCAAGATAGAATTTATACAATTCATCCCCAACACAATCATAAAGGACCTTATTAAATTCACTATGGAAGCTATCACAACTAGGGGATTTTCCACTGGCCATAGTATGAATTGACTCTTTGATCAATAATAAAGAGAAATTTATCATAAAAATATTGTTGAGTGGAGGAAATATGACAAGGAACAAACCTAAGGAACTCTTGTAAGGCATGATCACATTTAAGAGAATTTTCTTATGCCTTGAAAAACTTACTCATAGTGATTGATAAAATCCTGATAGATATCAAAAATATTCTTAAGAAGACTCTTCTTGTCTTTGATCTATTTAATACCACACAAAGTATGGAAAACTTGGAGAGATTAGAATTTTTTTTTTAGATGCTCGATCCAAAACCTTCAATGAATACATTCTAGCTTTGATTTGAGCACCTCTAGCTGAATGCTTATTGATAATTTTCTTATGGTGATAAATCTTGACCACCATAACCCAGAAAGCAAGAGAGAAAGGGTCAAATTCAAGAGCTAAAGTATCCTGGGAAATTTTTGAGGTGGTGGACCTCATATGCATGATGTCAAAATATGGACAAATTTTTTCCATAGATACAAATAAAGTGAGAAGTATGCCTAATATTTCTACTCAACCAAGCAATCCAAGTAGTTGTCTGACAAGGTTTAGATTCTAAATTTCACACCTATTTGATGTGGGATAATGAGCGCTATGAGTCAAAAAATAAGTTAAAAAAATTAATATTTACAACCTTGGGCATACCCACTTGTGATTAAATATTGAACCTAATGGGACTATGGTTAGATAAAGTGACCTCTAGCAAAGATTCAATTGGAAGTGAAAAACAGTTGGAAAAAGAGAAAAATGATTAGGTAGAAATATATTATTCTACCAAATATTGGAAGTGATCCCCCATAATTCATCCAATATTTTTCATCCTCTCTAACTCCTCATTTACAAGTCTCACAAGTAGTTAAGTGTTTGTTGTATACATGAATGTTTGTAAAATAATCCAATATTATCTTATTTATTACACTTAATCTCCCTCTTCGAACATGTTGCTTTCCCTAAACCAACCTCTCACTTCTTATTCCCTAAATCTCCCCAAGACTAACCCTAATTTACCTTTTCCTACTTTCCCTACCCTTTTATATATTTGTGTTTATCTAATATAAAGGTAGAGGTCAATAAATTTGAGGTTAATGTATTGGACCTTAGAGAATAATTATCAACATAAGTGAAAGAAATTCAAAATAATTATATTGATATTGATAAAGCTAAAACTTTGCTATAATAAATATTCCAAATGGAAAAGGAAAAATCACAAAGATTAAACATTATTATGATTAAACATTACCATGATTACTTTCTAGATCATAGGAAACCTCTTTTCAACCATTTGAGTAAGGATAACACTTCTACAATGTTCCTCTTTGAAGTGATCCCTATTATTTAAGACCTAGAAAAGAGGATAGTGGAAGCTCAAGCAATATTTCTAGCCACTAAAATAAAGTATTCTTAGTGGCTCAATGAAGAAACACAATTTTTTGACCCACTAGAGTTCTCCCCATAAAATTTTCTAAAAGATGGTATCCCATATCACTTTGAGGTGATCAAGGTGGCCAACCTAGGTAATGAATTGTAAAATAAATATATTTTAGGATTGAATTCTTAATAGTAATAGAAGAGAACCAATGAATAAATATTACAATCAAAGGCCCAATAAAAACATATCTTCCCTTCCCATGGAATAAAAAAGACACCCTCCTAACCATGAAATCCTATTGGAATATTTTGGATAAGAAAACCTAAAATACTATTGTTATGTAATTTTTTCCATTTGGACCCAAAAAATAAGATTTTGTTAGTGTTTTGGATCCTTTGGTCAATTTAAAAATAGAGCTTAGTGGTACCTTGAAAAATGTGAATAATTTTCATACTTGGCATCAATCAAGGTGGTCATGGAGATCAATGTATTAAATTGAATATTTATCTCACCAAATGAACAATGGGAGATCGTGGTCACCATTATTAATACTATCTCACATTTATTTCATTTTTAATTATTTATTATTTATTCTTTATTATTTCATTTCTCAATTATTTGATCTTGTCAACAATTCTTTCCTTAAGAAAGGTTTTGGCAATCTAAAAATAATTTATGTTTTCCCTCTCAATTGATAAAGTAATTTTAAAGCATAAGGTCAACAACATGTAAAAAGACTCACAACATCTTAGCTTAACTAATTTTATCCCGTAGGTGTGACAATCAAACAAATAAATTAGAAAATAATAGAAAAATATTACTTAAATACTTCAAAAGTGAATCAAGTACAAGATATGTTAGAAAGACGATTAGATTTGGCCATAAATAAAAATCTCTAGGTACAATGGGGTAGGTTTGGTTCAAGAATGTAAAGATTTGGCATGATAAAATAATATAATGATGTATGTTTGCCTCATATACCGTCACCTTTCTATAAATGTGATATATCATGGAAACATACCAAGTATAGTAAATCAATGGATACCATTTGTGTAAGTGTTAAGAGATGTAAATATGAGAAATGGGGAATTGGTCAATGTGAGCCATCAACTCCAAAGTTTTTTATAGTTATTTCTAAGCCAAGATTAATCCTTGAAGTTATTATATAATATAATCTCCTAGGCTTTGTAATGCTTCTCCTCTTTCTCTTTAAAGATAATTTATTATTTACCTTGTGTTCCAATAGTGGGTTCCACCATAACAGTATAGTCAAATTATCATGGCATATTATATTTTCTTGGGGCTACCATTATTTATTCATAGAAAGTGGTACAATCAACAAAGAATAAACCATCACCTTGATCTTGGGCATACCCTATTCTACTAACTTGTATTAACTATTGATGATTGTAAAGACCCAAAACATAATAGCTTTGAACTTCTTAAATATCTACCCTCCTAATAGCTAATACGATATGAAAAGTAGAGTTTTTAAAAATGGGTTATGCACTAGATTATTTTTATGGTTTCTCATCAAAATTTTCCATTTTTGTTATTCCCCTTCCCCTTCTATTACATGGAGCTTGTCTTTAAAAACCAGTTCTCACAACATAGTTTGTATTTCACATACTTATGGTGGCCTCTTGAACAAAAAATTTCCAATCACTTGAGGCTTTCTTCTTCATAAAATAGTTTGTTGAAACAAAATAATGTTTGTAGGAGTGGCGAATTATGTAGAGGTAGGGTAATAATCAACTTAGGCCCCTTCTTCCTCCACTTCTCATCTAGGAAAGAAGAACCTATTATATCCCACTAAGACATGAATTTTCCATTAGAGGATGTGAGTCCAAGCCCAATGGTTAATTTTTTTCAAATCTTCATTTTTTAAGTAAGATTTCCCTACAAATCACTAGAAATGTAGTGTTTTTTGTCACTCCCATATGATTTCTTCAAGATGACACATTCCCTCCAATTTTATTTGGATGGTCCATCTTTTCCTTTGATCAATATTGAATTTGACATCCCCTAATTTTTTCTTTCTTTTGAGCTTCAAATAATCTTTCCAATAGTTAGGAAGTTCACTAATGAGGGTTATTGTAATCCTCTTCATTTAATTTATATAAATTCAATGTGGTGTCAAAAGGTTGTATGTATTAGGAAATTAAGACTTTGTAGTAAAATAACTTGCATAAGAGAAGAATATAATATGAAATATGCTAAAAATACTTGATAGTAGCTGAGAATATCTAGCCACTTCAAGTGGTAAAACCTCCAAATATCTCCAATGACAACACAATTCATGATTTGATGATCAAATAAGACTCACTACCTCCTATTTATACCCTACTTATGCCTAGGATATCACCTAATACAACTTAGATAATCACATATAAGCCCTAGTCTGACCTAAATAACTTAATAACAATATAATAATCATAATATGACTTAATTAAGAGTTAAGGCAGTCAAAAGCTAACTACTCATAACCCTGTGTATACTATAAGATTAAGGGCATAACGTGCCCCTTATTTAGATAAGCACTATCCTCGGTGCTAATCTAGTGTGGATGCTTCTGAATGGACAGTCCATCCTCCCATGTGGTATATTCAATTGTTAAGTTCTTCCATTGGATGAGATACTTGATGAGTGTTCTAGTCTTCAGCTTCTTTGTGTGTGTGTGAAGAATGAACTCTAGTTCCAATATGATTCTTACTTCTTCACCAAGCTTTGTTAATATTTTCAATGTAAGGATATTATGCCCAGTTAATTTCTTCAAACATGAAACACAAAATCTATATGTATCTCTATCTTTGGAGGTAACTCAATTTTGTAGGTGACACTAACTATCTTAAATGCATGATTTGGTGTGGGCCATAATATTTTTGGGAAAACTTGTTATTTTTAATTGTTTCTTAAGTGATGTTTTCTTATAAGACTACAATCTCAAGAAAACCTAGCCATGGCCAAATTCTCCTTAAGTCCTAAAAGTGCTTGTTGTTGATGAAGCACGTGGTCCTCCAAAGCCTGCACTCTTGGTGAAACCCTCAATTAAAATGTGATAGATGGAGGATTATATATATATAGTGTCATAAATAGTGATATTTTTGATGAATTGTCAAAGGAAGTGTTATACCACCATTCTTCTAGTGGTATCCAATCTACCCATGAGATAGCTTATCTAAGTTGAAAAATCATACTTTCCCATCCAAACACATATTAATGACCTCAATTTTACCATTAGATTGAGGATGGTATTAAGAGATATGAGCCAATTGAGTACCCAAACATGAGTATAAAATTATCCAAAAGCTACTAGTAAAGATAGGATCATGATCACTGATAGTAACCTTAGGCGTACCATCTAATTTTGTATATTCTACAAAAATGTTTTTTCCACTATAATTTATATAAAATGATGCAATAAGGCAATGGAATGGGAATATTTTAATAAGGTGATCTACCACTACCATGATGAAATTATTACCTTTATATCTCAGAAGTCCCGTGACAAAGTCTATGGAGACCTCTTCCCAATGTTGGCTATGAATAGCTAAGGGCTACAAGGGACCAATTTTCTTAATTGTCTCCCCTTTATTTCTTTGAAAAATCAAACATTCAACCATAATTTTTTGAACATCCCCTCTTAGTCCTTCCCAAGAGAATTCTTGCTTGATAAGATGGCATGTCTTCAAAAATCCTTAATGACCACCAACTGGAGACTCATGATATACTAAAATTGAACCTAAAATATAATGATGGAATTATGATTATAATATACTAGTATTGTATGATTTATATGAAGATATGTATGGAATGTTGATATAATGCTATGTTTTGATTATGTTAACTATCCTTGTGTACATGTTTTGCAAAATTAATTTGTTTGCAGCTGAAGAGGAACCATGGCATGTAGTAGTTGTGGGATGAACCCGTAGCAAAAGGAACACTAGACAACAAAACAAGGGAGTTCCAAATTAGACTGAACGTGATAATTGTTGATTAAAGGAACTTGATGAAGGTTGAACATGCATTATTATAACCAGTTAATAAACACTGAAGAAGAGGTCTCCTTCACTTATGGGATTCTGACAAATGGTTGTATGTTTACATGCAATTTTGTTTTGACAGAGTTTTAGTCCTATTAGGATTCTTTTTCCTTTTTCAGTTATAGGTTGAGTAAATCAATCTTAACTTTACACTCTAATATCTGGGAGTGGAGTTAATGATTTCAATTAAGTTGTTGCTTTGAATAAGATTCCCTCAAGCTTGTATATAGCTATTGGTTGAATTCGTAGGGAGTTAGCTGGTTTTTAGTTTTATGTTATAAGTTACTTTTAGTTTCAAGACATGAAGAATATTCAGATGGATTGAGTACAATATGTGAAATATCTATTCTAAATCTTTCATGATATGTGCAATGAATGAAGTTAATTTCATGGAATGCATAGAATCTGTTAGCTAGATTTGGGTTTAGTTAAAGTGGGAACAACCACTTGAGAAAGCCACTCAAGGTACTATTCCTCACTTCATTTTCCAATTATTTATTTATGTTTAAATAGTTGTTATTATTCTATCATTACTTCATGAATCATATGCAAGTTAACTAGAATGAATGCTTATAAATATGCATGCAATGGTTAACTAGTAGTACTCCAGAGGTTAATTTATTCAATTCATTAGTTTCTATCATTTTTTGAGTTGTTATAGCATCATTTTATTAGTAATAGTTCAAGGCATATATAATGCTACACCATCAAAATATTACAAACCTTGGGTTGACAATTTAATATAGTCTTGAGCGATGTTGAGTGGACTGATCAGTTACTTAAACCTCTGAATTGTGTAGGTTCTACCAATTTTACAACACATTAGCTTAGAACCTACACCTACCATGTCTTACTATAAATCAATATGTCATCAAAGACCGCTTATACAAGCTTCATTAAAAAACTCTTAAAGATGGGGTTCATCAAAATTTGAAATGTAGATGGTGCATTAGTAAGACCAAATGGAATCACAAGAAACTCATAATGACCTTCATGAGTCCTATATGTTGTATTGGTAATATCTTCTTTCTTAATTCAAATTTGGTGATAACCTGGTCTAAGATCTAACTTTGTAAAATACATAGCTCCATTCAATTTATCTAGTAAATCATCATTGACTAGAATATGAAACTTATCTTTGATGGTGTACATACTGATAACTCTAGAGTCTAGGAACATGTGCCAATTTTTATCCTTCTTACAAACCATCACCATAGGAGAGGAGTAATCAATTTGGTTATGCCTAATATTTCCTACCTCTAGCATCTCCTAAACAATATTTTCAATATCAATTTTTTGTAGATATGGTTACTTGTAAGGCCTAATATTAGGTGGTGGATCCTTGGCACTATTCTTGTGCCATGATCATGATCCCTCTTAGGAGGAATTCCTTTATGAATATATCAAAAAATCATTGAGTGACAATCTATAATTGCTTGTAAATCTAGATACATAGGAGCATTTGATTGATAGGCTTCGAATAAAAAATGGGCCACAAACCCATCAACTCCTTAAGAAAAAAAATATTTTATGAGAGATTACCATTTGTGGAGAGTTCACACATAATCCTCTTAGCTCCAATATCTTTCCTTCTGATTGAAATCTCATGAATAGTTCCTAGAAGTTCATATCAATTATTCCCAAAGTAGTAAGCCATTGTACACCCATAATGATATTTGATACACCCATAAATATAGAAAACGTTGGGAAATCCAGATGATAATATATCATGGATGGTTTAATGCTATATCATTTAATTAAACAAATAAAAATACCACTATCTTTAATCAAGACCTAAAGCTCTGGAGGTTGATTTATAAAACAATTTCAATGAGTAACCAATTTTTTGTTGATGAAATTATGAATACTACCAAAGTTTATCAACACTATTACACTCTCCTTCTTTAGAAAACCCACTACCTTGAGAGTTTGAGGGGCACTAAAACTTGAGAGTGCATGAAAATAAATAACTAATTTGGGATCCTGTGATTCCTCATCCGATCCCCTATAACCCTCTAATATTGATTAGAGGCTCTTCTTCCTCACTCAGACCTTTTCCATAAAACAATTTATTTTCACTACATTTATGTCTTTGATTGTATTTGCTATCAAAATTGAAACATAACCATTTTTCTCCCTTCTCCTCATTTTTTTGTGAATTTAACTTGGTAGGTTGAGGCAATGATTGTGTAGAAGAGATCCTTTCTCTTAATTTTTTAGTCCTTAGTCACCTAGTGGCCAAATTTTTGTCCTCAACTAGAAAAGAGGATAGTGGAAGCTCAAGCAATATTTCTAGCCACTAAAATAAATTATTCTTAGTAGCTCAATGAAGAAACACAAAATTTTGACCCACTATAGTTTCTCCACAAAAAATTCTAAAAGATGGTATCCCATATCACTTTGAGGTGGCCAAGGTGACCAACTAGGTAATGAATTACACTAAATAAATATATTTTAGGATTGAATGCTTAAATAATAATAAAAGACCAACAATGAATACTCAATATTAAAATCAAAGGATCAATAAAAAAATGTCTTCCCTTCCCATGGAGTAAAAATGGCACCCTCCTAACCATGAAATCCTATTGGAATATTTTGGATAAGAAAACCTAAAATACCATTGTTATGCAAAATTTTCTAGTTAGACCCAACAAATAAGATTTTATTTGTGTTTTGAATCCTTTGCTAAATTTAAAATAGCACTTAGTGGTACCTTGAAAAATGTGAATAACTTTCATACTTGGCATCAATCAAGGTGGTCATGGAGATCAATGTTTTAAATTGAATATTTCTCTCACCAAGTGAACAATGGGAGATCTTGGTCACCATTATTAATGCTATCTCACATTTTTTCCATTTTTCATTTTTTATTCTTTATTCTTTATTATTTCATTTCTCAATTATTTGATCTTGTCAATAAATCTTTCCTTAAGAAAGTTTTGGCAATCTAGAAATAATTTATGTTTTCCCTCTCGATTCATAAAGTAATTTTAAAGAATAAGGTTAACACCATGTAAAAAGACTCACACCATCTTAGCTTAACTAATTTTATCCTCTAGTTGCGATAATCAAATAAATAAATTAGAAAATAATAGAAAAATAATACTTCAAAAGTGAATCAAGTCCAAGATATGTCAGAAAAATGATTATATTTGACCATAAATTAAAAAACTCTAGGTACAATGGGGTAGGTTTGCTTTAAGCATGTAAATATTTGGCATGATAAAATAAGATAAGGATGTATATTTGCCTCATAAATGTGATCTATCATGGAAAGATACCAAGTATAGTAAATCAATAGATACCATTTGTGTAAGTGTTAAGAGTGATATAAATACAAGGAATGGAGTTGTTCAATGTGAGCCATCAAATCCCAAGTTTTTTCTATTTCTTTATGAGCCAAGATTAATCCTTAAAGTTATTATCTAATAGAATCTCCTAGGCTCTTCAATGCTTCTCCTCTTTTTCTTTAAGGATAATTTATTATTTACCATGTATTCCAATAGTGGGTTCTACCCTAACAAGATAGTCAAGTTATCATGGCATATTATATTTTCTTGGGGATACCAATATTTATTTATAGAAAGTGGTACAATCAACAAAAATAAAACCATCACCTTGATCTTGGGCATACCCTATTCTAGTAACTTGTATTAACTATTGATTATTGTAAAGGCCCAAAACATAATTTAACTTTGAAATTCTTAAATATCCACCCTCCTAATAGTTAATAAGATATGTTCAAAGTAGAGTTTTTCAAATACACTCATTATTTTTTTTGGTTTCTCATCAAAATTTTCCTTTTTTGTTATTCCCCTTCCCCTTCTATCACATGGAGATTGTCTTTATAAGAACCACATCTTTTTCATCAAATTTAAACTTTAGTTCTATGAAATTATGATTATATGAAAAATATCCAAGATAATTTATCCCCTGGACACTCATAACCATGCCAATTTTCATAACATAGGATTCATCACATACCTTATGTCCACCCATGGTTATATTGATTTTTCTACTTACCCTTGAGTGCATTGAATAAGGGATCTATAAACAACAATTACATTGAGCCCATTATGATTTTAAACTTTTAGGTGTCTATATATATCTTATTTTGGAGTTCTTTGGTTATAGAATGAATATTCCACACAATCTTGCTTGAGAAATGTTGGATTTGAGAGAAAGGATCGTCATGCCATTTTCTACCAATTTTACCCTTCATTTTATCATTATTGTTAGAATATTTTCCATGATCACAAGAATTATCGAATGATATGGAATGAAACTAAAGCAATAAATCTTTATTATTGTTATCCCCATTATTTCTAGAGCTATAATTAAAGTGTTATCCTTCTTTCATTTATTTATATATTTTTAAGATATTTAAAATAGTTCAAACACTCTCAAAATGAGGACCATTAATGGAACAAGAATCAATTCTTTCATCCTTAATTTTTTATGCTCATCAATATGGTTGTCTTGTAGACCATCATCACTTGGTTCTGGCTCCCTCTTTTCAATGATTGAAATATTAATAGGTCTTTCTTGGATATTATTTGAAATCATTCGAATAACCTTTTTAATTATAGAACACACATTCAATAAGCAATGTTGATTTCTCATTAACGTCATTAATACAATAATTTTCTTGATGTGAGAGCTCATTAGATATCAGTAGAATACTCTTTTCAATTAAGGAATCTTTACCTTTAACATCCCATGTGGATTCCTTCTCTTTCAAAAGTTTGTTGTGGCTTTGGTTCTATTTTTTCTTCTTTCTATAATCATATTTCATCTAACTCATTCTCAATTATATGCTTCTTACAAAAATCTTGTAACTTTGGTTTTAATTAATTTCCTTCCTACTTCAACTCTTTGTTGCAATCATTTTGGTTTATTTGTTCTTACACCTCTTTATGTGATACTTTCAATAATAGTCAAAAGTTAGTGCTACTTTGAAAGCATCTTATTGTCTTTGATACTCCTCAAAGATTTTTTTAATCTCCTATACATAGGATAATATTCAAGCACTTGTTGTTTCTTGCCTCTTTCTATAGAAACACCCACCAAAATATTTTGGCAATTGATTGAAGAAATAGTAAAACATGAAATACTAACAAAACATAATAGATTTGTACATGTAATATTGACTAGAAATGAATATTTTGTTCAAGCACATTTCTACTAAAATATTTCCCTCTATAATAGTTACAAATATATTTTAATATAATCAAAATGTTGAAATGGTTAATATTGAAATCCTCTAAACTTGAAGTTTATATGCAACCTCCATATGAAGATTCCCTCAGGAACCAAAGGGATTCATCATCTAAACACTAGAAAACATCCATTGACCTCTAGAATCTAACAATTTTCATCCTTAGATCTAATAGTTGAACACAAGTGCTTGAACTAGGGCTATGATTTAATGAAAATGGAAAAGATGCAAATTGATAAATAATCCTACATTATATAGAGGTTGAAAGCCAAATGTGGGCCCACACATGCTAATAGGCATTTAAAATCATTTTTCCATTTTATCACATTCAAATTGAGGCATATTAATGGTGTCCCTAGTTGGCCATAATGATAGGTGATATTTTTAATTTGAATAGTAGGGGTTCATGGAAAAGCATGCCTAAGGTAGGTGTCTAGGGAAATGCATACATAAAGGATGAAATGGCAAGAGGGACTGAGAAATATAGAGGATTTCACTCAAACGTATTTCCATTTGGTATACCAACATTATGTTCTCTAAAGGTTTAAAGTAAGTGTTTAAGGAATGGGATGTAAGGATGCCAAGATGTAAGGGGATGCAAAGGTCTATGAGCCTAGATGGGTAGAGTCATGGGAGAGTAGGGATTAGGCATCAAAGATACCCAATGGTGGAGGGAGGATTGGGGTTAGGAGGCAAAGGTACCTAATACTAGAGGGAGTGAGGATTGGGGTTAGGAGGCACTTGATACAAGAGAGAGCGAGGATCAAACTTTAAAGGTACCTAATACTAGAGGGAGTGAGGATTGGGGTTAGGAGGCACTTGATACAAGAGAGAGCGAGGATCAAACTTTAAAGGTACCTAATACTAGAGGGAGTGAGGATTGGGGTTAGGAGGCACTTGATACTAGAGAGAGTGAGGATCAAGAGTAAATAATATTTGATGTAAGGAGCAAGAATCGAGGAACTGGGATATCATGTGCATATGGAACTGGATCGTGGTTCAATAGATGACAAGGGAATAAGAGGTGGAGGATCGAGGTTTTGGAATATCCAATGTCAACAAGGATTAGAGAATAAAAGGAAATGGTGTAAAGGTAAGAGAAGTCCCAAAAAGTCATAGAAGATAAGGGATTAGGAAAGCAAGGAAGCAACGAATGAAAGAAAGTTATGATAGCACGAGCTTAAAATCTTACCCAAAGTAGGAAGCTAACCAAACACCAATTAACTTAAATAAAAAAAAATGGACATTACAAAAGAGGTAGCAATTAGGTAAACAATTGCTACATGAGGTTGCCACATGTAAAATCTTATAAATGTTTGGCTTATGTCACATCATTTATTTATGTTTATTTGAGGCAAAAGAGAAGGACAAGTTGTTGTTCAACTACAACCACAATTTCATTTAAAAAATATTAACATGTGATTTTTTCTCATTCAACATGCTCTATTTTCATAACCATAGTTGAAAATAATCAAATGAGACTCCACAAACCCAAATAAATATATCAATTATAAAATAAATAAAAAATAAACCACAAGATAATGTGAAAGTGATGACAAAATAGATACATATATAATTTAATTGTAAAATCACTATACAGATATCAATTTAAAATAAAATCTCATAAATAAATCACTTTAACAATATTTCAATATTATACAACTATACTTTTATAACCTATCCATAAAATCCATTCACATTTCCACCTCCTCAAGAAAAATTTTCTCGAATAAAATAAGCTTCCAATATGAATCAGTTTTTGGACTAACGACTCTTCCCGTACTACAAATATAAAGTTGGAGATGTGGGGCCCTCACTTATAAAATAGAAAGTTGGAGATGTGGGGTCCTCACTTATAAAATAGAAAGTTGGAGATGTGGGGTCCTCACTTATAAAATAGAAAGTTGGAGATGTGGCCTCCCCCACTTCAATCCGAGTTGCTTTTTATTACAAATAAACTTCTAAGAACAAACATTTGGTCAACACTTCAATCACTAACCTAAGAAAATAACATGGCAGGATGGATTCTAAAATATACTAAAAGGAGAGGGGTCCAATCACAAGGATTTCCTTTGTCTTTAAAGAAATATTATCCTCTCTAGAAGAAAGTGGTGACATTATAGGGGTCAACACATTTTTAAAAGATCCTTCTTTATACACACATTGTATTAAAAAGTTATATGTAGATGATTCCTTAGGGAGCTATTTAAGGAAGATATTGACAAAACCTAGTGTGCACATGGAACTTTGCATCAAATGAATATGACCCCCCTTAGAGCACTCTTCCCTGTGACCATTTGTTTAACTCCAAGCAACATTTTTTTTTCAGTAATTTTCATACCCAATTGATTAGATTGCTTATAGGTAACCACCCATAGTTACTCTTCATTAAAACTCAACCCCTCGTCTCGCCCATCTATGGTAAGGAATCTTTCAATCAAGTCTTTTCAGTTCGTTACATTTGACTTATTATCTTTCCTTTTTTTTTATAAAGTTTGGTTTAAGTTATGATCGAAAAAAAATCTTTGCTTTTAAAAAAAATATTATTTATGAAATGTGTAGATAAAGTATTATTAAATAATTATAGAGATTGAAAATTTTGATTGAATATACGTTTGACACTTTTATCTTCCTATTTTAAATTCACTTTGGTCTTGTTCTAGTTACATTGTCTCGATGTTGATTTGATCTATTTTGTGTGTAAGCTAACATAAACTTAAAAATATTTCTTCATCGACCTATCTTAGTTGTTAATGGTCTATATCAAATCCCACAACATTCAAACCTACATCCTAGATTGGATTGCAAGTGTATTTATGCCCCTTCCACTTATCACTTTGCCAATTCAAATTACTTTTCTTATCATTTTGAGTTGACCCTTTTAAAAAATATGGTTGCTATCTGTTGTCTTGTATGCCAATCTTTTGAATGGAGCACCTAAGATTGTGTGTTTACATACAAGCCCTAGTTAATGGGCATCAATTAAGAGAATCAAGCAAGCAAGAATGTTTATAATTCATAAAACATTATTAATGCATACCAAATATCATTGCACTAAGATACTATAATTAGACATTCTGCATAATCTATCTTTTATATATTCAATCTTGCAAAATCACCCACAATTTTGACTCAAAGTAACAAAAATTTCATATCTCAATCCTCTCATAGAAAATCTCCAAAAGGTGCTACTTAAAATCATATTTTGTCACAACAAGAGGAATTAGAGAAGGCAACTTATCATTAAAGTAAATGTTGACAAAAGATGAAATTGCACAGTGCACAAGTACCCACAAACTAAATTGTGGGCACAATTTAGTACTAAGAAGTCTCCATATCATAAAATAAAAGCATTACAATCTAGCAAGTGCAAATATAATTCTTTCTTTCCAAATTTGATTGTTGAGTATAGTACAAAACAAAATCTTCGACATTGATTGATTTTTCATTATATTAGCTTGCTAAATTAATTTTATGTTATTTTTGTTTTTTAAAACCTTGTACTTTTATCTCATATATCCATTAAGAATCTTGCATTCAACTACTTCACTTTATCCTCAATTTTTAGATGACAAATATATCTCATCTTTTGGAAGATTTTATTGAGCATATTATATAATTGCCAAACAAGTCTCCAATATTCAAAATGAATTAAAACAATTAAATAATAATCAAGATGAACTAACCATAGATATCAAAGTCATCGCAACTACCAGATAATCTCTTAAATATAAATGCCACTCTCCACAATAGAAATAATTAAATCAATTGACAATATTTATAACATCCACCAAATGGTGAAAAATAAACCAATAATTTATATGTATGCATGTATGTATATGTACACACACAAATATTAACATTTAATGGTAACAACACTTATGTATTTTCTATTTCATTTGTCAGTGTTGCTATCTAATCCAGTTTTATTATTATATATGATCTAAGAGGGATTATGGTGTTTGTTATTTCTCTATAATTATTTATATTACAACTTTATCCGATTGAACATGTATACAAAGAATTTTAAGATTTAATATTAATTTTTGTATACAAGCTAAAAGAAGGCATGCATTTTTAATTATGTGATAATATTACTTCGATTTTATAGATGAATAAAATATTTCTAATGTGGATATGTATGAGGTTTTTAAATTCATAGTAATTTTAAGAGGTATATTTACAGAAGTATTTAATTTAAGTAGAAAGGTATTTTTAAAAAGTTTGTAGGAATGGTTTTTTTTTTCTTAAATCAGTTATAGAAGAAAATCATATGTTTGTATGTTGAAAAAGGTAGTAATAAGTTTATAGTATGCATCAAAATATTAATCTAAATAGTTGGAAGGACATGTGGTCATTACTATATTTAAAAATTGGATCCTTCACTCCTACTCAATGCCTTTATGAAAAAGTTAGAAGATTTAGTTTTGTTTTATAAATCTAATATATCTTAAAATAATTGAAAGGTTTTTTTGTGTGTACCATAGTATGTGAAACATAGAAAAAGGGATCCTTGGTCCTAAATGCAAAGAACCTAGGATGCAAGGGGCCTTTTCCTAGGGTTTCATTAAGATGTAGATCAACAAGGTGATTATACTAACTTACAATCTTGAAGGTGAGCCAATTAAACCTAGGCCTACATCTAATTGCATATGGGAATGGATTAGAAATGATTTGATTGATTAACCTATTGTGATATTGCTATCAAGATTCAACCATGTAGTTTTACGAGTCAAACTCATTGACCTATGTTTCATGAGTAGTAGTTCACAAAAATCCATCTCTCATGATAGTGAATGGTCCACTTAGCACTCATTGCACTAGATGATGCTCACAGAGGTGAAGCACTGGGCCTTCCCAGGAGGTCACCCATCCTAGTACTACTCCATCTCAAGCATGCTTAACCATAGAGTTTTCCCCAAGGTTAAGCCCACTTCACTTGCAACCCCATTTGTTGTGGAAAAATACCTCCTACTTATGAATTGATTAACCTAATTAAGTTATATGACCTAATATAAAAAATACAAGATCCCGACAACTAACAAACATAAACAATTGATTTCTAACATATCTAGAAAGTGTAGAGGATAGCAAACCTACTCAAAAAAATTGGTTTCAGTGTGCCTAAGAGGACATATATGCCCAAGGGTGTCTAGGTCTTCTTAGGCCCATGTATTGATAAATTTTTTGGCTCCTCTAATGATAGATATGTTATTTTGTTTTCCATTTGTAAAATTTTTAGAATGTCATCAGATAATTTTGTAGGTGAGTTTTTGTGTCTTGACAATGTGTATGACAACAAATGCAACAATGGAAAAACCGTCCTCAATCCTTCTTCAATCCAATTCAACCTAAAATCTACACATTCATAAAGAGAGGAAATTTTGGGCCATTTTAGGGGCTTGCCTCAATTAAACACTGTGTAACTATTTCCACTTCCACAATGGCAATGTCAATGATAAACTGATAATGGATAGAAAAGGAATGATAAAATGACAAAGTACTGCAACTCACCATCCTTCAATGGCTTCCTTGAAGGACATAAGTCATACACATCTCCTCAAGGATTTAGGTTTTGCTTTCTTGATTTACTTAAATTCTTTTGAGACCTTAAAAAAGGGTTAGCCTTCACAAAACAATGATGATAAAACACCATGAACTCACATACACTTTGACATGATGCTTGGATCTTGAAAATTATTGTAATAAATCTTTAATGGTTGCTCTTGATGATAATATTTTCTCATAAATTTTTCTTCTAATCTTCAAATGGTGTAAAGACTAGGTATTTATAGGCATTTATCCAATTTCTTAAAAATTAGATCTTGAAAGCCGACACTTAAACTTTGAATTTTGAATGTTAAAATACCACCATGTCTAAAAATGGGTCCTGAAGGGCATATGGGTGCTAGCCTAAACTTCTAGGACACTGAATGTGGGGAACAAAATATGAGTTGGATGCATTTATTCAATGCTTAAAATTTATTGAAAAATGGTACAAATGGGCTCCGAAATACATAATTCTAAGACATTATGGGGTAAATTAGGCTTGTAGACACTGAAAAATGTCTCGAATCATATCATACACTCAAATCAGGTATACTAACATCATTTCCTCCTGAAACCCATCCTCTTTTCACTTAATTAATTAAATTATCCTAGTTATTCAATTAATTGCATCATTTGCATCTGTTAACCTAATTCATTTAATCAGGTTAATTCCCCCCTTTCACGCTAATATTTCATCTCATTAAATTAAATAAATCAAACATTTAATTTAATTCCATGAGTCTTTTTATTTAATTAAATAACTCTAAGTTATTTAATTAAATATCATTTCACTTTTCCCCCATTCATTAAATAATTTAATTTAATGAATATCATCTAAATCTTCTAATTCCCCAAATTGCATGATTAAACCCTTTTTTAATTAGCAATTATCTAATTGATCTAATCTTGCCAATTTCAAGGGGAGAATATTCCTTCCCCTTTTGCACAATTAAACTTTGTTTTAATTTGCAAAATATCCTTTTTCCTCACCCATGAGAATATTTCAAAGAATATTCTCTTTCCTCCAATCATTTGAAAAAGGGAATATTCTCACTTAGCTTCATATGCAAGTTAACTTGTGACTTCTTGTGCAAGTTAACTTTTGACCTCTTGTATAGGTCAAAAGTGTGCTTGTTTAGAAGGAATAAGAACCCTTCACTAAATTTCATCTTGCATTGTCACCCATTGATGAGAATCCATGATCCATACCTCCAATTTCCTCCATCCTTGGTCATTGATTATATTTTTGATCTCAACCCTCCATTTCTCATTTTCTCTCTTATAAATAGGTCACTATTTGGAGACAAATGGATCCATCTTTTAACATCAAACTTATGTTGTTGAAATCACTCACACTCACACTCATACTTTGCATTAATTTAGCATATTTTAGTTTAAATTAGTTGCATAATAGCAATTAGCTTCCATTAATGCCTTCCATAATGCATCCATTTAGCTAATTAAATAACTAGGGTTTGAATATCTTTTAGTTTAAATCTCATTTAGATTAGATTAGCAATTGCATATCTAAATCATTTAGCTAAAATCATGTTAGATTAGATTTTACATCATACTCATTTTAGCATAAATCATGTTTTCATTCACATCTCACAACTGTTTCATCGATTCTCCTCAATAGAATCGATTAAAACAAGTTCACTGATCCACGAGATTGGGAAAGGGTCATCATTTCACATCAACATGACACCAATCTCACATTGGGATAAGTTTGGGTTAGAGTAGACATTTAAATTCTTTTGTAGTTTAGAATTCTTTGTTTTAATGAATGCCTAGTTAAACTTCAATTTGATTGATCTTGTTTAGATTGAGTATTAGTGGCTTCATTATGATTCAATTCTTCATGGATCAAGCGTAATTGGACCATACTAATATCCTCAATCACAAGGCTCAATGATTTAGGGGGGCCAAAACATACTGTGAAATTTTTAAGGGTGACGATTTTTGACTATATTTATTCCCCACTTTAGTAAGAGTATGAAATTATGTTCAAACTTGCAGTAAATTAGAGAAATATGTCAAGAGGGGTCTGATTGTCCAAATGTTGAAGAGATAGGATTACAAAGAATCTAGGGGTACACAATCCCCAAGGATTCAAGATCCCATGGCAAACCAACATAAGTACAAAGGAACACACACATATGTATGATATGTAGAAATACAACAACATAAATATGCATGTCAGAAAACATGAAGAATACACGATGAAAACACATGACATGATGGAACATAAATATGATGAATAAATGAAAACAAACACGATGTCAACACGATGTAAACAAGAAGAAGACACATGAAAGACAACAAAAACACAAGGCTAGTACTAAATATTCCAATCGATAAGGAAAAGAGACCTCAGTCTTAAATTGTCTCAAATACCAAATGTCATCCAGTGAATGAATGTTATCTCCCATGAGGACGAAATTCATACACATCACTCATAGAACACATGGCTCCACTAGAAAGCAAGATGTATTATGCTAGGTGGCCATGTTAAAGGGGGTTCATGACACACAATAGCAAAGTCTAATATTTACTAGGTGAATTACAAACTGGAAGGCACACGGGCTAGTGAAGTCTGATATTCACTGGGTGAGCCCCCAAGACAAGGATGAGAAACACACTAGGTCTACTAGGTGTACCCATAACAAGGTGGAAAAAATGATAAACACACTAGGTCCACTAAGTGTGTAACCATAACAAATATACCAAGAGTTATACTCCCTGATAACTCTGATAAGGTGCCACAAAATAATCAAGATACTATGTCAATGCAACACTAAGTTCAACTCTTGTGAAAAAAGTGGAGCAAAAAATCCAAACTCACCTCATGGGTGAATAAAACTAACCTCAAGGGGTGAAACAAAAATCACCTCAGCGGGTGCATAATTGACAATAGGATAATGATGAAAACTCAAGGTATGTTATATTAACATCACTACAAAGGTAACATTCAAAGGGGATTTGCTGAATACATGAAGGTCACACCTTAGAGAACATCACACATGACATCGCCACCAAGAGAGGACTAGTTGATGAATATAAAATCACACCTTAGGGAACACTAGTCATAGTGTTACCACCAAGGAGAATGCCATATGCCAAGAAAGGTCACACTCTTATGGGACATCATGTCCAATATCACCAGAAAGGAGACACGTCACATGGATCAAGAGGACCAAACTTTGGTTGACAAGGTCACACTTCCTAGGAGATGTATATTATCATCACTAAGAAGGGACCATTTCCTATGAAAAAAACGAGTGAGAGACTATATGCCCCCCCTTAAAATGTCAACATAATTGCTATTTTGGTATTTTAAAGAGAAAGAGGGGATCCTTGAAAAGAATGCACGCCTCCCCAAAATAAGTTATCCTTACCCCCTAAGCATAGAGACAAGGACAACCACACCAATGACCATCATGTTGCCGCCATGAAAAATATTGTTACACTTAAGATTGTACCACCATGAATCATGTCAATGAGCAAGATACATAAAGCTACCAATGTCACATAGTAATGAGTAACATGATAGGATGAAGAACATTATTGATTAGAGGAATTAGATGCATCCACACAAGGAAGATACCACAATCCTTAAGATGTTTTATTTTATTACTCAAGGCCTTACATTCATTGGTCGAATGACCCTACACTCGATGATATGCACAAAATGGATTTTTGTTGTAGAATTTCTTTCATGTTCTTGGAGGAAGAGCAATCAGGCAGGCTTTCAGAAGCCTCAACAAGATATTCTCTTGATCCATAGTAGGGGTCATTTCTTTCTCTTGTGAAGAAAAGCTTGCTTTCTTATCACAAGATGTCATACACACAAGAATATTTAGGTTTAGATTGTGAGATTTTTTACTCTCCCATAAAGGAAGGTGTAAAATATAATGAACCCCAATCATCACTAAAAAATGTGTTTGAAGATGAAGCAATATCATGACCATTATTTATATTTGTCTTAGGAGTGTTTTGTGTGATGACATTGACATTAAACTAAGGTTTCTTTGATGCTTTCATTTCTTCCAAAGAACAATAACTAATAGGTCTTATTGTTTCTTGTGTGCTAGGCTCTATGGGGACATAGATACCTTGTTCTTTAACACCCCATCCTTTTCCATTATAGCCAAATTATTTCAACAGTTGATAACCTCTTCCATAAAAATACAGTTGATAACCTCTTCCATAAAAAAATTTCATTTCTTTAAAAGAAGATGGTTATTCATGATCATTCTCATCATAAGTGGATGCGTAATTTGTATCTTCTTGTTTGCTAGAAGTTGTGGAATCAAATGTTTTTGATGAGTTGGTGATAAATTTTGTTGATACCATTATTTCTTCTTTCTCCTTTTTTGATTCTCTCATGAATGTAGGTGTGAAATATAATGATCCTAAATTTTCATCTATCTAAGCTTTGTCACATTTGAAAGTGTAAAGCCCCGCCATGCAACCCTAAAGGAAGTTGCAATACCACGCGAAAGCGTATAATTTTTTTCTTCTTAAAAAGTGTATTATTAACAAAGAAGATGCACAATACTTCACAACAACCTCTAAGGTAACGTAACAAGATTACATCGATAACCTAAACATACACACTACATGCACATAAAGCATTTTTCAAAATATTAAGCATACATTTAATTTCACAAACTCACAAAGCATTAAAAATTCTAACACTAGGGTAACATATAATAAGTTCCAGATTACATTAACTTAAAAGTAGATTACAATACTCATTCCCGGAATGAGGTAGACCAAACCTAACTATTACAATTACAAGATTCCTCCTCGAATACAAATGAGGGGAATAATAATAACAAGAGCTAAACTGAAGTAAATAGAAAGCTTAAACAAAATAATGAAACCACTGCGAGCTCTCCACTGGAAAACCTCACAACGCAATTTGCAAATCAAGGGGACCCAACGGCGTAGGGCACACGTTCCTCCCAACCAAGTGCTACCCAAAGGCCCACCCCCCATGCTAGGAGACAATAACACAAATACAAGGACAATCCCTACAACCTCTAGTCACAGCTGACTCCACACTAAACAAAACTACCACAAGAACATCACTAACTCAAAAATACAATGCTATCTGAGTTTAACAGTATGACTCACCAATAACCTAAACATACTACTAACCTAGGAGAAAGCCACTCAAGATACATGAGTTACCCGTCAGATCATACCAGATCTCGGCCCCCATTGAACTTCACCCTCCTATGGTTATCATATGACTCATCACCACTCCAAACTAAAGAGGTACAAAACATCCAACAAACCATTCAAAGAAGATCAACCATTCCCCATTCGTGGAAACCAAGTGACTCACTGAAAATGACAATTCCTACTACCATAGAGAACTACAAAAGATAAGACCATGAAATGATAACTCTCAAATTTAACGTACCCCAATAGGAAGACTTACAATACCTCATCTAATACCTCTTTTCAATTACCCCTAAATAACACATAAGATATCTCAAACACATCATAAAGGCATAATAGTTTAATGTTTACAATATTCTAATTTATCACAACCTTGCATACAATCAACAAAATGACTTATAACAATTTGCACCACTCAAATATCCCAATTTAACTAATTAATTAAAAAGGTACTTCCAAACAAAGATAAACATCACACTAACCATTTCCCATATTTCCTCAATTTAAAATAATAAAACCTTTGTTTCTACTAACATATTGTATATATTTTTAAATACCTATTCCTACAAATACACTTAATTAAATAATCATTTCCTCTAAATGCAACTAGAAGAACCACAAAAATAATCAACACGATAATTAAATCTAAGATTTGGATTTACTAAATCCTTTCACATTCAGTGATAAGCAGGAATACTAAGACAAGTTACACAATTTTCTCTTATTTAATAAGAACCCTTATAAAGACGAAGGAGAAAATTCAACTACTTAACTAACTGACACTTCAACTATCTCAATTTAACTTAAACAACTATAAGAACTTCATTTCATTTATTATTCCAATTCCCTCAATTTTAAACTAAACAAAATATTTATTTCCTCAAACGGTTTACATCATCTAAATAAATTATAATTTTCTCTTTTTCAAAAACACATTATTTTAATTTCACCTCATACATGCATTTACATGCATCTAATCCAATAATCATTTAAACGAAAACAATTTCTTCACTACAAGAATTCTTCATTTTGGAATTAACTTCAACTTGAACTCAAACATGTACCTATTTAACAGATGTAACCAATCTAAACATCTAATCATCAATTCTATGAAAATATTTAAAACCAATGTATACGTATTTCCTCTATTTGAATAAATATGCATGCACCCTTTTCTTTTAAATTACATTTGGAGAAAATATACATATACTTGATAAATTTTCATAACATTGATTACCTCATCATTTAAAACTATACAATAATATAAATTAACAAATATATATTTATATATTCAATATATTCAATATATATATATATATATATTCAATAGTTATCCAATATATTTATACAAATTATTTTCTTTTAGCCATATATTTTACATTTAATATCAACACGAATCCGAAATTAAAATAAAATAAATGAATATAATAAAAACGAATTAATAAAACTTATTAATGAAAAAACATATTAATAAAGCGAATTTCTAAAAAACCGAACTAAATTCCATATTGAAATGGACGCAGGTTTTTAAAGAATATTAAAATAAGGGAGGGGGGCTTTATATTAATAAAGGAGGGGTCGGCTGGCTTACCACAGCCGCACCCCACAGTAATGGGGGTGGACTGTGGTAAGTCCAGCGCTCCCCATGTATGGGGCGGGCGGTGGAAATACCACCGTCCACCTCCCTTTGGGGGGTGCAGCGGTGGTATTTCACTCGCCTTCCCCAACATATATAGCAAAACAATTTTTTTTAATAAACCAAAACCCCACGGAAATAAAAGCGAGTCCACTGTTTTTCCAAGTCACCGTACGACGATAAAATAGAATTTTAAAATATACATTTCACATATAAATAAATATATCTATTATATATATATGTGGGGATATATATAATACATATATATATTTATTAAGTTTCAATAATAAATTAAATTGGGGAAAAAATTAATTAATTAATTAATTTTAATTATTTAATAAATAAATTCAACCCATTGGATTAAAGTTAATTAATTAAATAAATCAAATTTAATTAATTAACTTAAATAAAAATCTCTATCACAATGTATAATTTTAATTTAAATAAATATCAACACCATTTAAAGAAATAACTCTAAGTCTTTATTTTCATACTCAAGAGCCCTTCCGAATTAAATAATTAAAACAAGCATCCATAGACACAACAGACTCGACTGACGACTTGCTAAGGTTAGGGTGTAGACTTGACACAGGTAACCTAGCTACTATCTCCCAATCATCATACCATTGGGTTGACACGCTCAAACCTGTGAAGCCAGGTGGAGTCGATGTCATGTACCTGCAAACTTGTATCCAAGGCATCAATAACACATGCATATAAAATCATTATAAAATACACCGTGAAGAGGAAATCACAGAATCACAGGGCACTCACAAGCGAGTGATGCAATCCTGTCCCCTTCACCAATACAGTATCACCAAATTGACACTTCCATCACTAATAAAATTCATAAGCAATAATCATGTCATAATAAACCAGCATTATTTTAATCAAAGCATGTCAAGTATAACATCAAGGAAGGTACATCTCATAACACACATAGTCCATGTCACTTTATAAGAAATGATAAATTAATAAAGCATCTTAATCTAACATAAGAGCAAAACAGAGGGGTGTTATAGAAAGACACTTATCTTTATCCTCAAGTTTTAAAGGTTCCACTTTTGTAGTTGGTGTCAATGTGCTAAGAGGATTCATCATTCCTATGTCAGTTTGTAAACAATTTTCAGATTTAGGGTCACCTCTTATCATGTAAACCTTATTTTTATATACGTACTTCAGTGAATGATGAAGCATTGAAGGTACTGCATTCATTTCATGAATCCATGGTCTGCCCAAGAGAAGATTATATAAAAGGTCCTAGGGCATGAAATGGATAGGAGTTTTTAAAGTAACATATCCAACTTTGAAAAGTAATGTTATCACACCAAGTGGTTGTTTTCCTTCATTGTCAAAACCATGAATAGACACACTAGTTGGTTGAATTTTAGTCTTATCTGCCCCAATTTCATCCAAAAGGCTTATACTACAGACATTAAGCCCCGAACCATTGTCAAAAAGGGTACACCTAATCCTAACTTTGTTAATAACAACTAATATCATCAAAACATCATTTTTTTTTGCATTTCCAAAGACGGTAACTCATTTTGATGAAAGATAATATCTAAGTTAAGTTGATTCATATTATCAATAAAAGTCACCACATCATTTAGTTGTGCACTAGGAGGGATAACAATGATTTGTGAAGCCTTTTGACGTATGCCATGGTAATAAGGCAATTTTTGAATAAAATCCCACAAGGATATCTTAGCAGGAGTGTTATGAAGTTACTCAACAAGATAAATTATTTACCACTAAATTGTGGGATGTTAGGTGAAGGTGGGAGGTATTTTTGAGGAAATGAAATATATGTTGGAGTTTGGTTTGGTTGCTTACTATTCCTAGTATTATATGTGTGAGCTATAATATGATAACTTGTTTGTCACGATACATTAAGATAGCACCTGGAGGTTTAGGAGGTCCAATAATTAGGGGACTTTTAGGAGGTCCAATAATTATGGGACTTTTAGGAGGTCCAATAATTAGAGGGATCTTAGGAGGTTCAAAATAATTCTTAGGAGGCTCAATAATTAGAGGACTCTTATGAGGTCCACAAGGAGTTTGAGGAGGGCCCATAATCAAAGGAGACCTAATTGTTACTTGCGCGTTCATAAATCAATGGATTTGATCTCTTATTGATGATATTCTAATGAGGGGGATCTAAGGTGACCTTATCGTCTTCATATAAGCAAGACCTCTTACTCTATTTTGAAATAAATGTATCAATGATTTCATCCTCTTTCCCAACAACATCTTCCCAAGTAGGAGAGGTAGGGGGAGAGAAACAAACAATATTATCATGGCACTCAATGATTGGATCTTCTAATACCAAGGTACCTTTGTCACAAGTGGGAGAGGTATCGGGAGAAGAAACTATGATTGTCATGATTTTCAATGATTACATCCTGTTATGCCTTGCATAACCACCCCATCTTTTGCTTTGGTCAAAAGAGGGCCCCCCTTGTTTTTCTTTATCCTTTATTATTTTTCAAATAAAGTTTGGGATCGTTTTGCTTCCAACACTTCGTTTGTTTTTGATTTAGTCTGTCAGAAGCAGAACTGGAACTGAATCGGGTTATAGAAGTTCTTTTGAAAGTTTGTTTTGGTTCCCATCCCAACGGTCTTTATGTTTTATTTTGTTATGTCGGTCTTTTACTTTACTTTTTTGTGTTTGCTTTTGTTTTGTTTTTAGTTGATGGACCCGGACTCGGAATGGGAATTAAGTTTGAAAATTTTGTAAATTTCAGAATCACTTTTCATTTTTGGTTCTGCCCCCGCCATTTTTTGTCGTTGACTTTTTGACTGAAGTGGCACTACAGAAGAGTGTTTGTTCTCTCATAGTTTCGACTCCGCCTTAACTGCGCTTTAATGCATTAATGGTAGTTTCTTGTGTAGGTAGAAATTCACATTTTTACCTTTATTAAGGGTTAAACCGATCATTATTGTTATTGTTAGAAATCTAAGAGCACGAAAGAGCAACAACAGAGTTCGTTTGAGCAAATTGATCAAGAGAGAGAAAGGATATCGTGTGCGAATCATTTCAGAAGGTTAGCTCAGGTTTGTTTGCGTTTGAGGTAGGTTTCTTATCTTTGTTGTTCTTTGTTTATTTACAGTCGTGTTTGTTGAGTTTTGCTTTATATCTGCTTGTGTTTTCAATCATTTTTAAGGCAAATCTATGATTATTGATATGATTGAATGAGTAGGTTCTTGTTTTATCTGGTTTATTTTACTTTAATTTTTAATTTCTTGTACTGTCGTGTTGTTTCTTTCTATTTTTGGGCATAGTCACTTTCATGTCTTAATCGTGATTGCGTCGTGCCTATTTTTGGTTTGCAATAGATTAGATTAGATTAAGGGTTTTAATGGCATTTGTTAAAGTTAGAGATTTACAGTGAGGTAGATTAATGATTTACAGTGAGTTAGGGTAGATTAGATTTATTGTTTAATTAGGGTTTCGTCATTTGTTTTGATTTGGTAAAATGGCAAGGTTTAAACCCATGCCCTAGTTTTATCGGGTTTGTTAGATTAGGGTTTTGTATTGCTTGATGATCATAGTAAAAAGATTTAAATAAGATATCCTAGATATAGTGGTTCCCCATGGTTATATGGGTGTAGTATTTTAAAGCCCTTTTCATCCTTAAGCGACCTTAGTTTTTATCATGGAGTTATATGTTAATCAATAAAATCATTTAATGACATCATGATTAACTTAGGCGGAGGCGGGATCAGAATCAATTATGAACCTAAGAATTTTGTTTTTCAAAAATTATCGATTTCGTTTCCATCCTGTTTCCAGCTCCGCATGTAATGGAAGTCTTCTTTAAAGAGTAATGATAACCTAGACGACAGCGGAGGCAGAGTTGAAACCGAATATAAAAATTGTAAAATCTGAAGAAAATCAAATCCCTTTTTCATTTCGATCCCAGTTCCGATCACCATCCTGGTTCCGACCCCGAGCCCGTTTGTTATTAAGTGAAGTATTTGTATTGGTTTTGGCTCCAAGTCCGACAGTGTTGTAAAAGAGATTGTTTTGAGTTTCTGTTTGGTTCCGACTCTGATGCATATATGAAAAGTATGTTTTAAAACCATGTTTATGATGATCTAATTAGAGGTTTGCTTTGCAGGAGAGTTGAAAGATGTCAGGAACATCAGGGGAAGTTGCTAAGAGGAACCAACCTGCAAGAACATCAAAAGCATCACCAAAGCCAAAGAAGTTAAAGCTAAAACAACTACCTTATACCTTGAGGTATAATCACAGGAGTCCAGTGGTGAAAATGAGCAAGGTGGAATCAGACTGGCTTGATATCACGGATACCAACTTGGGCCAATATAATTTTGAAGAATTATATGGAGAAACCTTTGCAAAACGAGAGAATTTGACAAGGAGGACATAAAGGATTGTTGATTCCAGTCTTGCACATATTACTGTGTTTCCTTTGTCAGTTCAGTGTCTAGAGTTGATATTAACTATAGCTAGTGCATATAATCTTGCTACAAGACTATGCATGGATTCACAAAATAATGTGATTATAGATCTTACTCCTCAAATGTTCCAAAGTATATTTAATGTTCCTGATCCCAAGAACTTGGTGCAGCTAACTGAAGCAGAAGCATTGTAGAAATATAGCAAGCATAAAGACTCCAATAAGTCTCATTTAAATAAGAAATGGTTGAAGACAGAGAAGAAATCCTTGAGCAAACTGGCAGATCAGCCAAAGAGGGTAGATTTCAAGAAGGAAGTGTCTGATTTGATATTGATGCTCTCCAGGGTGTTTGGGAAGAGAGAAACATTTAGGTTCAAGGAATGGATGTTTCCTTTCATCCAAATAATTTTACATGGTGATTATCAGTTTGACTGGCCAATGATTGTGTCGAATGTTATACATGATCAGTTGACTAGCATCAGAAACACTAAGTGTTTCTTTATGACTTCCTATGTTGTATATGCAGCAGCCAGATTGGGGATTTTCCCAGGTTTGAACAGGGTAGGTATAATGGGAGCCTTGGAGGGCCAAAAGAAGGTATGGGATCACTATGATCAATTATCTCTTCAAGTTGCTGAGACTCATTTCAGAAGAGTCAATGATGCATTTTTATATGTAGTTATCAATAAATTGAATGGAGATGCCAGATACAGGTTGAGTCAAGAAGCTATGGCCTTCATTGTTGAATGGGGAATTTGGTACATCCAATACCCTACATTTACATACTTCAGGTTGTCTGGTTTTGAAGGTCATCCCCATTTGCTCCCAAGGTGCTGCGGTAACAAGATAGTGCTTATGGAGTTTGTATATCAAGCCATTGGAGTTAATGCTCGATTTGAGATCAAGCACAAGACTGGATGTCATAAATTTCCCATGAAGTTGGGGGAATATAGCTGTCAACACTTAGTAGGAGCAAAGGTAATCTGTAATGAATTGGTATAGTTGAAATTGGGACTATACACAACTCGTAAGTGTTTTGATCCTAATAAAAAGATGTATGCTTTATTGGCTTCGGTATTCACTAGGCATTTCCACTTGTTAGAAGACTTTTGGAGTGACCGACAGGATGAATATGCTTTAAGAAAGAAAAACTATGAAAGATTGCCTGTTGCACTCATGGCAGAATTAGGTATTAAAGAAAACATTCCTGACACGTTGGTGGATGATGGAATAGTATTAGATCCTACTTATGAAGCTTTGAGTATTGGCGCCAAGAATCTAGATCCAATTGGCTGGGATGCTGAAGAAATGATTGACATCAAGAAAATTGGAAGGACAATCTTGGACAGGAGTGTGCAATGGTTGATGTTGAAAATGCAAGCTCTTCAAGGACTAGTCCTTAAGAAGGGTAAGGGCTACAAAAGAATCAAGAGGAAGACACCTCCCAAGGAGCCATTAGAATTCCTTCCTCTGGATGTTGAAGAAATAGAACTTGAGGCAGTGGATGAAGAAGAAGGAGCACAGGAAGGAGATGTTCCAATAGGATTTGCTGTTCCTACATCTACTTTAGGTGAGTCATCTACACAAGTTCCAATTACGAGGAAGAAGAGTAAAGAGATTCAAGAAGGAGCTCTTCATAGCATGGCTGAAGCTGCTAAAGGAAAAGCAATGTAGAAAGAGGTTTTGGAAGTAGAGATAGATTCTGATGAGACTCTGTCGGAGAAAGATCTACAAGAGAATATGCCTCTAGAAGAGGATATTGAACAAATGTTAACACATGAAGATCAGTGGAATTATTTGAGAATGCAAAAAGAGATTTTGATGCAAGGGCTGCAGTGGAGAAACAAAAGGAAATAGAAGCAAAAGCAGCAGCTAATGAGGTAGAAAAGCAAAGAAGGCAACAAGAGAATGAACTCAAGGTCAAGGAAGAGAACGACAAGTTGGAATTGATACAGAAAATCCATGACCTTGAGGAAGAAAAAGCAAGGAACTGAAGAGAAAGAGAAGTCTTAGTTGCCAAACTAAAACTTGTAGAAGAAGCTCGACAAAAAGAGGAAGAAGTTGAAACTTTGAAGAAGAAAAGAGATGCTGAGGAGTTAATAAAGAAATAGCAAGCTGAAGAAGAAAAGGCAAAGGCAGAGAAACTCAAGGCCTTAGAAGCAGAGAGGTTAGAGAAAGAGAAACAAGAAGCTTTAGAAAAGGAGAGATTGGAAAAGGAAGTTCTAGAAAAGGAAGAAGAGGAAGAAAGGAGAAGGAAAGAACAAAAGGATAAAGAAGAGGCTGAGAAGTTGGTGCAGATGCATGTGCTACAAGAGCAATAAGAGAAAGCAGAGGTTGACTCTCAACCTCAGATAAATATTCAGCCACCTTCTACAATTAGTGCTTCCTCTTCTATGATGACTACTACTCCAAGTGCTCCTACTTGGTTGAAACTAGACCTGCAGAAAAGAGCAAGAACACCTCCACAAACTCTCAATTGGGAGGACATGATGAAGGGGATTAAGCAGGAAAGGCCTAAGAAGAAGGCTAAAATTATACATTCTACCAGACTCACAGATAAAGGGGAGATAGTTGGTGAACGTGCCATGCCTATGATAGAAAAGGAGGTAGGGGATATACAACTAACAGACTATCAGCTGAGTACGGTCAATTTGGGAAGACCCACTAAAAATCAACAAATGAATTTGATTGATGTAGTGGCTTCAACAACTAAATCAAGAATGATAAAGGACAAGCAAAAGAAAGATGAGCTTAAAGCTCAATTGGATCAATTGCATTCATTCTTGAAGAGTGTCTCCTCTCCAAGGTCACAACAAGTAGCAGCCATTGAGACTCCTATTTTGCTAAGCAAAAATGAGGTAGATGATTTGGTGTAGGTTAGAGGTAAGGCAGAGATGGTAGACAAATGGATAGACAAATTGAACCGAGAGGTAGGTGAGGTTTTAGTAAAAGGGTTTGAAGCCTACAAGGAGGCAGAAGGAGTGATAAAAGAGATGCATCAATACATTGAGGCATTAGAAAAACAAGAAGAAGAGTATAAGGAATATAGTCAAAATTTAGAAAAGGTGAATGCATTGCCTCTAACAACTCTTCTAGAACAATCCATACTTGAGGAGGATAACAAATATTTTTTGGAGAAAACTTCTCGCATACTCAAGTTTAGGACTGGCTTTTTGAGCAAACACAAGGATGAGATTCAGGAAGCAGTTAATAATTTGACTGAGCAGTTAGAAGAGTTGGAAGTAGTCATTGCCATAATTGTAGATGTGAATGTAATGAAAAAAGATGGCATGCCTTTGAATCAGGTTAAAGAAAAATGGAATGAAAGATTCAAGGGACTCCTGCAAGAAAAGGATGATAAAGAAGATTTGGTAATAGATCGGCTTGTAGAAGTCAAAGAAGAGATAAAAGTTGCAGGGAGAGAATTGATGAAAATAAAGAGTATGAAAGAATTTGCTGCAGAAGAGTTGGATTAGATCAAATTTGAGGATAGCTAGATTGATGGGCCATAAATGGATACATTACAACAAGTCTTCACCAGTTATGATGAGTTCATTGCGGATCCAGCTTCACATGCATGAAATCCTTGCATACATGGTGTTCTCCTTCTTTGCATGTTGCATGCAATATTGACATCCTTTTTGAGCGCATGACTTCTTCTTCTTCTCTTCTATCTTCTATTTTTAGATTAACTGAAAGTTTTAAATGTAAGAACTCAAGATCAAATTGATTTGAGTTTCCAAGAGAGTTTCATTCCTGAAAAGGTGGATAGCTTAAAATAGAAGTAGAGTTCTAAATTTTTGTATATCTATAAATACCCAAGGGGTATCATATTGTAAAGGTCGGCTAATTGAGAATAGAATTGGCTTACCTAGTGCTAGGAGATAGAATTTTGTAGTGATCATTTTGGAGATACATTATTATTTGATCTTTTTACAGTTAATAGAATTACAGGGTTTTACACAATATGGAGTTCGAATTGAGTTGTTTTATTTGATAAGGCTGATAATTTATAATCCATCTAAATGCCAGTGACTGTGCTAAAGCATGATAGTTTCTTATGTGGTGAAAGTCACCAGAAGAAACCATATTTAAAGATTATTTCGTTAGATTGTCATTGAATTAAATTTATTGAAGTTTGTTGATCTATGATCTTAATGATGAATGAATGTGTGTTGTTTTGAGATCCTTGAAGTATTCGTGATATTGTAAGTGTGGAATTAATTAAGCACCTAAAATGTATGCAATGGTATAGATTCTTCTATGGATTGTGTCATCTTATGGTTCTCTTGATCTGATCGGAAAACATTCATTATTGAAGATATATGTCCGAACGTTAGATAAGGTTGATTCAAATTTACTGGTTACCCCTTTGTTCCATCTTTTCCTTTTGTTTAAAACCCATTTGTTTACAGAAAGAGAGTTATTGCTTAAAGTCTTTTATTACCAGCACAGGCCCCTTGAACATTATAGTTGCATGAACCAATTGAGTTACACTAGACAGTTGAGAACCAACTACCAGGACCTTGGGAGTTAGGCCACTATATGTTGTCTTTCTTTTTCAGGAGAAATAGAGTAGAGATATTCTGTTTTAATATTGTTTGTGTCATTTTAACCATCAAACATCCCCTTACACCAAAATATTCTCATAAGTAGGGGATATGTAGGGGGATGAATGAAGACTATGAAAAGTGATGTTAAGAAATGTGTCAATGATTTCATCTTATTGCAACATAATATCTCCCCAAGCGGGAAAATCATTTGGAGAAGGACAAACAAGATTCTCATGACTCTCAATGATTGGATCTTCTAATACCAAGATACCTTCATCACAAGTAGGAGAGGTATTAGGAGAAGGAAAACTATGATTTTCATGATTTTCTATGATTGCATCCTCTTGCACCAAAATGTTCTCACAAGTAGGAGAGGTGTTAGGAGATGAGTGGAGAATAGGAATAGTGATATTAAGAAACGTGTTAATCATTTAATTCTCTTGTGCCAAGGTACTCTCATATTTAAGAAAGATATTGGGAGAATGACTAACATGTTTGTTAATGACCTTATTTTGTTTCCCTAGATTGTACTCATAAGTAGGGAGATTATACTTATACAATCCATGCTTAACCATATCACAACCACATCTTCCAAAATCTAACATGTTGCTACTTGCTTTATGGATTTGTAATGTGTTGTAACAAGCTAGGGTTTTGAATGAAAACTAATCTACCTAAATTATGCAATGCTTTAAAAAATTTAAATAAATTTCCTATAGATTTGATGATTTTCAACATTGAAATACAACAAATTTTCCCAAATTTTTACCAAATCAATCAAAATGACATATTTCTTGCACATACCATAACATATTTTTCAGAATTTCAAAGTAGACAATTGCAAGTAGAAATACACTAATAATACAGAAAAAAAATCTATGCAAAATTTCCCTAAAACACCTATAGCGGGATAGGGATACCCAGAGGCATCTGAGTCCCTGATAGGGGTTCAAAAAAATAAAAATCTGAATATTTATGTTGTTGTCTCTGTTTGAAAACAAGTTTTTCAGTGACTATTTTTCTAGCTTTTGGTCAATTTTAGACAAAATGATGCCAAATGATAGTGTGCAATAATGTTGAAATTTCTTTTTTACAATGTTGAGTGCAATTTCAAAATTTACTATTCAATAGTTATCTGATTTGAAGATGCACAATTCTGAGAATGATGATTTGATGCAATTTTGAAACACAACTATGCAATTTTTTACTTGATTTTGACCTAAATGAAATATTTAATTTAAATCAATGGAAAATTTTGAAACTTTAACCACCTAATGAATGTAAATCAGATCGAAAGATGACTGAAACAAACCCTAATGTAACTTATGATGTAATGTAAATGCAATTTTTTTTTGTATTTTTATGCTTTTATGATGCAAAAATGAAACCTTAAATTGGAAATTCAAACAATGCAATGTAAAAACCTAGATCTAGGGTTTGAAGGACTTCCAATTTCAGAAAGGTTATGATGTCAAATGTCAAGTTCACCAAAATGAAACATAGAAAAAGGGATCCTAGGTCCTAAATACAAGGAACCTAGGATGCAAGGGGCCTTTTCCTAGGGCTTCATTAAGATATAGATCAACAAGGTGATTAGATTAACTTACAACCCTGAAGGTGAGCCAATCAGGCCTAGATCTACATCTAATTGCATTTAGGAATAGGTTGGACATTATTTGGATTGATTAACATAATTGAGTTATATGACCTAATATGAAAAATGCAAGATCCCGACAACTGATAGATAGAAACAATCAATTTTTGGTAGATCCAGGAGGCGTAGAGGACAAAAAACCTACTGAAAAAGTTTGATTTCAATGTGCCTAAGAGGACATATACACCCAATAGCATCTAGGTGTTCTTAGAGGTGTATTGATCAACTTTTGTGGTCCTCTAGTGTTAGATCTGTGTTTTTGTTTTCCATTTGTAAAATTATTGGATTGTTGTTAGATAATTTTGTAGGTGTTTTTTTGTGTCTTGACAAGATGTATGACAACAAATGCAACAATGGAAACATTATTTTCAATCCTTCTTCAATCCTCTTCAACCCAAGATCTACACATTCACAAAGAGAGGAAATTTTGGGCTATTTTGGGGGCTTGCCTTCGTCAAACCCTGTGTAAGTTTTTCCACTTCCACAATGGAAATGTCAATGATAAAATGATAATGGACAAGAAATAAATGATAAAATCACAAAGTTCTACAAATCACCACCCTTAAGTGGCTTCCTTGAAGGACTGAAGTCATACACATATCCTCAAGGATTTGGATCTTGCTTGCTTGATTTTCTTAGATTCTTTGGAGACCTACAAAAAGGGTTAACCTTCATAAAACAACATTAACTCACATACACTTTGACATGATGCTTGGATCTTGAATTGCTACAATAAATATTTAATGGCTACTCTTAACTTTCTCTTGATGATAATCTTTGATCATAACTTTTTCTTCTAATTTTCAAATGGTCTAAAGACTAGGTATTTATAGGCATTTATCTAATTTTCCAAAAAATAGATCCTGAAAGCAGACACTTGAAATTTTAATTTTGAATGTTAAAATACCGCCAACAACATGCCCAAAAATGGGTCTTGGCTAAGAAGGGGGACCCACATGCCCAAGGGCATATGGGTGATAGCCCAAAATTCCAAGATACTGAATGTTAGGAGCAACATAGAGTTTGATGCATTTATTCAATGCTTGAAATTTATTGAAAAATGGTACAAATGTGGTTTCAAAATACATAATTTTAGGACATTATGGGGTCAATTAGGCTCAATAATTTAGGGGGGAAAACATAGTGTGAAATTGTTAAGGGTAACAATTTTTTATAGTACAGTACGTTAAGGATGTAATTTGAATTATATTGTATTCAAGTGAGTGTATATCAGTATAAGAATTTAATGTATTATAAGTAACATTTGAAAAAATAAAAATAAAAATTAATCATTATTGAATATATAAACAAGATAAAAAGGTATTTGATTGAAATCTTATTTAGAATGCTAAAATTCTATACTAGAGATGTATATATTCTACCATATTTACATACTTTGAATCCATATATTATATGGCCTTACAAAAATATAAAAACTATTAAAAATTACAAATAGGGTTGTTGGTGAGAACCAAAGAGTCATCACACTCATTTCCAATCTATGTCCCTTTTAATAGTTGAAGTAGATAATTGATTAAGGACAAGCTTATTAGAAAATTGAAAATATTTATTATATCTTTGTTATTTTGGTATCCCTAATTGTCAAGGTCATAACCCCCAACATATTACTTGAAAATAAAAGCTCATATACAAATGAAAAATAGTTGGTCATAAATTGATCAATCTATGTTAGATCAAAACAAAAACATGGTCTAATAGGAAAACCACCAAATTCCACTCTAGGGGGGCAATAATGTGGAAAATATCAAAAAATAGATTTTCTGTAAAAATCTAAAATCCTAGATATGGAACTACCACTTAGATGATGAGATATTTTCTACATTACTTTTCCCTCCTTGAGAAACAATGAGCCTAATTGCTACTAATTTCTAGTCTAGATGAGAAGATTTTAATGAATTTGATTCTAGATGACCCTCTTTCTCTAATACAATAATTGACTTAAGTGTTATATTAATTTTTTATCTCCTTGACCATTGTATTAATGATCTAGTATGTAAGAGCTAGAGTGGCAGTGTTAGGGTTCACTTTTAATCTACAACTATTCAACAACATTAAATATTAGATGCAACCCAAGATAGGATTACAAGTTGAATTCAAATGTATTATGACCTAATTTTTTGGGAATAATTTATGGACCATACCACAAAGCCTTTATGTGAATACTTTATTTTTAAAGGTGAAATCATGTCATCTCTCCCACATCAAATTGGTGATGGGCATAGTGTAAATCATATTGGTATTTTTACTTTTCTCTAGTTCATTGCAATATCTTGTGAACTTGTTGAATGTGTTGTATCCTCTCAAAATATATAATTGTCTTATTTAATTAAATTTAAACATGGTATGATTCCCCATCCAACATGCCAATTAATGATACACTAAAGTGTACTAATATTTGGAACCAAAGGTATACCTAGAGTAAATTATATCATTGATCCACAAAGAGATTGATTATGGTTGTGTTGGAAAAAGGGAAAGTTCTCATCCCATTTGAGAGAATAATTTGCATGATATATTTGGAGAACAAGTGCAATTGTGTGGTTGACAATCTTCATCTACCAATATTTTATAGAGTAATATTGTGGATCTCATCAATTATATTTCCATCATGGACCACGTTGAAGACAAAAAATATCACATAAACATATTTTCCATGTTTGACACAGTTGTCTATAGTAGGCCAAATGGACCCATATATTTTCAAATAATATCTTGGTAATATATTGTATATATAACAATTTCTATATGTCATTCAATAATATTTAACCTATCAATCAAAATATATAGGCAACCATGATCATATCTACTCAAAAAATAAACTAACATGGAATCCGTGAAAATAGATTACCAAGGCTTCTTAGAAATTGAAAAAGGTGTACAAAAAATATTTTTAGTTATTTGACATTGTAGACGTAGTACATGCTATGAAAGATATGATGTATATAACATCATGACATAATTTTGGCTAGTAGAAGTACCTATACAAAAATAACACTTTCACCTCTTTTCTAAAGTTAATTGCCACTCATTTGTAATGAGCTTCAAAAATCATCATATAGTACTCTTAATAGAAAAATATATGTTTAGAACATGGAATAGGAGTTCATCCTTTAAGTGGTATTCAAGAGCTTGTTTTCTAACTACTAGTTACTTATAAATTTCAAAGTAGTGCAAATATTTGATGTATAGTTCGTGCCAATCTATTATCAGATCTCTAAATAATTCTAGTACTATTGTTAAGTCTACAATTACAAGTTATATTATGAAATAAATAGCTCTATTAGTAATTATTTCCTTAATCCAAATTTTGAGTAGAATTTCTCAAGCTATGTGGATCATATTTGACGTCCATTTTAAAGTAACTTGTCTTTAGATTGCATGTATTGTACAGGCCCATAGTCTCATTTATAAGTATATAATACTTCCATATCTTTTAGGCCTTAACAAAAACTTCAATTTAATTATTGTGCATTAGATACTTGTGTATTATGTTTCAAAATGTAGATCACTATGAAAGGCAAGAAGATAATCATGTCGAGTGAGAACTACTCCTAGTGCATTGATTCATATGTCTTGATTTCAAAAGATGATTGAAAATCGCATAGAATAAAAACTAGATGCAGGAATATACTCTTTTCAAAACTTATGCACTCATTGTTGTGCCTCTATCCATATTAACTTTACTTCCCCCACTCTTTGTGCAATGTAAGAGAATTCAAGCACAAATTTTTGATATAATTTAGGTAAACCATATAAATTTATTTTTTTGTGGGTTTTCAAAGTCATCTAATATCCAATAGCCTAAATATTCTCTAATTTGACATATACAAGTCATCTCTATAAAAAATGTAGCTAAGATAATGAAATATCTCCATTTTGAAAGAGTACTTTTTGATATTATATTGAAGATTAAATTTAAGTAGAGTTGAATATTTGTGTCAACATTTTGGAAATGTTCTTCTCATGTCTTATTGAAGATAATTCCATTTAAATAGATGACCAAAAATAATCTATAAAATACTTGTATATAATAAACTATAAATGACATAACCACAAACTGAAGTAAACCCTTTTTAGAATTGAAAGAAGTCTTCCAAACATCAATTGGCTCAAAATGCAATTATTTTTTATAAAAGGAATCAAAACCTAGTGGGACCTACAAAGCAAGTCCTTGCACACACCACTATAACATTTTTCCATATGACCTACCCTCCACCCATGCAAAGGTAGATCCAAGGGAATTGAACCTGTGACCACCAACTATGTTTTTCAATGGCTTGATCATCTAGTATAACCTTGATGGATAGATCAACAGTCACTTAGGGATGGGATAACTATTCTTGATAGTGATTTAGGGAATGATAATAAATGAAAATTCTTCATGCACCATTTGATCTAGAATTTAGAATACTAAATTTGTACTAGTGGGATCAAATTGGAGGGTTCACTTTAGGTTCAAATTGGACTTGTACCATCACAAAAATAATATATCCTAGTGCATGATAATTGAAGTTATTTGGAGGATAGTAGGATTGTTTGAAATATATCAAAAACTCTTTGTGCAAGTTTTTGACACCGTAATGTAGTATAAAATGAAGAATGACGAACTCGTCATTTTGTATAGCTGGAAAAAATACCAGTCACCATGGAAAACACACAATTTTTTATCTAGGAAAAAAATCAGAGGGGGTTTTAGACTTGAATTGATTCAAATTATGTGTTCTTATCAATTTTATCACCTTAGAGGAAGGTAAGAGTATCATATTTATTTTTCACTACACTTGTTGAATTTTTGAAAATATTGCTTTGGTTGATGAATTGAGTTTTATTATTAAGAAAAGGGTCAAGTAAAGGTAGTGTTTTGATAAGGAGTAGTGTGTATCATTTATCATGTTAATCTAATGGAATGTAGGGCTTTAAAAAGTGCCAAATCTTGAAGCCAAGTGGAGTTCACATGGGAAAGTGCACAAAATTAGGGGACAAAAAAGTAACCAAATTAGTGATTTTGGCCATTATAGGATCACGTCATTGAAAAATAGTAGTAATGTGATTGATTATATCTTAGAAAATACCAAGTCATAATACAACTGCATTTTATAATCTAAAAAACACAATCATTTTTTATAGAACAAAAATAAGATGTAGAACATAAAATGTGATCATGCTTTGTAAATCATAAAAAGCACTTTACAAGACACAATCACATTTTATGTTTTATAAATGTGATTATATTTTATGAATAATAAATATTACTTCATAATGTGTGATTTAATTTTATGTTCTATAAAATATGATCATGTTTTTTAAATCATAATTTTTTTTTTACTTGAAAACACAAGCACATTATGTAACACACTCGCATTACATAACTTGCTTACATTTTTTACTCAAAAAATTTCTCCACCTTTCTCTTTATTTGGAATGGTTTGCATAACAAGACTAGAGGGTTGGGCTTCTAATTTACACCCACTTGACATGTTTTTTTTAATCTTCAATAGCACTTTCCAACTTCAACATTATCGTATTTACTCATTTTATAATAATACTCGACAAAGTTACCACAAAAATGGTGAACATTTTCTTAGCTCTCTAACCATATAATTTTTTATATTTGGAATTCATTAACATATTTTATTTTACTAATGTTTGTATATTACTCAAATAAATATGTACTGATTTTTCTTTTTAAATGTTGATCTGCTTATTAAAATTTTAAAAAATATTACATAGGATTTGTTCTACGCTTCATTCTTTATGCATTAAAAAAAAAAATTGATTATTTATATGCAAGTTATTTTGCGTGCATGCTCAATGATGCAGTTTTTAGGATGAATCCACTTTGCAAAATCACAAATAAAATATTCAATAAAAATATACTTCTAGTGCTCACTCGTAGCTATATTTATACCAAGTGGTTAAAAAAAATATTAAATACAACAAAAAAAATAGGGGGAACACATAGAATACTATGTTATATCTTAGTAAGAAAAATATGAACACTTTTTGTGTGCACAAAACATTTGAATATCTTAATCTTAAACATTTTTCAAAATAAATAGTAGTTTAGAAACTAGAGTTACTGTACTACTATTCTTGTTCTTGTCATATATTCAAATTTTGAGTGCATGCATCTCAAATTACTCATCTAATTTTAATTTTAGTTAATTTTAGAAAAAAATAAAATTGACCTCCTTTTTATCTCCCACCATGCACTTACCCACATGACCTCTTGATTAATTTCACAAGGCCCACAAATCAACATCCAAAGGATTCTAGTGGTGTATAAATTAGTAAAAAGGAAGAATATGGACCATCCGCCTTCATTGTTAGATGACCCATAATAGTTCAACCAAAAAAAAAGTATGAGGAAAACATAAAGTTGATGATAGTTGTTGATCTTTCCATCTTGGAAAATATAACCACTTGTGATATTTTGAGGTTAATTCTAGTTGTAATGAAGTAAATTAAAGTGGTGTCCATCAATATATCAATCCAATAGCCTATGAATATTCAAGATAGAACAAAGAGGAAATTTAATATACATTTATCCATGAATAGTTTTTAAAATTTAAAATATTTTAACATTGCATGCACAAGCATTCATATGTATTCAAAGCATGCAACCACTCTTCCATTCTAGTCATAAATTTAGGTGGTTATGTATACTTTGTGGAGGATACTTTTAAAATGGGAATTCAAAATTTCCAACTCTAACATCCCACACTTTTTTGAAGAGAATTGTTGCATGACTAACAAGTCATTGATTGCCATTATTTTTTTAGTTTTATGTCTTTCTTTTTACAAATAAGAGTTTTGTGATCATTGTAGAGGGAGATAAAAAAATTAGAATCATCTTGTAAGGAACTTATATGAAAATTTATGTCTCATACCTTTCATATATAATATCCCTTGTTTATGTGTTCATAATTTAGTTATCCTTCCAAAACATGTAACCACATATATACTAAAAATATTCAATATAAGTGGCTCTCTATCCTTTTGTTCTATTGTATATGGATGAATAATTATATTTTATATTATTATAATTATTCTTAATTATGTCGTTATGTCAACTAGTAAATTATATGCTAGAAATATCTATAAGTGAGAAGTGATATATTCTAGTGTAACACCTCCTTTTCTTTTTAATTATTTATTTTACAAAAAAATCATATTATTTCATTTGCTAAACTATGCTTAGCTAGATTATAAGGAACCGACCTACTCTAAAGATTGTTCTATTGAAGTCATCTTGCATTAGCAAAAATATTCATGTTGTCACAATTTGTGGGTGTAGGGCTCAAAGACACACTTTAACAGATAAATTTATGAAAAAATATTATAACTATTGTAAACTCAAAACATGATGGATTGGATTAAGTTGAAAACCTTCTTTAATGTTCAAATTACATGATAAGTGGAAAGGTGGTTGGGTTTCTCAGTTACAAGGTTGAAAAAATAGGTGTGAAGAGGTTTGGAACAATGATAAAGTGCTAGTTAGCCTAGAAGGTGTTGTAATACTTGTAAAAGTATGCCTAAGATAGTGAATGAGGTGGTTATCATATATTATTGCAATATGTTTTCACCTAAGTGGAGTTTTATATAAGTTTATTTGGTGTTTTTTTTGGTTTTTTGTGCATGTTTTATTTTTATGATCACATGTTGTGAGATAATGGACATGTGTTTGGCTATTTTTTTCATTATATTTAGTATGCTATAAATTAGTTGAGAGTTCCAAAAGTGAGTCGACATAAAGTGTATCCATTGTTGGTTATCAAAGGGGAGTAAAATTTATATTTAATGGATCAAGTTGTAACAAAGTCATGTTTAGATATTTATTTGAAGTGGTGAATTTGGTATTCCATCCACCGAATCTAGCAAGAGTGTAGAATTAATCCCTTTTGAGTCTAGTATTGGCACAAGAGACTGGAATACAGCTAGAAGAGCCATAGAAATAGAGTAAGAAGATAGTGAGGCCTATAATCTCAAATGTCTGGAAGATGATGTAGCTATTATTTCAAGTCCAATTGGTAATATTGATAGGATAAAGAGCATTATGTTAGTATTGATTGAGAGACTTGGAATGACAAGGAACAATGAATAAGGGAAGCCAAATAAAATTAAATCTAAGGATCTATTCATCACAAGGATTCCTCTTAAGGCTAAAGTCAATATTGGTAGAAAAATAAAGTAAACTTATCTTGTAGAATATTTATAATCCCAAGAAGTTCTAGAGCTCTATGAATTTATTTGGTTGTGGATGTTTATAGATGACTTAAGTTTTGGTTACGTCCACATGAATTCCTTATGCATTTACAATGCATCCAAAATATTGTATCCTTAACTTTATAAATAATCATTTCTTCATTTTTTCATACAACCTATGATTTCACAAGGTGTCAAGCATGGCACAAATGTTCATCCTATGTTTTGTTGAAGATTGAGATGTCACTAAAGTAGACGAAAAAAATGAAGTAGTGAATGGATTGACGATTTTATTCATTATTTTCATGAATGTAGGTAATGTGTTAAAGTTAAGCCAAACACCATGACTAACCATCCAAATTAACCTTATTTTTACGTATAGGTTTTCTTCTAGATGTTTTTATGTTCAACAATAATTTAATGATCCTTGCCTAGCTTGATATTAATTTTGGTTTAGAATTGTGTCACATAGTTTTTCTAACAATTCATCAATCCTCAAAAGAGGGTAGCGGTTCTGCACATTGATCTTGTTGAGAGCTATGTAATTGATGGACAAGCTCTATGTATCGGTTGTCTTTAGAACAAGCATAATTAGGCTACTACAATGCAATGAGTTAGGCCTGATATGTCCTTTATCCATGAGTTCATGGCTCTATCACTTAGTTTCTTAATTATCCAAAAAATGATCTACAATATAAAGAAGCATTAAGTAGAGCTAGTCCAAGAATCAAATCAATAGTGTGCTTGACATCACAATGTGTAGGAAATTTTTATGGTGAATAAAATATATCCTTGATTTCTTCCAACTTATGGGCCATATTCCAAGTCTTTATTGTTATTACTAGAGGAATTTCAAATTATTTTTCGTTGCAAGGATGTTATTACATTCATATTTCACCATGAAAAACACAAATAGTTGACTAGAACTAAGTAGATTATTACATATTTTGGCACTAATGAGTCATACTATAGGAATTAGTTATAATATACTGTATCTCATATCACAAAAATCTATGAAAACAATTCTAGGATTTACTTCATAGCTTATATATTGATGCTAAAGATATAACTTCCAAGTAAAAACATCACATACCTCTAATGGAGCAACACCACAAAGAATTGTATCTTGGAAAGGCTTGATGTTATACACTAGGTGACATGAATAAGTGGTGCATTTCTCATATCTTACCATTAACCATATAATATAGTATAATTATGGGTGAGGTGTGTTGAAATGCACAAGACAACTGAGAGGGTGAATCAGTTGTATCAAATTCTTTACTTCTTAACTTAATCAATTTCACTTTATCTTCAATCTGTTATTAAGTGTGAACATGAAAATACAGATAACAGAAACACATCAAAGACACCAAATTTATGTGGAAAACCCTAATGAGGGAAAAATCATGGTGAGGATTAACTCACAATATAGTAGTAATGCAATACTAGATACATAAATCTCACTGCTAGAGGGCTCACTGCCCAAATACAAAGGCTCACTACCCAGATTAAGGGATCACTACCTTAGGACTCACTATCCAGACAAAGAGGCTCAATGCCTACAAAAAAATATAAAGAAATAGATAAAGATCCACCACTAGGATTTCCACACACTTCGCAATTTGATCAAAAGATTATGAATACAATGAAGTATTGTTGCCATAATTCACTCTTCAACACTCTGCTTTTTGCACTTTTTCACACACTCTTCTCTTACTCAGATCAAACGATGGATGGATATGAAATTCGCTACCACTTAACTTGTATTTATACCATCTTCAACCTCAGGAACGTTCTCCAAGTTCAGCTATACAATTTAATTTACAAATTCAAACTAGGTCAGATACTCAACATTCCTACAGTGGATAGGAATGTGAGGGGACCAAATACATATTTAATTTAGGACCCAAATAACATATTGAAGCTTGCAGATGCTTCCTCAAGTCAATGCAAAATCCAAACGTAACGTGTAGACACCAGGTCAGCCAAACCTAATGAAAACACCAATAATCTTTGAAGTACGCACATCTCTAGCAAGATAAACACACGTGGATTTATCAACATGATTCACAAGTCATTTTACCATCTCTAAGAACAACTCAAATACATCAGCAACAACTTCAAAAAACTTCATTCACAAAAAACACTTCACTAGTCCAACCAAGACAACCAACAAAAATACAGATACTCCAGAGTAGGTCTTTTAGAGTGCTAAACCATAAGAAATTTTTTCATCACACAAAAATCATCAGAGATAGTCATCTCTCAGAAATAGTCATCTCTCAGATCCACAAGATCTGAAACAAAATATCAGAAGATTGTGGAGCCAAAAAATTTCTCCCAGTCCACAACCAGATAGTTCTAGCAAACCAATTCACACACCAGTGAACATATCTTCTTCTTTTCATCAAACTAGAAGCTAAAACTCAAAATATACAATCCATTTAAGCTTATGAACACACCTACATATTTTCATAGACATAGGATTAGCACAGAGAAAGTGTGGACCACAATAGCGGAGCATGCTCAGAACACACTTCAACACAAATTTTATTATTTCTCAATTTTTCTCAAAAAAACTTGGAAAAAAACAACTTGCTCAACCTATACAGTGTTGAAATCAATGAAAAAATTAAGGAAAACACCACCAAACACATCCATAATTACAACAAGGTGTCGATGTAAAGTTTAGTTTTTGAACTAATTTAGGATAAATTAGGTTACTTTCACTTCTATTGTCACTGATGGATTGTACTAGTTGGATATTGATTCACATTAGATAATGAACAATATTTCTTATCCCTCTTTGTCTTCAAGGGAAATGAAGATGTTTATAGCAGTAACCATAGCACTAGGTTTATATTTTTTGATCTGCTTACCCTTGTCCAATGCCACAATGCTTGTACCTATTACTTCAATTTGTGCAAGTAGGGTCTTCCAAGAACAACATTGTTTTTGATAAAGTAAGCAACATTTATAGGGTATTGTACCCTTTACACATCGATCCCTATGGGCCAAAAAAGATCAAGTCCAAGTATCAAAAAAAGCTAGCCAAAAAATAGAAACAACCAAAAAATAGTACACTGACCACAGACTAACAATAGATGCACAAAAACATATACTAAATAACAACTAACTGGAATTATCCTAGTTCTTTGATAGGAGGTCCATGACATCGTCTCTGACCCACTCTTGATTCTCATCTCCATTCTTTCCCTCCAACTCATCTTTAATCACCATGGACAGAGTGTTGGTGACGAAATGGACCAGCTTCATAGTGAAGTAGGTTAGGCCTTTGAATCTCTTGTCCAACATGTCCATTCTTTATTTTAGCACATGGTGCTCCTCTCCCTCATCAACGACCTTCAGGTCCTCAACATACTCAACATCCAGTGGGTGCGAAGACTAAGAGGCCAAGTTCTCTTTCGACTATTTACTATTGTCAGGGATGGTGTGGGGTCCTTTCAAATTTTCCTCCTCTTCCTCCTCGGACATATCCTCCTCCTTATAGTCTTTACTTTCCGACTACTCCTTTTTCGAGTCCACAACCACTTGTATTTTTTTGTTATTTTTACCAATCTCTCAGACCTTCGAATAGTGGTCTCTCCGCCAGTCATAACTGTCACCTCCACCATGTCACCCTTGGAATCCTTCCCCACAACATTTTTTCCTTTGCCCTCTTTTGCCATAGGCTCCATTAAGCCCTTTTTGTCATCTTTTCCCTTTTTCTTCAGTGTGGCTTTGTAAGAATTTTTGGCTGAAGCAGCCTTGAGCTCACACAGACTGGATACAACACTGATATGAGCATTACCTGTGTTTCCTTTGAATTTTTTAGTAGCATGCTTGGGTTTAGGATTATTAGTAGTACTCAAATGGGGTTTTTGAATGGGGCTTTTAGACTTAGTAGGGGAGATTTTAGCAACTGCGAGAGGTTTGAATTCCTCCACATGAACAACAGAAATGGGATTAGGTGGGTGTAAAATGAGCTAGAAATGATAGAGCCTCATAATAAGCACTTGGTGGAGAGGCAGAGGAGGGATATCTTATGGGTTAAGGCTAGCAGTTTCCTTGCATTTTTCCATCAAAATTTCCAAATCCATAAGAAGAAAGAACGAAAAACTTTAAAAAAATTTGTGCCTAAGATGATTCAATAGAGGGAAGTGGTAGAAAAAGTAGGTTTTAAATCTACCTTCGAGTGTCACGTATTTCATGAGAGCCAAACAAACTTGGTCCCAAGGCTACAAAAGGGCCTCCCGTTCAAAACCCAATTGGTTGTGGACCAACTCCTCACTCCCCACAAAAACGCGTTCATGATGTCATTATTCTGGGTCCTAGTTTTTTTCAGATACTTTTTCCATGTGCTTTGCATCCCAGTAGCCTACGCAATCACATCTTCACTAAATTCAAATGATATTCCTCCCAGCGACACTCTTCGGTCCTTCCAGGAATTGGCAAATTACGTGAATAGGTTAGGGTCATGACCCACAAGATTCTCCTTTAGGGGAGCTAAGCCACCCTCGACACAGATGTGCCAAACCAACATATTTTTACAGAAATGACCACATTATCAGGTTTAGTTCGCACACGATCGCCACCCATGATGTTTACCTACACAGGAAAAAACTAGAGAACTTGTAAAAGAAAAATGTTAGAGATACTAGCTAAGCAAAGGGCTTTCTTCACATAATGGATATGTAGGTGAATAAAGCTATGTTGGTTAATCAAGGCAGTGTGCAGGTCACACATGTGAAAATGAAAATCACCTATCATAAGTTTAGCAATATCATAAATGGGGATCTTGAGGCGATTGCGGCAAGGTAAACAAGATATGATAGAAGAGTGAGGTTCATTAGCCACTTTTTCTTTGCACAAAAAGCTAGGCAAAATGGCCGCTAGGCCAAATTTTGTAATAACAAGGTAAACAGGTTTGGGATGTAGTGTTAAATTAGTAGAAGAGGAAGAGCCAAAGGGGAGCTTTCCCTCATAATGAGCTATCACATCAATTTTTAAATCCACAGGCTTAAGAATGAAATGATAATTTAACACAATCCCCATAAGGAGATATCGTAAGGTACGAACCTTCAGATTCATAATTATGAAGTACATGTCATACTTCCTTGTAAAGCCATCTTCATTTAGCACAGGATTAGCCCAAAAATTTAAAATTTTCCATTTGTAGGCCACCTCAGCTTTTATGCCCGTCTACCAAGCCCAAAGTACAATCATGTGGACCCCCCAAACAACCCCCATAATCAATAAATTTGAAGTCATCATAAAAAATGAGGGTTTTATTCTTTCAAGATTAGGTCTTGAATTCTTAGCGGTAAGTTCCCCAAATTTCTCCAACATTTAGAGAAATTCCAAAAGGTGCCAAAGTTAGCTAAGGCATCCAAAACTTGATTACCCTCCCTATAAATGTGGGTAATTTTCCTTAATCTTAGCTTAGATAAAAAGAGCCTTATATCCAAAAGAATATCCTTCGTACTCCATCCAAGTAGTTTTCAAAAGTTCACAACATCAGTAATGGATTTTGAGTCACCTTCAATGTGAAGGTTCTCTATCCCTAGAGAAGTAGTAATTTGAAGGCCCTTGAACAACGCACGTGCTTCCACAATCATAGAAGATTGGAAGCCAATTCCCCCAACATAACCTGCCACAAGATTACCTCTAGAATATCTGATCACACCTCCTATACTAGCTCTACTTGGGTTGCCTTTTGCAGCCCCATCAAAATTGAGTTTAAACCATCCTCTATCCGGAGGTTCCCAAATGGTGCTACTCCTATCCAGGGATCTAGAGTTGTCAAAAGAGCTTGCATCCAACTTCTAATGCCAAGCCTTCACCATTTTAATTTAACATTTAGTGGGTCCCTTCACCAAAATTTTCCCATTGAAGAGGGAGATTTTTTCCTCAATAAGATGGGAACCAATACCAAAGACCTCCCTAAGACTCATCTTAGTAATCCTGAATATCCTACTGTTCCTTTCCTTCCATAAACACTAAAAAATAATGGGAGGGACTTGGTTCCAAATTTCTCTAGGCAAGGGGTGAATATAAGGACCACACCAACCCAAAATAAAATATTTGATATCCTTATAGATGGTCCAAAGAATACCCAATCTTTCAAAAGCCAATCCCCAAACTTCAGCAACAAATGGGCAGTGTAGCAGTAAGTGGTCTATAGTTTCCTCACAACGTTTACATAAAAAACATCTATTAGGGATATAAAATCCTCTTTTCCTCAAATTTTCCTGTGTAAGGATCATGTTGTGACATGTGGTCCACCAGAAGAAATTGAGTTTTGGGATCATATGGTGGTTCCAGACCTTCTTCCAAGGATCAATTGTAGCACCCTGGTTTTTCAACAGATTGTACGCCGATTTGACAAACAGATCAGCCTGTTTGTCAAAGGTCCAGAAAAATTCATCTCCCAAGTAGGATGAGGGAAGCCTAGTAAGAGAAAGTAAATACTGAAGAGACCTATCCAGGCAACAAAGATCTTAGGAAAAGGGGCAGCAAAGGGCTAAATGCTTCCACACCCTGGCCCCAGGAGGCCCAAGAACATAGTCCCTAATGTGGATACCGAAGAACCTCTGGGCCATCCTCATGAGATTCCTGAAACCAAAAATTTCTAGAGGGGTATCAAGTAACCAAGGATCTTCCCAAAACTTGATCTTATTACCATTGCCTATCTTCCATTTTATCCCACTCCTAAGAAGACTCTGTGTGCTGCAAATGCTCCTCTAGGCTAAAGAACCCTGAGGATGAACCTCAGAAAGGCAGCTAACCAAAGGCTTGTTATGAAGATATTTAGAATTCATGATTTTGAACCAATCCTTAGTGTTATTTATTTGATCCAAGCCCACCTTGGCCATCAAGGCCTTGTTAGTGTTGGCTATATCCTTGATCCTAAGACCACCACAATGTTTGGGCTGACATACCTTTTCCCATTTTACCAAGGCAAATTTCTTCTTGTCCTCAGTCCCAAACTAGGGGAAATTCCTTTGAATTTTTTCAAATTTCTCAGCTATAGACTTGGATATCTTGAAAATAGAGAGGAAGTAAATTGGTATACCTTGAAGAGTAGCAGAAATAAGTTGAAGCTTACCGGCATGGCTAATAATGAAACCTTTCCATCCCGCAAGTTTCCTTTGAATTCTTTCAAGCACCGAGTTCCAAAAGCCAGGGCTAACCTCCTTGATAGTGAGAGGGAGCCCAAGGTAAACTAAAGGAAGAGTCCCCCTCAAGTAGCCCAGAACCATAGTCACCGTAGCTTGCAATTTAGGAGTGTTGATAAAGAAGTAATTCATGCTTTTGTTGTAGTTAATGCATTGACTAGAGCAGGTAGCATAGTTGTTTAGATAGTTTTTCCATTTTATAGCTTCAACCACATAGGCTTTCCCAAAAAGGGAGGTCCATCCATAAAAATTTATATCACAATCAGGTCCAAAGAAGAGGCAGCTTTGATTCCCTTTATAGAACCCTCCGACAACAAACTAGAAAATTTCCTGCTCAACACATCCTCTATCATGATAAATAAATAGGGTGAGAGGGAATCACTCTATCTAATCCCTCTACCAACAAAGAAGAACCCAAAGGGGGCCCCATTGAACAAAACAAAGTACTTAACTGTAGTAACACATTCCATTATGAGTTTGACCATAGGCTGGTTGAACCCAAACTTGGTCAAGGCTTTAGGGGTGAAGTCTCAGATAACCTACTCATAGGATTTTGAAATATCCAATTTGAGGGCCATCTCCGCATAGTTACATATGTCCATGGAGTGGAGAAGCTCATGGGTGGTCATAGTAGCATCAATTAATATGACGACTAGGAACAAAACCTTTTTGGGTGGGGCTAATGAGTTTGTCAAGAAGCGGTTTGATTCGGTTCACCAAGATCTTGGAGAGGATTTTGTAAAAGGTATTGCATAGACTAATAGGTTGAAAATCAGACATGGATTGAGGATCACCAATCTTAGGGATTAGATAAATGAAGGTGTGGTTGAGTTGTTTGAGAATTTTACCAATTTTGAAGAAATCACAAGTAGCTAAAACAAGGTCCTCACCCACAATCTCCTAGAAGATTTGAAAGAAAGCAAGGGGAAAACCATCAAGGCCTAGAGATTTGAATGCCCCCATTACTAAACATTTCCAACCAAACCTCCTCCGGAGTAACAACACTGAGAATCCCAAGATTATCATTTTGGGTGATGATGGTCGATAGGTGGTTTAACAAAAAATAATCCATGGTCGGGTTGGGCGCCTCAACAATAGCTGAGTAGGCCTCCTGAAAGTAATCAATAGCCAAAAATCCAATCTAGGTAGGTGTAGATATCACCTCTCCCCTCATATTAGTTAGTTTAGCAATTTGATTCCTTTTCTTATGTTTGATGGCCGACACGTGAAAGAAAGACGTATTCCTGTCACCCTCTTTCAGCCATTGGACCCTAGATTTATGTTTCCAAAATATTTCCTCTTTCCTGATTTGTTCCCATTCCTTCCTATTCTCAATTTCCTAGTTGTGAGTTTGTTGACTGTCATCCCCTTCCTCCATTTTCCTTTGTAAGGTTTTCAAAATTTCCTCTATAATCTTTTTCTTTTGGAAAACATCACCAAAAACATGTTTGTTCCAACCTTTTACCATGCATTTGATATGTTTAAGTTTGAAGAAGATCCTGAACATGGGGGAGCCATGAACAGGGATGTTCCACCATTCAACAATTTTATTCTTGAAATTAGGATGGGAATTCCACATTATCTCGAATCAAAATGAGACAAAACCCACGACAGATTGATCATTAGAGGTCAACAACAAAGGATTATGGTCAGACACCATTATGAGTAGGGCTCTGAGATTAGCACTCAAGAGGCTAGTCTAGTGATAGTAACAAAGGAACCAATCAAATCGAACTTGAATCAAATTTTTGCCTAAATGCTTGTTGGTCCAAGTAAAGGCTTGGCCGAAAAGATCAATGCCAACTAGGCTAGAAGAGCTCAGAAAGTTATCTAGGTCAGACATGCTATCCAAGTAATCCACCAGACCACCACTTTTCTCTGAAGGATATAGAGGAGAGTTGAAATCCCCAACCACCATCCAATGAGAGCTAAGATTTGTTTTAATCCAATCAGAAAGATCCTGCCATAAGGCACTCCTAGCATTCCTCTGGTTAGGAGCATAAACATTGATTAGGGACCAAGTTCCACTCGGATAGGAGAAAGACTCCCACACTACTCTTGTAGTGGAAAAGTTAAGATGCAATAAACCTAGAGGGGTTCCAAAGCACTACAAGCCCACCCGACGACCCATCAACATCACTATAGAAGTAGGATGCACCAGGCCAAATAAAATTAGCAATCTTATCAAAATATATCTTCTTCATCTTGGTTTAGCCCACAAAAATTCCATGGCATGACCTTCATTTATGAACTTTCTTAGGGGACATGTCCAATGTCCTTTGTTTACCTAAGGCAATCTCATTTGTAGTCTCTCTCAGCCTAGTATGTCTCTGGTTGGGTCTGCCTGGTTTAGAATCTCCTCCCACTTCCGCCTTCTTTGTCCTCCCTCTTTTCTTTGGGGTTGTCTATTTCTCTTCTTTCGTATCTTTCTCCAGCATCAAGTCCTCTGCATTTTCTATAGATTCATCTACAACTCCATTACTCTCGTCTTCCCATATCTCACCTTCTTCACCCATTGTTTCACTTGTCCCAAAAGAACCCACCTCTAGTAGGGGGCCAAAAACAACCTCATCCAAACCTGAAACAAGGCCAGGGGCAACATCTTGAACCTCTTGGGTATTAACAACAATCTCATTCAGATTTAGAGAGGCAAGACTCACTATGGGATCCACCAACCCAGTAGGGGAATCACAAAAGGAAGGTGAAACACCCTAAGACTTGGCCAGAGAGACACCATCCTTCAGTAAATTATTCTCCATGGGAGGCTGGGGACTCACCATAGTAATACCCAAGTTAGGCTCACGATTAAACAAATGTTTACAGTCAGAGATAAGGTGGCCAACTTTATCACACTTCTGACAATAAAAAACTTTTTCATAGCACACCGGTTGGGTCCAATTGCCAAACTTAAAACATAGCTTAACCGAGTTAGGTAGAGTCTTGTCCACATATATTCACACAAAAACGCGCAAAGAATAACCTAGATTTTGATTTGGTGATGGAATTTGATGTGATAAATTATCCCATAGAGTCCCCAATTATCTTGAATATGGCTTCATCCCAATATTCTAATGGTAATCCAGGCAACCAAACCCATATTGGGGCCGATTTTTTTAGATCCATAGCAGGGTCAAACCTCAGTTTCTAGCGACATAAATCTAGGCTATGCTTCCCATACACCCAGGGCCCAGAGGATAGGATCATCACCAAATCCTCTAAAGCCATAAAATTGAAGAGGAAGAGGCCACCCAACATAGTAAAGATCTCCACACTCCCCTTGAGGCGCCATTTAGCAACAACCCACTTCTGAACCATATCCACAGAACGATGGAAGGGCAGGAAACAACCTACAACCGCATTCTCCATGGAGGAGAGAATCCTATCATTGACGAAATCAGGAATAGAAAAAAATCATCCCAAAAGCAGTAACTTCCTTAGAAAGAGGATGAATAGGAGAATATTTTTTTTTCCATTGGTCATCACATCCTTCCAACCTAAATTTTTTGGAAGAATATCCACCGCTGGCACAATTTTAGCAGATACGATCGAAATCATGGTTGTCTCTGAAAGACTCAAAGATAAAGGCGCTAACCCATCACAAGTGGCCCACGAGGGACATGAATCCACATGTGATATGGAGAGGATTAGGTCAGGAGTAGATAGGAGGGGACAGTGGGGTACCCCCAGGGCAGAATCCACCATGCACACAGGAAGTTCAAAACGCAGGCAGAGGAGAGGGAAGTGGGAATTTTTTTAAAATATAAGCACAAAATTGTTGGTTGGAATGATTGTTAGAGTTATGAACTAAACACAATTTTTTCTAGTAATTTGATGGTTGTTGTTGCTTTTTGGATGGTGGTGAAATCCATTCCTTGGCTTGGAATTTTTCTTAGAAGTCTTATATTGTAGCTTGCTATGATCCTCAACTTAAAATATTTAGTCCTCATCTTAACTATGTCCTTTAATTCAAACTTGCAAGAAAATATGTAGGCTTCTTCAATTGAAGATGCATGTAGTAAATCCATATCGAATTGGATATGCAGTCTCAATATTGATCTATACTTCAAAAAATAATTATGTTATAAGTTCTAAATACCCAATTCGGAAACCAAAGTATGAAAGGTATATATATTCCTACACATATTGGGCTTGGCCTTGGTTTAACTAAAATAACTTTATGTCCCAATCATCATAGTTTTAAATAGGATAATAGGTTTCTTTCAGTATTTCTACTAAACCATTATGTGTGTCTAATTTATCTTCATAGTTTTTTATGTGTCATGTAGTAGTTATTCCACCATTTCTTTATGGATAAAGAAATGCTTATAAGAGTGAATGTAATATTTTCTAGGTAAGAGAAATGATTAACCACATACTATGAATAGATTAAGTTAAGCCACTTATATATGTAATATACATCTATTTTTCCTTCAAATTTGGATGTCTAAATTCATCTTGTGCGGTATTTGACCACTAAACAAGTGATTTGAATGAGATGTATTGGAAGGAACCTGAAGATTCTTGAGAAAAACTGAGAAATGATCATTATTTCCCACTCATTCATGTGCATGGAGTTATTCCAATTATTCTCGTGGTATTTTCAATGCATCCTCTATCATTGTATAAAATAGATCTATAGTTGGAATTTCTAATGATTTTCTCCCATATAAGGATGTGTAGGAAGGAATAATTAAAGGTCACAAGTTTTGAGCCCTATAATTTTGTTGTTCATGCCCCATACAAATGGACATACAAGTAGAGATGAAGTTTAGACACACCAAGATACTACTCAAAATTTATATGAAGTGCATATGTTCTAATATCATTGATCTAGGTCTCAAGAGATGACCCAATAAACAACCCATATTAAATATATTTAAGGATTATATATGCAAAAGTTATTTGTTATTGATAATGTAGACTGAAAATGAACAAGAAAAGAAAATAATTGATAACCCATGCATAATTGCAATAGAAAATTTCTAATATGATATGTTTTGTACTAAAATAATGGATGTGTGTTGTATTTATTATTTCCCACTAACTGGAAAGAATGTCAATTTACATTAATATACAAAGAAGTGAGATGAAGGGTTAGTCGAATAGAATCATTTCATATCCACTTCACAACCATTAAAAACCACTAAATACAACTTAGGGCTTCTAGTTTGGCACATGGATATTGAATGAGGATGAACATATTGAAAAAACTATAGGGATTGTGAGCAACACTTGTTACAAGGTGATTTAGTGACCCAAATCCTCATGAAGTGATTTTTATTTTTGTTTTAAATCAAGTATTTTTATTTTCTTCTTTTCATATCATATTCTAATCTCTCATTGGTTTCTATTTCCTTTTGTTGTATTGGATTTTTTTATTCCAAGGTCTCATCATCCTTATCATTTTTTATTAAGAAAAAATCCTAGATAAAACCCCACAATCGATTTGAATTAAACTAGGAAATTTTTCATTGAAGATACTATCACTAATACTTACTTTAATGGTTATATTCCTTTAACCACAATATGTTTAAAAATAGATAGATAAATATACCTCTTACTACACAAATTTTTTCTATTAAGTCTTAGAAATTTATTCAATTAATCCCTATACTTTGATTGATGTCATTCACAATTTATGAATTAAAAAGTATTATATAATGTATGTGCTAAATATTAAAGGCCAAAGGTTAAGCTCGTTAAGTCTATTTTATTAGTGTCGCATCCACCTCCCTTCAAAGCCTCTTCTTCTACTATCCATCCTATATCTTCTTCTACTTTTTTGGGTATGACACATGTTTCATGGTTCATCAATCCTCACTATAATTATCTCCTTGTCCTTACTCATATTTATCCCACTATCTCTACTAGTTTACCTACTTCTCACCCACTAGTCTTGTTCCTACTTCTCATGTTTTCATCCCATCTTCATCAACTATCCCCAAACTTATCTATATTCCAAATTTTATTTCTCATGTTACCACCTCCAATTCTCTCCCTATTTATAATTTTAATGTTGGAAGTTTAAGGAGTTGTTCATTGATATGTTTGTTGGCAACATGAGCATGAGATATACAATGTGCAAATACAATGTTATCATTGATGTCAACATTTTGCTTTGAGGTCTACTTTGACGATCAGTTGGTCCAGTGTGCATGTGTTTGAAATAATGGAAATTCAATATAGATATGTAGGTGTTTTTCTCTGGTGAAGAATAGATGGATTGATTATTTGGGTAAGTGTCAAAACACAATTTTCAATATACAATGCATCCAATTTTTTATCTGCATTGTCCAACTTGAAGTATTTTGGTCTTCGGTTTTAAGGTAATTTTTTTGGATGTCAGAGGAGTCTAAATTCAAATTTTTATGTTGTTTTGACATTTGGTGCAAAATTTATGGATGATAGTATATCAGGTTTGCCAAAGACAATGCTTCTTGTAAAAATTACTTTTTTAATTAGTCTACATCTCACCACAGAAGAACATTTGGTCTTGCAAATTTTTAAATTTGTGTACATGTGTTAGCTATATCTAAGTTCCAAGTGGTGTATAGTTTGGAGGTCTGCATGTCGATTTGAAGATAATCAGTTGGTGTATTTTGGTGTTGTTCACCAGCAATGCCGACCTAATATGTTTGAGGTTGTGTGAAGTTAAAAGAAGTATTGATCAATTATGTGGAGATATTATAGGTCCACATCGACCTATTTGATACATTACAAGTTTTTAATTAAGGCATGAAGTGTGTATGTTTGATCTTGAGCTGACAAGTTATTATTTTATATGATACATCTAATTAGGATGACCTAATTGATGTTGTAGGTGATTGGGAATGTAAAGGGTATAAATGTAATTTCATTTTCAATATTATGATGATGACATGATGATGCAATGATTAAGTGGTGTGGTTTGAAATCCTAAGTAGAACATACGAATGTGATGTGAATGCAAAGTGCAGAGCAAAGTAATATGAAGTGTGTTGATTGAGTATTTTGAGCTTTAGTTGAACTGTATTTCCTACATATTGTAGATTCATTTTTATCAGTTCAAATCTTGGTAGTGAGTCACCCCTCTCTTCTATTTCTCTTATTTTATGGATAGTGATTCCACTGGATAGTGAGTCCACCTAGCAGTGAGAATTTCTATAATATCTTATAACCAGTTATAATATATTGTGAGCTAATCCTCACTGTGGGTTTTCCCTTTTTAGGTTTTCCATGTAAAAATGTGTTGTTCATGTGTTATATGCTTTCATGGTTTCTTTCCTTATTGAAAATTTAATATGATGCTTGAGATATGTTTAAATGCTTAAGTGGTTTCAAAGAATACTGATTCACCCCCCTCTTAGTATTATGGGTGTTCAACAATTGGTATTAGAACTTGGTTCCTTCATTTGGCTTGATCATTGAGGTATATCTTGGAGTTGAATGCATTGTTGAACACTTGTAATATTGAGAAGGGAGGTGAATCAATAATCTATCAAACCATCCAATTACCAATGCATATTTAACTATTATGAAGAATGAAAGCATGAAAACATCCACAACATCACATAACATATGAACACCAAGATTTTTACGTGAAAAAACCAAAATGGGAAAATCCATGGTGAGTATTAGCTCACAATATATTATAACTGGTTATAGTATATTTACAAAAGTGCTCACTGCATATGGACTCACTTTCCAAGTAAAAACACTGCTCACTAAGAAAAGAAAGAGAGGAAGAAGAGAGTTTGTGGCTACATAGCCAAAATTTGAACTAATACAAAATTCATCTACCATATGCAGGATTCAGTTCCTTTGAAGATCAAAACACTAACTTAATACACTTCACCTAACTTATATCATAAATCTCTACTTTGCTTTTCATTCGCACACCTCTTGTCAACTTTCACAACTTATTCGCTCAACTCTGCAGATTTTTGCATCAGTTCTTGTACTTGGATCAAGTACACATACAAAAATTGATGATTATAATCTCAAAAAAACCTTGTCTATATATCAAAATCATCACAAACATCAATTAGGTCAACCTAACTAGATGTAGCCCTAAAAACATACAAAATGTGCCTTTCCAGCATCTAATTCAAATAAAAAAGGCTTCACACCTAATATAGGTCAGAATGGACCTATAATAGCTCCCAATTACATCTATATCACATATTTAATCTCCAAAACCCTTTACATACATTAGGCCGGCTAGGCATATGTCCTAAAAACAAAATACTCCAAATATTCATCATCATAGGACATGTGGACCTTAAAATGTCACGCCATTTGAAAACATGATGCTTTGACACATGTTAACATTTTCCCAAAACCGCAAGGTGTAACCCAAATCCACGGAGGAGTGCGGACTAGATAAGTCATAGCTATTACACAAAAAAATGTCTAAACCTTATATGTCGATCTTCTGTTACTAGAAACTTACAAACCATTTATCCAAACAAGATGAAATTTTGAATGAAGATACTAGTGACATCCATAAACAACATATTAGAACCATAGAAGTAAATATCTAAGGGAAAATGAATGTGTACCAAAATACCGAAGGGATTTGTGCACTTAATTTGTCGGTGTAGACACTTAGAAAAAATACTTGATTGTTTATGTGTGTGGATCAAACCCTCTTACAAATGTCACTTTGACAATCATCCTTAATGAAGTGTTGACATCAATGAAAACTCATTAATGACAACCTTCTTCATTCTTTCAACACACATTGCTACAAGGAATTATCCTATTCATCCAGAAGAAATTCCTATAGTATGATTTATTGAGGAAGACTGCATTGTTGATATGGAAGGAGAACTCAAATCTACCCTAAGATGATTTGGATAAAGAAGAATCTTAGAAAAAAGATCTGAAAAAGGATCTTAGTGATACAAATGAATGCATTGAGATATTGAGAGAGAAACTCAAGAAAGATACAAATAGGATCAAAGAGCTCAAGCAATCAAATGAGATCATTCCTAGCTTGAAATTGAAGATTGAATAAAGTAAAAGAGTTGAAGACTACCTGAATTCTAAGATGAAAGACAAAATTGAAGAATGCTCAAATCTTGAACTGGAAGTTGTAACCTTGAGATAAAATCTAGAGAAAACAAAGATTCAAGAATAGTACTACAATGCTTGATGAGATGATTGTAAACCATAAGGGATCTAAAGACAAATAAGGATTAGGGTTTGAGAAAGGTGAAAACTCAAAGATAGATCAAACTCCAAATAATACTGAAAAGAAGATTGAGCAAAAGAAGAGCAATGGAAAGTAGATCTAAAATTAGGGAAAGACTTCAAAAGACCACCAATTAGACAACCAAATGCACAAAGGTACCCATATTTTAATGGTTTTTTCTATTCTTACAATAAATTTAGATATAAGGCTACAAAATGTAGAAGCATAATGAGTCAGAATGTTCAAACATTTCTCAGTCAATGTTTTACATGCAAAATATTTGGTTAGAGATCTAGTGAATGCAAAAATCAAATGATGAATGACTATAACAATAGTATGATTTTTCAATCTTTCAATGGCTACTGCTATACATGCAATGGATTTTGGCACAAATCTAATCAATACAGATCCAAAATGAGTGGAAGTAAGCTTGTTCAAAATGTCAAATGCCACAAATGCAATAAGTTATGACACATTGTTGAGTTTTGAAGAATCAAGAATGTAAAGGTTGATCTGGTAAAGAATAATAATCTAGTGAAAAGGGTTGATCCAATAGAAATGAAGAAAGAGATGAGAAAGATATGGAAAAATAAAGAGGAGAATGAGGTTAAGGATGAGTTTGTGCCAACTTCTAGTGCATATGTTTCCTCTGAAAACTAAGTTAAGAGCTTTAGCTTAGGGGGAGTTTTAACAAACAATCATTAAGCCCATGCCAAAGATATGGTGTTGATTCTTTCAACGTGTGGATATAAGATGTAGGTCAATATGATTGACCTATTGGTGAAAACACCAGTGGAAAGTATCAATATGTGGAAGTTTACAAAGAAAATGAAGGTGACCGTGCATTACAATTAGGGCTTATCAAAATTTTCACCTAACTTCAAATTTCAAATCAGTGCATTCAATGCAAATTAGGTTATTTTCAAAAGGGTTTTATAAGTGATTTAACATATGTCTAAGTCATTTACAAATGAGTATTTGAAGAGAGAAGAGGAGTGAAGGAGCAAAGAGAAGCATTTCAGAATTCTTGCACACGAAACCCTAACCGATGGTGATTAAAAGGTATTTATAATTTCCATTTGCCCTAGGTTACAAAAGTTATTTCAATTTGTTGCAAAATGTATACCCACAAGTTGTAGAGGTTGTGGATTGACCCTATCTGGAATTCAAATGACACCCTGATAAGTCGATGATGATTGGTTTGAATAGTACTTTCTCAAGCATTCTATATTGTGTGTTGCACACGGAAGATGTAAGAATTTATATACATGAAAAATTGGAAGAGTACAACCACTCTAAGTTGGGTGATGTATGGTTTAAAGATCTCACCAAAGATCAATAAAATGGAATCCAAGTTCGAGAGTTTGGCAGAGAAGAAGCTTGATGTTTGGAATCATTTTTTGATCTTTTTCTACATGGATGAGTGGGTTAGATACACCTTGAGCAAGATTCATGATAGGTTTATGTGGCTAGATATTCCTCATTTAATTAATAAGGAGATAATTAGGATTGTTACAGGATTATGCTCAACTAGAACGATTTCGATGCTCAAGTCAGTGAAAAATAAAATGGTGATGGAGTTAACAAGTGAAAGGTATGACAAGAGATCCCTAACAGTCAGAGACATTAGAGACCCTATGGTGAAATATGCAACAATGGTAATAGGGTACAAGATATATTTCACAAGTAGAGAGAACTATGCTTCTGCAATTGACATCAACATTGCACATGAGATGGTAAAGAAAGGTTTTAATCATGATTTATGTGAGTTGTTGAGAGAAAAACTCTTGGAAAACTTGCAAAAGACCAAGGACTCCTAGTACCCCTTCAATTTTTGTACCTTGATTTTTTTTTTCTTTTCTACTTTCTTGTAAGAACCCGCTTCACATGTGATTAGTAAAACCCTAATTTGTTTGTGTCGCAAAAAAGTGTAGCCTTGACACTTTTCACTCATTTGGGCCTTTTCTTGTGGTTTTTGGCCTAGTTTTGGCTAAATTTAATGTTGTACTATGGTCAACATATTCACATTAGGTCTTGAACCCTTGTAAATCAATAAGAATTCTATGGTGTCTTGTAAAATTGTTGTAAAGTGTTGTAACCCACTTTCACACTTTTCTAGGACCCTTTCATTATAATTCACCTATATAACCCTTTTCCAAGCGTTATTTCAAAGTGTTGTAAAAATTTGTAACAAACTCTCACACTTTCCTAGGCTTGTCATCAATAAATCAACCCTTTCTTATGGCATAACGACCCCTTAATACACTTATAGGTCCTACTTTAGTGTGTTTTGGAAGACAATCCTAACAAACATCAATAATCACCTCTTAATCCCTGACAACCACTCAAAATTACCCAAGTAGACTAAGTCACCACCTTGGGCAACTTAGTCCCATGTGGCATAAAAATCAAAATTAACTCAAAATTCTAGCAGGATTTTGTCTCCTAAACCCTAAGTTCGGCCTATAAGGTGTTATTTTATTAGGGCACAACATGTATAAACAAAGGGTTTTCCCCTCATTTTCACCAAAAAAAATCTTCTTCTCTTGTCATCTATGTCCTTCTATTCATCATTCTTCTCAAGCAAGATAGGGTTTGAGTATTCTAAGTCATCAAGACATCTTTCCAAGGAAAATGTCAAGGGTTGATTGATGTAGACATTCAAGATCAATCATTGTGGCAAGGTACTAACTCCATTATTTCATGTTCATACTTCATTACATTTTTTACTCATTTTGGTTTAGTTACCTAAAAGGGGTTTGACCAAGGCAAACCCCCATGCCCTAACAATCAACAAGTTTTTCCTCTAAATATGTGATTTGAAAGTCTTGTATGCAGATTTGGAAAAGAAAAAAGTTCGAAAAGTCTTCAAAAATTTGTCAAAGCCCTTCAAGATTGCAAAAATCCTAATTGGAGCTTGGAGAACATTTATAAATCAGATTTTGCTATTTCGGATCTAGGAACTCGTTAGGAACAAAAGTGCAGACTGAGGGCTATAGATTTCACCTTCATATTTCCTGAAACTTGAAAGTGTCCACTAATTCACCATCATTAGCAAATTAGTCCCACTACCAGGCCTAAAAATGGTTTTCTGTAGATTTGAGTACCCTTTTGTCGGAAACTGGTTCCAAGAGATTTTCTAAAAAACTGGACTAAGTCACCTAGATTGGCACAAGTGTCCCAGTCGGCTTCTGCATCAAGGTTTTTAGGATTCTAGACCTCCATCTGAATTTTCTTCATATTCCAGGGGCACCCCTTCTTATTTTCCCTTCTATCTTGTCTTGTGTTGTCTTCAAAATATCTTCCTACATATCACAATGTGTCTTCAAATAAGTTGCATTTTCTAAGTTTTTTTTTCGCTTTTATCTATTTCCAACATTTAGATCATTTGACTTAGACACATTCACACACACACTTAGCACATCAATCTTTGAATGTAACATTTTCCATTTTGGTATCCCTTTCTCTCCTTTTAAGTGAAAAACCCTAGAAGTCTTAGAGAATCCTAAGTGGGTACCAAAATCTATGATACAGTTTCATGTTTCCCTAAATAGATGGTAATATGTATTAAAAATGATAAATAGTATGATTGTGTAACAATATTCTTGCATTTCATTTTGACATATTGTCACTGCCATGAAGGTGTTAGGAACTCATAAATTATGGAATGTGAATTGTTCAAATTTTAAATGAAATTATTGCATAGATAAATCTTAAGATATTAAGCTTGCAAATTAATGTTGCACATGATTGTTCTTAATATTGCATTGACAATGTGCAGGAAAATAAGGGTGCAAGTACCAAAAGGGAAAACCATTGAAAGAAAATCAAAAGACATCTTATTGTGGATATGAATTTGAACCTTTTGGGGCTTAGAAATAAATAAAGTTAATATGTGGTAAATTTATATGGTAAGGGTTGAAATTAAAATGATATTATATTATGTGTTATGTGGGTATAAGTGGGATTAGGGGTTAGGAACCCTTATCCAAGTGTGAAACTCGGATGAAACCTTAAGTGGGTCTTTATAGAGGGTTGTTATTCAATTTCCTTGGTTGGGATGCAAAAATAAACCCCCTACGGCCTATACCATAGTGGTAGGGGTCAAATGGGTATGCAATAGGGCCCCAAGGACATGATTTGACTCCTTGAAAAGTCCTCATAATGAGGAGTGACGAATTTTGAAGAAGGATGGGGTGAAATGATTGAGGGGTTGTCCAAGTGCATGTTTCCCTCTTTAATGAGGAAAGACCCTCACTGATGGAGGGAGGTACACTTCACACCTCCCCATTCAAAGGTTGCAAGTTGAAACTCCTATATATCTTGGAGAGAAAGGAAGAGTGGGGTGTCACCCACTTCTCCTTTTGGAGAATTTTGGTTGAGATTGGAGAGATGATGAGAGAGGAGAGAATTTATCCCTCTTGGGAGATGGTACTCAATATAGCTGGCTTGGTGATGAAAGGATGGTTGAAGAGCTTAATCCCCTCACCTAAGTAAAAAGATAAGTTTCCCTACTTCCATCCTCTTTTTTTAATTGTTGTAAGATGTGGATATGTTTGTATGAATCATTGTTGAATATGGCGAGTGAAGAGCCTATATGCATGTAATTTGATGTTATGCTATTTTATCCCTTTTGTAAAATTTTATGAGACTTCATTCATCATCTTGGATTTAAAATATTTTCTTGCTCAAGGGTATGGCTAGAGCTCATGAGGCTTCATGATGCCATTACGGTAGGGTGGAGAGCAAGCTCTTGTTCATTAGTTTGTTACTCATTTATTTCTATTTATATTTATAATGTGGAATTTAAAATACTCCATGAGTTTTTGTTAAAAGAAGTGTTGGAAACAAAGAGTTATTTTTATTCATTTTGGTTGAAAAAAATATCATGTATTTACTTAGATGCAACTTCTTGAAATGAGATGAGCACCCCAAGTTCTTTTAGAAAATTTATTTGAACATTATGAATATAAGTGTAGGTTTTGTAAACAAAGGAATAAGAAATGTTGAAAACAAGGAGATATCGTCATTGTTAGATATGTGACATTTTAAATGTACCTCAAGATAGAGGGATATTCATTTAATTTGCAATGAGAAAGAAAAATATTGTTATGTAATTTTGATTTGAGAAGTAGATTTCCTTATTATGAAAATACAGTGGATATGAGATAAAACAACTATGTTAGTTGAAGGGTAATTTAAAGTTGTAACCAAAGATTTTCTTCCAAACCTTATTGAAATAATCCAAAGAAAATTTTAAAAATATTATTGGATATTCCCTTGTATTGAAAGGAAATTGAACATGCTTGTATGAAATTACATATTCATGATCATTACAAATGTATATATTCATTTGTAAAGTTCTAAAAAAATCTATTTATTCTTATAAAAACAACAAAGATGAAAACATGAAGTAGAAAAAATATGGAGGGTATGTACATAATGTTAAAATATGAATTATAATATATACTTTCTTCAAATATTCTTTTTAATTTGAAAGAACCCTTTGTTTTGTTAATGGAACAAAAATAAATTTAATTAAGGAATAATTGAAAAAAATATACATGCTGCAAGTAAATCGACTAAATACAAAAATAGTGGTTATTATAGAGATAGTGTTAATATTCATAAGATGATTTTATTTCTTTTTCAAGTGACAGTTTAAATTTTGCTGAGTTAATTTTCTGTGCAAACTAAGAAAGTATTTAGTGTGTTTAAAATAAATTTTGAAAGAAATATAGAATAAAGTAAAAATCATTCAAATGGTTCTGAATTAAAAAAATTGTAAATACAAATGTCTCATTTAAAATTTTAAATAAGCGAAATTTAAAGTAAATAAATAAATAAAAATTGAGATGCCCACAGCCTGTGCATGACCGAGGCCTCTTTTAAATACATCTATACTATCCTTTCCTTATTGCATACATAGTTTTCACAACAGTCATTACCAGAATAGTTGTCCCCGCCAGGATAGGCACCCAATGTAATGGTTTTGAGCAATATGCTTCCTTCACATGCCTTAACAACGTTTTCCATTTGCTATAATAATATTCTCTTTCCCTTTGAGCAACTTCCAGACACTTAAATCTATTAACTGGTTCAACTGTAATTCCCTTGCAGAGATGATTGAATATACTCGCTCCTTCTTTATCACTGCTCAGGTTGTTTTTAAAGATTTCGGCTTTTTCATAAATATGATACAAATAAGAGATCTCTTAATATGCACATTTTGATATGTGCACAGAGGAATAGAGTTGTATTTTATAACGAGGTTAGAATAATATCTGACCTTAAAAAAAATCATTGCCAAGTTCCTATTTGTTTCTATTTCTATTTATTTTCCTCACCCAGGTGTTAGAGATCTAAGATCAGTGGAAAGAGTGAACAAACAAAAAAAAAAAAAACTTAACCTGGAGGAGGCAAGTGAGAAGATTAAAATGGAATAACCACAATGTATTTGTTGCTCCATCAATGGCATTAGGCCTCTACAGCTACAAATCATCCAGCTCATAATAAATAAGTATAATCTGTACAGAGAAATGATGATCTAGTTGTTGGTAGGTCAAATCATTTGACCCATTGCAAACCTCATGGTAGGAATGGTTGCCCATCCTTTGTTTTAATTACCTCCTCTGAAAGTATACAACCTATCATAGAAGTTTTCTTGTTGTGGAAATCGGCTGGCAATACTCTCTAGGCTGGAAAACCCAAGTTCCTGACGGGTGAATTAATGTTGTATGTTTTTTATTGAAGAAAAAATGCATATAATTCTTTTCGAGGGATCAATTTTTTTTAAGCAGTGAATTTAATGAGCTGCAAATCATTCAATGAATAAGAAAAGAAGATAGGCATAGCGGTGAAAATAATAAAAGAGATCAAGCGAATACACCATAATAGCTGATTATTCTTCCCTATCTTCTACTCCATTTATGGCCACAATTTTACTTTTGGCTGCAAGTTTTGTAGCAAAAACAAAGGGAAGAAACAACAGTATTAGTAACGGAGAAATAAAGAAAAAAAAAAGGAACTCTACACTCTCATTTACCTGTAGCTTGGTGTCCTTCTCATTTCCATTGTATAATCACTTCAGTCATCAGCATATTCATCCACACGGTTGTAAAGATAAATAAAGTGAGCATTAAATATTTGACTGCAAAAATAACTAAGCTGGAAAATCACAAATGCAATAGTTTGAGGTGAGCAATTAATATGTGGTAGCCAAAAGTAATAAATATTACTGATGCAACTTCTTTTATTTGCAACGCAAAATTTTAAGTGCTGGAAATATTAATAATATTGGTTAAGGCTGCAAGGTCAATATTAATAATAATAGTAACCGAAAGTTAATATCATTATTCCTAAAATTGCAGGAAATAATAATAGTCAAATAATGATGTAAAGTTATATAAACAAAGTTGACTATACTTGCTGTTAACATTAAAATCATTAACTTCAAGCGATTTAAATGGGGAGTTAGTAAAGTTAATGTTATAAGAAAGGAGTAAAAATGACATCAATAATAATAAGAATATGAATATAATGGAGTAGAAGTAATAATGGAATAAAGGAGGGGGTAAATTTTATTCAAACAAGAAAAAATATAAAGAAAGGGCATCGAACAATCCTATCAGAACAACCCTATCAAGATCCAGTAAATGATCCAACTGTTGAGACAAACCTAGAGGTAATTGACCCCTATCCACAATATTTTAGTTTTGCATTTGATCAGAAGCCCACTTGGCTAGACAATCCACAACACTATTCCACTCCCTAGGGATATGAGTGAAAGTAACAAAATCCAAAGTATCGCACAAATTAAGAATCTGATTAACTACCAAGACTAACTTCCAACTAACATATTCATAATGTTGTTGAGTCAACAAATGCACCAACACCTATGAATCTGATTCACAAATGAGCCTGCTCCATCCAAGAGCACAATCACGCTCCACTACATATAAAATAGCCAAAGCCTCCATCAAATTATTATTATGATGACCTTTATAAATAGAAAAAATAAACTAAACAGTCCTCGAGCTATCTCTACCAATTCCACCAATGCCAACAGGACCAGGGTTTCCCCATGAAGACCCATCTGTGTTGATTTTCAGATTGTCTTGTAGAGGAGGACTCCATCTCCCCTCTCTATTTATCTTCTGAAGAGGATGTTTGCATCTCTTCCTCATTAGCTGGCCTTGTGGAGGAGGAAGATGGAGATGGTTGAAGCAAATAACATCACCAGGATCCATAGCCTCAATCAGGTCACAATTGGCTGAAACAATTTCCCCCAAAGAGTGGAGAATTTTCCACCACAAGTGGTGGGCCCCCAACAAAACATCTTGAAAGATCTGACGATTCCTCTCCAACCAAAGATTCCAAAGAATAAAATAAGGGCCAAGATTCCAAGCAACCTGAAGAAAAGAGGTTTTGATCGGGGCCTTGCCCCATCGAACAAAAAAATCAGCCAAAGAAGAGACATGCCAACAAGCTTGATTGCAAACCTCCCACTAAAAGTGCCAAATATGTCTAGCAAAGGAACATTGAAAAAAGAGATGAGAAACACTCTCTTCACTATCACGACACAACACACACATCAAGGGGCCCTGAAAACCACGCTTGCATAAATTATCCCAAGTAAGACACCGATTGTGGACCACCAACCACAAGAAAAAATTGCACTTGGGCCATGAGAACTTGTACCAAACATTCTTCCACTAAGAAACCTAACTGTCCCCAAAAGTTTGCCACACCAACTCACCATAACTAGCAGAAATGGAAAACTTTCCAAAAAAATCACTGCTTTCCCATGCCAAAATATCATTCACAACCAAGGTAGTGCACTCACGAGAATCCAGAAGTTGAGTCAGCTCTACCCTATCTTCCTCAGATCCTCCTAGGGGCCATTCAAAAGGATGTTTCCAACGAAAATGAACAATCAACCCACAATTATGGGAAATCTTATAATGGTCAACAGTGTCCCATCCAACAGCAGTAAAAGTATCACAAAGGGATTGAAGATGAGGATGAGTAGAAAGGATAGAAGGATGACCATCCCAAGAATCCAGCCAAAAAAGAGCTTGAGATGCCGAATGACAGATCCAAAAGAGACCATTCTTAACCAACTATGCCCCCATCTTCAAAGTGTTCTAGATCATTGAACCACTTCCAACCAAAGGAAAGCGGGGAACATCAAACACATTAACATCTTTAAGATACTTATGGGTGAGAATACGAGCCCAAATTTGATTTTGGCCAGAACACCAATGCCAATATAACTTAGCATCAAGAACTTTCCCATTCGAAATAGCAAATTGAAGGCCAAGGCCACCCTCCTCCTTAGGTCTGCACATAGTTTCCCACTTAACAAGGCTCCACTTAGCAGACGATAAATTACCATTCCAAATAAATTGTCGAGAGAGGGCATCAAATTCCCAAAAAAAATACATGGGAGTAGCCTGAACAAAACACCTGTAGATAGGAAGAGCTTGAATAATAGACTTTAGAAGAGTCAAACGAGTAGTAGTAGATAAGCAACGATGATTCCAATGGTTAACCTTCTGACACAACTTGTCAAGCAAAATATGTCAAGAGGACTTGGGATGTCTACCAATAGTAAGAGGAATGCCCAAATAAACAAAGGGAATAGACCCAATTTGAAATTGCAGAATTTCAACAATCCACCTCTCGATAGCCCGAGGAGTGTTAAAGAACAAAATGGAGGATTTATGCTCATTAATTTTCTGACTTGAAGCAATGAGGTAAATATACAAGGCATGTCTAAAAGATTCAACTTCCTAAAGATGAGCCAAGCCCATAAGAGAATTTTCATCCACAAATTGGAGGTATGAGAGTTGTGCCAAACCATTGCCCCATTGCCACCCATGAATCAAACCCTGAGAAGCTTGAAACTTGAGAACATGGCCCAAACCCTCATCCATAATAATAAAAAGGTAAGGGGAGATAGGGTCCCCTTGGCGAAGGCTCCTGGAAGCACCAAAAGGCTTTGAAGGTTCTCTATTAACAATAACTGAGAAAGAAGAAGAAGTAACACAACTCATGGTCCAAAGCACCCATTTTGGACTAAAACCAAAAGCTAAGAGAATTTTCTGAAGAAAACTCCATTTGACTATGTCATAAGCCTTAGCCATGTCTAATTTAATGAACATAGATCTCTCCTTAGAAGTTTTCATAGAGTGAATAACCTCGAATGCCACCACCACCCCATCTAGAATTTGTTTGCCAGCCACAAAAACCCCTTTAACTTCAGAGATCACAACAGGAAGACAAGATTTGAGCCTTGCTGCAATCAATTTAGTAATAATCTTATACACCACATTACAAAGAGCAATAGGTCAAAAAAAATTTGAGCTTATCAGGACCTTCCTTTTTGCGAATGAGAACCAAGAAAATAGAATTCAAGGCTTGAAGCATCTACTTACTACGAAGAGATTCTCAAACAACCTCCAAAAAATCCAGATTAATAATATCCAAAACTCTTGAAAAATTCAACAGGGAGTATAGTAGTAATAATAACTATACATGGTGTATTCAAATATTGACCAGCAATAAATTAATAATCACAATATAAATATAAATATTATTATTATTATATTGATGAGGTTTTAATAGAGATTAGAATGACAAAAACGACACCTTCATTATATATATTTTAATATTAAATGAGATAGACATTAATGGTGGTTTGGTACTCTAAGATAGTTAATTTAATTTCAATTCTTGGACTAACATTGGTGAAAGCATCATTTAAAGGTATTACTAAGATGATAATATTATTAACATTTAAAGAACAATAATAATAAAAATTAAAATAATTATAATAAAAAATAAAATATATTAATAGATAATATAAATTCAAAAACTAGTGGGAGTATTAGTAATTCATATAATGATATAAAATTATAAGTTTAATATTAAGAATATTAAGAGTAATATTTTTTTAAAGTTACAAATTTACTAATGTGGTAATAACCAATTAAATGGTAAATTTAAATAATTATTAAAGTTACCATTGGGAAAAATGTTGGTAAATTTAAATACTATTACTTGAAGAATTAAATACTATTATTATTAGATGTTGAGTGATGATATTACTTTGAAGGTTTAACATGGATAATCATACAAATAATATTGGTTAAATGATCCACAATATTTAGGTAATACATTAAAATGGAGTAAAGAGAAGGTAATTTTATAACAATTATTCGAAAGTACAAATATCTTGTTGAGTAAATACTACTTAAATGAAGATAGAAATATGACCGCTTACACTCTTTGTCATATCATGACATAGAAATAGGGTTGAATTATGTAAAATTACCTTATAATAACAACTAATAATTTAAGGAAAATCTGATGTTAATATATTTTTAAATGATGGCAATATAAATTTTAAAATAATTAATGATTTATATTAATATCAAGGTTGGCACAAGAGTGGTGCCATTATCGTACATTAATATTTAGATTATAATTAAGGTGTAACATAAATACAATAGTATTGTAGTATAGACAATAATTCTGACAAGATGATTGTTTTCATACTAATCAAATAAGAGAAATGTCACTATATCTCCTCCAAATTATTTATAAATTTATACCACCATATCAAGAGGTTATAAAATTAAATTATTGTTAAACTTTAATCTTCCCGAGCTTATCTCAACCAACCCAAGGAGGGTATGATTAACTAATTTCATAGTTGACCTTTGCACCCGTTTTAAGAAAGACTTTCACAAAGGTGTACAAATAAAATGTTTAGACTTACCCCTTAAACACTTGAAGTGCTAATAAGTTTAATTAATTGGTTTTGTTTAAAAAAAATTATGTTGGGTTTTCCTAGTGAATTGTTTTTTGGGCATGACAAAAGCCTTGTTTACAAAAAAATTGTGTAGGCTTTCTTGTCAAAGATTATGGGCATGAAATTTCTTAATGACGTTTCCAAAACTAGAAACATAGTGTGGTTGAAGGAAAGACTAGTGACACATCAAGTCAAAGATCACTTGATTAGATTGGTTGATGAAGACACTCAAAATAAGGCACTATGGGGACTCTTTAAGACTTTCCAAGAAAATATGCAAGCTAGAGAAATAATTCTGAACAGTGTGATGGGAAAGTACAAAAATGAAATCATTTTCATGGTGAGAAAGGACTGTTGCATAATGGAGGTTGTTGAGCCTAGGACTGTGTGGATCCTAGAAATGGGATATGAAGTTGAAGAAGATGTAATTTCTGGTCTAGCGGACCATATGTTAAGAAAACCTAATGACACTTTTGAGGGAAGATATGGCACATATGAAGAGAATTATATGGAGGTGCACATGCAACAGAGGGGGAAACAAATAAAGAAATCTGTTGAGAAAATGATTGCACAAGTTACAGAGATGACGACCCTTTCAAAGGAATAATTGGAGAAATCCAAAGGCATGTTTGGCTCTCTAGGAGGTTCATCCGGCATAAGAAAATTTGGTAGAACATCTACCTCCTCTCTGGTTGCCCTTAATTCCTCTAGGAATTTTCTCTTTGTTAGTAGATCAAAGAGGAAGGAGCCAACTAGTAATTTGACAAAGCAACAGAGTGTGCTAGTGAAAGAAAAGGATCCTTCGATGAAGCAACACAGGAGAGTGAAGACTAAATCCGCAAGGGAAAATAATTTGAGTGTAGATGATGAAGAAGAAGAAGAGGTAGAAGAAAAACCTCTGATAAGGAAAAAAAATCTAGAGTCTCTCAATAAAAGACAAGTACAAAGAAGATCAAGGTTGATATTGTTGACACAGATAATGAAGCGAAGGTAGAGAGATAGAAAAAGGAGTTCAAAATTTATGTGAGGGTAAAGAAAAACAAGTTTGGTAAAGGGTAAAAAGCTCATTTGGAAGAAAAGAAGAAGAAGAAGGATAAGTCTACCCTCTAGTAAGAATACATAGCCCTATGAAGTTAGACACATTATCTAATGGTATAGTTGCACATGAAATGTTAGAGAAAATTGTTGCCCTATATACCATTGCGGATGATATTGATAAGTCTACAACAGAAGAGGCTATTGTTAGATATATTATTATATTTGAGGTCAACATGAAGGATATTGAAGGCCAATTACTTGAAGATTTGAGAAGTGCATTATATGCAAGAAGAGAAGAAGCAATAAATGAAGAGGCAAGGTTAAGGGTATATGCTTTGGAAGAGATTAGCACTCCCCTCTCAGATGAGAATAAGGCAAGATTAGCTCAAGTGTATAACAAAGAGTTTAGAACCAAGCAAAGGGACACTACACTAATGAGCAGAGACAAAAATGACATTGAGAGGTTAAGAAATGAGACTATGGAGAAAGTTGCCAATTTGGCAAAAGAACTAAGCATGATCCCAGATACTGAAAAGCAAGTACATGATGATATGCTTGTTTTAGAAGTGAATAAAGATATGCACAACTGGAAGATTCTCAACATGAGTATGGAGCAGAAGATGAGAATTTGCAAAATGATACCCTTCCAAAAGTTGAAGAGAATTTTGTAGAAGAAGACACTCCTCCAATAGGAGAAAATATTGTTGAAAAAGAGAATGTTGAAGAGAATTTTGTAGAAGAAGACACTCCTCCGATAGAAGAAAATAATGTTGAATAGGTTGTACAAGACAACCCAAAGATACATGAGGCACAAATCATAGAAAACATGCCTCCTCTGGATAATAGTGATAAATTAGTTGTTGGTGAGAAGAAGAATGAATGTAAATATAGTACTGTAGACAAGGAGAAGAAGGATGAAAAGGAAGAGGATTGCATTGGTGACAAGGAAAAGGATTTGGAAAATAAAGATGCTGATGATAATTTGGTTGGAGAATCCTTTGGATCCTCCAAAGATTCCTTGAAGAGCTTACTAAGCATGCAACTCCAATTCCAACCTGTTGTTTATGCCCAATTACTATAAATCCCAATGTAGCAAGGACATGTAGACATAGAGAAAATGTCTCCCTTGCACAAGTTACAACTTGGCGATGTGTTCCATGCCTCCACTAGGAAATAAATTTTGCAAACACATTAGAAGAGCGTGGAGTTAATAGATGAAGTAATGAAGATGATTTCAGAGAGTATACCCAGTGTAAGTATTGATAATTCATTATCCGGTGTACAAAATTTAAAAATTTTAGTTGATTCTTTTAAAGAGTATTTTGGTACTCTTGAGAAAAAATTAGAAAAGGAGATTAATAAAAAGGTGAATGATAGAAGGTTGATGGTATAATAGAGAAGTGTGCTACTACACATAATAAACTTCAAAACAACCTTAAGGATGCACATAATTTTTTTGTTGAGGCCAAGGATTTATTTCAATTCTGCATGAAGTGGCCTAGTTTCACTAAGAACATAAAGGCTAAGATGGACTCCATTAAGTCCTAGATTGATAAGGAATTTGGTGCATATGATCCATTGAATGATGCAAATGGATCTACCAGAGCATAAATTGAAAATTTGCATGAAAAATTCTTCCAACTACAGGAGTGAAGATAAAAGATCATAGTGTACTTTGGACAATTCATTGATATGTTTGTTGGCAACACATGAGCATGAGATATATAGTGTGTAGATGCTGATGAGCCAAGTTTTTGGCACATCTAGATCATACTTTTACAAACACTTTTATGCTTTTTCATTATGCTAAAACAAACATTTAGTGTTGATTATGGGATAAAACATAAAAAATTTATACTTAATGTAATAAGTATATTACGCTAAGTCTTCCATGATTATTACTTTTAAATGTTTTATTAGTTTGATGAATGCCTTATAAACTTTGTGTGGTGACAAACCTTTCCTGTAGCCTCTATTGTTGAACTTCCTGCAGCCATGTGTGGAATAATGTTTGCTTTAGATTAATGCTTAAATAAATGTATAAATGAAGTGATGAATCATCTTAAAGGTTGAATGTGTTGAGCTAACTCTCTACCTCAGGAATAGCTGGCAAGATATTTTGTAGGTACCACGATTGGAGGAAGGAATTCAATTCCCACTTGAAGGATAGAAGACCAAGTCAATAAAGACTGATTCAACAATAGAAGAATCGGAAGGTAGTTTCAACTCATCTGCCATGCAAGAGGAGTGTTTCATAAATCTAGCTCAGGTGTCTTGATGGCGCATAAATCTAGGATGATGGCATTTTAAGACTAATGAACTGATTTGACTTAGTTCTTTCATTTCCATCCATCGCTTTACTAAGTTAGTTAAATGTAATAAAGACCACCCGATTTATAAGGGAGGGTTTGTTAGTAGTTAGATTCAGTTTTAAATAAATAGCCCATTCTCCTTCAGAGAATGAGCTGAAAGATTGCTATTGTAACACATTTTCAATTTCAGAAATATAGTCAAGAGATTGTGTGCTATGTATTTTTTTATCTTGAATCAATAAAATTTATGAAGTTTTCCGCCTAATCTATTGTCTACTTTTGGCATTACCTAAGGGGGCCCACTTAGGGAATTTCCTATACGTTCATTCTACAAGTTAGAATAGTTGCACTTCCTTTTATAGAAGTTAATGTGACTGTTCCTGTAGTTGGCAGAAACATAGAGTTGTCAACTGTTCCTGCATCCACTAGATGCATAATAGTTTTATCTTTCAGTTTTCATTTCCAAAGCAAGTTATCCAGTAAAGTTATTCCAATAATTCAAATTCCAGTATAAAGCATCTTAGGAAATCATGCATGTCTGGAAAGGTGATTAGTGCATATATTGTGCTGACCCATTTCAAGTTCACGTCCCTGGGTTGATAATTAAATGAGGTTCTTTAGCAGATTATGACTGATGGTTGTGATGTTCAATCCCTGAGTAGAGGAATTCATGTTCTTAGTTATTAAGATGATTAAAGAACACTACATTTTTGGCGTCGTTGTCGGGGATGGTGTCAAAAGACCTATTGCAGGCATGCTAGTAGATAGCTTGAAGTTTTATTTCTAGAGTTTAGATCAAAATTCATCATTCCAAAAAAAATTCCATAGTCTAGACTTACTTTTTATTGTATGCTTAGAAGAAGAGACCAATTTGGAAGATTCCTTCCTAGAAGTTTAAATATCCAAGAAATTGATTCAAAAATTATCCCAGAAGAACCATATTTGGATGCTGGTCAGGACCTAGTCACTTCATCTTCTTCTTCCTCGGAGATAAGTTTGAACCTGTTTGATGAGCCTGATAACCTTGATCTACTCACAACACAATTGAATAACTTTCACACTTTCAATAACCAGGACCCCCATAACAACCCGCTTTCCCTTGTTGTCTACCAGCTAGGAGCTAACCCAAGACCACCACCAAGGATGGCAAGGCCTACTTTTCCATTCCCACTCCCTGAACTACATGACAATAATAATCTCAAAAATATCCCTGCCTCATTGCTTCCAAAATTCTATGGCCTTATTACAGAGGACCCCCATACCTTCTTGTTTGAGTTTAACATCCTATGTAGAAGTTATGATTATACTACTGAAGCACATAAGATGAAATTGATTCCTTCTACTTTAAAGGAGTCGGCCTTAAGATGGTTCATGGGATTAGGAGGCAATGCAGCAGCCACTTGGGATGAATTGAAGGAGTTGTTCTTAGGAAAGTATAAATAATATTGTAGGGGGAATGATATGAGAGGAGATGGAATCTTCAAGATGTCACAGAAGGAGGATGAAACCTTGGAGGATTATGTATCTAGGTTTCTGTTCAGCGTGCAGAAAAACACTCAGCACCAGCTAAATGAGGAGTCTAAAAAACTAAGACGAGTCAATGATACTTGCATGGAAGCACTCAACCTCATGTCTGGAGGAGATATCACCCAAAGTGAGTGGGATGCCATTAAGAAGATCTGCCTCAATTAGTCTCAAGCAAATGTGAAGAAAGGCAAGGGGTTCTGACCCTCTATTGCAAAAGGAGAACTCTCTAATATTTTTTTTGACTTCAAGCAAGATATTATAAATGATGTAGCTACTCAATTGGACACCATGCATGCTAGAAGGAAGAAAGATGAAGTTGATGCGATGCTAGCTGAATATTTCCCTCACTGCAAATAGAGGAAGAAGGACTGTAGATGCAAAGCAATGGCCAATTTGGAGGTACAACATCTTCGTACTGAGTTCAAAACCATTGAAGGAGAGGAAGAAGTGTTCTTTGTTGCTTAGCGCAGGCCATGGGCCCCAAGATAGGTATGCCTCAGGACTCCTTGCAAAAATTTGGTTCATATAATAATCAGTGGCAGAACTAGTACCATCCAAATTATGGCCCATATTCTCAACCTCAGTGGAATAATCCTTGGAAAAATGCCTAGCAAAACCGTTGGCAATCTCCACAAGGGAATTGGTAGTCACCACAACAAAATCAATGGCAACCTCCGCAGGGGAATTGGCAGCAGTCTAACCAGTGGAGAGGAGGCCAGCAATGGTCAAATCCACCCACTGGTTTCCTGCAACAACCCTAGCAACATACAATTATGCCACCTCCTGTAGCCAATCAAAGCTAGAATCCAAAGCCAACCAAACTGTCTACTCAAGCAACACCCAATCCAAATAATCAGCCTCAGCAACAGGAACAACAACAAGTTTATTTTTTTGATCCTAATCATCAGCCTGCCTATGCTCTCAACCTAAATAATATCAACTTACCTTCAGGAACAGTGTTACCCACACCAACTCATCCCATAATTTTAGAATTACCATCTGAGGAGAATGAGAAAGATGATACCAATGACCTAGCTCAACCCACCGAGCCAATGCAAAATCCATCATTGCCTAAAGTATCCAATAAACACTAACCTCCTTTCCCACAAAGGTTGGAAGGTGAAGTTGTGAAAAATAAAGAAGAGCCTACCTTTGACATCCTTGATCAACTAAAGCACATATGTGTGAAAATTCCCTTGTTCCAAGCAATTAAGGAAGTACCTATCTATAGCAAAGCTATCAAAGAAGTATGTTTTAAGAAGCTGGGTAGGAAGAATAAAGACCCTCAGACTGTTCATGTCTTAGGCCAACTCTCTGATTTGATGCTAGGGAAGCTTACCATCCCAAAATATTCAGACCCAGGCAACCCTTTTGTGGAGATCACTATTAATGGGATGCAAATTAAGAATGCTTTAGTAGATCTTGGTGCAGATATCAATGCCATGACCAAGGACCTAACGGTAAAAATCAGTATTTCAGACCTAAAGGCTACACCTACAATACTGTAGCTCGCTGATAATTCAACTATCAAACTTGATGGGGTAGTAGAAGACCTGGTAGTCACCTTGGATTCTTGGGAGTATCCTGCTGACTTTATGGTTTTATCTCCAAAAGCATCATTGGGGGGATACCCTGTTATACTAGGAAGACCTTGGCTAGCCATTGCTAATGCTTACATTAGTTGTAGGTCGGGTAACATGACAATATTTGATGGGTATAACACAAAGAAGCTTACCCTCTATTCTCCAGCCCAACCTCAACTTGAGTCTGGACAGGTTGTTTGGCCTGATTTGGGAGAAGAAGAGGAAGTGAACTCTATGGCCAATTTAATGATGATTACCAGAAAGCATTTTATTGCACAACAAGAAGAGGAAGATATACTATCCAATATCCTATTGAATAAATATGGTACCGAACACCCTCATTGTGAAAAAAATCCATGCTCCTTGCAGACTATTCTTCCTCCACCTACATCAGCTCATTATCCTGCAGCAACTGACTGCTTACACACCTTATTACCCCACGAGGTAGAAATTCCATTTCTACCTGAAGTATTTATGGTTGAATTAACCTCACAAGTGGAGGTAGCAATAGGAAAAACTTTAAGTATCAACAAAAACCTCACCAATGAGCAACAAGAATCTATGGTCAAAATGCTTGCTAAACATAAGTCAGCTTTTGCTTGGGATTATAGTGACATGAAAGGACTTGATCCAAAGCTATGTACACACCGAATTTTCATCAATAGTGAGTTCAAACCTGTTAGGTAGCCCTAGAGGAGAATCAACCCAACCTTGAGAGAAATTATTAAAGAGGAATTGCAGAAGATGTTGAATGTTGGCTTTATCTACCCAATCTTGGATAGCCAACGGGTCTCCCCATAGGTTATCATTCCTAATAAAGGAGAAAAATGGAGAGTGTGTGTAGATTATAGGGAGCTCAACTCTGCAACAAAGAAAGATTAATTTCCTCTTCCCTTCATTGATCAAGTGCTGGATAATTTATCAAGGAAAAAGTATTTCTCTTTCCTTGATGGCTTCAGTGGATACAATCAAATCAAGATTTATCCAGAGGATCGGGAAAAGACTACTTTTACATTCCCTTGGGGAATGTTTTCCTACTCTGTTTTTCCTTTCGGTCTCTGCGATGCACCTGCAACTTTCCAGAGAGCTGTAATAAGTATTTTCTCAGATATCTCATATAACTGCATGGAGATATACATGGGTAATTTTACTGTTTATGGTGCAACATTTGAGGAAGCTCAAGAAAACTTGAAGAAGGTACTACAGAGGTGTGAATATCTTAATATGTCATTAAATAGTCAGAAGTGCTTCATGATGATGCAAGAGGGAATAGTGCTTGGTCACTATATTTTTGTTGCAGGAATACAGGTTGATCCTTCTAAGATTGAAGTCATCTCTAATCTACCCTTTCCTACCAATAAAAAGTAACTGAGAATATTTTTAGGACATGTTGGATATTATAGAAGATTCATCAAAGATTTCAGTCAAACAACAACCCCTCTATATAGTTTGCTAAAGAAAGATGCAGATTTTGCCTGGACAGAGGAATGTAAAAGAGCATTCCTTGATTTAAAAATTACCCTTACACAAGCACCTATTTTGAAGGGACCTAATTGGTCACTTCCATTCCATATTCATACTGATGTATCAAATTATGCCATTGGTGTTGTATTAGGATAAAAGGGTGGTTCAACAAAACATGCACTCTACTACATAAGCAAAAATCTACAGGGGGCTAAACTAAACTACACTGTTACAAAGAAAGAAATGTTGGCAATCATCTATGCTCTCAATAAATTCAGGCATTACATCACAGGTTATCAGATATATGTCCATACATATCATGCAACAATCAGGTATCTCATGAACAAAATATCAATAGCATGGAGACTGGCAAGATGGTTGTTGCTAATACATGAATTTGACAATAAATTATGGACAAGCCAGATAAGGCCAATGTGGTTGCTAATTTCCTGTCTAGGATTCAAAGACAATATGACTCTGTACTTATTGAGGATTCCTTTCTTGATGAGAATCTATTTCCAATCAAGATCATTCACCCATGGTATGAAAATATAGCAAATTATCTGGCTGTAGGAAGAACTCCTCCTCAATTCTCCCCTAAGTAAAAACGATTATTGGTAGAGAATTTTTTTAAATTTTCCTGGATTGCAGATTGCATGTTTTATATAGGGCCAGATCAAGTTATGAGGAGATGTGTACGAGAGGAAGATACATATGATATATTGCATGCAATTCATGATGAACCGTGTGGTGGACATTTTGTTGCAAAAAAGATAACAATGAAAATCTTAAATATTGGCTACTATTGGCCAACTCTGCATAGAGATGCAGCCAAATACACTAGAAGATGTGACAGATGCCAAAGGATGGAAAGACCAACCAGATCAGACAAGATGCCTCTATTTCCACAAGTTATTGTTACACCCTTCGACAAATGGGGACATTTTGTAGGACCAATTGATCCACCTTCGAATGGTAAGTCCTACATCCTTGTATGCATAGATTATGTGACAAAGTGGGTAGAAGCTAAACCTATGAAGCATGCTAGGGATAATAAAGTAGCAGAATTCCTCTATGAGGAAATATTCACCAGATTTGGTGTCCCTAGGGAAATAGTGATAGATCAGGGAGCACATTTTACCTCTACTCTGATTACAACCTTAGTCAATGAATATAACATAAGGCATAGGAAATCAACTCCTTATCATCCACAAGCTAACGGCCAAGTGGAGATCACCAACAGAGATATAGAGGCAATTCTGGCTAAAACTGTAGATTTGCATAGAAAGGAATGGGTTGCAAGGTTACCAGAAGCTATATGGGCCTACCGAGCTACATGGAAGATTGCTATAGGATACACACCTTTTGAAATGGTGTATGGTAAAACAGTTGTGATGCCAATAGAGTTTGAACATAAGACTCTCAGAACAACATTCGAGATGGACATGGACTTAATAACTGCACAAAAGGAAAAACTTATGCAACTCAATGCCTTGGATGAGCTCCAAAAGAATGCCCTGCACCACACTGAGATAATACAAAACCAACGAATAAAATGGCATGATAAGTACATTAAAGAGAAGAAATTCAAAGCAGGAGATTGGGCTATGCTAAATGACTCACAGTATAAGGACATTCAAGGCAAACTACAAACTAGATGGTTGGGTCCATATGAGATAGAGGAAGTATTCACAAATGGTGTTGTACAATTGAGAACCATTGATGAGGTCTGATTCAAGCTACTAGTCAATGGGAATTGTCTAAAGCTCTACTATAAGCCCATTGACAGGGAAGAATTTTTGAGCCAATTCGACTTTGTACAGGAAACAATTGATCCTACAACCAAAGGGATGGAGTTCCAACTCAATTCCCTAGGCCATGCATAAAAGTGCATAAAACTATCATAATAAAGGGATCATCCACTCGGATCCTCATTCCATTCACTCACTCCATCCAGAATCCGTCCACTCATACTCTTTATGCCACCTCATCCACCGGTCATTCTCCATACCATCCACGTTTCCATGGATCACATTTTTCAATGAAGAAGTGAAGTCACATCGGGTAATTACGACGGTTCCATCCAGGTGAGCTCCACTTCACTTTAAGATTGCTTAGTTATTTTATTTATTACATTTATTTCGGTATTAATCAATGCAAACTACATTCCTATATGGCTACCATCCCCTTCGGCCTTTCCACATGATTGGGCACGTTTTTCTATTTTATATCTTTGTGCCACATCATTGTTTCCGCCAGCTCAAGGCCTTGTCACACCTATTGTCACTGTCATTTCGGCATGAGCTCTGGATATTTGAAAATCTCCAATTAATGATCAGAACACCATACCTCCTGCAATAATGAACCCAAATATGTTTTACTCATCTATGATTACTTTCTCCTTCAAAAGATTCAATGTTCGAATTCCTTTTCCTATATCTTATGTATCTTTTGAAGAGGGGTTCAAAATTTTCGGTTGAGGGGAGACAAAGTGTTGTAGAGTTGGGTTACAGGAATTTCTAGCTGTGTAAGTTTGGAAAATCCAGGTGATCATTGCCTAAAGTATTAAATTACAGAAAACTAAGGAGATGGGAGGTTAGCCGATTCGACATGAGCCTACAAATAATATCCTGCTAGAGGATGTGCTGCATGTGCCGCCATTTAGACAATATGGGTGGCTTAATTACTTCCTGAAGCTTGAGAAATTTGATGTAGGCATTGCAGAGGAATTTACAAGGACATTTCAAGAAGGGGAAGCAAAAGTTAGAGGTATAACAGTGAATGCATTAATTGACACAATTGCAGAGATAACGGGATTACCTCAAGTTGAAGAACCATTTCCTCGAGGAAGGGATGCAAAGAGTGCCAGGGCAGAGTTTACTCGGCCAAATGACCCTCCTCTACGGGTAGATAAGCAAGGTGCACAAAGGATGAGTCTATCGTAGGATTGGGTGTCACGGGTGGGATATATAATGAAATACATAACCTGTGAAGGTAGGTTTTCAGTCCTGCATTCTCATCACTTCAAAATTTTGTCTCATTTACGCCATGGATTGTTGATGAATATTCCCGACTTCCTTTACAATTTTTTATCTAATAGTGCTGTTGAATTTAAAAAGGTTAGGGTTAACTCCATATCCCACCACTGCCTTATTAAATTACTTGTTGAAAAATCTATTCAAGATACATCAGGGATGACCTGGGAGGAATTCATTATCAATTTTAATCCCAAAATTCAAAATGTTGAACCTAGGGGGGAACATCTTACCTTCAAGCAGCAAACCTCCCAGTCCATAGGCTAGACCTCTGCTACTATGTCCCTTACTTAGGAATCATTCGATTCACAGGATGATATTCCTCTTTCTAAAAAAACCCCTATAAAAAATCTAAAGCCTTCTTCCAATGATAAGAAAGGGAAGTCACCCATTGTGGCAACCCCTAAGCCTATAAAAACAAAACAAAAGGAAAACCTCTTTGTTTCTGTGGCAAAGCCCTGAAAGAAGCGTAAGACAATTCCTATTTACATAATATGGAGTTCTAGACTCCAGAACCAGGCAGCCCATCAATCACTTGATGCTACTCTAGCCACACCACCAACCTCAGACCCTTTCAGTCATGTACTAGAAATGGAGGAACCTGTTGTTGAGGAGACTATAAGTACACCTGAAGGAGCTGGCCTGGATGAATTGGCTGCCATTGCAGAGCAAATACAGGAAAGTATGGTAGAACAACTAAAGGGAGAAGTAGGATGTGTTGAGAAGAAAGAGGTAAAAGTTGTGATTCCATTAGAAGAAGAGGGTGAAAACATTGGCATGACTGATGAGATTCCTACTACTTAGGAAGAACAAGAAGGTTGGCAAAAAGAAAGTAATTTAGAACAGGAAAACTCTGAACAATCAAATAATACAGAGGTAATTGGAGAAGAGGAACAAGGAAAGGTGGATGTAACTAAAGAAATACAGGGGTCACCTGCAGTAAGCTATAGTCATAGACCTCCACTCCATGTCATGAACTTTGCTGCAGGAATGGAATGTTTTGAAGAACTTCAAGATCAACAGACTACTTCTGTACTTGAAATTGAGAGATTACAAAGGATAATCCAAAACAAGAATATGGAAATTGCTAACTTAATTGACACTCTCAACCAGGTGGTAGAGCTTGTTCCGCGGCTGATGCAGTGTCAAGCGCCTTCACCTATCTATGCAATGTACCTCAAGGAGCTATATTTGAACTTCCAACTGATTAGAATCTGGAAAGGTAAAAATCCTTCATTAGATACCCCAGAATAATTTTATGAGGCATATAGAGATTCACCTCTGCACATCAAGAATCTCCTGTGTGAATTTTATTTGCACAATTTGGTTGTACCCTAGGATAAGGATTGGAACCCCTTATGTTATGTCGGTGATATTAATATCAACACTTTGATCTCCTAGATCACCAATGAGATAAGCAGGGGGAACAATTTGATAGTCATCAGCATGATTTGTGAGGAATGAATCAAAGAATGGAATGGGTATCTACTTTGATTGGAAAAAATTGTGGAGAGATGAAAGAGTCAGGCCATTAATTGAGCCTTTGAGACAATAACTATTTTCTCAGTATTCCCAGATAATAAACAATGATCTTGGGGCTACAAACCTGCACATTCAAACAAGATGGGAACATCTTCCATTTCAATTAAAAAGAGCAGAACCACACACTCCCAATACCTTGTATGCAACATCCAGAAGGGCAGAAAGATACATGAGGAATGCTAGGACAAAAAGGGAGAATTGGTTGTTGTTGGTTATGCAACCACCTATTCTCCTATGGCCATTACTGTCTATACAGGGGGACAACAACATATATAATAGGAGTTCTGAGGATAATAGATGGCAAAGGCAGGAAGCGATGCGATCTCACTTCTGCAGTTTCTAGCATGGACAGTGTGGAAAACAACAAAATGTTGATTTAAGAGAATTTTTCAGGAGAAGAAATGCTAGACTTGCTAAAGGGTCCAACAAATAGTTGGTTGAGGGGAATGATGAGCCAAGTTTTTGGCACATCTAGATCATACTTTTACAAACACTTTTATGCTTTTTCATTATGCTAAAATAAACATTTAGTGTTGATTATGGGATAAAACATAAACTTTTTATGCTTAATGTAATAAGTATATTACGCTAAGTCTTCCATGATTATTACTTTTAATTTTTTTATTAGTTTGATGAATGCCTTATAAACTTTGTGTGGTGACAAACCTTTCCTACAACCTCTACTGTTGAACTTCCTGCAGCCATGTCTGGAATAATGTTTGCTTTAGATTAATGCTTAAATAAAAGTATAAATGAAGTGATGAATCATCTTAAAGGTTGAACGTGTTGAGCTAACTCTCTACCTCAGGAATACTTGGCAGAATATTTTGCAGGTACCATGATTGGAGGAAGGAATTCAATTCCCACTTGAAGGATGTAAGACCAATTCAATAAAGACTGGTTCAACAACAAAAGAATAGGAAGGCAGTTTCAACTCCTCCACCATGCAAGAGGAGTGTTTCAAAAATCTATCTCAGGCGTCTTGATGGCGCATAAATCTAGGATGATGGAATTTTAAGACTGATGAACTGATTTGACTTAGTTCTTTCATTTCCGTCCACCGCTTTACTAAGTTACTTAAATGTAATAAAGACCTCCCGATTTATAAGGGAAAGTTTGTTAGTAGTTAGATTCAGTTTTAAATAAATAGCCCATTCTCCTTCAGAGAATGGGCTGAAAGATTGTTGTTGTAAAACATTTTCAGTTTCAGAAATACAGTCAAGAGATTGTGTGCTATGTATTTGTTTACCTTGAATCAATAAAGTTTATGAAGTTTTCTGCCTAATCTATTGTCTACTTTTGGCATTACCTAAGGGGGCCTACTTAGGGAATTTCCTATACTTTCATTTTGCAAGTTAGAATAGTTGCACTTCCTTTTATAGAAGTTAATGTGACTGTTCCTGCAACTGGCAGAAACACAGAGCTGTCAACTGCTCCTGCAGCCACTTGATGCAGAATAGTTTTATCTTTCAGTTTTCATTTCCAAAGCAAGTTATCTAGTAATTCAAATTCCAGTATAAAGCCTCTTAGGAAATCATGCATGTCTGGGAAAGGTGATTAGTGCATATATTGTGCAGGCCCATTTCAAGTTCACATCCTTGGGTTGATAATTAAATGAGGTTCTTTAGCAAATTATGACTACTGGTTGTGATGTTCAATCCCTGAGTAGAGGAATTCATGTTCCTAGTTATTAAGTTGATTAAAGAACACTACAGATGCAGTGTTTTCATTGATGTCAACATTGTGGTTTGAGGTCTACTTTGATGATCAATTGGTCTGGTGTGCATATGTGTTTGAAATTATGGCAATCTAGTATAGAGATGCATATGTTTTTCTTTGGTGAAGATCAAATGGATTGATTACTTAGCTAAGTGTTAGAACACAAATTTTAGTATACAATCCATCTAATTTTTGGACTGTATTGGTCTGCATTGAAGTATTTTGGTATGCAATTCTAAGAAAATTTTGTTGGATGTTAGAGGCTAAATTCAAATTTTAATGTTTTTTTGACCTCCAGTGCAAAATTTATGGATGACATTATATCGAGTTTTCCAGTGATAGTGCTTCATGTACAAAGTACTTGTTTTGATTAGCTTGCATCTCGTCATGAAAGAATATCTAGTCTTGCAAATTTGTGGAAGTATTTATAGGTGTCAACTGGATCTAAGTTCCAAGTGGTGTGTAGTTTGGAGGTCCGTATGTTGGTTTGAATATAATCAGTTGGTGTATTTTGGTGTTGTTCACCAGTGGTGTCGACCTAATATGTTTGGGGTCGTGCGGAGTTAAAAGAAGTATTGATCAGTTACGTGGAGCTATTATAGGTCCATTCTGACTTATTTGATATGTTACAAATTTGTAATTAAGGCACGAAGTGTGTATGTTTGATCTTGAGCTGACAAGTTATTATTTTATATGATACATCTAATTAAGATGGCCTAATTGATGTTGTAGGTGATTGTGAACGTAAAGGGTATAAATCTAAGTTCATTTTTAGTGTTTTGATGGTGACATGATGATGTGATGATTAAGTGGTGTAATGTGAATTCCTAAGCAAAGTGTATGAATGTGATGTGAATACAAACATAGTAGAATGTTAGATCAGAGTAATATGAAGTGTTTTGATTCAGTATTTGAGCTTCAATGGACTTGTATTTCCTACATATTGTAGATGCATTTGTATCAGTTCAAATCTTGGTTGTGAGCCACCCCTCTCTTCTATTTCTCTTATTCTTTGGACAATGCTCCCACCAGATAGTGAGTCCACCTACCAATGATCCTTTCTATAATATCGCATAACCAGTTATAATATATTGTGAGCTAATCCTCACTATGATTTTTCCCTTTTTGGGTTTTCCATGTAGAAAATTGGTGTTTATGTGTTATATGATTTGATGGTTGCTTTCATGGTTTCTTTCCTTACTGCAAATTGAATATTATGCTTGAGATGAATGTTTAAGTGGTTTTAGAGAATACTGATTCACACCTCCCCCCCTCTCAGTATTTTGGGTGTTCAACATTTAATCCATATACCCTTGAGACAATGCTTAAGATTCTTTATGAGTTTTAAAGTAAATTTGATACATTATCCACTGGTTTTAAAAAGGAAATTACTAGTGAAATCAAGCATAATCCATTTTCTCTTGATATTACTTCTTATCCATTTTTAGTTGGTTTTTTGGCCCCTCATTTTGAGATGTGGAAATGGTAAAGGGGACCCTATTACACATTTGTGATCATTAATTCTACATGTTTGGATTTTATGTATGATGAAAAGCTTATTTCTGAGTTCTTTCCAAAGTCTTAAGCAAATTATTTGATTGGATGTTATATTCTCTTCTTCATTAGTGTATCCATTGTATTTAAGTAAAAAATGCTTTTTTGGATCACTTCAATGTAAAAATTGGTTTAAAAGTTATTGTTTCAGATTTAGAACATTGTAAGAAATAATCAAATGTGTCAATTCATGATTATGTTATTAGATTCCAATACCCTTAGGCTAAGATGCATTATCATTGATGATGATTTACAAAACATAATTTTTAAAGGATTGACACCTCCTATTCAATAGACTATGTACTTCAATAGTTATTATTATTCCATGGGTTTTTTTGTCAATTTGAAAAATGTTGAATTAGGATTTCTTAAGACTAATTAATGAAGTATTCAATCTTCTCTTGGTTCTTCTTCTTCTTCTTTCCTTTCAAAATTTTAATAGATAATAAGTTTTCAAAATGGTTTTGAAATATAATAAGAGGTCAAAAACCAATCATGTTGCTAATGCTTCTAATATTATTACTTTAAAGCCTCAAACTCAAATAAATTCTACTAGACTCGATGATCATTTAAATGTTGTGATATAATGTGTAGATTTTTCTAATATGATTACTCTTCTCCAATTAGACTTGATGATAATTTGCATGTTGTGCTACAAGTTTTTCATTTTGCTAATATGATTACTCTTCTCCTATTAGACAGACATATAATTCAAGTTTTGTGCCTAAATATTTTGATGACAAATCATTTTATAATTATCATAGAGATAATAGTCATGTTAAGAAACATTGTATGACACTGAAGCATAATATTATGGACCTTGTTGATAATAATTTGACACATATTGAGGGTGTGAATGATGATGGAAATTATTCATTACTCTCCTAATCATAAAACACAAAAATGGACATCATTTTCCAAATCATAATCATCTGATAATGTGAATATATTTGAGGTGCAATCTTCATATGATTTAAATTCATAATATTGGTGATTTGAGCATATTGCTTTAAATGAATCCAAAAATAAGTTTGTGGGCATGCTTAATGAAGGTTTTGATGTGGCTAAATCCTCTTGTATGTCATGTATTACAATGATGAGATCCCTCATAATAGCTATTATGGTATTTTATATGTTAAAGATCATTTTCATTTCAAGCCAATTAATGGTGTTCTTATTGATCCTATTTATCAATTTGATATATGCATGGAAGAGTTCTTGTTTGATCATCATTTTCAAAAAAAAGAATTTCTTATTTTAATTAATCTACCTTTAGTAGTTAGGCTAAATGAATTTCTTGTTTTATCTCATAGAATTACTACTTCAAATCAATTTCATATATTACTTGGTTTCCCTTTGATTGAATATTATCAAGCAATATTTTATGTTACATCGATGCATAAATAAGCTCACAAGAATGGATTATTATTTTTTTTGCAGATCCATATGTGCATAATCAAAATTAAGTCATGTGCCTTCTACATTATATCAATGCATAAAATTTATTTACAAGGGTGAAGTAATAATCATTGCTAGATATCCATATGTGGAATTTCCATAATTGAGTCATTTTACTTTGGATACATTCACTAAGACACCCAAAGAATCACCTTGTGAGTGTAAAGATGATTAACATGACATACAAAATATCTTAAGAATAGAGGAGAGAAAATGAAGAGAAAGTGCAAGTCTTTGAAAGAAAAAATAATCCTACAATGATAAATAATAAAATAAACATCAAACCATCAAATGATCATATTATGATAAAAATGATAAAAAAATATACAATCTAAAATGTGGTACAACCTACAATTTTTCAACATCAAGGTTTAGATATCTTTTCTTCCTAAAAAGAAATGTTATGAAAGCTAAATTTTATATGTGCCACTTGAAAATATGAAAATAAAAATATTATGGATAAAAATATATCTACTACATCTTCAAATGGTTCTCAAATTACATGTGTTCCAATGAAAGATACAAATAATAAATATGTTCAAAATCAAGAAGAGAAAACTTCTTCAGCTATGGAGTGCAAGATAAGAAATGCTTCCTCTTTACATCATATTTCAAAAAATTACTACTTTGCATTGAGATGAGGAGCATCTCTTACAAGAGAATTTAATAAACATTATGAGGATGTTGATATTCATTATTGGGAGGAGGAAGATTCTTCCAAAATAATTGGTTGAGACCTTGTGGTTTTATTATTTAATTTCTTCTATGTTTTTCACATTATTAGTTAGCATGTGGATGATGCAAAGATGCCTTTAATGGTGCATGTTGACACAAGTGAGTGAACATTTATTTTGTGGTTCATAGATCACTTCTTTGTTCTTGAATTTTATGTGCTTTATTTTGTACTTTATATAACGACCAGGTTCTATGTAAAAAAAAAATTCTTTAACTACAACTTAAAACATAGATAACATGCGTATAAGAAAGTATTTAAAAATTTCTTTCCTTTTTATTAAAGATAAATAAGATTCATGCTAACTAATAAAGTGAAATCTTTTTCCTTTCATTCAAGCAAGTCAACATATTTCAAAAGACTAAACTTTTCCTTTTCAAATGAACATCAAAGAAAATATACATACATGTAAATACATAGCTCGATTAAGCTTTTGAACTAATAGTGGTAAGAAGGTCCAGGTATCCGCCTTTCAAATCTCGATGCTTCATTAGCTTGGTAAGGAGGAGAAACATCACTCAGGCGCTTTTCTGCCAACCACAGACTTATACTGTGGTCCCCCGCACATCTATCATTCGATAGATGGCTCTCCCTTCAACTAAGAGATTGGTAGGGTAACCGATACTATTTATCGACTAAGCATAGTGGTGTGTCCTACAAAACTAGAACTTTCTATTTCACAATCCCGAACTAGATTTCTTTAAGGATCACGATGAACTGACAGTGTAGTCTCAACTATCTCACATCTAAGTGGATGTCGTACATTTCACTACTTTGGCCAAAGTGTTCTTATTCAGTACTTTGAATGAAGTTCATCTATCATATACACTATTCAGGGTTAATTTGACTTAGGGCTATCTTACACTACGCATAGGTCTTTGTCCTTCACTGGGTAATCCGTACCCTGGACATCCTACATCAAACTAAACTACTAGAAATGAAACAACATAACAAGTAATCATAAATTCCCTTCCTTTATTGGATATCTTCATCCTAGGAGTACCTCAAGCTGTCTAAGTTAACCTATTAACTTAAGTTGTGGTTCGTTACTTGACTTAATGCCTTCATTTCCATCCTAGTATTTAGTAACTAATACAATCATATTCCCCATATATAGAGATCATACAAATAAACAATAATACTAGAAGTATTTTCTACCTTACAAGATAGATAAATATTATTTTAAACAATCATGCATCACCTATGCCTTATTTACTTATTGTATCTTTTAAGCATTCAAAATGAAAGCTTTATATAACATCATATTATATTTGCCTAACATTTCTTTACAGGTTCTAACTATAAAATAAGAAGAATACTTCAAAGGTTTAACATGACTTCTTTTTTGTAAATCAAGAAGAAATGAGAACAAGATAATTGAATGCCTGTAAATTAAGATTCCACGGATGATGATGATGGTATTTCTGCAGTAACTCAGGTAGCAGAGTTTTCCCTGTCCCTTCACACAGTTGAACACTCTTTCCAAAATTGACTCACACAAAATAAATTGATGATTCCACTCACAATTATGGTTACTCACAAAAATGATGAATTCTTCTCAGAACATAGATTACTAACAGAAATAATGAATTCTTCTTAGAACATAGATTACTCACATCAATATGATACTTCACAAAATATTGGGCACTCACAGCAATATGATACTTCACAGAATATTGGGCACTCACAGCAGTATGATACTTCATAGAATATTGGGCGCTCACATCACTATGATACTTCATAGAAAAAATGATATTACTTCAAATATAAAATTTGTATGAACTGGTGAGGAATTGGTGAGGAATTCGTAGCAAGTGGAAGCCTTTATATAGACTCAAGAAAGCAACGCATTTCCTCAAGAAATTGACAACGCATTAATGGAGACTTATTCAAAAGGCACTTGGCAGATCTCCAAGCCCTAACTAAGAAAATTATAAATGATTTGACTTGAGCTAATGATAGCATTATCAGAAATTTTCAACTATTCAGAAGAAATCACCACCTACAGGAGATTCCTAAAATTTGGTGCCAGCAAGAAGGTGAATCACCTCCTTGAAAAAATTCTTGGTTTATTTAGCCACAACAAAACCCTCATGGTTGTGTCGCCCCTATAGATTCATTCTCCCTGGTAAAGCACTCTTGCACAGTCGCATGACTCAGCTTCTTTCGCCATTTTTCATTCACAAAAAAAACTCACAAATATTTTCAAACTAACTTTATAAAGTCTCAAGTGATGCATCGAATATTTCCTTTTTAAACATTAGAAAGCCTCAGTTTATTTCAAATTTATTCCATGATGAAAATAAATAAGGTCGATTTCCATTATACTTGGCAACATTCGATTTCCAAATTTATGATGAGAAATGATTAAACAATGATCTTCATTTATCAAATAATATATATATTAATTTATTAATATGATATATATATATATATATAATATATTAAAGTTATAATAATTTATATAAATATATATATGTATGTTATTACATTAAGTAATATATATATATTTATATTTATGTATTATTTTTAACTTTAATATTTATATATTTATTATATAATATTAATATGCATTTATATTAGTAGGCAATAATAATATAATATTATTAATATCCTTCATGTTATAGGTGATGTATAAATCTATACATACATAGCCTAATTACTTGCATTCCAATACGATCCATTGTAATGAACTTAATACGATGAGGTTGTTAACAGATAAACATCACTTAAAAAGTACAGAAGAAGACATGACTCCTAATGCCAGTCTACGTCTAAGGATGACTTATCTAATTCAACTGACTCAGATACTTACTCTAAGGTGAAGTGTGTGTATACTCAGATAGTTCACATTATCGGTTAACTGACTAAGTCCCTCTCCCAAGTTATATTTCCCCTCTGCCAGGAGGAATGGTACCTATACTTGCATCCACTGACAAATGTCCACATAAGTCAAATGCTCACAACATATCAGTATAACTACAAAATTTCGCAAGTTAGAATATAAACAATTCTATTACTTATATGCATTATTTCATCAAGAATAACATCCATTGAAATACATTGAAATGAGACAATCATTATCATAACATTACTCAGATTTTGACAACAAGATACACATTTTATTCAAGCATTGAGTTCAGATTACAATCTTTCAGCCCTATGCAATACTATTACATAGTAGCTTATAATTCGGGGTGTAACATACTCCCCCCCTTATGATTCATTGTCCTCAATGACCTAAGGTTTTTATTCAAAACATAAAACTAAATTTACTTTATTCACCATTCTCAAAAGATTTGAGAATGTCTAGAAACTTCTGCTAAATTTCCTCATAATCCTCCTAAGTTGTTGAGTCGTCTAAGTACTAATCCTACTAGACTTTGTACTGCGAGACATCTCTATTCCATAAGTGAATCTTTACACGTTTCTAGCACCATGACGGCCTTGCAAGTTACTACTCCAAGATCCTTTACGTGATGCTTCGATTGGTGTAATCTGGAAATCAACTTATTTTTCATCCTCAACAACATGTCCCCTTTGCTGAAACATGGCCTTTTGGGTAGGTAATACATTGTCAAATTGCATAGAACCAGTAGTTTTGTTAGGGATTCACTTGCATAGTGATTAAATTTACATATAAAGCATCCTGCTCTTGGTCCTCTTTTCTCCATGGTTTCCCCAGTCTTATTAGCACCTTCACTAGTCCTACTAGTGTCATGATATCTTGAGTTATCTCTTTTCCAATCTCTCTTGAAATCTTTTCCATTGTAACAAAATCTTTTCCCCTTTCTTCTTACTGCATCTTGTGCAAATTCTTCCTTTTTAGGGGCATCCTTGATGTAAACTCCAGTGTCCTTTTGCTCTTCATTTTCATTCTTGTTGGAATCTGCCTTAATTTTTTGTTCCCGCTTAATGGATTTTTCATACACAAGGTCCATTGTGGTCGGACCATGCATATCGACTTCACCTCCAATATTTTTGTTAAGTCCTAAGATGAATTTCCTGATCCAGAATCATTCATCCTTATGATAGATGGGGACATATCGAAGAAGTCGAGTAAAATTCTCCTAGTACTCGTTGACTGATATGGTTCCTTGCCTCAATTCTTGAAATTCAGAGAGCTTCCGGTCTTAATAAAGTTGTGGCAACCATCGTTGTGGAAAATCTCAACGAACTCTCCCCAAGTCAGATTCCAAGAACTTATGTCAAGTTCCAAATTTTTGTTCATCCACCAATTAGAGGCTTCTCCTGCTAATTGGTATGCTCCCCATGCTACCTTAGTTACCTCATCATAGTCCCTTATTTCAAAGTAATTATCCATCTGGACTAGCCAGACTTCGGCTTCATTGCCTCCTGCACTGCCATCAAACTTTGGCGGTATTATCTTCTTCATGTCACAAGATAGCTATGTGGGCACTATCTTCCTGTTCCTTTTAGCAGAGTTGGTTGGTGACTTTTCCCTATGATTGTGGTTTTCACCACGTCTATGAGATGAACTTTTGCCTACTGTGTTGTTGATGGTTATTTCCTTCTCCAATCTGTCTTTCTCTCTTTCCTTTTCCAGGATGGTTAACCTTGCCAAAATCAAGTCGAGTGTTGCTTCTACACCGATGGTTCTTTGTTCCTCTTCAAGATTTGTACCAGGATTATTTCTCGTCCTCTCATACACTTTCACCATCTTTTAAAAGCTTGAATTAAACCTGAATGTTTAATACAAGTTAGCCTAATTAAACTTTTAACTATCTTTTGGTAAATCAAATAAGCATACGTTCACAATATTTTCATGCAAATTTTGGGTTTACCATTTTTGCTTATTGACTAAAATAATATATTGCACATTTGCTCAACTGAATTTTTCAAAGTATGATCATGGTTTACACAACCCTATCATTTATTTTCTAAACTGAAATACCCTTTCAGGATTACTAAGCAACTACTTGTCCACAATAAATTATTTAAGATCTAAATCTTGTAAGTCAAGTTTTCCAAAAACATTGATTTCTTTGATGAGTTTTGTCCACTAGAACATTATGTTAGTTCTACTAACATAGACATAGACATATTGATCTGTCTTATGTTCTACTATTTTCATAAGAGTGTTTACATGTCCCACCTATGATGACATTTGGTCTTCATTTCCTAGCATACCAGACATTACCTTGCCACATTATGTGCAGCCTCTTACTCTATCTTTTCCTAGGTTATAGTGGTTTCTCATCTGATATTTTTCGTTGTCATTTCGATGTCCTAATATTGAAATTACTCTCCTTTTTCCTTAAAGTCATAAAACTATACTGCAGGATAAGGTGTATACTGGTCATTCTTCCTAACCTTCCTACATAACTTGATTGCATAATCTTCCGCAATTCTAGGTAATATCATAAATCATTTTTCTTTCACTTTTCCTGAGTTCTTTTCTCTTGTCGTTGTGGCACAAGAACTTTTCAACCATTATCTTATGCTAAGTTTTACGCATTGTTCCGTAATGAGCTCATAGGTTTCAGTGTAGAACCTGGTAGCTCCGATACCACATGTAATGACCCGGTTCTACGTAAAAAATAAAAATTCTTTAACTACAAGTTAAAACATAGATAACATGTGTATAAAAAATTATTTAAACATTTCTTTCCTTTTCATTAACTATAAATAAGATTCATGCTAACTAATAAAATAATTTTTTTTCCTTTCATTCAAGCAAGTCAACATATTTCAAAAGACTAAACTTTTCCTTTTCAAATAATCATTAGAGAAAATATGCATATGTGCACATACATAGCTTGATTGGTCTTTTGAACTAATAGTGGTAAGAAGGTCCAGGAATCCGCCTTTCAAATCTCAGTGCTTCAGTAGCTTGGTAAGGAGGAGAAACATCACTCGGGTGCTTTTTCGCCAACCACAGACTTATAATGCGATCCCCCGCACATCTATCATTCGATAGATGGCCCTCCCTTCAATGAAGAGATTGGTAGGGTAACCGATACTATTTACCGACTGAGCATAGTGGTGTGTCCTACAAAACTAGAACTTTCTATTTCACAATCCCGAACTAGCTTGCTTTAAGGATCGCGATGAACTAACAGTGTAGTCTCAACTATCTCACATCTAAGTGGATGTCATACATTTCACTACTTTAGCCAAATTATTCTCATTCAGTACTTCAAATGAATTTCGTCTATGATATACACTATTCAGGGTTAATTTGACTTAGGGCTATCTTACACTACGCGTAGGTCTTTGTCCTTCACTGGGTAATCCGTACCCCAAACATCCTACATCAAACTAAACTATTAGAAATGAAACAACATAACAAGTAATCATAAATTCCCTTCCTTTAGTGGATATTTTCATCCTAGGAGTACCTCAAGCTGTCTAAGTTAACCTATTAACTTAAGTTGTGGTTTGTTACTTGACTTAATGCCTTCATTTCTGTCCTAGTATTTAGTAACTAATACAATCATATTCCCCATATATAGAGATCATACAAATAAACAATAATACTAAAAGTATTGTCTACCTTACAAGATAGATAAATATTATTTTAAACAATCATGCATCACCTATGCCTTATTTACTTATTGTATCTTTTAAACATTCAAAATGCAAGCTTTATATAACAACATCATATTATATTTGCCTAACATGTATTTACAGGTTCTAACTATAAAAGCATAATATAATTCAAAGGTTTAGCATGACTTCTTTGTTTAAATCAAGAAGAAATGAGAACAAGATAATCATGCCTATAAATTAAGCTTCCACAGATGATGACGATGGTGTTTCTATAGTAACTTAGGTAGCAGAGTTTTCCATGTCCCTCCACACAGTTGAACACTCTTTCCAGAATTGACTCACACAGAATAAATTGATGATTCCACTCACAATGATAGTTACTCACAACAATGATGAATTCTTCTCAAAAATAGATTACTCACAACAATAATGAATTCTTCTTAGAACATAGATTACTCACAACAATATGATACTTCACAGAATATTGGGCACTCACAGCAGTATGATACTTCACAGAATATTGGGCACTCACAGCAGTATGATACTTCACATAATATTGGGCACTCACAACAGTATGATACTTCACAGCTCGAAATGATATTACTTTGAATATAAAATTCGTATGAACTGGTGAGGAATTGGTGAGGAATTCACAACAAGTGCAAGCCTTTATATAGACTCGGGAAAGCAACGCATTTCCTGAAGAAATTGACAACACATTAATGAAGACTTATTCAAAAGGCACTTGGTGGATCTCCAAGCCCTAACTAAGCAAAGTATAAATGATTCGACTTGAGCTAATGACAACATTATCTGAATTTTTCAACTATTCAGAAGAAATCGCCACCTATCGGAGATTCCTAAAATTTGGCGCTAGCAAGAAGGTGAATCACCTCCCTGGAAGAAGTCTTGGTTTATTAAGCCACAACAAAACCCTCATGGTTGTGTCACCCCTGTAGATTCGTTCTCCCTGGTGAAGCGCTCTTGCACAGTCGTGCGGTTTAGCTTCTTCCACCATTTTTCATTCACGGGAAAAACTCACAAATATTTTCAAACTGAATTTATAAAGTCTCAAGTGATGCATCGAATATTTCCTTTTTAAACATTAGAAAGCCTCAATTTATTTCAAATTTATTCCATGATGAAAATAAATAAGGTCGATTTCCATTATACTTGGCAACATTCAATTTCCAAATATATGATGAGAAATGATTAAACAATGATCTTCATTTATCAAATAATATATATATTAATTTATTAATATTATATATAATATATTAAAGTTATAATAATTTATATAAATATATATATGTTATTACATTAAGTAATATATATATATATATATATATATATATATTTATGTATTATTTTTAACTTAATATTTATATATTTATTATAAAATATTTATATGCATTTATATTAACAGACAATAATAATAAAATGGAAGTTCATTGTAAAATAGAAATTATATTATGCTACTTGGCACTAGTTCTTCGTCTGGGCTTGGTGTTGTCGACAGTATTCCGGGGTCTGTGTTTATTGCGGAGGTGTGTGGTGCAAAGGTGCGTGTTGTTCCTTGTCTTCCTGCTGGGGGCTCTCATCCTTCCCTTGCCTTTGTGCCTGTGTCTGGTCCTGCTAGCGGTTTGGCTGCCTCTGGTCCTCCTATTGTTGGGGTTTTTACGGGGAAGGCAAAATATTTTTTTGATGCTGCTAGGGTAAATGCTCAGCCTCCCCTGAGGTCTATTCCTTGTGCCCGAGACTCCCCAGTGGTGGTATGTGGTATTGAGATAGTTGAAAATGAGGATTTTTATCTAAAGACGGGTGTGGTCTACAGATTCAATGGGCTTTGGCCTTCCCTTCCGGACCTCCATGACTGGGTTGAGGCTTCTTGGAAGCCCTTGGTTGCTAGGGAAATCAAGCTCTACCCTAGCGCCAGGGGCTTCTTTATTGCTACCTTTGGCTCCCCTCATGAACGGAGCTGTGTTCTTGACAGAGGATGGATGTGGGGCATTCATTCTTTATCCATCAGGCCTTGGTCTCATTCTTTCAACCCCCTTTCGGAGTCGTTGAAAACCAGGCCCATTTGGGTCCGTCTGCCTAACCTTCCTCTCCAATTCTGGGAGTAATCGTGCTTCGAGGCCATTGGCAATACCATTGGTCGCTTCTTATTGGTAAATTCTACTACTAGGGATTTTGGGCACACCACGGTTGCTCGGATGTTAGTTGATTTGGACATCTCCAAACCTCTCTATGGGGATGTTGTTTTGCTGGTGGAGGACAGACCATGGAAGTAGCTCTTAGATTATGAGGGTCTCCCCTTTCGGTGTAGGAGGTGCTTTTCGGTGGGTCACTTGGCCTCTGTTTGCCCTCAAGCCCGCTGTAAGGGCGCTGTGACTTGGTGGAAAGATGCTCTTTTGGATCACCTCATGGTGGGTTCTTCTTCAGAGGTTGCTACTCCTCTTCTGAACCCCTCTTCTTTGGATCCATCGTTGGACCATTCTGCTGACACTGTTGTGCCTGACCTTGCACCTGTTTTCGCTGCTTTGTCAGACCCTATCCACCCTTTGTTGGGTGCCTCTACTGTTGATTCTTTCCCAGCTACCTTGTCTCCCTCACTGCTTGGTGCTCCTATGGTGGCTGAGGTGGAGTCGATCCTCTCACTGTTCTCTGTAGTTCCTGTTTTTGAGCCTCCTTGGTCAATTGTTCTTCGAAAGAAGAAATCTGTGTATGTTTCTCGGTCTTAGGCTCGTGGAGCCTGCTCTGAACCCTCTGTGTTTGGGATTGCTTAATTTCTTGTTTCAGATGTCTGTCAGTTGGTTTTTGACAGCTGTCTATTAGCTATTTTGTGACAGCTGTCTGTCAGCTGTTTCTAGTTGTGCCTATAGTTCAAGTTCTGTTTGATCTATGTTTTCCTTTGGCCTTTTCAGCACATTGTGAAGGGTACGACACCCTGTAAATGTTGCTTAACTTTTTAAAAATAGACAATAATAATATAATATTATTAATATCCTTCATGTTATAGGTGATGTATAAACCTATACATACATAGCCTAATTACTTGCATTCCAATATGATCCATTGTAATGAACTTAATACCATGAGATTGTTAACAGATAAACATCACTTAAAAATTACAGAAGAAGACATGACTCCTAATGCCAATCTATGTCTAAGGATGACTTATCTAATTCAATTGACTCAGATACTCACTCTAAGGTGACGTGTGTGTATACTCAGATAGTTCACATTACCGGTTAACCAACCAAGCCCCTCTCTCAAGTTATATTTCCCCTCTGCCGGGAGGAATGGTACCTATACTTGCATCCACTAACAAATGTCCATGGAAGCCAAATGCTCACAACATATCAGTATAAATACAACATTTCACAAGTTAGAATATAAAAAATCCTATAACTTAATATGTATTATTTCATCAATAATAACATCCATTGAAATGCATTGAAATGAGACAATCATTATTCATAACAATACTCATATTTTGACAACAAGATACACATTTTATTCAAGCATTGAGTTCAGATTACAATCTTTCGGCCCTATGCAATACTATTATGTAGTAGCTTATAATTTGGGGTGTAACACTTTACATATAGGTTTGGGATGATACAAAGTTATCAACTGATAAGAAATCACTCTTGTCATGTTGACCTAAAGTATAGCTTACGTTTGGATTTTTCATGTCTTTAGCCTTTGTTAAGTTCCTCCTTTAGACCATGTGTTATTGTGTCTTATGGCTTTGTTACCTTATGATTATTTTTGTAGATTTCAATATTTATATGTTGTCTTATGTGTTATCTCATCTCCTTGTATTTCTCTCACATGTCACTTTCATTTATGGCATTTGTGATTGTTTCCCCACTTTGGTGATATCCTCTTGTATTTTATTGGTTTTAGTCATTTGATGAATGTCAATTTAATATACCATTAAAATTCAATGATTACACATTACATTACATATATCTATGCTTATATGTTCTCATCTAACACATTAGATCTCACTATTGTTTATCACCTTAAACTTTGGGGAATATTTGTTGCAAAGATGGTTGTCGTTGCACCAAAAGATAGACCTGTTAATGCTCGATACAACCGCTGGATTTATACAAGATCCAAGATCCATAGGAGGTGATTAAACCATGTCACGAAGCCCAAGCATCGTGTTGGCCCATGCCGAGGAGACCAAGGGCGACACCTTACAATAGTCCCCCCCAAGCACAAGTGAGGGGTTTGAACTTGTGACCTCGGCTTTGATACCAATTGTTGAAATGTACACACGATCGACCTGTTAATTCCCGATACAACCACTAGATTTATACAAGATCCAAGATCCATAGGGGGTGGTTAAACCATGTCACAAAGCTCGAGCCTCGCGTTGGCCCACGCCGAGGAGATCAAGGGCCCTTGCAACAATATTGGGGGCACCTTATTGTATTGCATTAAATTTTCTTTCATGACCATATCTTACTATATTATCCCATGATTTTCATGATGTTATTTAGGACATTATTACATGACTATATCTTCACATTTTTCTTGTTTTCCTCTCCTCAAATTCCTTACATCCTTTGTATTCAACATACTTGAAGGGGAGACATTATATCATTGATGTTCTTGCATGTTTATGATTATATGCCTTTCTTTTCATCGTTTGGGAGAATAATTATAGGGGTTTTCTAAACAATCATACATCTCCTCCTTTATTGGTTACAAGGATACATTTTTCAATCTCACATCATTATCTCACTTTATCTCTATTTTTTTGTCACAATGATCCATTCTATGATCCTACACTTTTAGTTTTACTTTTGCAAAATGATTGATGACCTTGATAAGTTATTTGTGCTTATTTCATATTTTACTTGATATTATTAATATTATTCTATACATAAAAATCTAAGTATGGAGATATCATTACATGAATGGAAAACAAAATGTTGTTCATGCCTATATCCTTCTTACAGTTATTGAACACCCAAAATACTGAGAAGGGAGGTGAATCAATATTCTATTAAAAATTTCAGCTATAAACCATCCAAGCATTAAAGCATATCTAACTATAATTATAAGTAAAGACATGAAAGAGATCATAACAACAAATAACACAAACACTAGGAGTTTTACATGGAAAACCCAAAATGGGAAAAATCACGGTGAAGATTAGCTCAATATATTATAATCGATTATAAGATATTACATGAGCACACTACCAAGAGGCATTATCCTTGAAAATCTCACAACCTAAAATGATTACAAAATGGAGTGCAGGTGACTACCAAAAAATGAATTTATAGAATACACCTTTCATGTGCTGAATTTAGTTCCAATTAAGCTCTGAAATACAAAATCTTGCACAAATTTGTAGACTTACAACATATACTATATTTTTTCCTTGATACAAAACTCATACATGTAAGCTCGCATAATATCACACATCACTTCTTATCACATGTCACATATTCAATAGAAAAATGTTTCATATATATTTGTTATTGCATCCTTACACATCAATTAGGTTGGCCTAAATAGATGTACACACACTTAATTCAAAAATAGCTTATCGGCTCAAAACTTGAAACAAAGTTCCTTTCATGCTCCAACCAAAATGTGCAAGGCATGATTTAGGTTGGCACAGACCTAAAAAGGATCTCTTTGTCATTTGTAGAACATGTTAATCTTTATACCACTTATTCATGTTGGCCAAAAGAAGACTTGATCACAAAAATAAACTAAACTGACTGACATCAATCAACCATATGAATTGTCAATTGTATATTTCAACCCATTCAACCAAAATACTTGAAAAATTATTCATAGATGCATTTAATAGCCCTGAATAATATACTAAAGCCACATAGTCTGATCTACTAATATAAACAGTTTTGGACCAAATTACCAAATCAGAGTAGCACAAACACTATTTACCAAATTAGAAAAAACTATCACCAAACAATGCTGGCATCAATGAAAACACGTGTAACGCCTTGCCACACAAACCCCATAGGACATCTACAATGATAACAATTTTTTTTTTTAAAAGCAACAATTACATATAGCAACATTAAACAATTAAATAACATAAATGTAACATAAAGTCTTAACCTAATTTACTATGGGGTACATGGTGCATCACTTAAACGAACCCAATAACTAAAACAATAAATGATTCCAACTAAAGTGGAAGAAAGAAATGTGAATAAAACATAATATAAGTATGGCATTCATTTAACAAGAATAAGATATATAACTATAAACCTAAATCACATATTATTATATTCATCTTCAGAGTTCATAAATATAAATGTGGAATATATTTCCACAAATACAACACAGCATAATGCCAAAGTTACATTTCAAGGGCACTTCCCTTATAACATTGGGAAGGGTACAATCATAATACAAAATTACAATAAAGCAGAATTGAATATAGATCACAATACAATCTTCCTTTGTGCGAAGTTCTAAGATCACTACAATAGGTACATATCTACAACATCACGACCATCAGTGGGGAACCCAATGGGTGCGTAGCACATTCCACCCAACCATGTGAACCCGAAGGAACACCCCCCATGCTAGGAGATGACAAGAGGACCCTCATCCACAAAATCAAAACATGAAGGAATAGCACCATACAACTCAAGACCACATAACAACATAAACAACAATAATAAAACAACTCCAAAGGCCACAAGACAAGGGAAAACAAAGGGCATAGTGGGAGAGTGTCATTGCATGGCCTTACATGGATTAACTAGATTATCTATCCCTAGGATCCACCTCCATCAATGTGGATTAACTAGACTACCTAACACTAGGAGTCACCTCCATCTATGGTTAACTAGACATCCTATATCAAGGTGTCGCCCCATAGGGTGACTCATGTGGAGCCACTTACCTTTCATGGAGACAAGGTAGTGACCTTACCGACCAGATCTTCCCACCCGTTCTTAGCCTTTGACAACACTAATGGCAGGGGTGAGGTGTATATTTTTAGTCTTGTTATGTGTTAACTAACTCAACCCATTAGGTACATTAATTAGTTTTTCACTTATTTAAGGAAACTCTTTCAAGGGCGACCACTTGTATATTGGCCCCAAGAAGAGCCACTCTCCCCTACGGTTACCCTAAAATAAAAGTCAACTAACGGGTGTACCTCAAAATACAACTCAAAGAACAAGGGTATACCTTAACGCTCATAACACCAAGACATGAAAAGTACAACCATTTGTGAGGCATGAACCCTCTCGCACACAATTCATAACATAACATTGAAAAGGAACTAGGTAACACACACATAATCTCAAGTAACAAGAATAATTGTGGCATCAAGCCGACATAGAAAAACATCAAGTGTTCCCCTTGCCTCTAGTTGCCAATAAAGCAATCTACCCAAGAACTCAAATATACAATGAGAAAACGAACAACGTCTATAGGGTTTTCGAAAAGGTTTTCACATGAATATAATAAATAAAGACTCCTCTAATCAAAGAAATAACATCAAGGAAAAGAAGCACCGAAATGGAAACCTCAACTCAACCTTTAAAAAAGAAAAACACATATATATTCAATAAATAATAATCACGAAGGGTAAAATTCAATTAAGTCTATTCGTTCTTTAAGAAATCATTTACAAATAATTGAAGAAATCATATGTGCATAAATAACAATAACAAAATACTTATATCATCTCAACTAAATATGTTTTCAATTTATAATCGTAATACACACCACTCATCTACTCCTTTCACTCACTAAAATGTTTCAAGGTAATAAACCATAAGAAACATTCAAATAATCAACTACATTTTAATATTTTCACTCAAGAGGAAAAACATTAAATTATTTAAAGATATTATATATACATATTTTTTAATTAAAACAATACACACTTCCACATAAATCAATTATATTTACTTTTATTAAAGTAGTGAGACATATATATATATATGTATGTATGTATATAAACACATTTCCCACACATACATAAGTATATATATAACTATTCGTAAAAATAATACACATGGGTCTGTTTCACTTTGGAGATATTTGAATAACTGAAAGGAACTAAAACATAACCAACAATGTTTAAGTACACATTTACAAGAAAAACCAAATTTCTATATTTACTCTTGTGATGAATACATTTAAAATAGTTAAAGCCTTTCAACAAACTTTTCAATAAGCACCAAAATGTGAACCTCCCACACAATCAATTAATCAAGACCATGAAGACCTTCGCCACTCATATGACATTAATAGTCAACTACATAATATCGAAATAAACGATAATCCTTGATATCCATGATTAACATATATCAAAACAAAACTATATTGAATACAAGCCTAAGCTTCTAGAATTTACTTTCATGTAAAACATTCTTCTAACTATTCCTTAATCCATTCCATGGCTAGCATATAAATAAATTAAGAACTAAACTTTCCACACTAGTGTGTTACACAATGATGACCTTGATTGAATATAAAAACCCATATAACAATTCCAGTTTTCTATTGAATGAGAGATGGAGGTAGAATATAACATCTGCATATTTAGGAAAAAAGTAAACTAAATCTTTAGTGACAAGAGATTACATTATTAAGATTCATTACCTTAAATTCTTAACTATAACCATGATACACATACGGATACATATCTATATATTTATATACAAATATAAGCATATACATGGTATATTATTAAAAGATTGTTGATTTCGATATAACAGATTATAATAAGAAACACTTATACCTACATATAGAAAACATACATATTATAATTATATACATATTCATAATCGAATACCAAGGATCATATATACTCGAATGCCAAATCACTTTGAAATACTAACACAATGTATAAACAACGAATCTGGACCTATTAGATATAAGCATATTGGATACAAAGTAGCACATGCCAAAGCTAAAGTATAAACATCAGATTTAAATAAAAACGCAGAGCATGGAATGATCTCGGCTTAATAAAATGCACAGCAAATCGAATGCTACAGTATATGAACATTTTGACAAATGCAAATTCCCAGAATATGTGAAATGCAATTTCCTGAGCAAATCGAGTGCAGTAAAAGGTATTCGTTTGGATTAAAGAATAGATTGATCTCTATCAAGGATTTCAAAGCACATGCGTATTTAAGAAATCTAGAATTTTGATCGATTGCCTCCATCTTGAGGCTGATTTCTGAGTCAGTATCAAGGTAAGACTCAAAACTAAAAAGTGTCACCTCGATGTCATACGCCACAGGCTCTATGAAGGAAGAAGGAATTGAATATGACAAATCACTCGAGCCATCTAGCCATTGTAAAATTTGAAACGAAGATATGTAATGAATGAGTGTTTAAATATTGTGAATCTCTAGAATCAATTATGAGCGATGCACATGAGAATAATTTTCCCAAGTAAGAAAGATAAGTTAAAGGTAATCAATGGACTGATATGCAAGAGATCATATGCACAGAGGAATATAACAAAGGTAGTCTATACAATTGAATGGTTATGAATTGTATTCATAGTGCCTAATCATGACAATACCTTGGACGGAATAATGCTAAACCATACTTGACTTGTATTTGGTGAGTAGGGTGACCCAGCTAACCCTAAAAGAATCTTCTTAATGCAGTAATGTTGATGCCACAAAGATTGGAAGAATATTTCTAATTAAAAATGAAACTATCTATGTCGATACAGAAGAGATAAATGAACTGATACATACCTATGAAATGTTTTCTTCAGACTTTCAACGCAGCTTTCCTCAGCTTCCCTTCCACACCACCCAGGCGGTCTATTTGACTTTTTTTGCATTTTGGATTTATTAGATGACACTTAAAATTATTATTAAATCGTAAAAATTTATTGTATTATATTTATTGTAGTATATATATATAAAAAATGGTTATGATAAAAATATAAATTAGTTTAGAATTGAATTAATTCTTTCTAATTTCACTTTATATTAATATATATGATTTATTATAAATATATTTATTAATTCAAAATCTGTTTAAAATAATTTTTTTCAAAATTAAATATAATTCTTTCTAATTTTTTAAATGTTTTTAACAATAAATTTAACATTTTAACATTTTTACTTATAGTTATCATTTCTTTATATTAATATATATGATTTATAATATTTATTATAAAAATATTTATTAATACAAAGTCTTTTCAAAATAGAATATAATTGTTTTTTAACTTTTTGAATAGTTTAACAAGATTTATTTTCAATATGAATTTAGAAATTTCCTGTGAATTGTAACAATAAATTTAAGATTTTTACATTTATTTCTAATTATCAATATTTTCTGAATTTTCATTGTTTTTTCAATGCATTTTGCTTACAGTGATTAGTGATTCGAGCTTTGATTTTTTTCAATATAATACAACATTTGTGCTTTATTGGTGAGCATGTTGAAATTTTAGATAATGAATTGAATAAAGATTAAACTATTTTTAATTTTATATATTTATTTTTTAATAGATTTAAGATTGATATTTAAATTTTTTTTGACAATTAAATATTTTCATAAAAAATAAAATGACAAATATTTAAATGAACAAACGGTCAAAAAAATTCATAGACCGTCAAATTCCAAACCTGACACCACCTTTGTATCCTTTCCTTTTAAATAACCAAGGTAAACGCCCGCCCCTTTCTATTCCATTAATCCAGTCAATTTTATTGTTAGAACCCACTATATTTGTTTCTTGTGACTGCAGTGGTAATTCCCTCTTCATCATTTCCTCCATTACGACAAGATGGTGGTTGTTGCAATGCTGTCAGTTATTGCTTTTTACCCAACTATTTCATAATACTCCATGCTAGCAACACATATCCATGAAGGAAGATATCAACGCTAATCCCCCAGGCAGTAAAAAGCAAATCCCCCATATAACGAGGAAAGTCCTAACAATATAACAACGAGAAGCATCCCAGAAAAACCAAAAATCCCCCATAATAGCAAGTTCCACTCCACTTTTAATTTTCCATCTAGTTACTCTTCAAATTTTGTCAATATCCTGTAAATTTCCTTTTTATATTAAATCTATAATAATAAATAAATTACCAATATTTACTAACCATTAATTTAAAAATTAACAATGTTGCAATTAAAATATCATTTTATCAACAATTAAAATATTTTAATATTGACAAATTAATATTTTGATATTCATTTAAATCTTCAAACATATAAATTTACCAATTAATTTAATATTTGATTGAATATTTTTACCATTTTCACAAAATCGATTTAATAATTAAATTTACTTCTTTAAATAAATATCGTTAAGTTAAATTAACTAATTAAATGATATTGATAAAAACAACCATATTAAATTATTAAACAACATTATAATTTAACAATTGCATTAAATGGTTAGACAACATTAATAATATCATTAAAAAAGTAATCAACATGTCGAAATAAATAAACACTTACATGATTGCCCCAAAGACCAAAGCAGAGAGGCACTACAACACACCAAAGGGTTTCTTCTTCATTCTTCCAGCAATCTCCTCCTTTTCATTGATGGAAACATGTGCCAAAAATGGATCTTCAAAAACTATGTTAAAAAATGTAAACCCAAATTGTGCAAACTCCCCCTTCAAATATACATCACAACTTCTCCAAAACTTCAAAACTTATCCCCCTCAGGGTTCCAAAACTTCTCAAAATTTCTCCCACACCAAAACTTCTCCCCCTTTGACATCAAGGACAAAGGGTGTAACCATGATAAACTTGCAAAATGAACAAAAGAGAAAGGAAGTAAATGTCTTTTAACCGGGACTAGGGGCACTTTCTAATTCCTTGAGAATGGCTTCCCAAGCAGGTTTTCCATCATCCCAGATCCCCTTCTCTCTAACAAATGCTTTGGGCAATGATTCCAACTCTACTAAGCTCTCTTCACCTTCTTCCAGAGTGGATGGATTAAGATTTATCTTGTCAAGTTTCTTTACATTTTCCAAGGCACTTGAAACTAGAATATAATTGGACATCACCAGATCTCCAAGTTGTCCAAACCGCCTTATCAGAACTGTCATCATATCTTTTTGTGGTGTCTTCATGGATCTCAAGTTCATCTTCCTTCATTGTTGGATGTTCATCATCAAGTGCTGATCCAAGAGATGTATCTAGCTAAAAACCAAGTGTATTACTTGTCATAACTTCTATCCCATGGCTGCAAGTTGTACCTTCATTGACTTTCAACTCTTGCCATGCTAAATGTCTTTGATCCAAATCATCCAAGTCATTCTGCTTATCACATAACAAGTTGCCTTAATATGTATTAACAATATCACCTTCAAGGTCACCAAACTTACAATTTGATTCCTTGCAACTACTATGTAGAGACGGTGAGACAATGCTCTGCTCAAATAATGGATCATCAAAAGAATTCATACCTTCACGTGGATGATCAGTCATTGCTAGTTTGGAAAACTCTATAACAACATACCCTTCACCCTTATTGTTATCATGAAAACTCATGTGCCCCTCACTTGTGGATGCATGAAGTGATTCTTCTTTGTCCATATCATCATTTTGCCGAAGTGAGCTTCCGAGCATGACTTCATCTTCTTTAGGGCTTCCACATGTATGACTAGGTGCCCAAACTTCTAGGCAAGTGAAGCAACGTTGTTCTCTCCTCTTCTTAGGATCACCCTTTTTAGGAACACCCATAGGCTGCAAATCACAAGGAAACAATTCTTCTTTATTTTCTTCCTTCTTTTCTTTTTTCTCAATGCTCTTTTGGATAACTTCTGATTTTTCTTCTTTTCTCAATTTTCTGATTTAGTTATATAGATCTCTCTTTCCTGGATTCCCATCATCATGCATTCCCAAATAAGCATCAAAAAGTTGACCCTCAAGGGATCACTTGGATATGGAAAATCTGGAACTTGAAACAAAGAGTCCACATGCCCTATACTGAAAGTTGTATCTCTTATTCTATCACCCTTTTTTTGCATGCTTTCCATGATGAGAAGAATTTTGCAGTGACAAAGGAAGCAACAAATCTGAAACATCATACCTTTGGCTGTGAACAAAATGCTCATCCTTATTTGCTGATAAGGAATTTGTTGAGATATCCTCAACACCTTCATTTTTGTGACTCAACATCTTTGAATTTGGGTTAGGTATGTTCCTCTCAAATGCATATTCGCCTACGATGCTACTTGGAAAATTGATCAATGGCTCATCCTTTGAAAGCTCGTAAGATCTTGCATGATTCGACATATCTTCCTTCAACTTGAACTCTTCATACTCAACAAATAGAGTTTTCCCCAACTTCATCTCATCGGTCTTTTGTTGATACACACAATCATTAGAAATCAACAAGGAATCTTCAACTTCAAGTTGCCGATTGGGGACCTCTTGTTCTTGCTCCATGATGTTTGGTAACTTCAATTTTTCTTCTTGGTCCACTATCACAACTTCTTTCTTGACATCCTCTTGTAATTTTGTCTCTATTGTACCCTTCACTGTTTCGGGTTCCATCATCTTGGGTTCTCCCTCTTTCAAGAATGATTCTTTTGGCCCCTGTTCTTTGCACCTTCTCTTCCTCTGTCCATTTCTTATTTTCATATCATAATACTCCTTAAAAGACATGTCACAATGGATGGTAGGATTCAGAGCAATATAATTAGCGGGATATCTCGCCCATTCATCCTCTTGTCGTGGGTGTATAGGTTGTTCTTCTTGCTTCTTGGTTACTATACTAGCTCATCTCCTTCAAATCTGATTTTTCTTGTTCCTTCAAAGACACTTTCTTTGTCTCTCAATGCTCCATCTTTTCGATAAAATCCTTTTGATACTAATGCAATTCCTGTAACTTTTCTAACATTTCTAACATGGATTTTTGAACTGTCTTCATCTTTTTGGCCTACAAACACTAAACACTAATGTGCAATTGCAGAAGAATGACATGCAATGTATATAATCTACCATAAAATGATGAACTTCTGATGTTTCACAGGCTGGCAGGATTTTGGTTCTGATATTAATGGTGTGTGGAATTTTATGCAATGATGAGGAAACCACCCACAAAATCCACTAAAAGACCAACCTAGAGATGGAGCATCACTTATCAAGCTCTACAACAATAAATGCACTATGGGATGAGCACCAATTTTCTCTTCTAGATCCATTCTAACTATATGAAGAATGATTGTTGGATGCCATCTTATTAAATGTGGTAGTTGCAAGGTGATACCCTACACTGCAACATTGTAGCATACTAAAAATCAATGGTGCAAAATTGCTCCTACCTAAAATGGGTGCCTCAAGTTGAAGGGTAGGTGTTTAAAGTGATGGGGGTAGCTAGGAAAACCCTTAACATTAAATTTGAGTAGGTGGGAGAGTAAAATTAACGCCAAAAAGTCTTTAAAATGCCTTTTTAAAATTATACAAGTTCCCTTCATCCTTACCACAAGATTTTTCCTACATTCTTTGACACTCTAAGTACCTATCAAAACTATTGACAGGGTTCAAAACTCAAACTAGATCTTTGATGAATATTGTAAGATTCTCCCTTTGGCTCTTTGGCTTTTCCTCACATTTCGACAACCCAGGGGAGATCCAAAACTATGTCAAACCTTGGACAAGGTTCTAGAACTAAGGCAAACCTCTGACAACGCTACATCTCATTCTTTGAGCTCTTTATGTGTCAACACTTTCGGAAGGTTAGAAAACCATGGCAATTTGCTAACAAAATCACATCTCATCTTCCCTCCTTTGCATGTTGGATCTTCAAATGAAATATAAAACCTTGTCAACACTTGGGAGTGGTTCAGAAACCACATCAAAGCTCTAAAAAACACAAGACCCCACTTCTATACTTCATCAATTGCTCACCTCTTTCCTTTGTCAACAAAGCCTGTTGGATCTCAAACTTATTTCAAGAACCAACAGTGGTTTTGAAACCACTATAAATCTTTGCCCTATATAAAATATCTCCACTATCCTTTGTCAAAGGTTATACGAGTTCATGAAACCTTACCAACTCCTGTTAGTGTTTCTTAGATCAGATTATTTAATCAATTGAATAATAGAAATGCAACACATAAGACAATGAACACAACAAGATACCCTGGGAAAACCCTCCTCTTGAGGGAGAAAAACCCAGCAAATATATCTCTTATATATTTAAGGAATAAGAGCAGAAATCTGCTTGAACTCAGGCCCAACACAATGCCAAATTTGATACAATGAATAATAGTATCTCTCCTAGATGCAAAGATACAAATGAGTATGTTTCTCCTTGAGATCGGTCTGCTGCTACAAAATGATGATCTGCTGTTCAAGTATGAACTTCTTCTATAACTGCAAATTCTGCTCTGCCAAAATAGCGAACTTCTATTGTGTGTATTCGAATGTGTGTTACCATCAAAAGGTAACCTTGTATATATACCTTCTTGGCGCCTCTTCATATGGGTCGGCCTTTTTGATAGATATTTAAATAACAAATAAAGTCGGCCAGAATAAGTACATTATATATCTTAAATATAAGGTCGGCCCATGTACTAGTGAAGACCGACGCTGCATTAACATCAACAACTCCTACCCATTGTTATAGAACCATGTGGAAAAATTGGCACACACTCTCTACCTTTATAAGATAGTGTTGGTTTGAAAATAGCTTTCAACCTTCGATAGTGGTTCTAAACCCATTAGAAACCCCCAAAAAAGGACCAAATATTTTTTCTTATGCTTTCTTCAAAAGTTGTAAAAATCTTATCGAGCTGCAAGGTTATGAAAACCTTGTCAGGAGTTTACATAGATTTTAGAACCAACTCAACTCACCAATGGCACAAAAAAAAAACTCATTCATACTCAACACAATTATAAAAACCTTGTCAAGAGCCAACACAGGTTTCGAAACCTCAACAATGTGCCAGTAACAAACACTTAGTCAATCTTCCTTTCTTCTTTCGATTGTTGGTGAAACATATCAAAGGTCAGACTATTTTTAGGAACCAAATGTGGTTATGGGACTACTTTAAATCTCTACCAAAAAGGAATTTTCTTCACTTAAGGGATCGGGGAAGATAACATCCCAATACCTCAAAATCATAATAATTTATTTTAACATGTTGGGAGGGGAGGCGGTGACTTACCACCTCGATGCCCCGATAAAATCAACTAAAATCACATTGTTGTTAGACTTCATCAAATATCCTCCATCAAATGTCCCCACAAGTATCAAACTGGGTGGCTCTTTGATACCAAGGATGGGAACATGAAGAGCTCTAATAACTCGCCAAATATATGTATGCTTCCCTGTATAGTTGAACTCCTACTTACATTGGACATGGGATGGGAGTAAGGAACACCCTAAAAGTCTGAAAAAATAAACACTTAGCACAATTTAGAGAATGACAAATTCAAGATTGGGAAGCGGGGGGACAAGGAAACAAGTACCAAGGTAGGGGGAATCCTGAAACCCTAACACCTAACAAATGCATTACTTAGATAACATTGACTCCCCTAATGCATATTGAACTTGTCCAAAAATTGACACTTGGGATATGAGCACAAGGAACCCCACAAACTTGAAAAAAAGGACTTAAGCAAGTTTCTCAAGGGTTTGAGGTCAGGTTTTAGGATCGATAGGAAGCGCATGAAAGTATGGATATCCTTGAAACTCTAACAAGGTGACAAATACACCAAAGCCAAAGAAAACACGACTACAACCCTGACTTTAAACCTTTTATGAGTTTTTGGAATCAGTTTACATCTAGGGAACCTAATTAGGATATCTTAGATTGATCATCAATAATTGGTAGAAAATGACACACATAAAGCGGAAGGAACTCGAGTAAAATTTGACAATATAGATTTGAGTCCCATCAGTGTGTTTGCTTTAAAAGAGATTTTATCCATTCTTATAATCTTGTTTGGAAAGGTAATATTCCTGTTTAAATTAGGCATTTGAAGTGAAACTTCTTCATTTTCCATGCCCACAATAGGTGGACACACATGTCTTTCTCATCACGAGGTTGTTTTGATTGAATCTCATAATTATAGTGCTTTTTTTAAAATGCAAAAATTGAGCCAAAGTTTTGGTTGAAATATTAGAATTAATATGTAAATTGAAAATCTTACAGTTGTTCATTTTATGCATATAAGGGCGTGTCTAATGTTAGATTTAGGATCAGAAATGAAAGCAATCAGAAAATGCAACACATAAGACAATGAACACAACAAGATACCCTGGGAAAACCCTCCTACTCGAGGGAGAAAACCCAAAAATATATCTCTTATATATTGAAGGAATAAGAGTAGAAATCTTCTTACAACTCAGGCCCAACACAATGTCGAATTTGATACAATGAATAATAGTACCTCTCCTAGATGCAAAGATACAAATGAATATGTTTCTCCTAGAAATTGGTATGTTGCTACAAAATGATGATCTACTACTGCAAGATGATGATCTGTTGATCAAATATGAACTTCTAGGAATGTGAATTATGATGAATGAACTTGATGATCAAATGAATGATCATCACCTTGTATTTATACAAAACTAGGTGACTCTTCATTTGGGTTGGCCTCTTTTAAGAAACAAGGTGACTCTTCATAAAATTATTATATATAGCAAATCAGACTTGCCTTGGTATTATTTATCCATCATTTTTAAATTTGAGAGAAAGATATCTCGCACTGCTATAACATCAACACTCCCTCTTAGCTAGGGAGGTATCTTTCCAGATATCCACATCATGGATTCTCTCAACATGACGTCCACAATGACTCAAAGGTTCATCGCGGAGTCTCTCAACGTGATGTCGTCATGGAGTCTCTCAACATAACGTCTCATCTCAGTCACAGAGATGAACAAGGGCTCGCACCTCATATTTCTCTATCTTAGAGAAATATACACTACAAGGGCTTTCACCTCATGTTTCTCCAACTCAGAGAAATATACACTACAAGGGCTTTCACCTCATATTTCTCCGTCTCAAAGAAATATACACTACAAGGGCTTTCACCTCATATTTCTTCATCTTAGATAAATATGCATTACAACAAATCTTCATGATGATGTGACTCCCTTTGGAGCTCCAAGTACTTGCATCAACCTCCTGACCTCCTCATCCAATATTGTTTGCAATGCTTGCCTTAGAGGAGCAATTTCCAATGCACACTTCTGACACTATTGACTTGCTCGAGTCCAGGACTGTCCTCCTCGACCTCATCCTAAATCACCCTATTCTAAATAGGTTTGCAGAGCTACCAATGTCAAATCCACATTAATTGTCTTGTGCAATTCTGTTCTCAGCTGTTGAAGAGGTCTTCCAAGGATTTTTCACTTAGCCTTGCAACACTGCAACCTTCACTTATTCTTAGTGGGTCACAGAACTCCCTCTTGATCCCTGGCTCAGAGATTTCAAAGAAATCCTCTGGAAGTGAACTCCCCTCCATTGACCTATCTCAGAACCTTAATCCTTTTCCTGGACAAGCTCGCAACTCGTGCCTTGAATTCTCTAACTTTGACTCCCTTTGAATGTCATTTCCTCCTCTTCGAAGAAATTGATCGACTTTAGAATAAGAAACCTTCTTAATCAACTTTAGAGCTAGGCTCCTTCTAAGATGTCCCTATGTCAATTTTCGTAGTAGAAACATGTTGTGTAGACCTTAATTTGCAATCTCGAGCAAAGTGACTGTACTTGTCACACCTGAAACATTGAATGTGAGAGACATCCTTCTTCTTCTTCGGTTTTGGGGCAGAATCCGATTCTCTGTCTCTATTCCTCTTTCTTCCTTTGCCTCTTTCTCTAGAAGTATGTGTAACAAGAACTTGATTTTCTACATCATGATAGTTTCACCCAATTCCAGTTGTTGCCAACCTGGACTCTTCTTGAATACAATCAGCTCGAAGACGATCAAACTTGGGCAACTTGGATCTCCCACTGATGCTCTGAATAAAGGGTTCCCAAGATTGAGGAAGACCATTTAGTGCCAACATAACAAGATCTATGTCTACAATTATATCCCCAATAGCGCTCAACTAATCTCTCAAATCAGCAATCTTCATAAATAATGAGATGACTGAATCATCTTTAGCCATTTTTACATGGTGAAGTTGTCTCAAAGCAAGGGCTCTACTGGTGTTGTTGATCTCATACAATCCTTTTAGAGTATCAAAGATTTATTTAGTTGTCTTCAACTTGGAGATGATCGGTACTAGGTGATTCATCACAGAGTCTATCATGATCTTTCTAACCTTCGTACCATTTTTCTTCCATTGGATTTTCTCAGTATCATCGGAAGGCTCGAGCATATCACTTTCCGCGAAATCAAGAAGATCATTCTCCTCTAATGCAATGAGTACCCTGGGTTTCCAAGAGTTGAAATTTGAAGCTCCATCAAGCCTATCTTCTACCTTGACACAACTCACCATCTTCTTTTTCCACACAAATTCACCTTCAAAGATCTACCCTTAGGTCAAAAATAATTTGAACCTTAGATCTGCGATACTTCAAGATCTACCCTAGATGAAAATTTGACTTGACTGCTTAAACAAATTTGATCAGATATTTTCCTAGACTACTTCAAGATCCACCCTAGATGAAAAGTTGACTTGACTACTTAAATAAATCTGATCAGATATTTTCTTAGACCTGCTCTGATACCATGTTAGATTTAGGATCAGAAATGAAAGCAATCAAAAAATGCAACACATAAGACAATGAACACAACAAGATACCCTAGGAAAACCCTCCTACTCGAGGGAGAAAAACCTAGCAAAAATATCTCTTATATATTGAAGGAATAAGAGTAGAAATCTGCTTACAACTCAGGCCCAACACAATGCTGAATTTGCTACAATGAATAATAGCACCTCTCCTAGATGCAAAGATACAAATGAATATGTTTCTCCTTGAAATTGATCTATTGCTACAAAATGATGATCTGCTGCTACAAGATGATGATTTGCTGCTCAAGTATGAACTTCTTCTAGGAATGTGAATTATGATGAATGAACTTGATGATCAAATGAATGTTCATCACCTTGTATTTATACAAAACTAGGTGACTCTTCATTTGGGTTGGCCTCTTTTAAGAAACAAGGTAACTCTTCATAAAATTATTATATATAGCAACTCTGACTTGCCTTGGTGTTATTTATCCATCATTTTTAAATTTGAGAGAAAGATATCTCCCACTGCTATAACATCAACATTTAAAATTTGAATTTTTTGTATATTTTAGAAGTCTAAAATTTGAAGATTTCTTGAAATCCTTTAATGGTGGAATTGGGTATTTTTATCGTTTTGGAACCTCTTTAGAAATTGTGATTTTGAATTAAATCCATGTATCTTGTTTTAATTTGTGGGATGTGTTGTCTCCCCATTGGATTGTGATTGTGTGCCATTAGACTAGGTGTCATCAACATTTCAATTATTTTTTGTGCCACAATCAAATTATAATTTTGGATCGTTGGGCACTTAGGATTGAGGTATAGAATAAGGAAGAAGTAGCCTCCCACTACTATACCCAAGTGAGATTTTTAACAAGTGAAAACATTGCATAAGCAAGATACTACACCGCTACACCACAATTTGAATGCCTATGATTGATTGAAAAGGATATTTCACATCTCATGAAGTATCATTAATGTTGTTGAGTACCCTATTGTAGGTAGGGATACTACTCAATATTCTACATGGTCATCATGCTATCATAATGACATTTCTTTCTTTACATCTAGGACCCTCTTTATATCATCGCTTTTTGGAGAAATGTGTTGTAATTAACAAGTTATCGTCTATTTGCATTAGGATGTGTATCTTGTTGTGAAACCAACTTATAATTTGTTCAATTAGTTGAAGCCTTGTACCTCTCAATTGATATATCACTATTGTATGTGTTTGGATGTTGTTTAGTGTTGTCTTGGAGTGGATATGAAGCAAGTGCCACTCTCATCCTACTCCATGATTGGGTGAAAGTTCAAGATCATGGGCTAGTGTATGATCTTCATTGTGGAGAAAGCTCTATCCTTGTATGATCGTCATGAAGACTTGTCTCATGTTTTGTGAAGTCTTTCATTTGTACCACCATGCTTAGTGCATTAGTGATGATGTCTTATGTGTCATTGTGCTTTGTCATGACATGTGCACATGGAATTGTGCAATGTGACATGCAAATTTCACACTTTCAAAGCAAAAACAATGTTCTAGTTTTTGTTAGTTAATGTCGAGAAAAAACTTGGGGCATTACAAGTGCAATAGTCTAGTGCTAAAATGACATATGTATGCATAGGAATTTGCATTCAACTTGAATCTAATCTAAACATGAGTCACATTCCCAAGTAGATCTAGTGATTTGGATCAAGACCATAGGTCCCATTTTCAACCTAATTCAAGAGCATAAGAGCAAACTACACCCCCAATTTCCAAAATCAAATTTAATTGCAAGTCCAAGCTAACCTAACTCCAACTAGTTATTACTTGCTAGCTCAAGCATTAAATATTCAAATGTGAATGATAGTGTTTTGCATAAAAAGGCAAAGCCCTAAGTCTTTTAGATCATCATTTATCCATTAGATACAAAATGATTGCATTAACATGTAAAGTCATAAGGACAAACAAGTAGGCATTTACATTTTGATTGTTGCGTCTTTGTATGTGTTAACACTATTAAAATAATACAAAAGGACTGACTCCTATAAAGACAAGACATGGACTCCCCCTTCTTGATAGGATGCTCTATGTTTTTAAGCACCGCTCAAACCTTAGGTACATGAAGGTAAACATGTTTACAAATTTCAAAATTCATAGTTTAAGGTCGCAGATCTAGCTTCAAGGCTATACGGTAACTTATGGGCTACACATAATAATAACGGGCAAAAATGTCTGTGGGCTCTCCCGACACGAATGGAGTTGAGGGTGCTCAGAGGATTGTGAACGGTGATGATTGCCAAACTACTAATGTTGCTCAAACGAATGCAAAGGAGAAGACTAGGCATCCTCTTGGCTCGAAACGGGGCGATCACCATGTTGCATTTGGGGAAGGACAGAAACGGTATGCCCTTCATTTGGGGGCAGTGTTGGATCCTCCTTCCTCACCCACTGCTCGCACTTCTCCTTCCCTGGACCTCAACCCTTTGGCTGCAAATTTTGGTGGGGCGGTTACTGGCGTGGCTCTGTTCATTTCTGACTTTGGTTGCAAAAACAAATTGAACCCTTATCATGAATGCACAGATTTTTATAAGGTTCATTCCCAATTTGCCTAGCTTGTCCTGCCCTTCGGCCCATCCAGACTCACCTCCCATCCAAAATCTGGACACTAGCTCTCAGACTGGAACCGATCGGTTTTCATTTGGGGATTCAGATGTGGTTTTATTTGAGGAGCCTGTGGACTTCAACATTTCTGATGGCTATATTGATGCAGTTGTTGGGGATTTCAGTGTTCACTCTATGGATGGTGGATGCCTATACAAGCGTCCATCGGTGGCTTCCATCCTCGAATGGATTAAATGAACATGGAGTAATGTGCCTAGCCCTACTGTTGAATCTCTTGATTTTGGTTTTTTTTATTACCTTTTGTTCGATGGAGGATTGCCATTTTGTTTTGCAAAACAAACTGTGGTTCTTTGGGCATTCCGGCCTCTTTATCTCCCCATGGTCTCCTTTCTTTGATCTGGCCATAGCCAAGATCACTTGCATTCCTATTTGGATTCGACTGTATAATCTCCCCCTAGTTTTGCGCAATGTAGATCTGCTAAGCACTTTGATCAACCAGGTGGGGTCCTTTGTCAAGCTCGACCCTGCCTCTATGGCCTCTAATAGTAGATTCTATAGGGTTTGTGCTTTGGTTGACATTTCTAAGCCCCTCTCACATTCCCTCCAAATCCACTCTTCTCATGGTGTTTGGACACAATTTTTAAATTTTGAGGGTTTGCCTTTTCGGTGGTTTTGTTGCAACAAGCTAGGTCACAGAATTGATGCTTGCCCCCTTCAACGTCTGGCTAAGGCGAGGAATGTGTGCTTGAAGAACTGGGTTCTGAAGGAGGGTTCTTCAGATACTGAATTTATTTGGCGAAATCATGGAATGTTCTTTGAACCTTCTCAGGATCATGGGTTGAATCTGAATCAGCCTGTGGCCCCCTTTTCCCCTCCGATTGCTCCCTTGATTCCCCTATGGAGGAAGAGGATGTTGGCTCTAAATCTGATGGCACCTTCCCCTTCATGGATGATCTGGAAGATCATAATCAAGATTTTTATGACTTCACTTTGGATCCACCACAGAAACTTGGGCTCTAACTTGGGCTCTCTCAATCTCTTTGCAGCAAATTAAAATCCGGTTGTGGGTCCAAACATAAGGTTGGAAGGAAATCTGTCGTTGAAAAGCTCCATATTGAAGGTCTAGAGGCGGTTGAGGCAAGCTCTCAACGAACTTTGGAGGCCCTCCTCCTTCGCAACAAGCGAAGGGCTTAGGCTTTGGGTTGTTGGCTATTATCTTTGTATGTTTATATTGTTGTCTTTGTATGTTGGTTGATTCCTTGTTCTTGTTCTCTACTCCTCTCTGGCTTCTTAAGATTTCTCTCCTTATCTTCCATTCTTTTGTTCCTTCTTATCTGCATGGCAGATCTTTGTATCTCTTTCTTTCATTTTAATAAAAGGGAGTGGGCCCCTCGTCCCACAAATTACGTATCAAAAAAAAAAACGTATGGGCTACACATCATATTCAAGGCCACAATTTAGTAGATCAAGATCACACATACAATTATGAAACTTGGACAAAAAATGGTAATTTCCAATCCATCAAAGTTTCACCATCACAAATCTAATAACAAAAGTTTGCTTTGGATCACTTTGCAACAAAACATTCATTATTACATAGAAAATTAAACACCGCTATTCTTCTTGATCAACTTTAGAATTTATTACGATAAATATTTCACTTTTTCTCGACTCAAGTTTTATATCTAAATTGATTATAAATATAATGATGATTACATTAATTTAGTAAACCTAAATATCCCTTAAAAACTTTATTATTACCTCTTCAATCTATCTAGATATTAATAACCAAGATTACATACTTTAATTTGGCATCTTAGTTATTCCAACATAAATGGATATTAAGACTAGTGATTGCGTGTTGCCATGATTGGCAAAAAATGGCAAGAAGCTCATGTGATTGAAATGTAAATGGAACGTCTTAGCAAATGTGGTAGATCCAAAGCATATTTGACAATGTTTACTTTAAAAGATTCCGAATAAATTTAGTAGCATTATCATCCTCAAAACATTGAAGGAAAAACCTAAAGATGAGGGTTTCACAATCATTGAATAGTAACTTCCTTATGGGGAATTATCTCGTGCATTACAAGTCAAAACTGTCCCAGGTTCCTCGGGTATACTTTCTCTGCTAAAATATGACAACTTCCTCCTACGCTAAGCACAAAATATTCCTCGTGGCAAAATTTTCTTATAACTAAATTTATTTTGGGTGATTTTTGTGTGATTATAAGTTCCTTGGGTGAATTCGATGGTAGACAGAATTCAACAATCTATTTTTTCCTCTGTTAATTATCCTGCTGTTTGATTAAAAAAATATGATTTGTAATTCAAGTTATTTGTGTTTTATGCGAATGATTTTTGTATTTTACGATTCTTAGTTTGTCTCTGCTTGAGTTTAGTATGAGTATGGTGTGCATCTTGTGTTTTGTTGTTGTTAATGGATGATAGCTTCAGTCAGATATGAATGACAGTGATGCAAGTATCATTGTCATTTATAAGTGATCGAAATTATCATACATACTATGATATTTCTAAAGGAAACATTTAAATTGAAATTATGAGCATTCATATAAATTCGATCATTCCCGTGATTTTATATTCTGCATTTGTTTGAAATCGGAATCCTCTTAAAGTCACCTGCCAGCATGTAGAAGGGTTTGTATGTGTTAATACATACATAACAAATAGCATTAGACTGTAGACAGCCCGCGTGCAAAGGGACGCATCCCTTGGAGGCGGGCCTCTCCTCTTACAAATAGGAGTTTTGTCATTGATATGCAAACATAGAAATCGGACAATGTTCTGCAATCAGCACATTCAACATCAAGAGTAGAAATCTGGAAAATATCCGTAACAAAATAATTAGACCTGTTTCTATATGTTCGATCCTCGACATGGTACCAAAGCGAGGCTTGCAAGAACAGGATTTGAAGGATTTGTTATGAGTTAGTCGATGCAGTTTTGACCGCTGGAGCCCTTAATTTACATTTACCGCAAAAGACTTTCGAGTCTTCCTTATTGGCAAAGATGGGAAGAATAGACGGAGATTTTTTATTTTTTATTTTTTGAGCGGCTAAGCATTATTAAAACCGACATTGAGCATGATGATTTCTTCGTCATTTGCCAAGAAATGTGCGATTGGAGTTATATTTCACACTTTACGCAACAAGAAATCTTCATGGCACTGTCGAGAGTCTACATTCGAAAGAAAGTCGCCGCTATAGTTGTCCACCGTTCACATTATCAAGTAACTCTTTGATATTATAATGTGGATTTCATTGGACAGGGAGTACTCAAAGTCGAGAAGGCTTATTGGCACTGGTCTCAAATGTGTGTTCACTATTCACGTAATTTGATCAGGACTATGATTGTGTTGCTATCTGTCATTGTGATTTGGCCGCTAAAGTAACACCGACCCCTCGGTATAAATTGGAGTTTATTTAATTTAATACTTAAGTCTTATGTAAGGTGAAGTTGATCCCTTGTGTCACCAATACTATGCATGACGTGCCTAAGGGGAAGAAAACGACAGAGCAAAGAAAGATTGAGAACCGTTTGGGTTCGGTCAACACCACCTTGTAGCAACATGTACAGAATATATGACTAGTCTTCCATCTTTGCGTTTGAAGTCATTGCACCAATCACAACATCATTTCCATCTATTTCATAGTATAGGAGGAAGTTCTCCACTCTTCAACGTTCACCACATAGAAGTATTTCATCAAACTCCAAGGATATGGAAATTGTGAAACAAATTGGGAGTCTCTGAATACTAGATTGGAAGTTGATTGCGCAGGAGCTGGCTTTATATCACAAAGTGGATTCTTATTTGAATAGGTGGCAATGAGAATTTCAATTGGACTTCAAAAGAAATAAATACACCTACTATTAGCATTAAAGGTGGAAAACTAATATTTGTACCGTTCCATGGTTTCAAGCACATTCCCAGGGGTCTGTAATACGAATTTGGTGTCAATATATACCTTGGCTGCGAATAACTAGTCCACATCTGGTCGCTACCATATGGAAGAACAAAAGCTCGAAGTCCGGATCTGCCTCAGCTAGCAAAACCCATTTTACTACCTGGTGACAAAAAATGAGCAACGGCCAGAGCCTTGGCTCGGCCTGATCACTGTGTTAATCACTCTTCCAGATCTTCAACATTGAAGCTTGCACACAAAGGTCTAAGTGCAGCATATAAGGAGAAATCATTTAACAACTACAAGTCAAGCCCCTGACTGTATCTATAGAATTGACCAACATAAAGAGATAAGTACTTCATACGAAAAATTTCTTATGTAGTTATTAATTCATGCTATAACCTTGAGATGGTAAATTATGAATGCTCCTAGTTATGGTACGTCTATTTGAGATAGTTGAGTCCCATGATCTATTAGTAATCTCTTCTTAAATGCTTTCAGGATAAATCAAGAAGTGTAAGATTTCTTTCAAAAGCTTGATACATCCTATAGGTTGAAGGATGGAGACTCTACTTGTAGCTATGAGACTAAGTGATTAGCTGGAGTCGTCCTTATTAGAAGAGGAAGAATTAACCTTAGGAGGGAGTTCTATGACTCGCTGAGAATAAATAAGGGCTGCAGTGTTGCAAGGTCGGATGCTAAATTGTTGAAGTACCTCTTCAGCAATTAGGTTCTGAATTATATCACATCAGGTAAACCTGGATTTAACATTGGTAGCTCCGCAAACCTATTCTGAATAGAGTGATCTGGGAAAAGGTTGAAGAGACCAACCCGAATCCCTACAAAGGTGTGAGTTGGAAACCATTTCTCTAAAACAAGTTTTACAGACAATCTTTGGACGAGGAGGTCAGGAGGCTGATGCAAGTAATTAAAGCCTCAGAGGGAGTCACATCTTCACTTGTTGTAATGCATAATTCTCTGAGATAGAGAGATATGAGGTGAAAGCCCTTGTTCATCTTTGAGACTGAGATGAGGCATCATGTTGAGAGACTCCATGACGACAGGCCCCAGGATCTAATTTCAGAAGAACCCCAACACCCGTTGTGTGGCTTAAAGGGGGAGTGTTGGATATAAGCCACACCCGGATTGATGATGGGCTGGCCACAAGAGGCCAGTAGCTCAGTTGATAAAGCACTCCAACAACAAATGGAAAGTCCTAGTGAATGCTTTAAGCCAGTTCAAGTATGAGCCAAAGGAAATTCACCTTATGGCTGTAAAACACATATTGAGATATCTTCACGACACTATTGGATATGGTCTTCTTCACAGAAAAGACCAACTAGATCAACCTGAAAACTTTAAATTCAGATTGGGCTATGATCTCTTGGATCTACAAAAAAACAGTTTTTGTAGCACAAAACTCGACAAGAAACTGAATACATTGCAACCTTTATGAGGGCAAGAGAAGCAGTTTGGCTTCGTAAATTGCTTGTGAGACTCCTTGATCTAAGCACATTGAGATCCCCTACCATTATGAGACATGGTAGAAAAGAATGTGATTCAGTTGGAGTATATTAGTACAAATGACCAAACTGCAGACATTCTCACCAAGCCTCTCTCCCGAATCAAGGTAGAGCACTTCAGGAAGAAACTTGGTATGGTTGAAATGTAATTTGTTATTTATGTTTGAAATACAAATTGTTTAGAAATTTTACTTATATATAAAGATGTTTAATGTGTAAACTCTTTTGTCATGTGTGTGACTCCATGACTTTATGGGCCTACTCCCCCTGTGTACATTATCGAAAGGTGACGATCTTTTTGATAATGAACACTTGTATTTGACATTGTAAAGTGACGACTCTACAATGATGAACTATCATGATAGATATCATATGACTTGATATCTGTGGATATGTCATGATAGTATCTCTTAGATACCTTGATGGATATCATGAGACTTGATATCTGAAGATCATTGTGATCTATAAAGAGATAATCATGGTGGATGATTATATTCGTGGATATGCCATGAATTATGGTAGACATCATGAGACTTGATGTCAGTGCACATACCATAATGAAGATGTGTATGCAGAATGTCATGTGACTTGACACTTTCAGAAGCATATCATATCTTCTGATATCACGAGTTAGGTGATATCACTTTTGGAAGTTATTCTTCCTAGTTAAAGAGGGAGTGTTGAAATGATGAAAATGTGTTATGAAGAATGTCATGTGACTTGACAACTTTGAGAAAACATATCATATCACATGTGAAGGTGATATATTGACTTATTTGACTTGAAATATCTTCCCTAGCTAAGAGGGAGTGTTAATGGATGATAGCTTCGGTCAAATATGAATGACTGATGCAAGTATCATTGTCATTCATAAGTGATCGAAATTATCATACATACTATGATATTTCTAAAGGAAACATTTAAATCGAAATTATGAGCATTCTCGTGATTTTATATTCTGCATTTGTTTGAAATCGGAATCCTCTTAAAGTCACCTGCCAACATGTAGAAGGGTGTGTATGTGTTAATACATACATAACAAATAGCATTAGACTGTAGACAGCCCGCGTGCAAAGGGACACGTCCTCTCAAGGGACGCATCCCTTGGAGGCGGGCCTCTCCTCTTACAAATAGGAGTTCCGTCATTGATATGCAAACATAGAAATCGGACAATGTTCTGCAATCAGCACATTCGACATCAAGAGTAGAAATCTGGAAAATATCCGTAACAAAATAATCAGACCTGTTTCTATATGATCGATCCTCAACAGTTGTTATGCCTCTTTTCTTAACCAGCTTAATGTAGCATGGTTACTAAAAACAATGAGAATGGCACGAAAGCAAACTGAAAATTTGCATTGGAGGTTTATAATAATGTGATGATTGTGATATGATACTGTTGAATTTGCTTGCAAATGGTATTAAAAAGTAACTTGATACCAACACATTAGCACGGTTACTAAAAACAGTGAGAATGGCACGAAAGCAAACTGAGGTTTATAATAATGTGATGATTCTGATATAAATACTGTTGAATTTGCTTGCAAATGGTATTAAAAAGTAACTTGATACCCTATTGTGTTGGTTGTACCCTCTTTGGGCAATCCATCACCACTTGGATTATGATTGGGAGGTGTATGGCATTAAACTTTAAAAAATCGATAAAATATTAAGGATTATGGTTTTTTTTTTTGCGGAGTCCCAGCATGTTCAAAACTTCAAATGTTAGATGTCAAAAAAAAAAAATGCTAGATGTCAAATCTTATTGTTTGACTTGGCATCTCTTAAAGTGTGCATTTGGGTCAAGTTACAACTTACAACCTATCCATCCCAATCTAGGCTTTGCTAAAACAAAGTATTCAACCCATAGGCAGTCTCGTTTCTCATGAACATTGTATGTTTTACATGGATTGGCCTAATAAAAGGGTTCATATTGCAGTTGGCCTCACAAAGGACTCAAAGGTCCATAGACATAAAGCAGTGAGCCAACACTTTTGCATATAATTGTTTATATTAATATGCCTAATACATGCTCTTTGTCAATTACCCGACCACAAGATCTGAGATTGTCAGCTATTTACCTTTCTAAAATACAAAGCAGCCTTTGATGCCCTTCCTACAGGCAAGAAAGATGAGGGTTTGGACATTTGTCAGCTATATGAAAATTGCTATAGTTTCTGAAAATCCTAAGTCAGGAATACTGGTATCTAACCCTAGACTGCAACATGTTAACAAATATGTTGAATCTAGCATTTCCCTATTTACTTTGAACCCTCTACGCTAAAACTATAATGGATTCTCAAGTTCCACTGGGTTTAGAGAAAGGCAAAGGTGATGTGTCTCACTCCTCTATTCCACCATCAAATAGGCAGTCTTGCAGCCCACACCAGTGATCAATGACTTTCCTAAGAAGAATAACAATAGCAAGCATTACTCCATTTCTTTTGGCATCATTTTGTAGCTAATGCAACAGGCTTTACTGGATAACCAGTTTGCTGCTCTTTCCAATTCGGGGAAATTACAAGCCGACTTTTAAAATAGGACTCATCATCAAAAACCTCTCTTGGAATAGGGCGCCTTCAAGAAAATAGAAAATTTATGCCTGGTTTGTCTTCTGAGATCATTTAGAAAAGTTATTAGTGATGATAATGCATGATAGGTTTCTATCCAATTACATGGAAAGTGAAAGGTAATCAAGAAGTCAATCTAGTTCAAATAATGAAGAATGAGGGTTCTTATCCAGGTGAAAGGGCTAAAAAAACTAGCAAAATTATGCAATTAATTAGTGAAAGAAATCTGCATACACTCGGCAAGGAAAAGAGAGAGAAGCAACACACATGTTCAAATATATGAGACTAGCAAAAATAGCAAAGAGATCCCAATCTATGTTGGCAAAAATATTAAAAAGGGCAAAAAAATGCTAGTCTGCCTTAACTATCCAGAGAGGAATTGGAATATAACATTTGTGTGGCATTGCTGGCTCAGATTCAGGGCTTTGAAGGCCAAACAGAATCACAGCAATCTCGTTGAGGCCCCTGTCAAGTTCTGCCACATTTAAGTCTCAGACGAGTGGTGCGGAGACATGGGTTTAGACCATGCTGACTAATGAGGACAACTGTCTTGATGGCTTCAAGGTTGTCAGTAATAGCAGCGTAAAAGTGATTGTGAAGGGAGAGGTCCACCTGCCTCACCACCTAATAACTCTGTTGTGAATAGGATCAATAACCATAAAGGCATGTGGCATAATAACATTATATAAGAAGCACTTTAGTTGTAGCAACAGGTAAATGAAATTTCCAGATATCAATATGCCTTTCCACAACACTAGTGGTTGTGCTGTTGAAAAAGATTTGAAAAACTACCTCTCAAAGGATCAAACATGGGTATTTGCTTCCTCTGGTCATCTTATATTGTATGTTTTCTGCTGGAAGCAGTCTCCTGCAATAGTAATGCTGGTATTGAGGTTCATCCTTGTGGGCCAAGCCAAGCACAGGTCTTTGGAGTCTTGTTGAGATACTTTAGAAGCAGCATGTAGCTTGGAAGTTAAATTGCATAGAGGGAAGAAAACAGAATATTTCAATCATTTAATAGCTGACAATATGCATAACTAGATTTGAATTAAGGGGAGAATAAGAATCAAACCTTCCAACCAATAGCAATGAAAATACATGTTCTTACCATTATTTGCTAAAAATTTAGACATGCTCGCCCATTTCAACATTACAAGGAAGACAAGGATAAAATAATAACTAGGTTTAATTAGTTGCAAGGTACAGTAATAATAATTATTGGTGTTATACAAATGTGATTCCTTTAGCTACCCTGCCATAGGGAAGAAGTAATAAAACAATATTAACATTTAAATTGTACAGTACTATTGGCAAAGTTAGGCAAATGTGATTCCATTGATTGCCCTGCCATAGGCAGGAAATAGTTGCATACAACAATATTAACATTTATTATTTTGACATTTAGTTTTTTTATTTTAGTTATCATAAAGGCCTGCTACTGCCTTAACAAATTAACTAAGACCTAATTGGGCAAGCAGCCAATCATACTTCAAAATAACAGCATGTCCGATAGAAATTTGGCACTTCCACAAAACATCAATAGAGAAAATCCAGTGTTACCCCAAGTTTCCAGGACGGGGACGGTGGGGAACAAGTCCCCAAGCTTCCAGCTTTTGAGGCCAAATTTGGGGACGGCCGGGTGACGGCTATACAAAATATAGGGAAAATTTAAAATATTTATATGTAAACATAGATAAGGCATGCATAATATACATTATAGAACTTTAACATAATAATTTACTAAATTATTATGAATGAATCTACCACTGGAACTGACAGGATACCAACAATGCCACTCATTTGTATTTAGTTGCTTTGGTGCCAACCTCATATGAGAGGCATAACAGTCCTAAGTGGATCTGAAAGGATCAGGAGACTGAAGCATTGTTTCTTACCACCAGTACAACAGAACTTGAAATCCACCAAAGATAGTTGTGTATGTGTCAAACTGGTGCTTAAATAAAATCAAACTGGAAATTGATCAAGTCAATAAATATTAAATCATTAAGTTGTGTGTGCACTCAACCATTTGTATGCAATTCACCATTATAACTTACTGAATTAAAACTAAAAGTCTATATACGCATAATTGATGGACTGGTGTCATTGAGAAGAAACTAAATACGTAATTCTGTATGACATCGAGTGAACTATAAATCTGAAGTGTGTCCGCTCATAAACCAAGCACAACCCCTGCTGTATAGTGTATAGTTATATTGACATTGTAAGAAAAGATTAAAATCTGGGATCTATCACAAACCCAATCATCATGCACATGTAAGGGGATGAAGCATCAGTGTGGTAACGTGTTATATACCCTTCCTATTTTTCTTTGTGATGCTACAAACATTTCATAGGTTTTTTAAGATGCCCAGCAAGTTCTTGTTTGGGTGTATATTTCTGTTTTTTATAATGGTCATTCCAATAGAATCCTCAGGTATGAGGAGTAGTAGTTTGGGTAAGGACAAAGCAGATGGAACAATAATTGTCCAGTGGGAAACCAAAAGCCTACTGCGCTACCAGAACACTAGGGAATTCACACCAAACCTATTATGTACCAGTTGATATCAAACAGCAGAAGATGATGGATGAAAATGTTATAGCAGACAAGACTACTAAGATCACTGCAGAATCTGCTTTCAATGCTTAAAAACGAACAAAGGTGAGAGGAATACTAAATGCTCAAAACTTCTAAAATGGATTGTCATCACCAATTTGTTTTGAGCTTAGCTCTCCTTGAGGCTTACACCGGATGCATTAGAATCAATGTGATAAAGGTGGCACATATTACAAGGGAATAAACCAGTGTTCCACAGAGTTTCCTGAAGGGGACGCGTCCCCGACAGTCTCGGGGACAGGGGGACAAGGGGTCTAAGTTTGGGGACGGCAGCAGGGGGGCGTTGCTGATATACATATGGTACTTGAATAACTAGTTATAAAAAGATGTTTAAGAATAACATTTCAAAATAAACTTTGGCAAATTAGTAAAATTGCAAATACTAACATTTTGAATACTTGAATACTATTACTAAAAGACTAAAAGTAAATAAATATTGAAATTTGACAAATGAAATTGTCGAATTTGAGGTTTCTATTATATGAATATCGAAAATATGACATGTCACATCAAAATATCATATCATAAAAATGATTACAATAAGTAGCATGATACATTCATATGAATCATAATCAAAATAAGTACAAAATACAAAAATGTAGTGAAGGGAGGCCTCTAATCATCTCCAAACTCCTCATCACTCGAACTACTAGAATCCTTGCGCTCAAGCTCTGCCAAACTAACACCAACCAGCCCTGCATCTGAAGTCGAAACTGAAGCATCCTCATCAATTTGTTTTGGCTCCTCTAGCTCTACATCCCACCGTGCTGCTGGACTCTCTTTGTACAAAAGTGTTTTGCGATCAATGAGACGCAAAGCACTATGTACAGCCACAAGCTTCTCTACTCTCCTAGAGGTAAGTTTGTTCCTCTTAAGAGAGTGGATGAAGCTATATGTAGACCAGTTCCTCTCAACAGCTGAAGAACTAGAAACCTGAGATAATAAACGGATGGCTAGAGTGGTAGTCAAAGGTCCTGATCCATGGCAAGTCCACCATAAAATTGGGTCCTCCTGCGCCATAGTTCGCATATCCATCTTGGCTGCATCTGAATAACCCCTAAGAGTGGCAAATTTGGTCCACTCAGTGCAAATCATACTGGCATCTACATCATTGTACGTCCTCTCAATGCACTTGAAGAACCCTGCCTTCACCTCTGCATCCTCTATAGGTGTCACTCTACCAGGCCTAGTCAAATACCACTTAGGATTAAGTGCATAGGCTGCCATGTGCAAGGGAGTGTTGAGCTTCTCCCATCTCCTGTGAATAATTGGCTGAATGTGCTCGTGGTAGAATGCTAATGTGGGGTCCCTCTCTCGCACAACAGCCCTCATTTGATCAAGCATAGAATTGATGCACTCATACACCTCTCCAAGGCTAGGTGCATCAGCATCCCCATACCTAATAACCCGAAAAACTGGTTTAATGATGGCAACAATATATTTTGCATCACTCGAGAACACATCACTCTTCACCGTATCCTTCACCCTCTTCCCTTGCTCTATTTTAGACTCGGCCCACCTACTCCAATCTAATGTCATGACCATGAGTTGCAACTCAATCATTCTGTCCAAGAGAATGAAATAGGAAGCATATCTCGTATCAGTAGGTTTCAAGAACTCCTTCTTAGCGAAGGTCCTGAAGAGTGCATGTGATGTGTGGTGGTTGCAGATAAACATCTGCACATCTCTCGCATCATTAACCACTGCTCTAATCCAATCAATCTTTCCCATGTCCTTGAGTGCATTGTTCATGGCATGCACACAACATGGGTTCCACCAAATATGCCTGTAAGTAGCCTCAATAAGTCTCCCTATAGCTTTGCACACATGTGCAGCATATGTCACAACTTGGACCACATTTTGTGGCCCAACCTCCTCAATAGCATCTCTGAGAACCTCAAACTAAAAATCAGCATCTTTGCGATGCCCTGAACAATCAACTGCCTTAAGAAAATATGGGCCCTCAGTACATGTAACCATGATGTTAATGAGTGGACGATGGCTAATGTTCGTCCACCCATCCATGACTATGTTGCATCCTGTCTTAACCCAACACTCCATCTTCTCCATCAACAAATTAATCTTGGAATAGTTCTTATCCAAGATCCTAGTCCTCAATTTTGTCTCACCTTGTGGCACATATGATGGTCCTCCCTTTGCCACCATCAATATCATCTCCTTATAATAAGGAGATCGGGCAACATGAAACGGGATGCCATTGGCAAAGAAGAACTTGCCAATGGCATCATCTATGTCATCCTTGAGCTGCACATTAAACAAATCTGCTATGGGGTTACTTTGAGTTTGACTTTGCAATCTTCGTTTCCCCCTCCCCTCTCTTGCATGGGCACTAGAAGAAGAGCCTGGTGTCCCTCCTACTCTCGTCTGCAAAGTATGGTTGGATCTATGTGGCTGGCTATGCTGAACATGTGCCCTATGCTGCAAAGTAGTAGGCACAGGTGCAGCTAGAGTATCATCAAGAACACCCCATAACTTATTTATTTCAACTTTGTATTTCATGTTTTCTGGTTTTGTCAAAAACTCACATATCCCCACACCTTTTCCTCTATGAAAAGAAGGTGTGCATTCACTTTAGTGATGCTCCCATACCACCCAATACCACAAAAGTTGCATTTCCACCTCCTTGTGCCACCAGATGTTGTCCCTTGGGCTTGCCTGCTTAGATCTTTTGTTGCAAATTGTTTGAGAGGGGATTTAGGTTCAAAAGGACCCTTAGCATACTTTGCCAATTCTGCAAAAGGGCACTCAAAAGTACTTGCTTCACTTGCCATGGAACTATTTTGGGCTTCATGCTCAGCCCCATGGTCACCCCCCTCAGCCTCAGGTGCATATTCAGGATCGGTATCACTATGTGAATGGACCTCATCCTCACTCATGCGTGACGGCAAAGGGACGTCTCCCTGTCGTCTCCAAGTCTCTGAAACATCCGGGACGGGGGAACAACTAAAAATTAGGGGGGGATGCATCCCCATGGAACACTGGAATAAACAGTTTTACTAAATTCTAGTTGTAGCAACACTATGTGTTTTTTGCTTAAAACATGCCATCACATGGGGGACGGTCGGCTGTCCCCGTCCCCAGGACGGCTCAAGCATCTCCTAGTCGTTCTTGAGATGGTCAGTCGTCCCCCTTTCCCTTTGAGCGCCCCCGCCAGTTCGGAAACATTTCCCATGATTTTGCAAAAAAAGGGGATGCCAAGGGACCATCCCCTTGTACCCGGGGACAAGGACGAGGCATTTAGGGGGGTCGGGGGGAGGAAGGGCACGCATCCTCGGGTTTCCCTGAGAAAATCTCCAAAAAGATGTAATGTCCCCATTTTCTCAATGGTCACCTAATGGGGTCAATTAACCTATCCTTTACCTGTAGGCTAAGTTGGACGGCTAGGGGAATGACCAAATTGATTAAATATTATATTTAATCAATTTTATTGGGCAAATTGAAGATATGAAGTGACTTCCTATATTTTTATGGGTCATTTGGAAAATAAAATAAAATGGCCTTGAAGGTGGATGACCTAGGCAAGGGCCTAAAAATGTCTTATCAAGGGTCATAAATTGGGTCACTCCCTTGGAGAAGACAATAAAAATAAAATAAGAATACTTTATTGTGGTCAGCCAAGAATGGAGGAGAAAAAGAAAAGCAAATAAAATAAATATTTTGCCTTGAGGAGGTCGGCTAGATTTGGAGGTGAAAGGTGGCTATAAGTATAAGAACATTTGAGGTCATTTGGAAGGGATTCAGATCATATTTCATTGAGAGATTCTTCTCTTTGGCTGCAACTTTGGTTGGGCTTTATTCCAAGGACGAAAACCCTTGTGAATAGGGTAAGTTGGATGAAACCTAGCTCATCTTGTGGAGGACTCATAACGAAGTTCTAATTGCACTTCATTGGAGACATTTGGAGGTTTGAAGCATCATTGCATAATCAGATTTGGAGCAGAATTGTTGTGGCATTTGTGTGCATATTGCATTAGGGTTTTCCCTAATTCGGAGCACCACTTTGGAGCATACTTGAGTGCCCATTTTTTTAGGGTGATTTTGTATTTCTGGAGCAGCACACCCTAAGCGCTTGCCAAGGAAGGATTTGCCCATATAGGGTTTGATGTTTGAAGACTAATTTGCATATTTGTGGTATGTAAAATCTTGGTTTTATATCTGATTTATAGAGCAGAAATCTGGGCATATGTTTGTCATGTTTGAGCTCATGAATTCATTGAAAAACCAGTCCAGAATATTCAATATTGTAACAGCAGAAATTACCTACAGAAAATCAGATTTGTATGTCGCATTTGGATGCCCTATCTTCTGTTTTTCATGAGGGATTTCATGTTTCATATGAATATCAATTGGTGGCATCATTTGTCATGTTTGGGCACTTGTATGTTCACTGTGATATTTTGTTTTCAGAAAATTTTAAAAAATCAGAAATCAGAGTATTAGGGTTTGAGCAGAAATGACAATCAAAATTTTAGGGCAGATCTCATTGGGGATATTTCAGCGATATCAGAAGCAAAATCCTGCCAGCCTGTGAAACATCAGAAGTTCATCATTTTATGGTAGATTATATACATTGCATGTCATTCTTCTGCAATTGCACATTAGTATTTAGTGTTTGTAGGCCAAAAAGATGAAGACAGTTCAAAAATCCATGTTAGAAATGTTAGAAAAGTTACAGGAATTGCATTAGTATCAAAAGGATTTTATCGAAAAGATGGAGCATTGAGAGACAAAGAAAGTGTCTTTGAAGGAACAAGAAAAATCAGATTTGAAGGTGACGGGCTAGTATATTAACCAAGAAGCAAGAAGAACAACCTATACACCCACGACAAGAGGATGAATGGGCGAGATATCCCACTAATTATATTGCTCTGAATCCTACCATCCATTGTGACATGTCTTTTACGGAGTATTATGATATGAAAATAAGAAATGGACAGAGGAAGAAGAACAACCTATACACCCATGACAAGAGGATGAATGGGCGAGATATCCCGCTAATTATATTGCTTTGAATCCTACCATCCATTGTGACATGTCTTTTAAGGAGTATTATGATATGAAAATAAGAAATGGACAGAGGAAGAGAAGGTGCAAAGAACAGGAGCCAAAAGAATCATTCTTGAAAGAGGGAGAACCCAAGATGATGGAACCCGAAACAGTGAAGGGTACAATAGAGACAAAATTACAAGAGGATGTCAAGAAAGAAGTTGTGATAGTGGACCAAGAAGAAAAATTGAAGTTACCAAACATCATGGAGCAAGAACAAGAGGTCCCCAATCGGCAACTTGAAGTTGAAGATTCCTTGTTGATTTCTAATGATTGTGTGTATCAACAAAAGACTGATGAGATGAAGTTGGGGAAAACTCTATTTGTTGAGTATGAAGAGTTCAAGTTGAAGGAAGATATGTCGAATCATGCAAGATCTTACGAGCTTTCAAAGGATGAGCCATTGATCAATTTTCCAAGTAGCATCGTAGGCGAATATGCATTTGAGAGGAACATACCTAGCCCAAATTCAAAGATGTTGAGTCACAAAAATGAAGGTGTCGAGGATATCTCAACAAATTCCTTATCAGCAAATAAGGATGAGCATTTTGTTCACAGCCAAAGGTATGATGTTTCAGATTTGTTGCTTCCTTTGTCACTGCAAAATTCTTCTCATCATGGAAAGCATGCAAAAAAAGGTGATAGAATAAGAGATACAACTTTCAGTATAGGGCATGTGGACTCTTTGTTTCAAGTTCCAGATTTTCCATATCCAAGTGATCCCTTGAGGGTCAACTTTTTGATGCTTATTTGGGAATGCATGATGATGGGAATCCAGGAAAGAGAGATCTATATAACTAAATCAGAAAATTGAGAAAAGAAGAAAAATCAGAAGTTATCCAAAAGAGCATTGAGAAAAAAGAAAAGAAGGAAGAAAATAAAGAAGAATTGTTTCCTTGTGATTTGCAGCCTATGGGTGTTCCTAAAAAGGGTGATCCTAAGAAGAGGAGAGAACAACGTTGCTTCACTTGCCTAGAAGTTTGGGCACCTAGTCATACATGTGGAAGCCCTAAAGAAGATGAAGTCATGCTCGCAAGCTCACTTCGGCAGAATGATGATATGGACAAAGAAGAATCACTTCATGCATCCACAAGTGAGGGGCACATGAGTTTTCATGATAACAATAAGGGTGAAGGGTATGTTGTTATAGAGTTTTCCAAACTAGCAATGACTGATCATCCACGTGAAGGTATGAATTCTTTTGATGATCCATTATTTGAGCAGAGCATTGTCTCACCGTCTCTACATAGTAGTTGCAAGGAATCAAATTGTAAGTTTGGTGACCTTGAAGGTGATATTGTTAATTCAACTTGTTATGTGATAAGCAGAATGACTTGGATAATTTGGATCAAAGACATTTAGCATGGCAAGAGTTGAAAGTCAATGAAGGTACAAATTGCAGCCATGGTATAGAAGTTATGACAAGTAATACACTTGGTTTTCAGCTGGATACATCTCTTGGATCAACACTTGATGATGAACATCCAACAATGAAGGAAAATGAACTTGAGATCCATGAAGACACCACAAAAAGATATGATGACAGTTCTGATTTTCTGATTATGAACAGCAGTCCATTACCTTCACATAATCATGAGGTGATAGATAAATTATATGAGGATGATAGTGGTAAGAAGCCTTACCTTGTTGATACTCAAGATTTGATGGCCAAGCATGAGGTAATGGTTGTGGATACAAACTACAAACAATCTGATTTTGTACATCATAGCATAGAGGATGTTGTGAGGACTCAAAACATGTGTGAGGGATGGCTAAGAAGGGTTAAGGAAGCCAAGTTGCTGGCTGCTAAAGCAAAACAGCACCTACAGAATATCAAGGAACAATTCAGTCACATGGATCATGAGAGGCATCAACAAGATACACTTCTTCATCAATCTCTAATACTTCCAAGGGAAGAAATTATGATGGTTGAACTTCTTATGATGGTAGAAAATGAAAACCAATCAGATTTTCATGAACTTGTTGAGAGGTATGATTTTGAAAACGAATCAGAAATTTTATTTTGTGCAAATGATTCTAATCATAAGGTTCATGAAACACATTATTTGGAGAGCCAATTGAAGGCTCAAGTCAGGGTTAATGAAGAGGAAGTTGTGCATATACTTTGTGGACCAGCAAATAATGATTGTTATGCATATGTAGAGAAGAACATTTGTGATTCAGATTTGGCTAAGAGTTTAACCATTCTTGGAGAGCTCAATGAGCCTACTTGTGTTTTGACACCATGCTATCATGATGATGATCCTTTGGGTGAGCACAATGCTGTCCTAGCTTCAAAAATTGAAGATGTCATGGAGGTATTCAATTTGGAGTTGTATGTGCATGGGGATGTTGAGTTTCAGCTGGACTATAGTCCAAGACATGGAAATGAGCATGAGCAGAAAATTTTCAGACCCAATCTATTGGTTTTCAGCTCACTCCTTGATGATTGATGGTTGTTCTGTATTGTTGATCATGGAGTTTTCAGACTGCACCTGGATGTTTGCAGCTGTTTGGATGGATTGGTGTGCATGGTATTGTCACTATAGCATTGGGAGGACCGCATGATGATGAAATCCTATCATCTTATGACAGCAGAAGCATTCTTGGCATGATCATAGGTCTGATTTTAAGTTTTCACAGTGTTGTTCTGATTTGCACCAGCAGCCTAGAGCGGATTTGCATGTTTGGTGATGCACATATGATGGACACTTTTCACATCCATATGAGACAATTCAGGTCTAGGAGGATAGTTTGTTGTGGTGGCATGATGAGAGACACTTACCTATTCTTTTTCAGTTGGTGTGATGGTGTAATAATTTGGGATCCAAGTATTGGTGTGATTGGTAAAATACTTCACAAGGATCGTGGTGAATTACTTCACAACATTTGGATGAGTGATATTTGTATCAGAGTGGAGCAACGGAAGGCTTGGTGCAAGTGATTGTGTTTCGGAGAGCATTATTATGATATCACCTATCACATGTTGATAGACAAAATCTTTCAGGGCCTTGGATAGATATAACGCTTTGTCTTTGGTAGACTTAGCATTTGTGGACAGAGGAGCCTTCTAAGTGAAGGGGTTGATGCAAGATATGTACATGACACTTGAGGTTGATGAATTGGTATTCTTGTTCCCACGGCTATATAGACGGATTACATTGAGGAGTGGTGCAAGGAAGCCGAACCTTCATTTCTACAGCCCTTTCACGATTGAGAGTGAAGTTGGAGAGGATGTTTATGAGTCGGAGTTATCTAAGGGTAGCTGGATTCATAAAATATTCCATGCATCTTGCCTCAAGAGGGCAAGTGAGCAGCATACCACATCTTCTCCCAAGCTTCCTCCTTTGGATGAAGAAGGGAAGTCGCTACTTGTACCTAATACTATTCTTCATATTCACTATGGGAGAAGTAGCCACAAGTTGAGGAGCAGGGCGATCATGGAGTACTTGACTAGTTGTAGAGACTTGTCATTTGAGGATGTTTTTGCGGGATCCAATTGCTTGTGGGCAAGCAATTCCAAGAAGGGAGGACTGTAATGTGCCCATTTTTTGAGTGATCACCTAGTGGGGTCGATTAGCCTATCCTTTTCACATAGGCTAAGTCAGAGGGCTAAGGGAATGACCTAATTGATTAAATATTATATTTAATCAATTTTATTGGGCAAATTGAAGATATGAAGTGACTTCCTATTATTTTATGGGCCATTTGGAAAATAAAATAAATTAAATAAAACATCCTTGAAGGTGGACAACCTAGGCAAGGGCCTAAAAATGTAATATCAAGGGTCATAAAGTGGGTCGATCCCTTAGAGAAGACAATAAAAATAAAATAAGAATACTTTATTGTGGTCAGCCAAGATTAGAGGAGAAAAAGAAAAATAAATAAAAAATAAAATAAGAATACTTTATTGTGGTCAGCCAAGATTAGAGGAGAAAAAGAAAAATAAATAACATAAAAAATTTGCCTTGAGGTCGGCTAGATTTGGAGGTGAAAGGTGGCTATAAATATAAGAACAAGGGATTTAGATCATATTTTCATTGGGAGATTCTTCTCTTTGACTGCAACTTTGGTTGGGCTTTATTCCAAGGACGAAAACCTTTGTGAATAAGGTGAGTTGGACGAAAACCTAGCTCATCTTGTGGAGGACTCGTAACAAAGTTCTAATTGCACTTCATTGGAGACATTTGGAGGTTTGGAACATCATTGCATAATCAGATTTGGAGCAGCATTGTTGTGGCATTTTGTGTGCATATTGCATTAGGGTTTTTCCGTAATTTGGAGCGCCACTTCGCAGCAGACTTGAGCACCCTTTATTTTTTTAGGGCGATTTTGTATTTTTGGAGGAGCAAACCCTAAGCGCTTGCCAACGAAGGATTCATCCATCTAGGGTTTGATGTTTGAAGACTAATTTGCATATTTATGGTATGTACAATCTTAGTTTTAGATCTGATTTATAGAGAAAAAATCTGGGCGTATGTTTGGCATGTTTGAGCCCATGAATTCATTGAAAAATCAGTCCAGAATATTCAGTTTTGTAACAGCATAAGTTACCTACAGAAAATCAAAGATTTGTATGTGGCATTTGGATGCCCTATCTTGTGTTTTTCATGAGGGATTTCATGTTTGATATGAATATCAATTGGTAGCATCATTTGGCATGTTTATTTGTCATGTTTGGGCACTTGTATGTTCACTGTGATATTTTGTTTTCAGAAAATTAAAAATGGATGCTCACCATGAGAATTTGTGTCTTGCAAAAAGATATGTGTTTACACCTTAGGTAAACATGCATGGCCATCTTATGCAGAACCTAACACTCGCCATCTTCAAAAAGGATTTTAAAAGTTTCTGACATCCACCTAACCAACAGCAAACACACTATGGCCACATGTATCAATCTTTGTCATCAACCTAAGCCAAAAAAAAGTAGAACAAAGATTATGTAAAATTTAATAATGGCATTACCATCATGCATAACATATTATTAACCACTTGCATACATCTACCATTAAGTAATTACTAATTACCTTTTTTAAACTAACCACCTTGAAATGCTCTTCGTAGTTAAGGTGTATGTAAACCTTAGTATGTATACTGCTTACAAGACAACATATTTATTGTGGCATTGCCTTATTGTATTGGGCAATTGCCTCAAACCTGAGTGATCCGAATGGTGAAAACCCTGTTTTTAAATTCCGGAATCAGAGCTTAAATCTGTTGGTGGTAAGTGTATATATAAACTCCATAATCTAAACACATTCAGGTGTACAGAGGAAAAATATGCATTGTATGCATTATGGACCTTAAAATAAAGCAAACACCATAGAATGCACCTTCTCTAGCTATGCAAGGACCAGAAACCCAGGGATGTCATGGCACTATATTAAAATACATGTAGGGTGACTTTGAATTTTGATGTAGAATAAAAGTTTTAAGTCCATAACACAACCTACACAAATCGTCTGAAAAAAAAATTGACCACTTCATTGGTCACTTATGAATGATGAAATATAGTGTCAATGTCTCAGCAGAAGTCTGGCCTTTTCTTGTATATACCCATCAGATTCTAGCAGAGAGAATGGCAACAACCGTTAACTACAATACAACCAATCACAAATCATCGCCATTCAGGAGCATGAATTGGTCAAGACATAATCAACTCAAGTAAGCTATGGCTTAAGTGCAGTACAATTAAGTGCATTGTGTTTCATTCCTTTTAAAGGATTGGCAACCCTCTCATGATCTCATCATACCATTGGCCCACAGATTTCAAAAAGATAAAGAGTTGGGAACAAAAGTTAATTTTCAGCAGCTTCACATAGAACCTGTGAAAGCTTGTGCCATGCCTCTTGTGCAGAAGTAGGATAGGCCAACGTTACAACCATAATCTTTGTTCTCTTACAAGTTAAAGTACACAATAAAGTACACAATATACCCCCTATGGTGGGACTTTATGCCACATTGGTGCTGCCTCAACAAGTAAAAGGACCAACGTTCATAACTAGGCAATAATAAGAGAAACCATTTTTTCTTGCTATAATAATACAGCAAACAAGTATACTTGAAAATAACATCCAGGCAATTTTGCAAGAGAAATCTCTAGCCTTACTATAATACAATAAGCAAAAAGTGGACTAGCAATGAACATAAAATAATGTGACAAATCCTCGTAAAAGTTCAAATAATGGCAATTAATATATTGAAATTTGCTCTGTCGAATGTTATGTAAATGTATACAAAGTAGTGACATGAATTCCAGAGGCCATCAATCTTAGTCACCCAATTTAGCATGGAACATGCACACGATGTGTGCATTGTGAATTAAGCTTTAAATAGCCCAAAAATCGGATAAGTAATGGTAGAAAATTCTACATGGTAAACAGGTAATAATATCCATGCAATCTCAATTTTGTGCAAGAAAATCTTACAAACAATGTGCAACATCCATCTGCAAGGGAAAATTGCTCAGTTGCTTAGCAAAGAATATACCATCCATCTTAAGGTAAACCAAATCATCACTGCTAAAGATCGAGCTGGAAGGTTAAGTAGAAGCTGCAGTCCACAACTCCATCACTCTACGTGGAGAACAATTTTCATGCACTCATAAACAAAGTAACTAAGCGCAGCAGAAGGTAACACCTGCAATATTCAAACAGAGAATTAATAGAAGAGACTAGAGCACACAGGTGAACTAATGATTGTCAGTATATGCAATAAAGTTTAAAAGCAAGAAAAATAACAGCAAAATACACAAATCAAGCAACACAAGAAGAGGACATTAAGCATGCAAGACAACCACAGAGAGATTATATTGACAAGTACAACACAACAACCAAATATAAAAACAATGAATTAGCAATGTTTATGTAACTAATGTCCACTGGATCACTGCTGGTGTACACTGAATTACCAGCAAAGATTTATCAGCAGTTATTAACTTAAAATCAAAGCTCAAGAAGAAATAAAAGAGTCTAAAATCCAATAGGCAAATTCCTCCAACCTCATGTTTCTGATAAACATGGAAAAGTATTGTTTCTCCTCTCTGTTTGATAACAAGAAATTAGTCTAATAAAAACAACTATCAAAGTATACATTGTGTACAAAAACTAGGAATTTAAGATCAACCCAGACATTCAAAAGTGATTGTTAAACAGAAGGAAAATAAAAAGTTAAAAACCAACCTGAAGCATGCTTGGGATAAGGCCTGCATAGAGAGCACCAACACCACCTTGCTGTACAATTTTTGCACAAGTTGCCAATGCATTCATTCTTGTTGCAGGCACTTGCATCTGAAGATGCCTACGAACAACCTCAAATGGGTAAGTTGCAGCTTCTGCACATGCACCAGCAATCGCACCGTATAATAGAGTCCGCATTGGACCCAACTCTAGTTGATCCAAAGCATTTGATTCTTCATTTCCTTCTGCTTGTATGAAACGAAGCCTTGCCTTGCCTTCTGGTGAGTGAAGAAAAGATGATTTTAATATATCATATACACCATAGAACACTGCACCTGAAGGTGCCATGCTTATAATAGCCGGTAGCAAGCCCTTATACAAAGAAAAGAAACCCTCTCTCTGGACCATATGTTGGAATGCTCCAATAACACCTCCTAGTGCTTCACCACCCGGAGCAACCATTCTTGTGCGAATCTGAAGACAAGAACATAACAAAGTGCATTTATATAAAAAATATGGTTACATACCAATGCATATATTCATATTGAAAGTGTTGGTCAAATTGAGTTCAAATTGAGTACAAAGTTACAACAGATATTGGAATCGGTAGTCTTGATACAAAGAGAGTAAGAATCCAAAGTTTTCATCAATGATACTCAGTGGTGAACGACACATTGAAGCATAGCTCTCTGCTTGTTGGTTCACTGAAACTAAGGCTTAGTCTCCAAAACTTCAAGCAATAAACAAATATAAGATTGAATAAGGCATGTAAAAGCTTTATCCTGGATAAAATATCATGCAAATGAAGCTAAGCAATATCTCTTGGCCATTGCTAAAGAATCCTTTCCCTTGTATGGACCTTGAAGTGAAAGCGCCCTGCTGATTGCTACATTGAGTATTTTTCTTATAGAGGTAATTAACTGGAATAGAAAAGAAAAGAACCTAATCAACTAAGACTTATGCCTACAGAAAATACTATTTTGCTGGTTTCAAACTCATCAATTAAGGAAGTCCTGTCCCCCTTGACCTTTGTATTCTGGCACCTAATGCCTGGGGATATAATGATATTTGATTGATTGCCCACAAAGGTACAAAGGTCAAGAAAACTTTTCTTCATGAGTCAAACTGAACTTGTTAATGGCATGCATAGCACTTTAATGAGGCTTTTCAGTCATTAAGGTGCAGAGGTTAGAAAAAAAAAAATCTCCTCAATAAGTCAAACTAAACTTTTTAATAGCATGCATAGCAATCAATGAAACTTTTCAGTCCATGATAAACTCTAAAAAAAAACTTTGTGCTATAGCATAAGCATGCAAAGTTGCAAACCCATTGTGAACGCAAAATTCGACATGCACATAATAACACAGTGGCTATATGTTAAACATGTTGAATACCTTGCATGTTTTCAAGGTGGTTTTTTTGGCCCTTGGTTTTAACCCATTGCTTTGTAATGTTAGTGTTTTATAGCTGCATGAGGTATTTCCCTAAGCTAAATGAAACCAAGGCAGGTTGGCCATCATGTTTTATAAACAAAATATTGTAATTGCTAGGTCGGCTCTAGAGTGAGCTCGCCTAGTCTTGTATATATATGAGAAGGTGTCTCCTCATTTTGGATCATAAAAATAATTCCATCCCATGTTCGAATTTCTTCAGCAGCAGGTCTATTTTATAAGCAGCAGATTAGCATCAAGGATAAGAGTCAATTACTTTGTGTATTCAAGAAATCGCACTATATACAACTGTAGATCCATTGAATAAGTTTCAGCCTTCTAAGGCCTGATTTTGAGTGTTGTTTCTGCACTTCTATTTCTGATTATAAGAGAATATCTTGCTAGGTTTTTCTCCCTCGAGTAGGAGGGTTTTCCCAGGGTAAAATACTGTGTTCATTGTTCTGTGTGTTGAGTTTTCTGCTTATTGCATTTCTAATCCCAAAACTAACATGGTATCACAGCGGGTTTAGAAGAGATCTGATCAGATTTGTTTAAGCATTCTGAAGAAATTCGACATACACTGTGATTACTAAGGCATCAGTTTTGAATATCCAAGTGCGAGAGATGAGGCAGTGTAGAAGGTAATCGCTCCATTACACAAACATATACGCTGGGCAGAGTATGGGAAATTAGAGGTGGTCTTAATTACTCCTGGAGCCGTTACAGTTGAAAATTCGTATCCAGAAATGTGTTCACGCATTATGCTCTTGTAACCGTTGCTTATTATTTATTCTGTTGTTTCTTCTATGGCTTATGCGGGTGTTATCAAGATCTGCTTAACATTTTGAGGAGTCGTGGAAAAATCCTCCAATCGTGAGAATAAGGAACTTGTGCCAAACATGATTTTATTAAATTGGTGACAATAATTTCAATATGCCGATGTTTCGAAGAGTCGCAGCATAGTGTAGACACGACTTTGACATCTCTGAAGAAGCTGTTAATTCCTAGAAGAAAACTGAGGCCAGTTGATAAACTTTCATCAAGCTGTGTATGTTCCCTAGGCGATATAGGTGAAGCGTGCAGATTCTTTAGGCGTCATGTATTATTCCTATGAAGTTGTCCCATTTTACAATTGTCGTCCTTCTCTATAGAGCACAAATCACTTCTTGAAGCTGCGGTCGAGTATTTAAAGAGCCAATTACCTTTTCTTAGTCGTTTTAATTTGGGCTGGAGTCTGCAGAATGAATAGAGGGGATTAGCATTTGGTTTTGGCAACGGTTACATGGCTACATGACAATTGATTGTGTGGCATGGCTTGAATACAAGGAATTGTTTGGTGCAAAAGGCGACTTATGAGTGTCGGGAGTTTTGGAAGGAATCAATATCTGACAGCTAAGGGACTCAATGTCATTTGAGGCAAAGTAATGCTGAGAGGAGTCGACGTGGAAGAGAGTTAATAAGGTAGCCGCAACTTCCTGTAAGTTCTAAAAAAAATCGCCACCAAGGAGATCATCAACACATCAGGGTGAGTTGTGATTGTGCCAAGAAACAAGACAAACTTGTTGTACCTGAGAACTGTTTGAGCATTGATGTAATATTATGATTCTCTTTGGTTTCGTGTATGTAAACCGGGTGCTCTATAGACAAACTTTGGATTGTTAGTGTTGAGTATATATTCTTGAATTATTGGTATCACTGGAATTTGTGGAGCTGCAATTAATTCCTAGCCTGGACTGCTATAAACAATTTTCTAAGTCTCTGCATACAAGCATTCAAAGGTCAAAGACCTTCTTTCTCTCTGACTCTGCAATTTTTGTTCAGTTGGTAATTTTGATGAAATAATATTTGAGCCATTGAGTATTGGTTTGCATTGCTTGGACATATATAAACAAAGGTTTAGTCCTGGAATATTACATCAGTTGTATGGCAAGACGTTATTGTTTATCCAGAGCAACCTTAGCAAGCACAAGTTGAGAACATGTTTGGGAAGAGGATTTTTGTAATCTTTGTATTGAGAGGGAGCTTTGTGTCCTATGACTCGAGGAACTAAAGTGACTCACTGAGAAGAAGTGAAGGTGTCAGCTAAGTGGGTTGCAGTGTTGCAAGGTCAAGTTTTTATTTGGAAGACCTCTTCAACTGCAGAGAACGGAATTGCACAAGGCAGTCAACCTTGTTTTAACATTGGTAGCACCGCAAACCTATTCAGAATAGGGTGATCTGGGATGAGGTCGAGGAGGACAATCCTAGACTCTCACAAGTCAATAGTGTCAGAAGTGTGCGTTGGAAACCATTCCTCTAAGACAAGCAGGCAATCTTGGATGAGGAGGTCAGGAGGTTGTTGCAGGTACTTGGAGCTCCAGAGGGAGTCACAGCATCATTAAAATTTGTTGTAGTGTATATTTCTCTGACACGGAGAAATATGAGGTGAATGTTAGTGTTTCTTAGATCAGATTGAACAATACAAGTAATTAAATAATTGCAACACATAAGACAATGAACACAACAAGATACCCTGGGAAAACCCTCCTCTTGAGCGAGAAAAACCCAGCAAATGATCTCTTCTATAATGTAGAACAACTAGCAGAAATCTGCTTACAACTCAGGCCCAGCAATGGCCAATAAAGAATGTAATGAGGTCGCACCTCTCCTAGATACACAAGATACAAATGAATATCTTCTTCCTTGAAATCAGACTGCTGCTGCAAATACGAATTCTGCTCTTAATGATAAATGCGAACTTGCTTGAGATGGAATGATTACAATGACAATTGACCTTGTATTTATACATCATAAGGCACCACTTTACTTAGGTCGGCCTCTTTAGAGAAATATGATAAATCATTATAGGGTCGGCCCTTTGCTTTATTTAGATATTGGGAACATGAATTAAATAGCCGAAGGCTATTCATTTAATTCATGTGTTCTTTGTGCGGATGAAGTGCAGACCATAGCTGCAATAACATCAACACTCCCTCTCAGCTAGGGATGAATTTCCATCTGCACAAGACACATCATATCAGAATGAAAACAAAATAGAATATCACCTCAATGTGATATTAACCATTATGGCTACTTCCATAGATGGTATAAATAAAATCATCACGGATTCCCTCACGTGATGCTGTCATGGAGTCACACACATGACATCCACCATAGCTTCTCCCAGAGGGTGGAAACAAGGGCTTTCACCTCAAATCTCTCTCAATAGAGAATTGCATTATCAAGGGCTTACACCTCAACTCTCTCTCAACAGAGAATTGCATTATCAAGGGCTTGCACCTCAACTCTCTCTCAACAGAGAATTGCATTATCAAGGGCTTGCACCTCAATTCTCTCTCAATAGAGAATTGCATTATCAAGGGATTTCACCTCGAACTTCTCTCAAAGAAGAACTCATTAAACAAAGGAACACTGATACTGAGACTCCCTCTCGATCCTGGCTTCAGAGATTGCAAAGAAGACTTCTTGGAGATGTACTCCCTCTAGCCACCAACTCAGTCCCTCTAGTGTTTACTCCCTCTTGATCATTTCTTTGGTTGACATGACTTCTTCACAAGATGCCTCAAGCTTTTCATCACTAAGTAATCTCTTATCATCTTCTTCCCCCTAAACCTGTCCAGGAAGCATTTTAGATAGAGATTACTAACAGTCCATAATTATCCAAAGAAATATCAAGATTAGAATCGTACAAGTTATATCATGAATGAAATTTTTCCAAAGATCTTATGCTAGTGAACACAACACAATTCAAGAGAATCTACTATCTCTCTTAATTACAAGATCCAAAGAGTAGATAAATGATATAACTCAGCAACCAAAGAATACTTATCTTTTTAACTATTCTGATAGGTCCAAATGCTCGACATAGTGTGATACGTTGTACTTGAGCTCAGATCAATCCGTACCCTTCACAATTTGAACACAATGACGACCTGAAAGGCACATTGACTTCAAGAGATATCTCCATCCATCAATGTAGTCCAATGATTGCAAGCTATGACTCCAAGCTTGATCATTTCTTCATTCGGTAAGACTTCGAGATTGCTTGATGCTCAGGTTATCTCAATAAAAAAAAACAATTCATGAACATTATTCAACCATGCAATACTTATCTCATGGATTTCAAAAATCTCCTGAGTAATAGATAATTAATTCATTAATCATGACATGTCTTTCTTTCAATTTCACAGAAGAGCTAATCTCAACAAAACAAAAGACAAACTTCACAAATTGGCATGATCCTACTTGCAATGAATAAATCTAAAGAATCTTATTACAGTGATCACTATTTACTAGTCACACATAATACTAAGTAAATAATGTCAGAATTGCATAACTCAACAAATTGAATTTTTTACCCTAGAATAGTAAATACAAAAAACAAGGAATACTTATCTCTTAAATATTAAGAAGAGTGGACACTGTATGATATGTTGTTCTTGCGCTTAGTACACAACCTTCACAGCTTGAACATAGGCCCATGACTAGAGTAGAAACTCACTAGAATCATTTTGGGGAGAGATCTCAATCACATCCGCAAATGAGGCATGCTGATTAGGCTTGGTAGGACAATCCCTCGCATAGTGACCAAATTTGTCACATTTAAAGCATTGAACACGAGAGAGATCCCACTTCTTCTTGAATGCAGGAGCACCATCTGACCCATTATCTCGATTCCTTTCTTCCAAACTTTTCCTTTCTTCGATGAATGAGAGGCGAGAACATGTAAATCTTCATTCTTTGAACTTTGACCAATGCCCCTTGCCGTTAGTCTCGACTCCTCTTGAATGCAGTCAATCCTCAATCGATCAAACTTGGGAAGTTTAGATCTTGCACTGATTCCTTGAATAAACGACTCCCATGAAAGCGGAAGACCATTGAGAGCAATCATGGTCAAATCCTTGTCATCAACAATATGACCAATGGTAGAGAGTTGATCTCTCAATTCGGAAATCTTCATGAAGTAGGTGATGACAAACTCTTCTTCCGCCATCTTAATGTGAAGTAGTTGTTGCTTCAAGGTTAGGGCACGACTGGTGTTGTTGATTTCGTACATCTCTTCCAATGTTTTGAACATCTCCCTTGCAGTATCCAACTTGAAGACAATCGGGACAATATGATCTTTGACGGAATCAACCAACACTTTCTTTGCCCTAGTATCTTTCTTCCTCCACTGCAACTTCTCTTCTTCCTCCTCAGGTTCAAGAACTTTTGTTTTCACGAACTCAGCTAAATCATTCTCTTCCAAAGTGAGCATGATTCTGAACCTCCATGATGAGTAGTTCGAAATCCCTTCGAGTCTATCCTCGATTTTCAGACCATTCACCATCTTGAGAAATTTAGAAGATAGACTGAAAAAGAATAAAGTGAGTGTTGCAAACTAAATCTGATCACGATCTTTTTCACACCCGCTCTGATACCATGTTAGTGTTTCTTAGATCAGATTGAACAATACAAGTAATTAAAAAATTGCAACACATAAGACAATGAACACAACAAGATACCCTGGGAAAACCCTCCTCTTGAGGGAGAAAAACCCAGCAAATGATCTCTTCTATAATGTAGAACTAGTAGCAGAAATCTGCTTACAACTCAAGCCCAGCAATGGCCAATAAAGAATGTAATGAGGTCGCACCTTTCCTAGATACACAAGATACAAATGAATATCTTCTTCCTTGAAATCGGACTGCTGCTGCAAATACGAATTCTGCTCTTAATGATAAATGCGAACTTGCTTGAGATGGAATGATTACAATGACAATTGACCTTGTATTTATGCATCATAAGGCACCACTTTACTTAGGTCGGCCTCTTTAGAGAAATATGATAAATCATTATAGGGTCGGCCTTTTGCTTTATTTAGATATTGGGAACATGAATTAAATAGCCGAAGGCTATTCATTTAATTCATGTGTTCTTTGTGCGGATGAAGTGCAGACCACAACTGCAATAACATCAACAGTGAAAGCCCTTGTAGTGTATATTTCTTTGAGAGGGAGAAATGTGAGGTGAAAACCCTTGTAGTGTATATTTCTCTGAGACGGAGAAATATGAGGTGAAAGCCCTTGTAGTGTATATTTCTCTGAGATGGAGAAATATGAGGTGCAAGCCCGTGTACATCTCTAAGACTGAGATGAGACATCATGTTGAGAGACTCCATGACAAGGATATTTTGTACATCTCTGAGACTGAGATGTGTCTTTTTCACAAATGGGTGTAGCCATTGTGGATGTCATGTTGAGAGACTCCATGACGAGGATTTTTTTTTACATCTCTGAGACTGAGATGTGTTCTTTTTACAAATGGATGTAACCATTGTGGACGTCATGTTGAGGGACTCCATGACGAGGATATTTGAGAATACCTCCCTAGCTAAGAGGGAGTGTTAGTGTTTTATAGCTGCGGGAGGTATTTCCCTAAGCTAAATGAAACTAAGGCAAGTAGGCCAACATGTTTTATAAACAAAATATTGTAATTGTTAGGTCGGCTCTAGAGTGAGCTGTTCTAGTCTTGCATATATATGAGAAGGTGTCTCCTCATTTTGGATCATATTCCCTAAGCTAAATGAAACTAAGGCAGGTTGGCCATCATGTTTTATAAACAAAATATTGTAATTGCTAGGTCGGCTCTAGAGTGAGCTCGCCTAGTCTTGTATATATATGAGAAGGTGCCTCCTCATTTTGGATCATAAAAATAATTCCATCCCATGTATATATATGAGAAGGTGTCTCCTCATTTTGGATCATTTTCCCTAAGCTAAATGAAACTAAGGCAGGTCGGCCATCATGTTTTATAAACAAAATATTGTAATTGCTAGGTTGACTCTAGAGTGAGCTCGCCTAGTCTTGTATATATATGAGAAGGTGTCTCCTCATTTTGGATCATAAAAATAATTCCATCCCATGTTCGAATTTCTTCAGCAGCAGGTCTATTTTATAAGCAGCAGATTAGCATCAAGGAGAAGAGTCAAATGTTTGTGTATTCAAGAAATCACACTACATACAAGTGCAGATCCATTGAATAAGTTTCAGCCTTCTAAGGCCTGATTTTGAGTGTTGTTTTTGCACTTCTATTTTTTATTATAAGAGAATATCTTGCTGGGTTTTTCTCCCTCGAGTAGGAGGGTTTTCCCAGCGTAAAATACTGTGTTCATTGTTCTATGTGTTGAGTTTTCTTCTTATTGCATTTCTGATCCCAAAACTAATATGTAATACCAGTTAGTAGTTTCCTATAGTGATGTGCCTATAAAAAGATCACACATTTATTAGGGTTAAAGACAGGTAAGAAATATTTTGTCATTCTGTGAATGGTTGAGTTAACAGTGAGTGCTATTTTCACTGGGATTTTTCCTGAAATGGGTTTTCCTAGAGTAGGGTAAATAATTGTGTAATTCTGTGAGTGTGCCATTGCATTCAAGCTTCTATTAGATTGCTTCTCTTATATTGGTTTATAAGTATTATTTCTCATCACTGTAAGAATTCAAACTCAAAGTGAAGTCAAACAACTCAAATACATCAATCAAGGCAGGTCCATGCCCCTTAACCTTTGTGCCTTGGTACCTAACGTCTAGAGATATTTGATTAACCACAAATGTGCAAAGGTAAAAATAACTGTCTCCTAGATACCTCAAACTGAACTTGTTAATGCATGCATAGCACTTTAATACAACATTTCAATCCACTTTAAAGTGAACTTTGCTAGAGCATAAGCATGAAACTACATTGTAATCACGAAATTATTCATGCATTTTTTTGGAATAAAATGAAGTATATACTATATACATTGTGCATTTCGCAGGAAGAACAATTCAATCTTGAGAACGACAAGTCAAAGTGAAATGGTCTAATTTTCACTTAACCAAAACATTGAAATTCAGGTTCAGGAGTTTGGTTTGTGGATCCAGTCAAAAATCAGATTGGGTTCAGGTTTATTCTATACAATATAGCATCAACAGGAATTAAGTTCAAAATACCACATAGCATCACATAATATGTAATAAATGAAACCACCATAAACTCAAATGTCATAATAAATATTATGTGCAGACCAAAAGCAGGAATTACGTTCAAACTACCACATAGCATCATATAATATTTATTATTTAATAAATGAAACCACCATAAACTTGAATGTCATGATAAATATAAATATTAGAAAATATTCATTGTTGAAACTTCAATATTAAAATAATAAAGTCAAAGTTCCACAATCAGGTTTCAGATGTCATATGGGTCTTCAAAAACATCATCACCATTGGCATTAGATGCCGTAGTAAGATTTGAAGAACCATAAGCAATGCCACTAGCACTCGCACTAAAAGTGTACTTGGTATCCAGCTCCTTCAATGCAACATGCTAGGAAATGGAAGCATCCAAGTCATTATGGTATGGTGCTATATCCCATAACCTTGTGTCCATTTGTAGCCGTGTTGTTTGCGCAAAAGGAGGTTTAAGTTGGGATCCATGTGCACTAAATTCTCTGTCTTTGTTGAGTGCAATCAGTTGTGCTTTATTGAGTTGATGAAGGAGTACGTGCTCCAATTCCACTCAAATGCATTAAAACTAGAAAACTATTCAATATTGAGACAATGCTAGAGAGTTACAAAATCTAAAATTTAAAATGAAACTTCAAACTTGAAAATGTTTGTGTTTCTATAATTTTATTTCAGAATCTAGATTAATAAATTAGAAAACCTACTTGAAATAAAACTTTGATTGCAAGAGGTTGTAGGTGACAAAATTGTTGGCCTTGGAAGTACCACCAACTATGAGCATCCTTTAGAACTTGTTAAGAAGAGCTCCAACACTTTGACCATTCGAGTGTACAAAATCAATAAACTTAGTTGTGACTAGATCCTACAGATCAAGATTAAAGAATAGTCTACAAAATGTTGCCTTTTGCGATTCAGTCACTTTGAAATCTATATATGAGGCAATCTTCATTGGCACAAAAAGAAACTCAATACTATAGTATTTTGAACTCAATACAAAGGCATGAAGTTGTAGAGGGGTGGTGATTTTGTCCCATCTATCTTCAATAATTTTGTGCACCTATTTGAAGAACGTGCCTACAAAATCTTGCTCTTTTGCATTTATGATGGTTGTCATCTTCTTAATCATTGAGTCGATGCCATCATACATCTCTCCTAAACAAGGTTTATCCATGTCAATATAATGGATCACACTCATAATGGGCTCAATGAAACTAAGGAGATATCCCACACAATCCCACCAAATGTCATCTAAGATCATCAACTTAATATTTGTTGCCTTCTCAATGTTGGATTGCCTCCATATGGACCAACTCGCACTAATGACCATGTTAGAAAGTGCCTCCCAAACATTCAAATGTCACTCAAGAATTGTGTCGAAGGCAAAATAGATCTCAGCAACCTTCAAAATAAAAATAAAATAAGTAAAAACAAACTTCAATGAAGAAATTTAAAACAAAAATAAATTAAGTCTTAACAAAATAAATTAAAATTTCTACGTAACTAAAGCAAAATTGTTTCACCTAACTTCAGCAACTCCAATTTCAAAAATGTTCTAAATATGCCCTATAGCATGTGGGTTGGTGACAAAAATTTGGATCTCTTCGGCCTCAAAATACACCTTTTCAATCCAATTAATTTTGTTGCCAATATTTTGTAGCGTAAGGTTGAGGGAGTGGACAACACAAGGTGTCCAAAAAATGTGTTAATAGCTCCTCAACCAAAAAACCTATCACTCTACAATTCTTTGTGTTGTCCATTATGACTTGAACAATGTTATGAGGCCCCACTTCCTCAATGGCTTGCAAGAGGATGTTAGCAATAAATTGCCCAATGCAGACAAAACCTAGTGCCTAATGAAAGGCAGCTAAGGCCGTGTAGCTCCCAACAAAATTTGAATTACAACAACCAAGTCAAAGGTAATACACAATAACAACTCAGTATTTTTTGTTAAAAATGATATTACAAATTGGTTCAAGAAATTGGCCTAGCAACAAAAAATAGATCAAATTCAACATTCTTCTAACCCTCTATCTGGGCAATCTATGCAATCTAGCAGCAATTAATCCACATCTCTTGTTATATCCTATGACCTATTGCCTATATATTTTCTTTTTCTTATATCTATTCCTAGTCTTCACACATGCATGAACTTGGTCTTATACGAAAACAGCCATCAGCTCCCTTTTGGAATCAAACAACTCCAAGGATAAGTTGCGCATCTTTATAGTTGTGACTATATATCTATATTGTCTGGGAGTGCAATATTCAACCATCTTTTAAAAGTTGTGCTAGAAATTGTAACATTCTAGGATTCCTTTATTCCACAACTACCTAGAACAAACAACAATTTTCATGTTATTGCTCTTGAATCCTTAAATTGGTAACCATCAGCAATTTAGTGACTACAACCTATCAAAATGTGGCAAGAACAATTAAAAAGGTAATTGTCGCCTAAGTAATTTCTATGACCTTATAAAGGAAAATGCATCATATGTGAGCCTGACAATAGCTCAAACCTGATCACCTAAGATCAAGGTTAAAACAAAATGCCTAGGAATAATGATTCTTCATGTAGTGCTCAAAAATTGGAGTTATGAAATGTGCCCCTTAGTTTTTTCTTTGAAATTTCACCAACAACAAGCACCTGTTATGGATTAGCCCAAAATACAAATCAGCTAAAAGTAACCTTCGCCAAGAATTTTCACCAAGATCTTATTGAAGGCGAGGTGATAGCATATGGGAAGGGATCGTTAGTAGCAGTGAACTGAAATTACAAGCTGAAAATTAAAGAGCAGGCGGTAATCCGACCATGAAGATTCCACACTACCACTTGTTCAGTGGGGGAAAGGATATTACAATGGAGGACAATTCATCCGCTTTCAACAGGCATCCACTTAAGCAATGGGGATTCGCCACTTATTCGGTAGGTGAAATATGAGAGATGCAATTGTTTGTTTCTCCACACTGGCGGTAAACCAACCAAGGGTTACAATGTTTGAATTAAAACACAAAGTAAATGCAGAAATATTAATGACTGGAACAATACTAATGTTTGCAGCCTTTTAATGCAAATTACAAGTGTTAATAGTTGTATAATCAATGCAAATTGAAGAAAGATGATTTCTCACACTTTCAATCTTTTCAATTACTGAAATATAAGCCAAAATCTGAACTAATGATAATTTGATATGAAACCAGCAAACTGAAAATTCACAAACCAGCAACTATACCAACACCAAAATGTTCATAACATCATCAAAACTCCTCCAAATGACCTGAAACAAATTGCAAATGCATCTGAGGAAGGCGCCTAATTCCCAACCAAGAAACTGCATCCAAAGTTCACAAATTAATTATGCACGAGTCCCAAGGCACTTCCCAGCTTGGTACGGTCCTAAGAATGGTATGGCCTCTCTAGAAAATTCATCACTTCAAGATAAAATCTGATACTTTGCAAATAGGGTCGCCCTTAACATAGAATTGACTAGCTTCAATACCCAAAACGAAAATAAAATCACACTAAGTACCGGAAATGAAAATCTATTTCAACCATTGAATAACCAACAAATACAAAACTGGAAATTATCACCAAATTCACCACCGATTAAACTCAATATGCACTTCTGAATGAAGCACACTCCCAATTGACCATCTAGGGAACCATAGTTTCAAGCCCGAAGAATGGTGTAAATATTAAGCTCCCCCTTAGTTGGGTTCTGAAATCAATTCAGCAGCATAACTTTACAATATTTTCCAAAGATGATCAGCTCCAAACAATGCCTTCCTTTATAGCCTTCAAAGAGTAAACCAAGCAATTTGTAACTCCTTTCAAGACACTCTTCAATTACCTCCAAGAGATGCCACCTCTCATGTTGCACTTTATTTGAATTATTAAAACATTAACCATCTCCCTCTAGGCGTCCATTTACAAGTTGCACAATAAAACATTTAATATAAATATTAAATGCTCAAATCAACCCCTTTATGTCCCCTTTATAAAAATGACTTGAAGTCATCAAGCCTAGGCGTGGGGTACAACTTTAGAACATAAAATTGACTAAGTATAGAACTCAGTCCAAAGAGGTAGCCAAAAGCAACGCCCAAGCTGCAACTAACAAACTGCTAAAATTAGCAAACTGACATTTGCCAAGCTGAACCAAGTTGATGATGATGCCTCTGCCATAAATGGAATTACTAAAAATAGCAATGAACCCCGGGGACGCGTCCCCCCCACTAGGCCCTAGCGTTCCCGGAACGGGGACGTCCCAAAGACGTGGGGGCACCACGTCTCCAGAGGCGCCACCACTTTGCTCCCCCGCCGCCGGAGACGCCAAAACGCACCGGCGTCTCCAAGACGCTGAGGGAGACGCCTGGGTGTCCCTCGAGCATCTTGGGGACGCCCAAGCGTCTCCCACGGCGGACAGTCATAAAGGCCTTTTTTTAATAAAAAAGACTCATTTTTTAATTGTTTTTTTGGTTCTATTTGAACCCTAAGGGCATGTGGGGCCCATCTACACTCTTCTATGCTATCAAAAGCCCCTTCTAACTTCATTTTTATTCACATTTGCATTTCTACTTGTCTACTACAGCAACAAGAAGAAGAGTGAAGAGCTGAGGAAAGAGTGATTGGAGGAGTGAAATGAGTGATTGCAAGTGAAAGAGGAGTGTCAAGGAGCAAGAAGAAGAAGAGGAGGAAGATTCTTCAGCTTGTTGAAGAGATTTTTCAAGCAAAAGGTAAGGTTTTGAACTGATTTTTTCTTTTATTTTCTGATTTTCAATGTTCACTGTTTTAGTTTTTTGAATTTTCTCATTTTCATTTCTAAATTCTAAGTTCTTAGTTCTTCTTGTTTCATTTTCTTGTTTCATTTCTAATTCTTGTTGTTTCATTATCTAAATTAGTTAAGATTTTGTTTTGCAATTTAAAATTTAAAATATAGAGTTTTATTTTTTTAATTTTAAAGTAGGGCATAGGCTGAAACTATGTGTTTATTGATTTTTTTTTTCATTTTGTGAAATGCAGTGTCAAAATGAGCTCCCACAGTCATGAAATGAGTGAGGATGAGATGGAATTGGAAACTCATTCTCATAATGCAAGCCATTCAGAATATGAACCCGAGCATGAGGATGAGCACAATGAGGGGGGTGAACATGGGTCAAATCCAGAAAGGCAAACTAGTTCCATAGCTAGTGCAGCAGTTGCTACTGATTGCCCCTCTCAGCTTTTGGCAGAGTGGGCTAAGGGTCCTTATGATCCCAAATCTCCTCTCAAACAGTTTGCAACAAGAATAACAGCCCCAACATCATCATCTGGTGGTACGAGAAAATGGAAATGCAACATTTGTGGTGATGATTGGTTTGGGAGCATCACCAAAGTTAATGCTCACTTCCTCTTTTGGCCAGGAAAAGGTGTGGGAGCATGTGCTTTTTTGAAGGAAGCTAAAAATATGAAATACAGAATTGAGTTCAACAAGCTTTGGGGTGTTCCAAATGACGTGGCAATTCCTATGCCTACTACCTTGTCTGGTAGGCAAAATAGTCAGACTATACAGCAGATTCAAGAGCAGCATATGCAGAGGCAGCCACATATTAGAGCAGGAACATTGTCAGGGGCAGCCTCAGGACCTTCATCCACCTATAGTGTTATGCCTGAATCGCAACAGGGCAAGGGGAAACGCAGGATACAAAATCAGCCTAACCCCATAGCTGATTTATTTAATGTGCACCAGAAGGATCAGATAGATGATTCCATTGGCAAGTTCTTTTTTGCCAATGGAATCCCATTTCATGTAGCTCGATCTCCTTATTATAAGGAGATGATGTCGATGGTGGCGAAGGGAGGACCATCATATGTGCCACCAGGTGAGCACAAATTGAAGACAACGATCTTGGATAACAACTATACCAAGATCAGTTCATTGATGGAGACGATTAGGGCATGTTGGGAGGATTCTGGATGCAGCATTGTTATGGATGGGTGGACGGACATTAGGCATCGTCCACTCATCAATGTCATAGTTACATGTTCAGAGGGCCCATTCTTTCTCAGGGCAGTTGATTGTTCAGGGCATCGAAAAGATGCTAATTTTCAGTTTGAGATCCTTCGGGCAGCTATTGAGGAGATTGGGCCACAAAATGTGGTCCAAGTAGTGACAGATGCAGCACATGTGTGTAGAGTTGTAGGGAGGCTTATCGAGACAACATACAGACATATTTGGTGGACTCCATGTTGTGTGCATGCCATGAACAATGCACTCAAGGACATGGGGAAGATTGAGTGGATTAGATGAGTGGTCAACAATGCTAGAGATGTGTAGATGTATATCTGCAACCACCACACTTCACATGCCATCTTCAGGAGCTTCGCGAAGAAGGAGTTCTTGAAACCAGTTGAGACCCGATATGCATCCTATTTCATTCTTATGGAGAGAATGCTTGAGTTGCAAGAGCCACTGCAACTCATGGTTATGACGCAAAAATGGAATCGGTGGAATGGGGCCAGGACAGAGCAGGGGAAGAGGGTGAAGGAGATAATGAAGAGTGATGGATTTTGGAATGATGCACAATATATTGATGCCATCATTGAACCAGTTGTCCAAGTCATCAGATATGGGGATGGGGATGCACCTAACCTTGGAGAGGTGTATGAGTGCATTGATTTGATGCTTGGCCAGATGAGGACAATTGTGCGAGAGAAGGACCCCACTCTAGCATTCTACAATGTTTACATTCAACCTATTATTCAGCGCAGATGGGATAGCCTAAACACTCCCTTGCACATGGCTGCTTATTCATTGAATCCGAAGTGGTACATGCCTAGGCCTGGTAGAGTTACACCGATTCAGGAGAGGAGGTGAAGGAAGGGTTCTTCAAGTGCATTGATAGGATGTATGATGCTGAAGATGCTAGCAACATTCGCACTGAGTGGACAAAATTTGCTACTCTTAGGGGTTACAAGGCTGCAGCAAAGGCGGATATAAGAACTATGGCACAGGAGGATCCGATTTTGTGGTGGACTTGTCATGGACCAACATCACTGACTAAAACACTAGCCATTCGTGTATTGTCTCAGGTTTCTAGTTCTTCAGCTTCTGAGAGGAACTGGTCTACTTATAGCTTCATCCACTCTCTTAAGAGGAACAGACTTACCTCTAGGAGAGCAAAGAAGCTAGTGGTTGTACATAGTGCCTTGCGTATCACTGACCGCAGGACACGTGTGTACAAGGAGAGCCCAGCAACACGATGGGATGTAGAGCCAGAGGAGCCATCACAGATTGATGAGGATGAGGATGTTGCAGATTTAGGGCTGGTTGGTGTTCCTTTGGCAGATCTTGACCTTGGGGAGTCCAGTGGTTCCAGTGATAAGGAGTTTGCCGACCTCCCGAGGGATGATTAGAGGCCTCCGCCTACTTCACTACATTTTGGCATTTTGACTTTGTAGTTTGTACTTGTTTTGATATTCATATCATGCTACTCATTGTAATCATCTTTATGATATATCATATAATAGAAATCTTCCATTTGCTGATTCGACAATTGTTACATTGTAGTATTGAGTATTCTAATTTCAAATTTGAAAACTTCAATGTTCAATGGTTCATTCACTAGTTCATTGTTAATGTTCAATGTTCAATGTTCAAGTATATTGTTATACATCTTTTCGTAACTAGCATTTTAAGTACCATATGTATAGTATATAGTATATACAGCCCTCGCCCCCCTGCCGTCCCCAAATTGAGGCCCCTTTGTCCCCCCGTCCCGGAAACTTGTCCCCCCGTCCCCGACGCCGATGTAACATAGAAAAATAGTGAATGCCAAAAATAGTAAGTTAACTTCAAATCCATCAGAAAGCCAAACTGATTAGCCACACTGAACTGCAAATGATTGAGTTGCTGCTAGAATGATATTGCTAAAAGATAGACTTACCAAAAATAGCAAATTGCTATAAATAGTAAGTTTGCAAAACTTCCTCTGAACACCAACTGAGCAGTATCACGACTTACTATAAATAGTAAGTGTTTCCAAATATCAACTGAGCACAAATCGAGCAGCCATCATGACTTACTATAAATAGTAAGTTCCCGAAAAGGTTGTTAGATTCATATGCATGTCACACCACCTCAAAGGTCTCTGAAAACCCATAAACCTTTCCTGCATGCATGGTATCAGTCAAAATTGCATGTCATTATCTTAACATGCATGTTACCTCATCCTAAAGTTCTCCAAAAACCCAGAAAGCTTCAAATTGCATCTGAAAGTGGAAACCCTAATTTTACCACAGAGGATCCTACGCGCTTCCAGAAATAGGCTATCAGTCACAGAAGAGTGTATGGCTAAAATGGGGACATTACAAGTTACGTGGGTCCCTAAAGAAAATCTGCCCAAAATTGGATGAAACGACAGTAAAAGGTTCCCTCTACTATGTTGGAAGCAAAGGTGGGGTCAATTGTCCAACAGGACCCAACCAAAATAAGACAAGGTGCATGGGCCCCAACAACAAACTGAAAAGAACAGCCAGCACCAAGAAATTTCAATATTTTTCACATGGCACTTAGATAGGTGTCTCCCAGTAGGGATTTGTCCAACATAAGGAATCTTACCAACCCAAAGGAAATAATATGTGGGCCCCCAACAAGAATCAAAGATAACCGATCAAAGAAGGAATGCAACAACAAGTGGGAGGAATAAATAATTTATTTTTATGTCCAACCCAACTTTCATGGGCCCCACTAATCAACAATATCCAAGCAATAGACAAATGCTTCAGAGGAGTGTAGTTCCTGAATAATTAAATTAGTTTTACTGTAATCAGCAAGTTTATTCTTGATAGTTGACAGTTGCCCATTGCTGACATTTGGTAGTTCTCAACAACCATGGACCATCTTATAAATATTATAATTGTGCACATGATCGAGGACCGCATGCATAAGAAATCCATGAATATTTTGTAAATGCTTTGAATGAATAGATACATCTTTTTGAATTACTATTATGAATTGTCTCGTATTTACTTTACTGTTTTCTTTGGAATAATCAAGCAATTAGAGTTAGCAATAAACATCGGGCGTCATTCCCTATAAGAATTCTGGTTAAATATGGAAGGCAAGAAAATGGCAAACTAAATGGCGAAGCCAATAGAAGAACCTATAGAATCAAACGAAGAAAGAGAAGATCAACTCATGCCAAATCTTGTAAATTTGTGGTATATATCCATTAGGGGGCGTGTTTGAAGGGAAGTCGTCAAGAGAAAATCCATCAGGACGAGATTTGGGACAATCTGCAAGTGAACAACAAAGCAGATAATTGTTTGAACCAATTACCAAGACTTCTTGCTCAACACCTTATCATCCTACAAGACCTCCATGAGGAGAAAGAACAAGAACGTAAGCAACAAATGCTGCAACGATACGAAGAACGGAATTGAAGGGGAGAAGAACGTGATACCAATCGCCGATGCACTCTAAAGAATTGATAGCTTACACCTGAATAAAGACGGGAAACGAATACAAAGTTGTCACGAATCAGTAGACCAAAAGATTAGAAGGTCCCTAAGAGTAAGGGAAAAAAGAGAAGAAAGGAGATGATTGAAGGGTGAAGTTGAAGAAGGCGAAGGGTTTCTAAGTGAAAGCCCGAGTCCATCCAAGAGTAAAAGTCGAAGCGTAAGCAGAAGTCGTAATCAAGAAGAAAGGAAAACTTTCATAGCAAAGGAGCACATGAAGGGAGAGTGGGAAGAAATAGCAGGACATCTACCGCTTCTCGACGAAGCATACATAGACCTCGTCGACCTAGTCGAAGAACCATCCAAGAAATAGCACAACATCTACCGCTTCTCGACGAAGCGTACATAGACCTTGTCGACCAAGTTGGAGAACCATTCATACTATCAACGTCGAACGAAGGGGAAGGCAAGGGAGAACCTACCAATGGTCTAACAAAGGTGTACAAGAACACCATACGCCAGATTGATGACCCGATGCTTACGGAAGAGCCGCATATTGGAAGATTAGAGATGATAACCCCAAGACGAAAGGAGCATAGAAAAGACCCTGAGAACAACAAACACTGAAGAGGGACAAGTGAAAAATTTTGACATGTCCATGAGTGTAGGGAAAGCACCGAAACGTACAAATCGAGACTCTCCAATCAAGTTACCATCACAAAGGGCGCAATTGGGAAGCAAGATGGTGACTCCCCCAACAAGTCCGAACGTAGAAATGCAGAAACCTCTGAAGTTCATAGGGAATGGGTCGGAGGATCAGATGAGAGTGAGACATTGCAAGACATGTGAAACAATCTGGGTAGCAAATGGCTAGGATGACAGAGCCTATTGGTTGAGGGCTCCAACAACTCTCAAAGGTATAGCTATAGAGTAGTATACAGAATTGGACATAGCACACGAAGGGACATGGCATGCATTGAAAAGAGTATTCCAAGAGGAATTCAAACTCCTAAGAGACAACAACGAAATTGTAGTGAAGATCTACAATACTAAACAAGGAAAGCATGAAAATGTACGAGCTTACAATTGTAGGCTCAAAGAATTGTTGGTGAAGCTGGAAAACCAGCCAGCAAATGGATTGAAGAAGTGGTTTATTGAAGGGTTAATCCCTTCATTAAGAAAAAAATGAAAGTCGTACCCCCCTCCTATGTTGATGCTTACAATTGAGCAATGGACATAGAGAGTGAGGACAGCACATCCTCTCAAGGGAAGAGAAAAACAGACAAGGAAGATAGCTCAAAAACGACAATGAATCCAAAACAATACATGATGAAAATGATGAAAGAGTTGAAAGCAAAGAAAGAGGCCACCAAGAAATACAAAGAACTATGGTCTACGAAAAGCAAGAACGAGGACCACACTAAAACAAATTGTCCCAAGAAGCTATTCTGCAACATCTACCAAGTGTTAAGCCATTCTATTAGAGTGCCCATATAATTTAAAGACAAGAAGCACACAAGTGCTCTTTACGCAAGGCAAGCAGTCTACACCACCGAATATCCCACCAAAACAACAATCAAAATGCATCACCTAGCAAGTATCGAATTCGAAGAGGAGACAATAATTAATTTAACCATAATAGCAGTACAAGGAGCAAAATCCAATATGATGATAAAGGTAGACTGACGATACAATGTCAAAAATGCAATGAGTGGGGACATTTTGCTGGAATGTTTACAAATGGTGTGGAATAGGCAACCATGAGAATACAAACTGCCCAAAACAAAAGGGAAGCATCAATATGTTGGACATGGAGGAACAAGACAAAGCAATCTTGGTGGCAATATATCCAAACCCTCATATAGGGAAAGAAAGACTCTAGAAGCAAAGGCAAAAGTAGAACATGCTATGGTAAAGGAACAAAGGGATTCCAATGAAACAAGTACTTCTATGAGATATGAGTCAGATAAAAATATTGTAAGGCAAGTACTACAAACCACCATACCCATATGAATGGCACACCTCTTGCAAACCATGCCACGAGTACGAGCGGCAATTGCCAGTACCATAGGCAATGGCCAAAATAAAGAACAAGAAGACATGCATGAAGACATAATAATAAAACCTCCACCACCACAAGGAGAACAAGTCATCGACCCAATGATATTGGCAGTCAACATGGGAAAGAAACCAGCCATAGTACATATGGAGATTTCAGGGATGACCTTGACAAACACAATCATGGACAAAGGATTGGGATTGAATGTGTTACCAGACGACACATGGAAGTGCTTGGGGAAACCAACTCTCTAGCCACCAACCTTCCAACTCGTGGGAGCCAATTAGCATGGAATCAAACCCTTAGGGATGCTAATGTCACAAAAGGTATTTGGTTGGAGCACAACAATTTTTGTTAAATTTTGTCGTCATTCTATTAGAGAGGAAAGCATACGATGCTTTATTAGGGAGGGGATGGCTGATAATAGCTAAGGCAGATGACAATTGGAAAAAGAACACTTTGTCGATAGAAAATAAAGGCAGAAAGTACATCATTGACTTGAAGAACCACGCAGTGAGTGAAGAAGTCGATTTCGACTCAAAATCGAAGGGAGGAGAAACATGGGGAGAAGTACGAGGAGGCATGGAGCCGAATGATTAAGGGATATTAGACCTCCAACACTGTTATGAGGATGAAACTAATTCCTTGAACAGACTATTACACTGGTTGCTAGAGGACTATGAACAATTTCAACATGATACAAATCAGAGAAATAGAAGAAGACCAGGCAATGACACGCCACAAGTTCCCTTTGAAGTACGAGGAGTACAAGGAAGGAGTTGCCAAGTTGAATGATACGCCAGCCCATAACTTTGAACCGGATAAAATGATCAAGTACGAGGAGCCCACAATGAAGAAAGTCAATCGCAGAGAAGAAGGTAGCCCCAAATAATCTTGGTAGGAGATGATTAGGACCCAATACTTAAATCAACGACATTCAAAATCTTTATAGAATATAAAGATGCCTTCGCCTGGGCGTATAAATATTTGAAGGGAGTACCACCAAAGTTATGCGTACACAGAATACCTTTAGTACCAAGAGCGCAAACAATATGGAAACAATTGAATTGAATGAACAAAAACTATGCGACGAAGGTGCAAGAAGAAAGAAGAGAAGATGTTGGAGGTACGCATAATCTTCAAAGTAGATTCCAATGATTGGGTCTCCCTGATCATCATCACTCAAGAAAGAGTCCAAACAAATACGAGTATGTGTAGATTTCAAGAGTCTAAACATGGTCACTATCAAGGACCCATTTCCTATTCCCTTCACTGATTCAATTCTTGAAGAAGTCACGGGTCATGAGATATATTCTTTCATGGATGACTTCTCGGGATATAACCAAATTAGTATTGCAAAATAGGATAAGTTGAAGACTACATTCATAGTGGAGTACGGAGTATAAGCATACAATTGAAAGTTGTTCGGACTATGTAATGCTTCAGCTACGTTTCAAAGAATAATCCTGCACATCTTCGACAAGATGTCAATAGGAAATTTTAAAGCAATTCCTAAATGATCGGTCAATATATAGTGACCAAGAAATGCAATTGAAGGCCCTGGCGAAATGTATGGAGCGATGTAGATTTGCACAGTTGGCCCTAAATCCAAAGAAGTGCAGATTTATGGTACCTCGAGGCAAATTACTAGGACACATAGTTTGCAAAGCAAGAATAAAAGAAAACCCAGATAAAATAAGGGTGACAGTACAAATGGAGGCACCGAGGGATGTAATGGGAGTAAAATCTTTCTTAAGCCATGTTGGTTATTATCAACACTTCATCAAGAAATTCACTTAGGTATCTTACCTGTTGGATATGCTCATGCAGAAGGGCCAAGCATTTACATGGACAAAGGATCAATAGATGGCATTCAATGAATTAAAACTACGCTTAATTTGTTCCCCCATTCTAGCATACCCAGACTGGGACAAAGAGTTCTACGTACATGTGGATGCATCGAACTTCGCCATCGACACAACATTAGCACAAGTGGGACCACAAGGATTGGACCATCCCATTTTCTTTGCCAATCAATTACTATCAAAGGTTGAACGTAACTACAGCACAACCAAGAGAACACTCTGACTAGTATACTTCGTACATAAGTTTGGGCATTACTTATTGGCAACACCCTTCACATTTTATGTGGACCATCAAGCATTAATGTATTTGGTCAACAAATCAATCATTCAAGGTCGAGTAAGTCGATGGTTGTTACTATTGCAAGAATTTACTTTTACAATCTTCGTACGACTAGGGAAGAGCCATGTGATAGTCGATCAACTATCAAGAATAAAAACCGAGGAACCACCAAAGTGTGTAAACGAAGATTTTCCCGATGCCCACTTGTTCCAGATTGCAACACTACCTCCTTGGTATGAGAATATAGCAAAGCATTTGTCTACTTCAACCTTTCCAAAGGACATGCCACCAAGAGAATGAAGAAGGTTAGCTCTTAAGAGCAAAACATTTCAACTCATCAATGGGCTATTGTATAAGATGGGATTTGATCATGTTTTGAGACAACGTGTTATGCAGGAAGAGAAAAAAAGGTGTACTGCAAGAAGCACATGAAGGAGTAGCAAGCGGCCACATGGGACCAAATGCCACTATTCAAAATTTATTTTGGTCGGTCTATGGTGGCCAACATTGCATACAAATGTGCACGAATGGGTAGTCGAATGTGACACCTGCCAACGGGTGGGTAAACCACTAAAAAGGGATTATATGCCACTCTCTCCATCATAGCCACAGGAGCTCTTCGAGAGGTGGGGACTAGATGTTATCAGTCCTCTCAAGGTCAGTCAACTACATCGATGCAAATACATAGTGGTAGCCACCGAATATCTAACCAAGCAAGCAAAAGCCAAAGCACTCCCAGACAATACAACATTTAGTATTGCAAGATTTATCTACGAACAAATCATTACTAGGTATGGTATTCCCATACAAATCACTAGTGATCAAGGAGATCATTTCATGAACCATGTCATTTGCTTGATGATGACAAAGTTCTGCATATTTCATAACCTCTCAAGCAAGTACTATCCAAGGGCTAAAGGACAGGACAAATCCACAAACAAGGTACTTATCTCAATCATCCAAAAGTCATGTGGTATTGAAGTTGATTGGGAGGAGAAGCTACCAACCGTACTTTGGGCATACAAAACAATGTACAAGGTAACGACCAGACACACTCCCTTCCAATTGATGTACGATCAAGAAGTGGTGGTACTTGCCAAGTATATGGTGCCAAGTTTAAGAATAGTCATAGAGAATCAACTAGGGGACATAGAGAGTTTATAAGAAAAACTTTTTCAATTGAACAAACTTGATGAGGAAAGAGTACTCACGCAATGGGCAATAGAGGCAATGTAGAAACGAATAAAGTTTTGGCATGACAAGAACTTACAACAAACGAACTTCCAACCTGGCCAATTAGTTTTGAAATATAACGATCATAATGAAATTAAACCGAGCAAGTTCAAGGTAAGGTGGTTGGGACCCTATGGGAGGCAAGGCGAGCGCCTTTCCACATATTTTTTGTGAAAAAGTCGAGTTCTTGTAGAGCAAGATGGCGATAATACTTGTGCTAATTGTTGAAATTACATATGGCTCTAGCTGGGAGCTGGGTTTGGGGTTTTCGAATAGCTTGATAGCGGATGGGAGTCGCATGTCGGCTGGTTTGTATGATCTTTTTTGATAGGTGGCTGGTGTTTGGGTTTGGGTTGATGACTGGAAGTGGATGGGTCTGAAATTTTGTATTGGTTTTCTATCGTTCCTGCACTGCAGACGGTTGTAATTAACTGTTACAATTAATAGAATTCTCCTTACATATCAAAAAAAAAAGTGGTTGGGACCCTTTAAAATACGAGAGGTGCGTTATAACAAAGCCATCAAATTAGAAATTATGGACGGTACTCTCCTAAAAGATAGCATTAACGGATCAAAGTTAAAACCATATAAGCAAAGGAGAGAAGACACAATTGAAATCAACATGTTGGATTGGACAGCTAGCGGAAACGAAGCAGTATTTGAGGAAAAACCTTTTGTCAAAGAACCAGAGCGAGTAGCCATAGCGAGGATTCACCCACATTTAACAACTAGTTTATTTGGCCCACCAGCTAAATGGATAAAGTTGTATGGCCAATGGCGACTACAAGCACCTTATTCCAAAGAGAGAACAGGTTATATCAATTATAAACTGAACAAAGATGAGGAACCCTGAAAGGATAATGAGGATGAAATAGAGCCAATAGATTCACATAAATCACCAGAAGAACAAGGACCCAATCTACTACCGGTGATGATGGTCGAGAGTTATATGGTCATAGCACGATCAGGATACAATGAGCTCGTCATACAATGGGCAAAGAAACCTAATTTAGTGCCACCTCCACTACCAACCTCAAATGGATTATGGCAAGTGGTGCGCAATCCGGCAATGAGCCCGATGGTCCGAGGGGAGTAAGTGAATTGGCACCAACAAAGAGGTGGGAGATTTATTGACAGTTAGCCAAATACTAGTAAAGGTACCAAAACCCCTCCTATGGTTGATACAAATTTTGACTTAATATATTGGCACCTTCTGTGAATACAAGTGCTACAAATGGTCGTATGACTCATGTATGTTAAGCCACGAGAAGGAAATTAGACAAAAAGAAAAAAATTCAGAATGTTGAAAAAGAGTGGCAGAAAATAGAGAGGAAGAAGAACCTATGAGGAAAAAGTAAAAATATAAAATTCAAAAATTAAATTCCAAGGACGCTCATAAAGTACAAGCACCTTGTCATCAAATGGTACGGCGACATAAAGTGAAATTGCACTCGGCAAAGTGAATTAATTCTCACATTGTAGAGCCCAAATATTATTACACTCACTTTGTTGTACAATCTCTCCTATATATTGTATGGCAAAGAGTGGTTTTCAGCAATTATTTCACCGTATAGCCTGCACAATCATTCCTCAACGTATGGTCAAGTCTGGGTTGGAGTGTACTATCAAGGTTGGGTTAGAGCATACGGTCAAGTCCATCTCGAGATTCTAGAAAGTCCCCACATCCTAGGCAGCATAAAAGTCATTTTTTTTTAAGTTTCTCTATGTCATGATAATGATTTTGATTTGTGTCAAAGCTTTGAATAGACAGACAGCGTAATGACATGTACAAATGGTTGACCTCAAAAGAAATAAGGGATATTTACTAGCAATTGACTACTAAATTAAAACCATAGTTACAAGACTCGAACTTGGCTTGAACTCGTTTGGCTGATTTAAGACTCACACTCCATGCTTGTATTTTACTATCGTGATTTTTTAACTCATTTGGCATTTTTTATAGTTGTGTTTGGTCACATTTGGCACAACTACATAGGAAGGGCATCATTTCCAGTCACAAGCAGAAGGAATAGCATTTTAGAGTCAAGTTTTTAGGGTTTTCTACAGTCATAGGTGACTAGTTGCAAAGGGAGTTACAAAAGGCCAAGCCTTTGCTGAGTCTTTGGGACTCACCCAGCCCTGCTTGCCTCAGGATTCACTCAGTCTAAAGAGTTTTGGGTGAGTCCTGTAACTATGTTCAAAATAGTTGTTACTATTTCTGTTCACTAATACTTGGATGCATGGTCTCTAAGCTGGTACTGCTTTTGTTTCCGTTGACTGTTTTAAGAAGTTCCTAAAAATAGAGAAGAAAATAAATAAGAGGATTCAAGACCGACAATATTCATGTCTTCAACTGCATAGCCCTATTTGGACCGGTCAAATTCCCTAGCTTCACTGTTAATTCTCTGAAGAATGAAGATTTGGTCAGAAATAATGAGGATTTGGTGTCAAATAAAACATAGTGATAAAATTATGAAAAAAGGCATGTGGCATGAAGGTCCATGTGCTCTCAAAGGCCTTAATTTGGTCTTTGTGGTGGGGACTTGTTGATGCGTGTTTTGTGACACACACGAACACAGTAGAATAAAGCCTCCGGAGATGCTCTATCCTCTCTTGATAAAAATCACCTTTCGTGCTAAGATTGCTAGATAGATCACAAGGTAATTCCAATGTTCCTAAGTTGGGGTGCGGATAGGCTCTGTGGTAGTATGAGGTTTGCTGGTAACCCAAGGGGGCATAGTATTGTAGTAATTTACTTTGAAAGCAAGAGTTTGAATGCAGTGTTGTATCTTTTGGATTTTCTGATTTTGGATAAAATAAAAAAAAGAAAAGGAAAGGGGTGAGAAATCTTATACTAGTCCTAAGGAACTAGCAGACGGTAACGATCAAATGTAACTTAAAGGAAACCATGCTTCGCTTCGTCTCGAAAAACGACAACTACACGAAAGCAAGTGCAATCTTCTGGGATTTATGCTTAAGATTTTCCACTATAAATAACACCATCAATTCGAACAATATTATTCAAGTAAACGTTTTAAAAGCATTTATATCAAGAGCTCGGTCTAACTTTGCACATCAAATGAAAAGCATCCATTTGAAATAAGTATGAGCTAAGTTACTTTCAATCCTCACCATCAATCTTTTGCTCTACTAACAAATAAATTTTAATCTATAACAATCCTACGAGAAAGAGCAAATATGCAACCATGCACCCATTTGACAATAAAGGTTTCAAAGCAACTCATGCAATTATGAATTTTATTATCTCAATGGTTTTCACAACAATTTCATACAACTCTTCTCTTACTTCTAAAAGAAACTAATTCTAACTCAAAATCTAATCTCTAATCCTCTGTTAACAGTTTTTCTGATTTCTTTCGATCGTTTGAAATGAAAAAGAAAGGGTAATTATAGAATTCCCCGATACAATGAATGGCCGAGATTGAAACAAAATCAAGGGCCCAGATTTAAGCACGAAAACCCTAATTAGGGTTGCCCAAAACATCGATCAGTTAACTGACAGATGAGTCACCCACCAGCGGTTGTATCCTTATCCACTCATGCAATGCCTCGTTCGACGAACCTAGACACAACGGCGCCAATCTCCTCGATGGTAATGTCTGGCAAGGTGCTGACATTGTATTCCAGCAGGTCCAGACTATCTGCACAATCAGCAAAGACAACTGCCCATTCTAATTCATGCTGTAAGAAAGTACTACGGATATTCAGCAGGTCAAATGCTTTAGTCAGATTTTTGCCCAAAATTGGCATGATGGAGAAAATCTTTTGCACTTCCCTTTGCATATTATCCAGCCACAAGTCATTTTCTCGAACAATGTCTTTGTTCAATATATCTGCAGCCGTATGAAAGACGCCATTTTGGATGCTCCTTATTTGCTCATCGACCCTGATACTCTCTGCCTTAACCTTTTCAAGCATTTCCCTACGGGAGACCAATGCGCAATACCAGTTGCTGAAGTCGTAAGCCGCCCCAGCTGCAATAATCTTCCCATCAATCAGCCTTTGCTTAGGAATTTTCCTTATATCACGGAGGCAAGGAATGATTCTATCTTGCAAGTCTTGCAATCCGTCCCATGCCTCAGTCAAATTTGCAACCCTTGTGAGCAGGGAAGAAGTTTGCCCATGAGCGTGTACTAACTTCTCCACAAATGCCATTACCTCTCCCTCTTTTCTTGCCATCCATTCTTGTGTTTCCCTAGCAGTAGTTAGTTCTTTCTCAAGACTTTCTACCGGCTCTTGTGATGCATTTGAGAGCAGAGGGTTTGATTGGTTGCCTTGGTTGAGTGGCCTTGTCAAATGCCGGATATACTCCTTCAGGCGCTCAACCTCCATCTTATATTCCCTTTTTTTCTGAGTCTCCTTTTCTAATCTGGACTTAATGGTGGAAACGGAATTGTCCAGATCTTCTACTTCTTGCCCCTTGGTAGATGGACCAATATCAATCACAGTAATGGCATAATCCGCAGGAGTAATTTCATCCTGCGGTTTCTCAACTGTCGGGACTGCAATTTGCACTGTGCGGTTACCAGTCTCATCTCTTTGAATAGTAGAGAATTTCTTGGCCGGTTTTTTCGTATTTACTTGCTCTAACCTTGCCAAGAAATCGTCAATATCATCTGTTTCTGGTGCTGCAACTGGTACCTTAACCTTAATTCTTTCCTTAAGCCAGTTTGGTATTGTAGGCTGCTCGACTCCATTGTCTTCGCAGTCCGGAATATCCTGAATCTCTTGGATTTCTTGTGCCGGCGGGTCCTCATGAATCCCCCTTAGGGCTGAAATCATCCCTTCTTGGAAGTCGCCTTCCCTGTCATTCAGGTCCTCATCTGATTCACAAATCTCTGTGCCGGTTGGAGAATGGTGAAAGTCCTGCTCAATCTGCATAGGCTCCGTGTTTCCTTCAAGCACTGGTGAAGGAATTCTTATATTTCCCCATGATTCTTCTTCCATAATCAGTAGCTGCTTGATATTCCCAGATGCGGCTGAGTGAAGGGCCTTAGTCTTCTTCAGGATCGGCTTCTCGCTTGTTGCCACCTCTTTGCCTTTTCTCTTCTTCGGGTTGATAGGCTCGATCCGTTCATTTTCTTGAGAAGCGCCAATATTTGAAGAACATGATTCAGCTTCGCCCATTAAATCATAGGTGAATGGCACACCTCGTTGCTTCAATGTTTGTACCCGCTGATCTACCCACCATTGTGAGTATTTGACCACTGGTTTCATAAGAGTTGTTAAATCACTTAACTCAGGCTCTGACCATTTGACAGAAGGGAGCGGCAATCCTTCATCATATCCTGGCTGTATGTACACTTCATCGTCATCTAGCTGGTCAGGTACACGGAAAAGTTCGGTTGTCCTGATCATGCTCAAGGATAATCTTGACCAAAGTCTTCTCCTTACTTCATACTCGTCGGCAGCATTTGCCCAAAAATCTTCAAGGTCAACTCTATGCCTGTATTTCCTTCCGTTTACCATTCCCATGTGATTGAGTGGATCAAAATCCCCTCTGGACTTGTATGAGGTGAACGGATATAACTGTATTTCTATCCTGGCATTGTCTGCTGCCTGCGATGACGGACAGGATTCTACCATGTCTCCTATGAACAAGGGAAACGTGACAGCTGCTTTCTGCTTCAGTCTCTGGATATTCTGGAATGTTTCTAGCTGCCTAATTACTTCTAGTAAAATCATCTTGTCAGTAGGATAAATTGGCAACCTGTAAGGAGATTCCGTGAATCCCTGTATTCGGATGTACGTAAATCTTGGAAAGTGGATGAACCAGGATCCGTATTTACTGATTAAACTTTTTGCTTCAGGTGTAAGTCTTTGATGCGTTCCTCCCTGCAGCACCCGAGTGATGTACATGAGGAAAGCGTTATGTGCCCTACGCCAATGTGACTTCTCACTCAACTGCAATTGGGGATAGCAGTTATAAACTTTGAGCTCTCCTTCGTTGTTGCCGACTAAACCTTTGCATATCAGACCGGTATATCGGTATGTGCGAGCGAGTGAATACACAATATAAGAACCCATATGAAAGGATTCAGTTTTCTCCAGGTTAACCAATTGTTCATGAATACTATCACTGATCATCCTTGACCAGTTGATCATTTTTGTCCCAGCAGATACTTCATCAATGAAGTAATACATCCAACTTTCAAAAGGCGCTCCTTGAGGACTGCCTACTAGTCTGTTCAGCAACAAGACTATGTCTCCGTATTCTTCCTTAAAAAATGGCCTGAGTAATTTCTTGGGCAATCTCTTGGATGAGCATCTAGGTTTTTCAAGCCAATTCTTGTTCATGTTGGCCATGCAAAGAGTTTGTTTATCCTCGTACAATTTCTGCGCATCCTCCTTCGACCGGTAGTACGTTCGGTGGTAAGCCGGAATGCCAAGTGTTTCTTGTATAGCCAACTCGCCTACGTATGCCAACACTCTGCCATCAGGCGCCTCAATTTGTCTTTCTTCAGCGTTATAGTGCAAGGCGCATTCTACCATCAACTCCGGACACTCGACTACTGGCGGAAATCCTGCAGCTTGAACTATACCATTTCGCATCATCCTTTGCGCAATTGGAGTCGGCATGCGTGTGTCACTTCCGTACATTCTTTTTCGAAATTCCTCCAAGTCAACATGGCCGAGATCAGTGTCCGCAACATTCTTCCATTTGGAGATAATTTTAGACTCCAACGGCGCACCTTTGCTTGCAAACTTCATTTTCTTCTTCGATGATTCTCCGGCGTTCAGCATAAATCTGCAAAAGAAAAATTTAATAATCAGAAATTATTTATGCATAAATAAATTCCAGCAACTTGATGAGTTAATTCGTGAAAACAATCGTTGCTGGAAATGAAAGAATTAAATCGCTTGCAAAGAGAAAACTTCGTCAAAAATAGAGGAAGTAAAGTCTGCCTGTCAATGAAAACTGTGTTGCTGCTGAAGTAAATTCGTACTTTCAGCCTTTTACTTCGCAAAAAATAATATAAAACTTCACAAACTTCTCTGCCTTAACAAATTTTCTCAACTTCACTTTCGAAAGAATGAATGAAAATGAAACGCAAAGCCAATTTAAGGCTGAGAAAATCGACCTAATTAATTGCTTCCAATTAATTCAGTTTGAACTCGGCTGACACTTGTCTTTCGAATGGCAATTTCCGTCTCCAGCATAAGTCATTAAAGAAATTTTCTATTTTTGCCGCCAGTCGAGTGAAGTTTATTTTTCTTCTTTCTTTTCTCAGCAATTTGCCTAGAGAAATTCGAATTTTCTCATTAAATGGGTTTTGGAAAATAAAATATTAAAATAATGTTTTATGTGTTGTTTCCAACCCGTTCGTTAAAATAATTAAATAATAATATTTAATTTTTTTTTTTATCCAAAGGCAATTTTGAATTTTTTTTAAATCTCTCTGTGCCTCTGCGAATTTTAATCTTGCCAAGATTTTTACTTAGGCGAATTTCAATTTTGCCAGACATATCATTTGATTTTTCAATTAAATTTCCAATCGTCTGGACTTAGGCAAATTTTCAAATCCTTTGATTTTCTAGGCAAATAATTAAATCTTTGTTCATCCAAGTGATTTTCAATGCGATACACGACTCCAACGTATTTGCCTTGTGCAATTTTCACTTTATCCATGCTTTGGGCGAATTTTTACTTAGTAATTGTCATTTAATTTCATAATATGGCGAATTTTCCTTGTATTTTCACCATCTCCAATCATCTTGGAGCGCACCCCTTAGCATTTTACCCCTTTCCAGCCTTCTTGGAGCGGACTTTATGAGTATTTTGCAATTTTTTACTTGCAAGTGTTGGGCGGACTTCATCATTTCCTTGCAAGTGCTTGGCGGACTTTGACATGTTTTGGCAACTTGCTTTATGGCGGACTTTGTCAATACTTTGCCATCTATCTTGCTGGGTGGACTTTGTGAGTGTTTTGCAACTTCTTTTGGCGGACTTGCCAACCTTTTTGCAATTTCCCCTAGGGCGGACTTCAAGATATTTTTGCAATTGCCATTTTGCACATGGCGGACTTCAAGATGCTTTTGCAATCTTCCTCATAGCTGGGCGGACTTGCTAACTTTTTTGCAAATTACCTTGGGCGGACTTCAAGATGTTTTGGCAAGTGCTTTGGGCGGACTTCAACTTGCATTTGCAAGTGCATGGAGCGGACTTGCCAATCCTTTTGCATGTTTGCCTATGGCGGACTTTGAGATGTTTTTGCAATTTACCTTTTGGCGGACTTTGAGACTTCTTTGCAATTTTCATTTGCACTTCACCATTTTCATTTTCTCCATGCAAGTCTATGCCTTAGGCGAATTTTTTAGATTTTTCAAACTTTTTCACCCATTTTCCCTTGTAACCCTTTGAAGTTGATGTTTTACGAAGCCATGAACTGTGCATATTTTCCCGAAATAGAAACTTTCTAAAAATAGAAATTTTCCAAAAATAGAAACTTTCTAAAAATAATCCCTAAAAAATAGGGATCCCAGAATGTGCTAAAAATGCCAAAAAAAAGTCCCTAAAAAATAGGGGCCCGGGGTCAAAACCCTAAAATTTAGGAAGTGTCAGAATTGACTGAATAGACAGTCGATCTTCGTCCACAAGACCTTCTAAGCGCTTTGGCAACGTTCTATCATTGATTTGGGTTCACAATCATTTCATGACTCAGATGACCTTCAAAATTTCAAATTCTAAGTACCTCATCAGACAGACCGAAACTCAGAAGCAAAACTACCAGAGGATAAAACCACTAGGGTCCCCGTTTGTAATGGGGCGATGTGTGAAAAGGTCACAACAGGACTGCACCCCTCAACCCTGTCCTGTATATATAGTGATTAAAAGGATGCTGGCTAGAAGTCTTTCTATTTTTTGCTTTAGCCTACGGTCGTATGGAGATGATTTTTAATTCTAACCTATGCTGTTAATCTATTTGCTGATTGCAGACCTGTAACAGCTTCCTGAAAAATTGATATTGTGCAATTGAAGTTTAAACGACAGTTTCTTTTTTAATGCCCATTTATAAATATGGATTTTTGGTCATATGGCTCTTTGATTTTATACTGAATAGGGGACCCTGACTAAAACAGCTATTTATTGATTAGATTTATTAAAATAAGGTAAGTTATGAGACAATTATTATGAATGCTAATAAGAAACAATCTTAAAAAAAAACATTCAGATGATAATAATTTTGCATGTTCTCTCACACTTGTAAATACTGATAGAAGGGTCTTCCCAATTGATAATTACTGCTAAATTCATACTTCCTAATAGATAGAGATATCAATATTCAGATGCTACTTACAGTGTCCATAGGTAAGCAAAGGATAGTAGCAGTGATGCCTGCTGCAGCACCTGCAACAAACCTCTCAAAGTTTGTTGCATCTTCATTGCCTGTCAATTTAAGCAGCTTTTTCCGGTATGTATCGTATGCATAAAAGTTAACTGCCTTGAATGGCGCAGTGCGAAGCAGATTTACAAGATTACCCTTCCAAAAGCCTTTCAGTCCTTGAGATGCAGTTATGAACTGAACAAGCTCAAAAATATTCCTTTGTTCACCACGCACTATATACTCAAGCTTCAATCTCTCCAATGGAGCAACAAAGGTCCTGTAAATCACATTGAAAGAGCAAAATAACTGTTTTTTCATTATGCCAAACTTTTCCATATGCTTCTTTCGAAAAATCTTAAAAACATGTTCTCCAAATACACAACTGGCCATGTGTGTGCATGTGATAAGTCTAAACACCATAAATATAGAAAAAGTAAGCTTGAAACAAAAGAATAAAATTTACTGTGACCCTACACAGAATAGGAATCAAGCATATGGATTTTTATCCAAACACAATAAAAACCGAACTCCTATCAGTTGATGGACATGAAGAGGATGGTTCAAAAGTAGATAACTAATCAGGGTTTCAAAACTCACCAAGTACCTTCTTTACTTGTGAGTACTCAAGAGCAGTTTGACCCGCTGAGTTAATCATGCACAAACTCACCTACTAAACAGACCGATCCCATGGAAAGCACTCATCAGGTTTTCAGGAAGACACCGAAAAATGTGCTGTAAATGCTGAAAAAATGCATGTTGAGGTCTATTAAGTGCAATTGCCACTCTGTAATTCACAAATGCATTTGATCTCCTTTGAGCCCATGATTGAACAGACTGAAGAAGAGAAACTTCTGCAAATTTTAAAGTTTCAAACTTCAGGTATGTTTTTTCTTTATATTTTTCAACATTTAAATTAAATTTCTTATGCATTTCTTAATTAATGTAGAGATTCCATTTCCGTATTTGTTTCACATTCATTCAAGTTGATGTAGGGTTTTTGGCATTCTGCATTAAAAAAATTGTTTGTTTGTTTTCAAAGCCACAGTTCTACAAAAAAAATATTTTTTCAATACTAGAATTTGCAACAATTAATTATTTTTTCTCTTTTTTCAACATCAAAATTAAATTTCATATGCATTTCTTAATTAATGTAGAGATTCCATTTCTGCATTTGTTTCACATTCATTCATGTTGATGTAGGGTTTTTGGCATTCTGCATATAAAAATTTGTTTGTTTGTTTTCAAAGCCACAGTTCAAAAAAAAAAAAAAAATTTCAATACTAGAATTTGCAACAGTTAATTATTTTTTCTTTTTCTTTTTTTTTTTCAATGTGAAGGTTTGCAATTGCATCCACATGGCTTCAAGAAATGGAAGTTGTGGTGGAAGAGATGTCACTTGAAATCATCAAGTACTAAGACCAACCATGAGATCAATAATTTTCAACTAAGTTGCCAAATCGGATACGGGTATGGGTACGGGGATACAGTACACTGGTACGGCAATTTTTTTGTGATGGGTTTGGGTACGTTTGGGTACGGCTGTACAAAAAACATATAAAACCCATAAAAAATAAATATATTAATATTTAGCATGCTTATAACTTATACAAGTTTTTAATTTATAAATTTATTATATAATTATTAATATATAATTTAATAATCAATATTCTAATATAATATATAGTAGAATAAACAATATTCTAATATAATATTCATTAATTTATATTATTAATAATTTATAATTTGTTATATATAATTATAATATACAATTTAACGATCGATATTCTAATATAATATATATTATTTTATATTATTAATTATTAATTTTATTATATAACTATTAATATATAATTGAATAAACAATATTCTAATATAATATACATTAATTTATATTATTAATAATTTATAATGTATTATATAATTATAATATATAATTTAACAATCAATATTCTAATATAATATACTCTCTTTGTGCCCGCGTCCGTCACGGCTGCGTCTCCCTCACTATTGCCGAAACCAGGGAATCGGAGCTTCCTCACGAACAATTGGTGGCACAGGCGTGGAATCAAGAATAAATCTAGGAAAGATTGCTAGGCAGCCGAGCACTATGAGATGGCGGATTCTGTTTGCTTGCAAATTCGTCCGCCACTGATCAGTTTTTGTGCCAGCTATAATACGGGGGGGTGGGCACTACAATTCCGGGTGGACGGCTAACTTCACGGAGACGATGGAGAGAGAGGGGCATCATTTGATTCAGATAATGGGCAGCAAAAGTAGGCAGAAAATGAACGAATGGACGGAGAGGCAAGCTGGATGCATTTAACCTTTTAAATAAAATCCCTGATGGGTCAAAATTCACTGAAGAAATTTATAATAAATGAAAATTCAAATCCTAAACGAATTTGCACCAATTCCATACAAAACCCGATTCCCGTACGTACCGTACCCAGAATCGGCTTAAGTTTTGGACAATTCGGTAACTTAGATTTTCAACTGTTGTGGGTTCACAATAAGTGGAGGCATCAATCACCTCAAATACCACCTTCCACAAATCCCTGGCTACAACATCCAATTGTACCTTAACATTCAACTAGAGGTTGAAAGGGAGATAAATGTGGCACCTAGCTTTGATCAAACAAAAATACCACCTTCCACAAATCCCTATATGGCGTGAGAATTAGTGAAAGATACAAGGACAAAGATTGTGGGCTCCTATCATGCTCCAAGAATTTATGACTCGTCCACTTCATCAAGCTTCAGCTGTATCCTGAGCTTTTCTATGTGATGGAATACACTAGGTTTTTAGCCTTCACTTGAAGGTTTAGGTTGGAACAAGAACAAGCATGAGGAGGTAGACATGGCTTGTGCAAGTTTTTGGTATTACAACAACCTTCCATTCAACATGGGAAGAAGCTCATATTGGGACAATTTGGTCATAGGCTTGAACATTGTAGGGATACAAGGTGCCTAGCCAGCATGCCTTAAGTAAGTCGTTTCTCCACAACAAAATTTGGGGCAATTATGGACGTAGCATACCATCAAATGGGAAAATAGATGAAAGGAATTGCACACTCATCAACATTCTAGTTGCTTCAAGTGGTTAGATGGTGTTTTTTAAGTCCATCAATACCTCAAGCAATCCCCTTGGGTGCTCAACTTGATGAGATAGTGCATCGAGGGAAAGGACCTTCTGTGAGAGAATTCCACAATGTTTCCAACTATCTTCATCACCTTGCAAAGCATAGTTTGCTAGCCCCCTAAAGCAAATGTTTGTGAGCAAAGCATGGATGGATTTTGATCATTTGATGAAGGGAGATGGAGAGAGAGTTGCAAAGACAACTTTTAAAGATGTCTTCCCAAATACTACTAATGAAATTATCAAGAATTTGAAATTCTATCATTTAATTTACATTTTCTAAATTATCATTACTAAACATGTTCAATTTTCTTGTAAGTTTTATTTATAAGTTCAACTTTAATTTGCTTATAGGTGTTGAAGCCTTTAGTTAGGGTTTGTACTTGGTGGATGGAGAGCAAAATCTAATGGACTACCTATATGAGGTAATGGACAAGACCAAGGAGGCCATCCAAAAGCATTACAAGAGAGATTCCAAAAAGTTCCAACCCATTCATGCAACGAAATACTACCTGAATCCCTAAATTTTCTTCTCAAAGAACTTCAGGGATATTGATGGAGAGGTTATGGAAGGCCTCTTTGCATGCATTTGTAAGAAACCTAGGTAAAACGTGATCTTGGCCTGCGAAAACCCTAGGTTAAATCTGATCTTTACTTGTAGTTGGTAAGAGATCTTTAAAACACAATAACCTTCTATCAACAAATCAATTTCTGATTTTTATCAAACTGAACAAATCACTAGATTACATAGCAAATCAATCAAAAAACATAAATTTTTGTGTGTGTGTGTATTATACTAAGTTACCGATTCGAGTTTGGGTTTGAGGGTTTCATTCACGGGTTTGGTCAAAAAAAAAAAATTGGGGTTCGGTTCGTTGATACAAAAATATATACATATTTGCAGCAATAAGATTTGTTCAAAATACACCACCATATTACTAGTCAAATAACATAGCAAAATTAAAATACACCACCATATTAATAGTCAAATATTAGTAAACTCGAATGTCATGATATAGATTAAAGCCAAAAAATAATAATGTCAAGTGTCAACAATCAGCCATCATTGATCATTGATCAAATATCATATGGGTTATCAAAAATATCATCATCACCATCCATATTAGATGATGTATGTAGTGGTAAATTAGAAGAACCACAAATAGTGCCACTAGCACTAGGCATTGGCACTAGCACTAGCACTCTCATGCTCACTAGTTGGCTCATAGTCATCATCAACATCAAGTGCAGCAAAGTGGGTAATCGAAGCATCCAAATAAATACGCTGTAGCTCGATATCCCACTTCCTTGTGTCCCCTTCTTTGTAGGCACTTTCTTTGTGTGTAAGGAGCCGCAAGTTTGAATGCACATACATCGAGTCCTCTGCATTTTTTGAATGTAGTCTATTGCGCTTTATTGAGTGGATGAAGGAGTATGTGCTCCAATTCCTTTCAAATGAAGATGAGCTAGCAACCTATTAAGACCAAATTAGATAGTTAAGAGTTACAAAATTTAAGCAATTAAATTTAAAATTAAAGTATAAATAAAATTATAAAACTTAAAAGTTAAAAGATAAAAGATTTTGACTATAAAACTTACTTGGGATAAAATTTTGATTGCAAGAGGTTGTAGGTACATGTATGCTTGGTCATGGAAGTACCACCAACTATGAGCATCAACCATGTACTTGTCTCGAAGAGTATCAAGACCACAATCACTGGAGCATGCAAAACCCATGAACTCAACCCTCACTGCATCAGATTTGTCACGATTAGTGAAGAGTTTGCAAAGTGTTGCCTTGTACCCTTGAGCCACTTCAGCATCTCTATATGGGGCAACTCTTGTTGTCACAAAAAGGAATTGAGCACTATAGTATTTGGGACTCAATGTAAAGGCAAGAAGATGCAACAGAGTTCATTTTGTTCCATCTCTCTACAATGATTGTGTAGTTTTGTGAAAAAGTTTTCTTCAAGATCTTGCTCTTTTACATTAATGATGACTTTCATCTTCTCAATCATTGAGTCGATGCCATCATATACTTCACCCAAACTAGGCCTATCCATATTGGTATAATGGATCATGCTCAATATGGGCTCAATGAAACTGAGGAGATACTCAACATGATCCCACCAAATGTCATCTAGGATCATTTGTTTAACTTTTGTTGCCCTTGTCGTGCTAGATTGCTTCCATATGGACCAATTAGGGTTGATGATGAGCATGTTAGAAAGAACCTCACGAACCTTCATAAGTCTTTTCAACACAATTGTGTTGGAGGCAAAATGGGTCTCAACAACCTGTTTGAAAATCAAAATAAAATAAAATTTAAATTTACAAAACTTAAAATTAAAATAAAATTAAAAATATCACTAAAGTGAAACATATTTATTATTTAACTTACCTTCAACAACTCCAATTTCGAGAATGTTCTAAATATGCCTTGTGACATGGTGGTTGGTGATGAACATTTGGATGTCTTCGGCCTTAGCATACACCTATTTGATGCAATCAATTTTGGCACCAATTTTTTGTAGCATTAGGTTGAGGGAGTGGATAGCACAAGATGTCCAAAAAATGTGTGAAAACTGCTCCTCAACCAATAACCCAACATCCCTACAATTTTTGCATTGTCTATTATAACTTGCACAACATTTTGAGGCCCCACTTCATCAATAGCTTGACAAAGAATGTTAGCAATAATCCTTCACCTCTCCTTCAGAATCCACTGCTCTCAAAAACATTGCTCCTTTAGGGGACACTGCAATAACATTGATCAATGAGCAATTTTTTGCATCTTTCCATCCATCAAAAACAATGGCCACCCCTATTTCGATCCACGAATCCGTTATGGGCTTCAAGGAATTCTCTACAAATTTCACCTCTTTATCTAATAAGGTGCTACACACCTTCTCAAAACTCAAGCCCTTATACCCTTTTGGAGCCTCATTAATAGATTTCACTATTTTTTGTCAATATAGTGAGTGAACAACATTGAATGCCAATCCATTCGCATAAAAACATCTCACATGTCTTATCGGCAATCACTCTAGCCTCATTTTGAAATGCCATTTCCAACGGTCCCTTTGATCTCTTATGTGTAAAGGCCACAGGTTACTCTCCAAGTATGGACATAAATGGATGGCTCTCTATAGGTTGAAAATGAGAAGGCAGTGTAGGGGGCTTCATCCCTCGAGATCCTTTCTTGGACAAAGGATGATTTGATCTACGTCCTAGTGCTTGGTCTACTTTTTCTTGCTCTTCAATATATGCCAATACTTGTATTTATGGAATGTCTTTACCATCTTCACTTGGACAAAATTTGATGCCTAGTCTAGGGATCTTGCACAAATGGCCTTTCACTCAATTGTATGAGCTCGAATATCTAACTTTACAATGACCACAAATCCAAACATAACCTCCACCACCTGGAAGTTGTACCATTTCAACATATTTCCAAAGGGGAGAGTTTGGATTTATTTTGAAGCAAGATTGGCTCATGGAGCTAGAAACGGTTGCCATTGTAATGCTTAGGGCAACAAGTTCAATAAACAACACATTCAAAGAATTGAAACAAATGAAATTTGAGAAAAAATATATATATATATATAAATACAACTAATAATTAATTCATTTTAAAAAATTAAGCATATGTTATAGATACCTAGAAGAATGAAAACAAACCAAAAACTTCAAAACAAAACAAGAGAGTTCATTTGTAAAAAAAAAAATGTAGAAAAAAAAAACAAAAACTTCCAAAAACTTACCTCTTTTGAAGAAATCTTCCTCTACGATCTTCTTGGCAACAAACGAACACTTGCAAATGCGTAGGAATAGCTCAACAACCAGCTTCGAGCATTCAATGATCAATCTTCAACTCTATCCATGCAATCACAAGCAAGAAAATAAGTTCAGCAATGGAAGAAAAAAATTGTTTTTCATTCACAATATGAAAAATGAGTTGTGTTTGCCTATTACATGTATTATCTATCATATTTTAGGGTTGGGGAGCGAATTAGGTTTTTTTAAGTTAAAAAAAAGAAAAAAAATTATAATAAGCGGCCTGAAGTCGGCTTGGGTCCGCCCAAGTTCAACAAGGCCGAACAGGGACAGAACCCAGAACCCAAACCTAGGTCGGATCGGACCGAAACTCGAGGCCCCCCCTAGGCAAACCGGTAACATAGTATATATATTGAATCAGATTACAACCTAGTGGGTTTCAATTTGAGATACTCGATTGGGTGTTTGACAACAAGATAATTTACACCTACGAGTGACAACAAGAATCTCTAGCTACTCTATCCAGATATCTAATTGCTAGTCTCATTGTAGGGCGTCTTGGTAAACAATGTGGAGACTTAGAATCACCCAAATTTATCACCAAATCTAGTACCCTTCTATTGTTATGTGATTTGGTAAGCAAGGTATCCCAATAGTGGTGGATCCGATATCACCAAACCCTACCTGTATGTAAAATTGGATCTAGAGTGCTATAGCTGCCTTTGTTGGAGTAACTTTAGCTTGTAGACATTGGACTTGTTGATCCATGAATTAGGTTTGGGTATTAATGTAGGTCACTTCCCTCCTAAATACCAAGCAGCTTAAGGAAGTCTAATTTGCACCCTTCTTTCAATTCTGCTAGCACTAGGTCTTCTAAGTAATCACCTATGATTGATGGCCTACGACCTAGGTGATGGTGGATTCCTCCTATCGCAATTAATGGCAATCAGATCTAGTAGCACTCTTGCTGGGATTGACAGAAAAAGAATCCCTTGATCAAAATGAATTTGTAAAAATATATGGAAATCAACAAAGCAAGGTCAAGGTTTTTATCCTAACCTTGGAGGATAGCTAGGGTTTTCGTCCCAATTAACACCAATGCAAGAATGTCTCCCAAATTCATACCAATTTTCAAATGCCATGCCCAACCTACAAGACTCTTATTTATACCTATTTGAATATTGGCACTAGGGACCCAAACTAGGCTAACAAGAAAAAAAAAAAAAAATAATACTTTTTTTATTTAAAATATGGGTCGGTCCAAAACTAGGAGCCCTAAATAAAATTCAAATAGTTTTTATTTATTTTATATAAATATATATATATATATATATATATATATATATATATTAATTGGGTGTTAAAACACCTTTGTTAATTGTTGGGCCGACCCAACTAAAGAGGGGACATGGCAATCCTCCCTTCCCCAAAATGCTACCCTCGAGCAATTTCAAACTCAAGTGCTCAAAAATCTCCACTCCTTCCCATGTAGTGTCCTCAAATGGAAGATTCTTCCATTTCACCAAATATTCTAAAATAACCTTGTTTCTCTGCTTTCTTTCTCTTACATCCATGATAGTCTCACATTCCAAAAATCAATTTTCCTTCATCATCCAGTGGATGCAACTCTAATGAAGGAGTGACCTGTTGTCCCACGGCCTTCTTAAGGCATAAGACATGAAAAATGTTATGAATCTTGCTATTCTCTGGAAGTTCCAAACCATATGCAACCTCACCAATCCTCCTTATGATCTTATAAGGTCCATAAAATCATGGCTTCAACTTCTCAACACCACCTCCCTCAAGGGAAGATTGTCCATAGGGTTGGTTGTAACCTTAGAGTACCATGTCTCCCACCTCAAAAACCTTGTCAATTCAATGGCGTTCAGCATACAAATTTTGTTAGTTTTAGTACTGTTGTATGTTTTCTTTGAGTGCCTTCACAATGTCTAGGCTTTGTTGAATAAATTTTCTAGCCCCCGATACTCTACTATCTGTAAGAATCAAATACATAGATGAAATAGCATCATAACCATAGAGTTCTTTGAAAGGAGTCATACCTATTAGACATATGATGAGTAGAATTGTAGCAATTTTCCCCAAAGTAGAGCCACTTAACCCAAGTTGTTTGCTGCCCTATAACATAGTTCCTCGTGTACCCTTCTGTCCATTTGTTCACAATTTCCATTTGTCCATCAGTTTGAGGATGATAGATAGTGCTTAGGGTCAACTCCATACCTATCAATCAAAAGAGCTCTTGCCAAAACAAGCTGATAAATCTGTTGTCCCTGTCACTTACAATGTTCATTGGCAGCCCATGAAGTCTAAAAAATCTCTCTAAAGAACAAATCAGCCACTTGCGGAGCTATGTACTCTAAATATATAGCCTGAAAATGAGCATATTTAGTGAGCCTATCAACAACCACATACATACAATCCTTACCTTGCACCCTTGGGAGTCTTGTGATGAAGTCCATTGAGATCCCCTCCCATTTCTAGTTTGAAATGGGTAGGGGCTGCACCAAACCAGCTGGAAATACATGCTCTGATTTGTTTTGTTGACATACCAAACACTCCCTGACATGTCTCAACACATCAACTTTGAGTCCTTCCCATGAAAATTGCTCCCTTGCTTGTATGTCTTGTAGTACCCTAGACGACCAACAAGTGGTATGTCATGACATGCCCTCAAAACTTTCTCCTTCACCTTGGATTCCAATACAAGATATGCCCGATCCTAATAAAGAATGAGCTCATCGACCACTTTGTGTCTGTCATCTTGTAATTTCCCATCCAAAATGTCATTAGCCAAGGTGTTCTTGGCATATTCAGCTATTATAGAAACCTTCCAATTGGCAAATATATTAGTTATAGAGCAAAAATAGGGTTTCCTGGAGAGTATATCAGCCACCACATTGTTCTTTCCCTTAACATATTCAATGTCAAAATCATTGGCTTGTAGCTTACTTACCCATTTTTGTTGTCTCTCATTCAAATCCTTTTGATTGAGGAGGAACTTCATGCTGTTATGATCCATTTTCACCACAAACCAAGTATTGCTTGAATTTGGCTAGTGCATGCATGATGGCCAACATCTCTTTGTCATAAATAGAGAAGCTCCTCTCCATCTCCTTGAGCTTCCTACTCTCAAATGCTATATAGTGTCTATGTTGCATAAAAACTGCTCCAATCCCCTCTCCTGAAGCATCACATTCTAAAACAAAAGGAAGTGAAAAATCTAGAATAGCCAAAATGGGACATGAACTCGCTACCTCCTTGAGCTAATCAAAAGCTCTTTGTGCTAAGGTGCTCCAAGAGAAGGCCCCCTTCTTCATCAAATTTGTCAATGAGGTTGTAAGCTATGAAAACCCCTTCACAAACCTCCTATAGTAGTTGCAAAGTCCCACAAATCCCCTCAAATGTGAAAAAGTTCTTGGTCTAGGCCAATCCTTTATCACCTTGATCTACTCTTCATCCATGCTAACCTTACAATATTTCAATCAAACCAAACTCACATTTGGATGCCTTGGTGTAGAATGAATGTTGTTAGAGTATGCCAAGCACCCCATCTATGTGTCTCAAGTTATCCTCCCATGTCTTACTATAAATCAAGACATCATCAAAGAAAACTAGCACAAATTTTTCTTAATTGTAAAATAAATACCTAAATCATGCATGATTGGATAGTGGCAAGTGCATTGGTCAACCCAAATGGCATGACCAAGAAATCATAGTGCCCATAGTGACACTTGAAAATTGTTTGTGCACACCCTCATCTCTAGCATTGATTTGTGATACCCTAATCGTAAATCAATCTTGGAGAAGTACACTGCACCATGAAGATCATATATCAACTCATCAATCCTAGGTATGGGGTAGCGATTCTTGATTGTCTTTTTGTTGAGGGCTATATAATCAATGCACACCCTCATGGTACCATCTTTTTTCTTTACCAACACCACGGAAGAAGCAAATGGGCTAGAGCTAGGGCATATGTGTCCCATGTCCAACAATTCCTTAATTGCCTTCTCAATCTCCTCCTTGTACCTCCTTGAATGACGATATGGTGTACTGATAACGGGTTTTGCTCCTTCTAGCTCAATTACATGCTAAAAACCCCTATCTGGTGGTAATCTTGGAGGAATTTTGTTGAACACCTTGCTATGTTTATCCAAGATGGATTGGATGTCAACATGTTAAGACCTCCCACCTTTGGACAAACCAATATCCTATAATCAAGCACTTAGCTGCCCAAGCCACTTGGTTTCTACGAAAAGCTCTCTCCATCCTCTTGGTTGAAACCATCATGGGAACCCCGTTGGAACCATCATAGGTGGGTATGGTGATCATTCCCAACCTTTGTTATATATATCTCTCCTTGGCTGATCATGATATCTTCCTCCCCTGTTTAGAGAAAGAACTTGAAATTCTAACTTAGTTTATTAACATGAAAAAAGTTACATTATATAGAAGAGACAAGTTACTGTAGATATTAAATATCCACCTACTATCAACCTACCGACCACTGTAGAAACAGTAGAAACCTAAACTAAACTAATACAATATAATATTGACCATTAACAATAGGAATATATATAATATTCTAACACCCTCCCTTAATGGTCAATCAGTCAAAAACACCAAGTTGCCCCCTGAATTTGACAAATTTATCTGGGCTCAAAGACTTGGTGAGAATATCTGTAGTCTGATTCGGGGTTGGAACATACTGTAGCTGAACTGATCCATCTTCTACCAGCTTGCGGATGTAGTGACAATGAAGCTTGACATGCTTGGTACGTTCATGGAAGACTGGATTTTTGGCCAGTTTGAGCACCCCTTGATTATCAATGTACAAGGGAGAAGGAACTGCTTGTGACATGTGCATGTCAAAAAGCATCCTGCGGAGCCAAACTGCTTCACATGCTGCCTTGACAGTTCCTCGATATGCTGCTTTAGTCGAGGAAAGAGCCACTGCTTGTTGCTTCTTGCTGGTCCATGTTACAGCACCTGTACCCAAACTGAATACATATCCAGAAGTAGATTTCCGATCATCCACTGAACCTGCCCAATCTAAATCTGTATAACCAATCAGTTTTGGATCCCTGCATCTGCCATACAGTATGCCAAAATCTGAAGTGCCTTTAACATATCTCAACACTCTCTTCGCTGCAAGCCAATGATCAGCTTTCGGAGCTATCATGAAGCGAGAGATGTAGCTCACTACAAAACTGATGTCAGGTCTAGTGGCAATGAGGTAGATGAGACCATAGATTACATAATCGCTGATTAATCTCCGAGTGGGCAATTAATCTCTGAGTGGGCGATTAATCGCCAGATTCCAAGCAAAACGATTAATTCCTACCTTTACTCGCCAAATGCTATAGTGGTTTTTTTCCGCATTTTTTATTTCGCGTTTTCTACATTTTTCCGGGTTTTTTCCCTGCGATTTCGGTTGTTTTTCGCTTGCTTTCCCTGCAGTTATTGTTTTCCGCTCCTCCAAACACTTCATCGTTGGTATTGACTTTTCACTTCTCCAATTTGGCAGCTACAGCCTGAAAGTAAGGTTTCGACGAGGGTTATAGAGTATGTTTATTATAATGAACATTATGGCCACGATCCTAATAATGAGCACATTTAGGTTTTACCATAATTAATATATAATGTATATTTTATATAACAAAAAATAAATTATACATAATATAATTGTATTACTTATTATTATTATATATTATATTCTTTAACAAAACTATTAAATACATATATAAAATTATTTAATTAATAGTTAATAATTATTATATTTTTTATATAATACGAATGAGCACATTTAGATTTTAACATTATGACATCAGTAGTTAAGTATATATTAGCCTAATTAATTTATATGTATATTTTAAATTTTTCTATAATAAAAAATAAATTATAAATAATATAATTATACTAATTATTATTATATATTATATTCTTTAATAAAACTATTAAATACATATATAAAATTATTATAATTAATAGTTAATAATTATTATATATTTTTTATAAGAAATTTTGCTACTTTATAAGTTGTCGAGTACTTGCCGAGTATCTACCGAGTATTTTCCGAGTATTTGCCGAGTCAATAATTTTGGGCTTGCCGAGTACTCTCTGATTCCAAGTATGTAAACTATGGATGAGATTGCCCACTAGTTGCCTGAATGTTGTTTCATCGATCGGAGGTGAATCAGAGTGGGTTGATAACTTCGGCCCCTTCTCCATAGGTGTGGAAGCAGGTTTGCAATCCTGCATCCAAAATTTGTCAAGCAGAAACTGAGCATATTTAGACTAAGAGATAAAGATACCATCAGCGGTCTGCCAAACTTCAATACCCAAACAATAATGGAGAAGCCCCAAATCTGTCATGTCAAAAGCCTGACACAAATCCTGTTTGATTGCGGCAATCAAATGTGTTGAACTGCCAGTAAGGATCAAGTCATCAACATAGATAACAAGAAACAAAACATCATCACCAGAGTGTTTAACATACAGATTACTATCAGAAGAACTGCGCTGAAAACCATGATCAAGCAAGTATTGATCAATCTTGATGTACCATGCACGAGGAGCCTGTTTCAGGCCATAGAGTGCTTTCATGAGCCTACAAACCTGATGTTCTTTTCCGGCAACCTTGAAACCAGGAGGTTGCGTCATGTAGACTTCTTCCTGCAACTCACCGTTGAGAAAGGCACTCTTGACATGCATCTGATGAACTGTCCATCCAAATTGGGCTGCAATCGCGAGAAGAAGACGAATTGTGCTCATCTTGGCAGTAGGAGCAAAAGTCTCCTCGTAGTCAATGCCCTCCCGCTATGTGAAGCCCCAAGCAACTAATTTGGCCTTGTATTTATCCAAAGTGCCATCTACATGATACTTGACCTTATAAACCCATTTGCAGCTGATGGGTTTCTTCCCAGGAGGAAGATCAGAAAGAACCCAAGTGTGATTCTTCAGAAGACTATGGTATTCTATCTCCATAGCCTTTTCCCACTCTAGAATTCCTTTAGCCTCTGAATATGTCTTAGGCTCATAGATGTTGTGTATGTTGGCCATAAGAGCAAAATTGACTGTGTTTTGCTGCTTGCTCTTTCTGCGAGCTGATCTTTCTGCGAGCTGATCTACCCTCAATGAGTTCATCATTATGAAGATCTTCGATAGTCTTGAGCCACGACTTAGGCCGACGAGTAGAAGTACCAACATCTGGAGTAGGAGAAACAACATCTTCTGGGATTTTTGGAACAAAGTCATCTGGATATGAATCCTGAGGAAGATCAAGTGGTGCTATAGCATGACCAGTAGACTCCTCATCTTCAGAGTCAGAATGCTCTGAAGCCCTCCCATCAGGAGAACCAAGAGGAAGACGAACACCATCATCAGGAACCTCCATAGGCTGATCCTCAAGGCTGGTAGTAGGAACAAATGGACCAGTAGTCTTATCAAGCACAACATCATGACTGAATATGAGACGATTTGTCTCCACATTAATCAACCTGCATGCCTTGTGATTGTCGCTGTAACTAGTAAACATAAGTTTCTGGCTCTTGGAGTCCAACTTGGCATGCTTGGCTTCTAGAATCCATACATGAGCGGTAGAACCAAAGACTTTCAGATGGCCCACTTTAGGCTTACGTCCTGACCAGGCTTCTTCAAGAGTCATCTTCTTAATGGCCTGTGTAGGTGACCGATTCAAGAGGTAGACTGCAGTATAAACTGCTTCAGCCCAGTATTTCTTAGGTACATTTTTGTACTCTAGCATAGAACGAGCCATTTCAATAATGGTGTGATTCCTACATTCAACGACACCATTCTGCTAAGGGGTGTATGGTGTGGTGAGTTGTCGTTTGATGTTGTGTTTAGCACAAAAAGTAGAGAAGTCAATTGAACAAAACTCCCCCCCATTATCTAACCTTAGAGTAACAATGTGAGAACCTGATTCCTTCTCAACTAAGGCCTTGTATTGCTGAAATGTATTGAACACATCTGATTTATTTTTCAAAACATACACCCACATTTTCCGACTGAAATCATCAACAAATAATAAAAAGTACCTGGATCCAGTAACAGATGGAGTGTTCATTGGTCCACATACATCAACGTGAACCAATTGAAGTACCTTGGAGGCTCGCCAAGTATCACCGTCCAAGAACGGTGTCCGATGCTGCTTTCCAGCTTGGCAGGCTCCACAAACTCCATGATTTTGAGTTTGGATCTCAGGTAGACCAACAACCAAACCCTCCTGAGACAGTTGAGAGAGGTAGTGAACATTCAAGTGCCCATAACGTTGATGCCAAAGTTTGTTGATGGAAGTACTCTTGGCTGCCAGAGCGTGCTCCTGAGAATCACCGGATTCAGCAAGTCTATACAGACCATGATCCTCAAGTCCCATAGCGATCGTAGTACGTGTCACCTTATCAACAATGCTGCAAGTGGACGAACTGAAAATAACATCCAATTGGGGAGAATACTTCATGATCTGGCTGACAGAGAGAAGATTATGTTCCATCCCTGAAACATAGTAGACATCAAGAAAGAGTAAATGTCTTCCTCCAGAGTGAATCTGAACATTGCCCTTACTAGCAACGATGTACTCTTCGCCGCCTCCAAAGATCACTGAATCAATGAATGGTTCATATTTGGTGAACCAATCTCGATGATGAGTAAAATGCCGAGAAGCCCCTGAATCAATATACCAGGCAGAAGATTGTACTAGATCTGTTGTTCTCTTGGCCATAAAAGCATAGAATGCAGACTCTTTCTGCTCAGTGTGCTCCGCGACATTTGCCTTTTGTTGAGACCCTCCTTGCTTCTTTTGTTTAGAAGCCATCCGAATTCAACTATCAGCCTTCATGTGACCATATTTATGGCAATATTTGCACTGAACGTTCTTTTTCTTCCTGCTGTCCTGAGAAGAACCAGAGCCTTTCGGCTAAGAAGATTGAGCCTTCCCTTTATTCTTAGCAGAAGATTTGGCAGAGAACGCTTGCTCTATGGAGGTGGAACTGGTACTACTTCCAAACTGTTGTCGCCATCGATCCTGCTGCAAGAGCTTGTTGCAAAGATCTTCAAATTTGAGATCAACATTGGTGGAGGTGATATTCAGCGTCTCGATGAAATGCTCATACGAACACAGAAGACTCTTCAAAGTAATGACGACCATGTCTTCTTCCTCCATTGTTCGACCAATCGCCTCCAACTGATCACGAATGTCCTTAATCTTCGTCAGATGTTCCTATAAGGACATTTTCTCATCCATCATGATGGAAAAGAGCATGTTCTTGAGAAAGAACGCTCTGCTCTTGTCGGAGGTTTCATGAAGAGCTTTCAAATGATCCTAGATTTCCAGAGCAGTTTTGCCAGACGGTACCTGAGGTAGCTACTCATCTGTGACGGAGACTTTGATGACCATGACGACTTCCCGGTTGCGTTCATCCCATTTGTCCTGGTCCTTTCCGACTACAGTGGAACGAGTTGAGTTCCCCAAAACGATCTGATCGAGGCAACGATATTTGAAGATCGTAATCATGCGCTGCTTCCAAGTGTTGTAATTTTTCCCGTTGAACTTCTAGCTGCTTTCGAGCATTATGTTCGTCAAAGAGGCCATCACGTACCTCGAGGTCAAATTGGTGAAGGCAAAACAAAAACTAAAACAGTACAAATTCAAAACCGAAACCCTAACACGAATTTCGAGGCACTATGAAGACAAAACCCAAAAGATTTGAAAAGTACCCAAAAAATGATGTTGAAAACCCAAAAAAAATTCCAAATACCCAGAAAATTTCGTCCACACCCAGTTGCACAAATTTTGAGGCACGAAAATCGAGACACCCCAAAAAAACGAACAACGACCCAACTGAGATCTCGAAAAACCCACCAATAATCTGGTCTAAGAAAAAATTTTGAGTTGAAAAGGGAGGTCAAAACCCTAGACGAGTTTCTAAAAACCATAGTCGGCCATGAATGAACCAAAAAACAGCACCAAAATCTCAAGAAATTGCGCCTACAAAAGACTGAAAAACACGACCACGTAGGGTACAGAATCGCGTCTTCAAGAACAGAAAAAAAATAAAACGCGAGCAAGTGAAGCTGAAAAAAAACACGTTTTATCAGAGCCGAAAATCAGAAAACGACACCACAAAGGTTGCAGAAGACCTAGAAATGGCAAAGGTGAGGTCGCTGCGGACCAGAAACCAAGGTCACGCGCGGGCAAAGACTCTAGACTTGAACTACAAATGCGAACAAGAGGGTCGCGACTTGCAGAAAGGGCAAAACAAAGAGGCACGAACTCAAAAAATCGTGCCAGAAAAAAACGCGAAAAAACACAAATGAAAAACGCGTCGCCCAGAAAATTCGCATCCAACACAGAAGAAAAGACGTCTTCAGATCACACGGGTCTAGAGAAAAATGAGATTTGTGCTTCTCTTAAAACGATTTCCAATGAAAATCCACGATTTTTCAAATCACAGAAAAACATGATCTTCAAATTTTCTTAGAAAAATCACAATGGCACCCACAAATTTGCAGAACAGTCCCAAAGATTTTCGAAAAATTTAGACTAGAAATAATTTCGAAAAACGAAATTATTAAATTTTTCGAAAAAAATACTTTTACTACTCTGATACCATGTTCTGAGAAAGAACTAGAAATTCTAACTTAGTTTATTAACATGAAAAAAGTTACATTATATAGAAGAGACAAGTTACTGTAGATATTAAATATCTACCTACTATCAACCTACCGACTACTGTAGAAACAGTAGAAACCTAAACTAAACTAATACAATATAATATTGGCCATTAACAATAGGAATATATATAATATTCTAACATCCCCTACAATGATCATTTCTTGTTTTCATGTCATTATATTCCATGAATCACGACGAATGCTTGGATACCTTGCCATCTCATCATCAAATCTAGGTGGTGCTTGCTACTCTTCATCAAATGGGTCCTCTTCCTCTCTTTGCAGAAATTTGGCTCTGAAAGTCTTAGTTGGTGGATTGACTGAAACTCCATCATTGGTTGAGTGACTTCCTTCAGCACCATTGGGATTGGACCTTCCACCACTCTATTCTTGGTTCATTCCCCTCAGAGTCCTCACAATATCTACCATAGACTGAAGACTCCCTCATGGTGGACTGAAATTCTCTGGCCAGCTCTCTGTTTTCATTCCTAATGACCTCCTGAATGTTGATTTCCTCATTTCTTTCACCCATAGCTTCTTCTTTCCTCTTTTCCCTTCACAGGTACCTGATTTCCCTATCACATTTTTGCATGAACCTGCATCATACACACCCACCGGCTGACAAAATAGGTGGCTCCAATACCACTATAAGAAACCTAGGTAAAATGTGATATTGGCCTGCAAAAACCCTAGGTAAAACCTTATATATATTGAATCAGAGCAAACCTGGAGGGTTTCAATTTTAGATACCCGGTTGAGTATTTGACAAAAGATAATTTACTCCTACAAGTGGACTTACTACTATGCTCTTCTTCTTGGTATGCCCAACGGATCTCTGGCTGCTCTATCTGGATGTCTGATCGTTGGTCTCACTGAAAAGCAACCTGGTAGACAATGTGCAAACTTAGAATCACCCAGATTTATCACCAGATCTAGCGCCCTTCTGCTGTTATGTGATTTGGGAAGCAAGGTATCCTAATAGTGGTGAATTTGATTTCACCAAACCTTAATTGTATGAGATCTGCTATCAAAATTGGATCTAGAGTGCTATAGTTGCCTCTGTTAGAGTGGATTTTAGCCTGTAGGCACTAGACTTACTAATCCATGAATTAGGTTTGGGTATTAATGCAGGTTGCTTCCCTCCTGAATACCAAGAAGCTTAAGGAAATCTGATCTGCACCCTTCTTTCAAGCCTACTAGGATAGGGTCTTCTACATAATCACCTATGATTGTGCCCAGATTGATAAAAACAATGGCCTGCAACCTAGGTGATGGTGGATTCCTCCAATCACAATTAATGGCGATCAGATCTTGTAGCACTCTTGCTGGGATAAACAGAAAAAGAATCCCCTAATCAAAATGAATTTGTAAAAAATATATGGAAATCAACAGAGCAAGGTCAGGGTTTTCCTCCTAACCTTGGAAGGTAGCTAGGGTTTTCGTCCCAGCTAACACCAGTTCAGGAATATCTCCCAAATTCATACCAATTTCTAAATGCCACACCCAGCCTGCAAGACTCTTATTTACACCTGGTTGAATATTGGTGCTAGGGACCCAAACTAGGCTGACCAGAAATAAGAGTTTTTATTTATTTATTTAAAATATGGGTCGGCCCAAAACTAGGTGCCCTAATTAAAATTCAAATATTTTATTTTATTTTATTTATTTATTTATTTTTAAATATATAGATATTAATTGGGTGTTAAAAAACACCTTTGTTGATTGCTGGACCGACCCAGCTAAAGAGGGGACATGACAGCATTTGGAAAATGTTGCTTGAGGTTGAGGTCAACAACCTAATTATAGAAGAGATGCAAAAGATGCGTGCATGCTAAGGGGAGGTTCTTCACTTTGCCAATACTTATCCTAGGGAGAACACCCAAGCACCAAGTAACAAGAAATCTTAAACTTCACTTCAATCCCCCTCAAATCTTTGATGTGTGCAATCATTGCTTGGTTACTAACTTGTGAAAGTTTTCTTTTGCAGTTGTTTGGTGGGAGAATTAGACTGCAAAAACCCTAAATCTTTGAAGGCTAGCCTTTTTATATTGTCTCAACCTTCAACACTTCTAGATGTGAGCACAATTGGAGTTTGTTTGATTCCATTCACACAAAGAAGCACAACAGGTTGACACAAAGCACCTTAATGGCCTCATATTCATGCAATCCAAACTTTGTCTTCTCTCCAAACTTTGTCTTCTCTCAAAATAGGTTTAGGGCTCAGCTAGTCATGAATCAATTGACTTGGACAACACAGCTCCATATAGAGACTGAACTACCCTCGACAAGAAACTCATGTTTACAAAAGATGAGATTGCAAATTTGAGAAACAAGTAGAGGAGAGTGCAGCAGAAATAGAAATAGGAGGCATTCAATTGATGGAGATCATGCTTAGGATGAAAGTAGACTTGAGGAGTCGTCCACTGCCTCCTAGTTTGAGGGTAGAGTCAACGCCACAATCAACACATAGTAGGACCCCAACTATCAATAGGATGTATTGTATTCAAGAAAGAGAAAAATGTAAAATGTTGAAACTTGCATGAAATTGTAATTTTTGATGATGATTTTCAATCATGTGATTCATATCATATAATCAGCTGTTGTATTTGCATGTTGAAGCACTATTGTACTCCTTTTTATTCAAATCTAATAAAAAATACTTCCTTAACATTCTATAGATGCATTTCCTATTTTTTGTAACTATATTTTGCATGATAATTATGTTTTTTAATGAATTTAATTACTTTTCAAATTTGCCAAGTTGTTGCCTAGTTGTCAAGTCCAAGTCAAAATCAGGTCTACCAAGATTTGTTGAGTTGCGAGTTTTGAAACCTTGATTTAATGTAAACAACAAATGCATGTTCATAGTATGAACTAAATACTCCATAGTTTAACTTTATATATTTATACTGTACATACTACATAGGGTTCACAATTTTCTACACATCTACCTAGTCATGTAGATCATTATACTTAAAAATAAGTTTTCCACCAAGCATTGATACTTAAAAAAAAGTGCACAAAACAAACAGTTTGTAGCTCTCATACAGGCAGTAGTCTCACTGCAAATGTTAGAATGAAGCAAATTGCACTCATATTGATTATATATATAATTTTTATGTCCTTGATTCTTTCATTGGAATTCTAGAATGTCATATATTGCTCTCACTCTTGGTTGCACTCTGAAGAGTATTTTCATTCAAGTATGATTATCGTAATTAAGCCATATATATCAAATCCAACCAGGCTTAATTTTCTGCCTTTCCTATTAAACCTGATATTTATTCCTTTAATACAGGGCAATACAATGGAACTTACTCCCAAGAGATGGATCATCTATTTGCCACTACTACTTGTGATAGGTACGAGGATTAGATTAAACAAATCATCTTACTCCTAGTAGCAGAATGTGCTAGGCAGTGCACAATCTTATGTCTTTCATTTCTAATGCAATTTAGATGTACTTACTACATAGGAGATGGTTCATCCATTTGCCAAAAGAAGATAGGGATTGTTGCAATTGAAGAATACATTAAACTTTACCTTTTGGATGTATCCTCCAAGTTTTAGGATATTCGGTTGAATAATCAAAATCAATGATAAGTATAAAATCAGTATAACTTCCAGGGTTTAAATCTTGCATTTTTTGTTTCGTTATTTTTCCTTTCCTTCTTTCTATCAAAGCAAGGGTTTAACATGTTTGCTTTTTCAATTTTTTTACTAAGGTTTCTAATTTTGCAGATACAGATGATATTCATAATGGTGGCATGCTACATTGAGTTCAAAGGCAGGAATGGTGGTGTGCAATTATATTGACTTAAGGATAATAGGCATCGATCACTTCAAATATCCCCTTGCACGAGTCCTTGACAGAGATGTGTAGCCATGTAAATTGGTGGAACTGGAGATTATATGAGAGATGAAGGTTATCCTTGCTTTGTGCAAGGAGAAGAAATCAGAAAAGAAGAGGACCACTGAGGCAGTTGCTGCTGTGAGGAGTTCTCCTCTTGACTCACAAACTCAAGCAATGGGCTCTTGTCTTGGCCCATAGATACGAAGCTTATCCATTTCAGATAGTTCTAGCTGAACACAGGGGGGCTTTTTTTCCTTGTAATACTGCTAGGGTGCAAGCTTCACTCAAAGCTACTACATGGAATTTGATGAAGGATCATGAGGTGAGGATAGCATAAATTATCTCTGGTATTATAGGAACATACCATTTATTCTTATAAGGAGCTCATATTAGGAGTCACTTAATGCATTGATTATCTATTAATGGGTTCAAGGCACCTAATGCATATGATTTCAAGGGGTTCTTGTTAGAGGAAGCTGTGAAAAACACCAAGGGCATAATAGATCAAAGGAGAATTTGGCAAAAACAGGGATTCACTAATTTGTCTGATGGGTGGATGGGTGATAGAAACCACACATTGATCAACTTCCTAGTGGATTCAGGCGGTCATGAAAGTGGAGGTGGAAGATGTTGTCCTAGTTGTGACCAACAATGTAGTAGACCAACTGCTTGAGGAGAGGCACCCTACCATTGTTTGGAACCCTCATGTCACCCATTGCATTGATCTTCTACTTGAGGATATATGCAAACTTAGATGGATGAAAATTGGGGCCAAAGTAGCAAGAAACATCACCAAACACATTTATAACCACCCTTGGGTGTTTAACCTGCTGAGAGAACAAATCAAAGGAAAGGATCTTGTGCAATCAAGAGCCACATAATTCACCACCAATGTCATCACATTGCAAGGCATTTTAACCATGCTAACATCCCTGAAGTAGATATTTGTGAAACATAGGTGGGTAGAGTCTCTACACTTGAAAAAGGGCCAAAGTGAAAAGAGTTGTGAAGATTTATTTTTTATCATATGTTTAGCAAGAGCATGAACAAGATCCTCAAGGCTACTTTTAGCTTCACAATTATGAACTTACAAAGTAATTGATCAAAGGTGGAACAAGCAAATCCACCAACACAATCTCTTACTTGAATCTCATTTTTTTTCTTCAATTCCTTTAGGGGCAATGAGGAGGTTATAAATGACCTCAAGAAATGCATAGAGAGGATGATTGCTAACGAAACCCTCAAGGACACGATTCTTAACAAGTTGCAAATTTATGAGGGTGTGGAGAGAGGGTTGTTTTCTTCACCTCTATTCATTTAAAGAAAAACAACCCAACAACCACATTCAAAAAAAAAACAAGTTCCTTCAAAAGTTAATTGTTGTTGTAGAGTGTAGATTTGTTTGATAAATGCAATTGTAGTTTACTTTCAAAATAATAAATGTTCTCTTTGCAGATTTATGGTGCAAAAACACCAAATCTCCAAAGCCTTGTCATTGACATTTTGTATCAACCTTGTAGTGTCTTTAGATGTGAGTGCAATTGGACCATATTTGATGTCATTCATATAAAGAAGCGCATTAGGTTGACACATAAGGGCCTCGGTGACCTTGTTTTTATGTAATACAACATTTGTATTTGCATCAAAAAGGTGGAGAGAAAGTAAACTCATGATGCAATTGACTTGGATGACATCAATCGATATTTAGAGGAGATTGATGAGGAAGTGGAGCCCGAGGTTTCTACAAAGGAGATCAATGATTTTGAGAAGAAAGCAGTGAAAGAAGAAGTGCACGCACAAGCAGAAGCATCAAGAGGGGCTTCATTGAATAAGGATCATGATATGTTTAAGATTGATATTGTTCCTAAGAAGGAGCCCTTACCATCTAGTTCAAGGGCACTGCCACTAAGGAGCTTTAGTCAGAGCAAAAATTTGTAAAATATATAAATATATTGTAATTTTCTATGATGACAACTGCCGATCAATCATCATATCATATATGATACTATGGCATACATTGTCCTCCTTTTTTGAACTATGAGTTTTCTGAATTCAATATTTTGCATTTTATTAAAGTTTATTCCAAGGTTACCCCAAGTTTCCGGGACAGGGACGGCAGGGGACGGCGGGACGAGTCCCCAAGTTTCCGATTTTTGAGGCCAAAATTAGGGACGGCAGGGGACGGCTATATAAAATATAGGGAAATTTTAAATATATAGGGAAAATTTAAAATATTCATATGAAAACATGGATAAAGCATACATAATATACGTTATATATAGCATTTGTGTTCAATATTCTTTGTCAGTACTCAATACACATTGAAAATTCAGAATTAACATACATGAATCATAATACAACCTCCAAGTTATACTTTATAAACTTATATCAAATTACATAAGGTTATTTCCAGCTCACAAATTGTTGCACTCAAGGAGTTTTGGGCATCAAATTGCCTTAATATTCAGCCTATTTCCAATTGTGAAGAACTGTTTAAAAAGGTCAAAATCCTAAGTCTTTGTCTCTAAAACCTGTTAGTGAACAGCAAGCAAATAAATTCAAGTTTACACACTTTTGGAATAACTTTTTGTTATTTTTATATATCTCTAATAGAGCATCAAATATTTATCTTGTGAGTGTTCCAAATATTGTGAAAGATATATGAAAATAATTTAAACGAACAACTCAAAAACCAAAAAACTGAAAACTATTATATATATATAAATTTTATTTTTAAAACATGTTTTGACGTGGGGGACTGCTGGGGGACGGCTCAGGCGTCCCCTGGCCGTCCCCTGCCGTCCCCGGGACTGGTCAGCCGTCCCTCTTTTGGTCAACCCCGTCCCCTCGTCCCCGAGACGTTTCCTGAGATTTCTGCAAAAAGAGGGACGGTCCCCTGCCGTCCCCCTGCCGTCCCCCAGTACCCGGGACGTCCCGGGAACGGGTACGGGGCATTTTTTGGGGGGGACGCGTCCCCGGGTTTCCCTGGTTTATTCTATGAATTTATGTACTTATAGTATAGCAATTTTTTGTTGAGTCCAAATCAAAATTTTGGTCTGCTAAATTGTTGCTGAGTCTGAGTTTTTGCAATATGTTTTAAAGCATATCATATTTGCACAATAAATATGATTGTTCTATTCAAATTATTTATCCTTATAAAGAAATTTGATTTACTTCTAAAACAAGCACATCATAGTGCATCCCAATAACAGGAAAGAAATGGAAAGCCTACAAAATTTTGATATACAACCACCACTGTAGTGTTTTTTAATCAATTCTATTCACTATGGAAGAATTGTGCATGAGAACTATTCTTGACTATTACCTTTGAACTTCTTAACTGCTGGCTGCAAATCTGCATCATACACTTTGAACACATAGTTTGCTCTTATTTAGCATGCTTTTTCTTTGAAATGCATCTCTAATATAGATGTTTCCTTTTGTGTTTAAGGGGTTATGTTTTGCCTATTTGGAGCTATGTTTTATCCAAGCTAATATCAATGCTGCATGCATCTGAACATTGTGATCTTCATTTCATAAAAAGTGTATTTTTGAGGCTCGGACTTGGTATGGACTTAGTAGGACAATTTTAAGCTCAAACTCAGAGAAAAAACTTCTCCAAAGCTCAGCAAGACTTTAAAACCTAAATTGGAGCATGCATCACAGAGGCAAATGATATTGTTATGCATACCAAAGCAAATAATAACATTGACATACAAAATAACCATATGATTCCTATTACTGATATACGTACTCATTCATCAAAATGGAAACCATACAAAAGTACCTGGAAACCATTGCCGCAACAGCGCCAGCCCATAAATGCTTAGAGGTATTCAAAGCACCCTCTCCTCTACATTTAACTTCTTTATCCTGGATAACAGTTTGCTTTTGCCAATCTCCAATTTCCTTAGCTGCAATGGCTGTCGTTTTGATGGATTCCTTGTCCTCATTAGCAGTGACTGATTCATCAAGGCTCTTCTCACCCAGAAAAGAAGCCGTTGATTGCAGGATGTCACTCTTCTCTTTCATTGACAAGCTCATTGAAAGAAATTGACCATCTGCATTAGAACTTCTACGTCTTTTTGTCTGTGAAAATCCCAGGAAGTTCTTATCACCATTGTTAGAAGATAAAGTAGGCCTTCTTCCCAAACAGAAAATTTGGCCAGACTTGCCCCATGAGAACAAGCCCTTGGCCAGACTCTGCAGATCACGAATCTGGATTGAAGGATTGTCATCTTTACATAATGAGGATCCACCTTGAGAACCTATATGGGAAAGGAACAGAGAAATCGATGCAAGTGGAGAATGCGAAACTGCTGTTTTATCAGAACTTGATGAGGGCTGTAATTTCCAAGCGCTAAAACATTGGGTGTCTACAAACAGTCCACCCGGGCGATACGACCATGAAAATTCACAGAGCTCTTCTCGTACTCTCTCATTGCAGCTCAAAAGAAACAAAGACGACTGGCATTTCCCAGAATTACCACCCGTGTCTTGGACTGCTCCTCTCTTCAATCTCACAGTATTTGGCATTTTACAAGTAAAAAGGGTTTTGACCGGGTGTTTTCACCCAAGAGAAAAAACTGTGAAGAGTGTTTTAACAAAAAACCTAGTGCAACAATAGAAGATTAGCAGTAAAATGTATTCAAACTCCCGATAAAATAAAACCCTTAAAATGCCTTAGGATATCAAAGAAAAAGACACTGTCAAGAAAATACGGGCTTCCTCCGAAAAAAAGAAACCGTCAAAATACCCGCACAGAAATCGCAGTTAACGATCAGCCCCCACAAAAAAGAATTGTCTTCTGGATAAACACTGTCAAAAAAAGGTTTCCAGTTGATAACAAAGGCTTGGAATCCAAGATTCAAATTACGCTACCAATGTAAACTCAAAAAATCCAAAGAAATTCATCAGATTGACCTGCAAGCGCAAATGCAAAAGGATTTTTTAAGCTCAATTCAAACTTTTCTTACCGAAAAATCACATAAATTCCACAACGTCGATCTGCTAATTAAATAATCAAACGCATTCAAGCCCCGCAGCCGCAAGTGCCAAGAAACTCCAAGAAAATAAAAACCTAAAAATGCCCTGCATTCCCAGACAGTCTTTAATAAGCAAAGGAGATTTTTTGCCCCGGATTTCAAATATATTGAAATAAGACAGAGTTGTGTGCGCTCCCGATTCCTCAGCAACTATTAATGCGCCCTATGAATATGAATAAATGCTTTTGATCAGCTTTACAAGTGCAGCATCTCTTTCAACAGAATTGATACCTGCCTAATTGACGGCATGAGGAGGTCCGCCATGGATGCTTCGTTAATGGCGTCAACATTTCACATTATTCTTTCATTCCAAACGTTTGTTTTGTTTAAAGACGGATAGCTCTATGAAAATGGTAGGCTTGCTACGGAGCAAACTAGACCATCTGTACGTAATCGAAGCGTTCATTTTGTCCTTTTACAGTTGCTTTTAAAAGAGCAAATTGAATGAAGTACTCGAAGAGAGATTTGTTTTTCGATAAACGCCATACAAAGAAAACATTTTTTAAAACTCAGATTATAATAAACTGGTGGCAATATCTCCGAAAATTGAACAGATGCTACAAATATTCCACCTATGCTCTACATAATGTTCCCTTTCTATTTAAGCATGTAGAATGATTCAGAACCACTTGCACGTGAGATAAAATGAGTGGGAACCTCTTTAGGGGATTCTAGATTCTTTATATGCTCTCATTGAAAAATTAAATTAAAAAAAATAAGCTTACTCTTTTTTTTTTTTTATTAAATATTTATTAAGGGTCGTTAATTATCTATGAAGTTATGTAATTATGAGATCATAATGTTAGTTGAGATGGTTGAGATGTTGAAAAACTATTGATAATGGTCATAGGTTTCAAATCCAAAGATTATAGGGAGCTTGCCCTACATGGTTGTTGAGCTACTATTTATTTCTCTAGACAAAAAAATATATTTGATATCTTTAAAATACATGTTTCTTACAAAGAATTTGTATTGATATCAATCATTTCCTCTTAATAACTTATTTATCAATGTTCTACCCATGTTGAAAAGACATGTCATAAAGGCATTAGGAATGAGATCTACATAGCCTGCATAAAGTCAACTTGTTTATTGTCAACAAAAATTCAGCAATACTTGAAGCATTATAACCATATAGAAGATGGGCACATTATTCCTGCCAAGTGCATTAGGCCTACTTTTGGTTTAAGATTTCCTTTGGGCAATTGTAGGTAATGCTCTCATCAACATTGCATAGAGTAAGAGCACTTTATCTTGAGATATCAACAAATTTGTAGATTATGCAACAATGGATAAGAATCAAAAGAGTGTTTTATTTTAGTTGTCAAGTGTATTATGAGATCTATGACAAGTTTTATTGCTTCTTCAAAGTAAAGCATGATCTTTGCGTGATCTTATTCTTTGTGATGATCAAATATGTGTAGCTCTATTCATCATAGAGATGAACACATACAAATTGTGCATTCTTAAGTGTCATCAACACAACTCTTTATCTTAATATTCAACTTCAAATTATTTTCTCCAAACCTCCATTCCAAAGGTAGAAGCAAGCTCATTATAATTTAAGATTTACCTTACTTTTTTCTTATTGACTTTTAGGTAAAACGTGTTTTCCTTATAGTCTCATTAACCTAATTTGATTACTTGTGGATAGTAATATTTAAATTTTAAATTTCAAATAATCATTAAAAAAAAAATCAAATTTATAACGATGATATCATTGAAGATAACAAGTTTAACAAGTTTTAGATTATATTGGTTTCAAGTGCCTATAAAGTATGTAGACAAGGTAGTTCATTTCAATTGAGTTTGTATTTCTCTTTATTAATACCAATCTTTCTAATTGTAAAGGGAAAAAGACCACCACATAAATAAATCTAATGTAATGCCCCGCCACGTAACCCTAAAGGAAGTTGCAACACTTAACAAGGAAGATGCACAACACTTTGCAACAACCTCTAAGGAAACGTCACAAGATTACATCGAAAACCATAAGTTACACATAACTCATATATAAAGCATTTATTAATTACTCATACATAATATTCAAGATAAATTACAACATCACATTTAAGAATTACAATAAGATTTCACATAACATTAATTTAAACATATAGGTTTACTTCTATCATTCCCTAAATGAGGTAAAACATATAAATGTAATTACATATACAATTATCCACCTCGAATACAAATGAGGGGTAATAAATACATGAGCTAAACTAAAATAAATAAAAAGCATAAATTAAATAATGGAACCACTGCGAACTCTCCATTGGAAAACCTCGCCACGCGATCTGTGAATCAAAGGGGGACCCAACAACGTAGGGCACACATTCCTCCCAACCAAGTGGTACCCGAAGGCCCACCCCCGTGCTAGGAGACAGTAACAAGGATACATGATCAACCTACTACCTCTAGACATAGGCTGACTCAAAACTGAGCTTATCATAACTAGTACACAACCAACTCAAAAGTACAATGCTTCTAGAGTTAAATAGTTTGACACACCAGTAACCTATACATACTGCTAACCTAGGAGAAGTGCCACATAAGGTACATGAGTTACCCATCAGATCTTTTTAGATCTTGGCCCCCATCCAGCTTCACTCTCCCACGGACAACATGTGAAACATCACCACTCCAAACTAAGGAGGAAACAATTAATCACACAACTCCATCCAAAGGAGGAACTAAACATCCTCGTTCGTGGAATCTAGGTAACACACTGAAAACGGCAAACACATTGCCCAAGGGAATTAATTCGAGATGACAACACAAAATGACAACCCCATCATATAAGGAACCTTTGGAAGACATACGAACTAATTGACTCACTTATCCCATTTCCCCAAACAAGAACACAGAGAAAATAATCACGGAAGACAATTGCAAGGAAATAAACTACTTTTGGATATCCTAAATCCATTTCTCTTTCATATCGATTTCACAGGAAAGATAACAATTGCCCTAACAAAATAATTGAGTAAAATAATTAATTGTCTCTTCGATTATAGAGAAGGGGAAAAACTAATTTTAATAAATAAATCAAATCCCTTGATTACTTTTAAAAGCAACATAACTTCACTGCTAGTAATTTCCTTTTATTTATTTTTATTTTTTTGGTAGGTAAACGCTTTTGATTGGAGTTTTGAACTAGTGAGGCCACATTCGGGGGGCCTCATCTCCGTTATTCATCTTCGAGGTTCAACAACAACCGTCTTCAACAATCATCGATGGGTGAGCCGACTGTGTGCCAAATTCCTAGAGTGAACCCCAGACCACCATATCTCTCCACTCTCTGCTCTCCTTATATCTCTGCTCTTTGCTCTCTTCTGCCTCCCACTGCATCCTCTTCACTCCTTATCTCTCCACTCTCTTTTTCCTCCATTCCTCCCTCCCGTGGCTTCCTTCTCTCCTCTATCTCCACTCCTCCATCTGCAACCTCCTTTTCCTCTCCACTCCTCCACCCATAGCCTTTCTTCCTCACCTTATCTCTCCACACCTCCACCTGCAGTCTCTTCTTCTTCTCTTCTCACCTTATCTCCTCCCCCTCTTTGTTGGCTCTACTTCCACTCCTTCCTCCCGCAGCCTCCTTTCTTTCTCTCCATTCTTCTCTGCTCCACTACTCCTCCCTCCCGCAGCCTCCTCTTTCTCCTCCTCTCTCCCTTATCTCCCCCCACCTCCTATCACTTTCCTACCTCCTTCCTTTTGCAGACTCCAACATCCTTCTTTCTTTTGTTACCCCTTCCTCCTGCTTCCTCGCCCTCTACCTACTTCAGACACCCCTTCCTTCCTGCTTCCTCTAATCTCCCTCCTTTCGTCATCTCTTCACCCTGCATCCACTGTCGTTCCTCCTTCATGCTTCGGCATCTTAGCTCCTCGGTTCATCCCTCCACATCGACTACTGCCTCCCAAAATCCTCCCTTGGCAAGATTTGAACCGAAAACACCCTATCAACAGGGCCCGTGACACAACCGTCATGTTGCGGGGTGATCCCCATTTCTTTCAATTTATTAAAAATACCCATATTCCCTAAAAACTATGTCATGCAAATAAAATATTCTCTAATTTCTTAAATTTCCAATTGAACATAATTGCATGCAACTGATTATTAAAATCATTAAATATACATCTTAATGTATATATTCTTGCCATATATACATTTCATATATATCTACATATTGAATTATATATACATTAAATATATATATACTCACAATTTTACAAAATACTACATTGTTTAATTCAAAATAAAATCATTTAATAATTAATTTCCCAAAAAACATATGTATATTAAATATAATATATATACATATGTATATATATATATATATATATATATATATATATATATATATATATATATATATATTAATATTAAACAAAATATATAAATCGAAATCATGGCAGACAAATATTACAGTTCACTATTTGCATTAAAAACAACCAAGGTTTATAATTTATGGGGAGGGGTCGGTTGTAGCCGAACCCCCTCCACCTCTTACCATAGGCGCTACCATGTGAGGGGGGTTGCGTTGCCCCAAAGACATCGCTCCCTCCAATGTGAAGGGTACTGCCTTTTGGGCAGCCGCTCCCTCCAATATGGAGGTTGGTGGGGTGTGGGGTGTGCTATGCACCCCCACCCCAAATGCATTTTTTTTAATAAAAACTCAAACTTGCGATTTTCCTATAACCTGAATTCACCGTATGGACGGTTGGAAACATTTTTTTTACAGAGATTTTTAATTAATATCTCAAAGCATAAATATATGTATATATATAAACATATATACATATATATGTATATATATATAAAGGAAATTTCAACAGAATAATTTAATTGGGAAGATTTTTCCAAAACAACCATCTACAGGCGAAGTTGTGCAAATTTCTTGAAAAAAACTCCAAATTTACAGAGGATTTCTTATACCTCATTTCTTGATTTTCTATTATTTGAAAATAATTTCGCTACATAAGTTATAACAAATTTTCAACACAAATCTATTAACTAAAATTCCCTAAATTTTATAGTGTTTTCCTCTAGGTCTCTTTCAATTTTCATCTATTAATTCCATAGAGGATTCTCAGATTTTACTCTCTGATTTCACTGTAAAAGATTTCCTACAAAGATTCTAGATTTACTCACGGCAAAACTACCAACACAGAAGCCTTAAAATTTCTTCTCAACAAATAGAAGCTTCTACTACAAATCTAGCAAATCAATCTTTTCTACAACAATATATTTCCATTTAAAATTTAAACAAAGACAAAAATTTAAGTAGGGAACTTGTTTCCAACAAAGCTTCTGGAGTAAATGGAGTTTCCAATGTCGATCCTCCTCCAAAGCTACCAGCAAAGCTTTCATGGCTTCTTCCAAGCAACCAAATTTCCCTAGCACAATAATGAATCTAATTCAATAGTAATCTTTCCCAAAACAAATATGAGAATGCATAATTCCCAACAATATTCTACAACACAATTTCTTTCCAATTTTTCCACAGCAAACAAATCCTCTTCCTTTTGCAAATTTTCAACACCCCCCAAATATCTTGTGTTTTTTGCCGTGAAGAAACTTTCTGCTTCCTCACCCAAAGCCAAGATTCCCTTCGGGAATTAATTTTACCAACAACCCAAATTAATTAACTCAAACTTGCTAGCAAATAACAAATATCTTTTAACAACCCACATTTATTTCCACAAAGTAATTTAATAATTTCAAAACATAATTTAATTTCCAAAATAAATCTAATTCTATTAAACTATTTACTTAATAAATAATTTAATTACTTAATAAATAAATTTAACTACAAGGATTAAATTGCTTTACTAAATAAATTTAATTTAATTAATTAAATTAAATAGAAAGCTTACATCAATATTATCTATAATTAACTAAGTAAATACTAACATCATTTAATGCATAATTTAACATTTATTTCCATAACATAAACCTTGCATAATAAATAATATTAGACAAGGAAAACGTACGCATGGCAACCAAACATATCAAACATGGACTGATGACACATTGAGGCTAGGGTGTAGAATTGACACGGGTAACCTAGCTACTATCTCCCAATCAACATATTGTTGGGTCAACACGCTCAAACCTGTGAAGTCAGGTGGAGTCGATGTCATATACCTGCAAACCTGTATCCGAGGCATCAATAGCACATGTATATAAAATCATCATAAAACACACCGTAAAGAGGAAATCGCAGAATCACAGGGCGCTCACAAGCGAGTGATGCAATCTCGTCCCCTTCACCAATACAGTATCACCAAACTGACAATTCCATCATTAATAAAATTCTCATGTGCAATATTCATGTTATAATAAACCAACATTATTCTTAATCAAAGCATGTCAAGTATAAAATCAAGGAAAGTACATCTCATCACACACATAGTCCATGTCGTTCTATAAGAAACGATTAAATAATAAAACATCATAATCTAACATAAGAGCAAAACAGAGGGGTGTTACATCTAAACTAATTAAATATTTATAGCAATCAATTAAGTTAGCTATTTATTGGAAGTTGTGAAAAAATAAATGCTAAATGAATTAATTATATGAGTAGTTAGCTCATTTTTTGTTGAAAACATCTTTATTTTGATGTCAAGGATCCATTTCAACACTTTAGAATTTTATTTTTTGTTCATTGACCTATAAATCTAAATGTAGTATGTCAAAGTTCATAACTCTGTGTGCAAATCTGGTCTTCTATACAGATCTAAAGTTGCATGAGGTGGCCTTTTGGGATTTGGTCACCTCAATCTCTAATATCAACATACTTTAGGGATAGGGTATGTTTATAAACACCTTTGATGAATCTATCAAATTACAAGGGTTAATGTTCTCCTTGGTCAAATCCATAATAGATTGAATTTATGAATTTAAGCAAAATAAATAATGACAATAGGCATACATGTAATGGACCTAGGATAAAGTGGTCTCTTACTATGCACTAAATTATTTTTATTCACCTTAATAAATCTAAATCTAAATGTTCTCTTCACAAGCCCTCATTTTTTTCAAATAAATGAGTGAACGTCCTCAAATACAATAACCAAGCAAACAAATCAAAGAATTATGTGCTAAGTCAGCTCCCAAAATCTAGTGAAGTGGTCGACAATAAGTAAATTTGAAATTAGAATTTAAATTTAAAACTGAATGGTTTAAATTTGTGATAGCAAAAGTGACAGGTTAGGAAATATAATTTAGCGTAGTGAAAAATAGGTTTAGAGATCGAGAATGTGAATCTAAGGACCAATGATGAAGAGATTGGGATATGGGATATCATGAGCTAATTTCATGCATAATTATGTCACTTGTAAGTTAAGTATTACATTTACAAGACTATTATCAAAGTGGGCCTAAAACATAAGGGAAAATAAAATGGGTATGCAATTTTCACTGTTACATTTTACCCCTACTTTGATGTGCATGTGAAAGTTATTCAATTGAACTATACATAATATTCTTTGATGCAAATTCTAGTTATTTTGTATATTCTTCACTCTTTTATAAGTTTTATTTTCTTTTATTATTTGGGTTGTGCTTGATACCTATCTATTGTTAGCAAACTGATAGACCTTGTTTCACTTAACCATTGGGTGATTATAATTCTTAACATGCTTACTAAGATAATTGGTCACATATTTGTGTAACTATTTTTATCCCCTTATGTTACAACTAAGAACTAGCATCTATAGATCTATAAATCAACTCAACTGATGAGCTTTGATCTATAGATCTTATAAATTGGTATTAGTTGATATTAAATTTTCACAAAAGGTGTCTTCTCAATGATATGTTGATGTATCATTTCCTATTTGGTTCATCTTAATGAACATATTACATGGAGTAAGGCTAACAATAAACGATGGGATATTGTGGTTCAAAATATTAGAGGGCAACATGGCATGTTAAAATTGACTTCTATGGATCTATAGATGCTTGTTCTAACAATAAATGGTAGTTGTGGTTCAAAAAGTTAGAGGGAAACATGGCATATTCAAGTTGGCTTCTATAGATCTATACATGCTTGATGCGGGCCCAAGGGAGTTCTATAGATCTTTTGATGGTTATTGATTCTCTCCTGAGCTTATCTAGATTGTGTTGAGTGGAATATTTTGATGTGCTTCTATGGATCTACAAATCATTTGGGTGTGTAATTTTTTATTTGTAGATTTATTGAAGCATTAATTTTCTCAATGATTGATATCACTTGTCTATATTAAAAGCAAAATCTAGGTATGGTAAGGGTTGCTACATGACAAAGTTTGAGTAACTTCCTCTGGTTTAAGGATGGTTGTGTGGGCTCATCTTGATGATTTTTTGTTGGTATCTTAGGAATATCTTGTATTTTAATCAGTTATATCCCCTTTTATTGTGGGATCTTTAGCCACATCCTTAAAGTAGTTAGTGGCTCTTAATGAATTCATGAAGTTTTACAAATGGATATGTGAGATCCTTTTAATTATCTATGGTTTTCACCCAAATGAAGCCATATGGTGTATTCATATTAGTTTCAATTAGTTGTGGATTTAATCATTATTATTGTTATTAGTGCTCAAAACCACCTTTAAGTGTTGCTAATTTGACATCAAAAGGGAGTGATTTTTTTCTACAAAAATTGATTTATGAGTTCTCTCTTATATGATATTTTAGGTGCCTCAATAGAAATTGGTCAAGTTGAGATGGTGTGTACATAAGGGCATCCACATTGAAAAAAAGCAAGCCTTATGATGTACTTACTAGTATTTTGTTCATGTGGTGCATTATATGTATAATGTGTTATTTGGAATTACTTTATTGGTTAGTTCCTTCCACCATGGTGACACAAATGGAATGAGGTGATAGACCATCATACATCCTCACACCTAACCTTTATGTATTTATAATCAGGTGATTTATTTGTTGCATATCCTCAATACTTTATGTTATCTAAATTGTTTTTAATAACTAGACATTTAGACATAGATATAACAAGCCTTGGAGGTTAAGAAGCATCGAAATATATGAATATCTTGTGGTGTCTTTTTCTTTTAATTGTTTACATGTCTATTATTACACCCCATTGTGTTCTTATTTAATTACTATTACCTTGATGAGTTAAAATGCTTTAATATATCTATGACTGTGTTTTGTAAATGAATCTTGATGGAAATAGAATGAATGAATGTTCGATTCAATTTGATATTTTATAATGTTTTGAAAATGAAAGTAAGTGATGCAAGTGAATGTATCAACTAACTAATATTGTGGTGTACTAATCTAGATGCAAGAACAGATTAAAACCTGTGATGAGCCCTGCTGGCTCTCAGCTCAAAACCCTCTTTTCTTAAGTCTTTTAAAGTGTTTTTAAAGTTTTTTAGAGAAATCTTAATAGACAGAAGAGAAGGGGCGCAACATATTTTTGCTCATAAAAGACAAATTTAAACCTTCAAAATGAAAGTACAGAATGTATTATTTAACACCAACAGATAGTTTAAGAATGATAAACATACCAAAAGGGCTCCAGATTATTTAAATAAGAAACTGGCCAGATCTACAGCCGAAAAAGGTGAAAACAAGCCTGAATGCACGCCATGACTCCAGGAAAGGTTTCTCCTGATCAGAAACTGGTCACAAAGCTTTGAAAGGACAAGCCGCCAATGATAGATGTCAAAGCCCTCTCAAACAGAAGGCGTTTTCATTAATTACTTCACACGCCTTTTTAAGGCACAAACCCCAATGCTGGCCGTACGGCTATGGAAAACAATGCAAGAAGACTCCGTGGAAACCTTTGCCTCTGATGAAGGAAGCGCCACCAAGGAACCCTCAATTATTATACTGAAGAACAAACAACTGCATAAATAAATCCTCTGTCTGCAACTGTAGAACTTCTGTGTGAAGCCCTCAACTGTACTGATTCAGCTGATCTTTCACAGCCTCAAGAGTACTCAACACTGAAGAGTTTTCCGTTCTCCAATGGACAAAATGATCAAACCCTGGTCACAGGATATTGCTCAGAAGGAAAAATGCACAAGGCAAATCGAAATAGTCAAGAAGTGAGTTTCTATTGCCAGGAAATGCCTTTATACCAAATGGCACGCATTTCAAGAAATGTACGGCCTTTCTCATCATTAAAATATTTTAATATTTTAATATAATCCTTTTCAATAGTCTGAGCGCACTTTTCAATTTTCAATATTTTAAGATATTAAACTATTAAAGTCTCCTTTTTTTGACATTAAAGTGATATAAAATATAATTAAAGTCAATGTGACTTTAATTAAAAAGGCGTTTAAGTTAATAAATTAACTTAATCACTTAAAGTCCCGTAATATGCTCAAAACTCAGGATAATCTCGTGCCGTCAGAAGCTGTGAACTCCTGGAATGCAAACGCTCGCTGTGATCCAAGCACTGTCCACTGAAAACACGAACAATCAAACTCTCCAAAAAGCAACACTGACCCTCTATCCAAACTGGCTAGCCCACAAGGGTCCAATAAAGGGTTAACACACTGTTCCCGAGAACTGTCTAGTGAGGGGACATCACAGTCCGCCCTCCCCGAATTTGCTTGTCCACAAGCAAACTCAAAGCTGGATGCTGAAGAACACTGTCACTCTCCCACGTCGCATCCTCTGCCAGTAGATCCCTCCACTTAACCAAGTATTCCCTGATGACCCGCCTCCGAAGATGACGCTCTCTGGAGTCCAGAATGGCCTCAGGTATCAAAACTAATTTTCCTTCATCATCCAGGGGTGGCAAATCAATAGAAGGAATCACGTGTTGTCCCAACGCCTTTTTGAGGCGCGACACATGGAACACGTTGTGAACTCTACTGTCCACCGGAAGATCCAGCTCATAAGCCACTTGACCCACACGTCTGACAACTCTGAAAGGTCCATAATATCGCGGCTTAAGTTTCTCGGAGCCCTTCTTGTGAAGGGTAGATTGCCTATACGGCTGAAGCATCAGGTACACCAAATCATCGATCTCAAAAGATCGCTCTACTCGTCTCTGATCAGCATATTGTTTTTGCTGATTTTGGGCTTTCTGTATATTTTCCCTAAGTGCTCTCATAATATCCTGGTTCTCCTGTAACAAATCACCAGCACTGGGAACTCTACTGTCACTCAACAATAAGTCAAGAAAGCTCGGAGCGTCATATCCATACAACGCTCGATATGGTGTCATCTGGATGCTCATGTGATGGGTGGTGTTGTAACAGTACTCACATGAGTATAACCACCTCACCCATGCCTTCTGTTGCCCTGAACTATAGTTATGCAAGTACCCTTCCACCCATTTGTTGACAATCTCTGTCTGCCCATCGGTCTGGGGGTGGTAGCTGGTACTAGGGGTGAGCTCTGTCCCACAAAGCTTGAATAACTCCTACTAGAAGTTACCCATAAATCTGCTGTCCCTGTCGCTAACTATACTGCGAGGTAAACCGTGCAGCCTGAATACCTCTCGAAAGAACAATTCAGCAATCTGAGTAGTCGTGTGTGTAGTAGTGATTGCGAAAAAGTGTACATATTTCGTCAATCGATCTACCACCACGGAAATACTGTCCTTCCCTTGAGCTTTTGGCAAGCCCGTGATGAAATCCATGGATAAACAATCCCACTTCCTCTCAGGAATAGGAAGCGGCTGTAGAAGACCTGCAGGGTATGTGTGCTCTTGCTTGTTCTGCTGGCAAACAAGACATTCCCTGACATACTGGAGAACATAGGACTTGAGACCCTTCCAAGAGAATCTCTCCTGTACCTGCCTATAGGTCTTATAGTACCCGGGATGTCCTGCCATGTGTGAATCATGCAATGACCTCAAAACCCTATCCCTCATCTCAGAACCTGGGACCAATAAAATCCTCCCTTTGTAGATGATAAGGTCATCTACAAGTGAATACATGTCATCCAACACTAATCCATCTATTATGCTAGAGGCCCATGGGTCCTTAGCATACTCTGCTACTATCAGGTGTCTCCAGTCTTCTGAAACCAATGTAATGGAACCCAAGTGAGGACGGCGAGATAAAGCATCAGCAACCACATTCTGAGTGCCCTTGACATAAGAGATGTCAAAATCGTAAGACTGAAGCTTGCTGACCCATTTTTGTTGTCTCTCATTAAGATCTCGCTGTCCAAGAAAATGCTTCAGACTATTATGATCGGTTTTCACAGTGAACTTACTACCAATCAAGTACTGCCTGAATTTGGCCATCGCATGCATGATAGCCAACATTTCCTTATCATAGATACTAAAACTCCGTTCAAGCCCTCTTAGCTTTCTGCTCTCAAAAGCTATAGGGTGACGATCCTGCATAATAACTGCACCAATACCCTCACCACTGGCATCGCAATGTAACTCAAAGGGTTTAGTGAAGTCCGGTAAAGCCAAAACAGGACACGAAGTCATGAGAAGTTTGAACTTCTCAAAGCACACTTGTGCTAGTGGTGTCCACTCAAAAGCACCTTTCTTAGTCAAATCGGTTAGTGGCGCAGCATGCCGCGAGAACCCACTAACAAACCGATGATAGAAAGCACACAATCCTACAAATCCCCTGAGCTGTGTCAAAGTCTCAAGTGTAGGCCAATCAATGATGGCTCAAACCTTCTCTGGGTCCATGCTGACTCCTGCACCGCTGATGATGTGTCCCAGATATAAAAGCTCTACCATGCCCAATGCACACTTGGACTCCTTGGCATACAAGGACTCCCTGTCAAGTATTCTCAGAACCTCATCCAAGTGAACCATATGTTCCTCCCATGATTTACTATATACCAAGATGTCGTCGAAGAACACTAAAACAAATTTCCTCAAGTGAGGATGGAAAACCCTGTTCATTGTCGACTGAAATGTGGCTGGAGCATTGGTTAACCCAAATGGCATAACCAAAAAATCAAAGTGTCCACAGTGACATCTGAACGCCGTCTTCTCTATGTCCTCTTCTCGGACTCTGATCTGGTGATAACCTGTTCTCAAATCAATCTTTGAGAAGTAGCAAGCTCCATGAAGCTCGTCTATCAACTCATCTATCCGAGGAATAGGATACCTGTTCTTAATGGTTTTCCTGTTGAGCATTCTGTAATCGATACACATTCTAAGTGTACCATCCTTTTTCTTCACCAAAACAACTGATGAAGCAAAGGGTGACTTACTCGGCCTGATGTGCCCCATAGCTAACAGCTCCTAAATAGTCTTCTCAATCTCATCTTTCAGACGCTTGGGGTGCCGGTAAGGAGTAATCATAATCGGTTTCGTGCCCTCCTCCAGTTCTATAATATGCTCAATACCTCTATCAGGAGGCCTACCTGGTGGAATAGCACTGAATACCTTCGCATGTTTGATTCGAAGTTCCTGCACATCTGGATGGTATGGAGAAGCTTTTTGATCCAACTGTGAAGGCATTAGCTTGCATTCAGCAGCCCACTCTACCATATCATTACGAATCAAACGCTCCATTCTCCGAAGTGAAATCTCCCTAAGGTTGCTGTCCCTGATGGATTTGAGAATATGATTTGTGCCATCAATGGTGAACTTCATTTCCATGTCACGCAAATTAAGCGTGAACTCTCCTATTGCATGAAGCCACTTCATGCCAAGAACTACATCAGTTCCACCCATGTTTACCACATAAAAATCTGCCTTGAACTCAAAATTATTAAGTTTCAAAGGCAAGTCAGGTATCATCCTCTCACAATCGAGAGTGTTCCCATCTGCAACCCTCACACGAATGCCTTCAAACTGTTGAGTTTGAATACCTCGTTTCTCTACCAACCGTGAATCGATGAAGTTATGGGTTGCACCTGTATCAAGGAGAGATATGACTCTTTGACCAGCTAGGATCCCACGGAGTCTGAAAGAACCCTCTTTCTGCATGTTGGACATATGAGCCTCCTTAAGTTCTGTTTCCTCTGCAATTTCTGCTTCATTTTCTGACTCTTCTCCATCTGTATCATAGATTGGAGCTCGTTGATCAGAAAAATCAGTCAATGGTTCTTCCTCATAAAACCACTCCATATGCTGATACCACTGTGATGAGCCCTGCTGGCTCTCAGCTCAAAACCCTCTTTTCTTAAGTCTTTTAAAGTGTTTTTAAAATTTTTTAGAGAAATCTTAATAGACAGAAGAGAAGGGGCGCAGCATATTTTTGCTCATAAAAGACAAATTTAAACTTATTCCCTCAAAATGAAAGTACAGAATGTATTATTTAACACCAACAGATAGTTTAAGAATGATAAACATACCAAAAGGGCTCCAGATTATTTAAATAAGAAACTGGCCAGATCTACAACTGAAAAAGGTGAAAACAAGCCTGAATGCACGCCATGACTCCAGGAAAGGTTTCTCCTGATTAGAAACTGGTCACAAAGCTTTGAAAGGACAAGCTTCCAATGATAGATGTCAAAGCCCTCTCAAACAGAAGGTGTTTTCATTAATTACTTCACACGCCTTTTTAAGGCACAAACCCCAATGCTGGCCGTACGGCTATGGAAAACAATGCAAGAAGACTCCGTGGAAACCTCTGCCTCTGATGAAGGAAGCGCCACCAAGGAACCCTCAATTATTATACTGAAGAACAAACAACTGCATAAATAAATCCTCTGTCTGCAGCTGTAGAACTTCTGTGTGAAGCCCTCAACTGTACTGATTCAGCTGATCTTTCACAGCCTCAAGAGTACTCAACACTGAAGAGTTTTCCGTTCTCCAATGGACAAAATGATCAAACCCTGGTCACAGGATATTGCTCAGAAGGAAAAATGCACAAGGCAAATCGAAATAGTCAAGAAGTGAGTTTCTATTGCCAGGAAATGCCTTTATACCAAATGGCACGCATTTCAAGAAATGTACGGCCTTTCTCATCATTAAAATATTTTAATATTTTAATATAATCCTTTTCAATAGTCTGAGTGCACTTTTCAATTTTCAATATTTTAAGATATTAAAATATTAAAGTCTCCTTTTTTTGACATTTAAGTGATATAAAATATAATTAAAGTCAATGTGACTTTAATTAAAAAGGTGTTTAAGTTAATAAATTAACTTAATCACTTAAAGTCCCGTAATATGCTCAAAACTCAGGATAATCTCGTGCCGTCAGAAGCTGTGAACTCCTGGAATGCAAACGCTCGTTGTGATCCAAGCACTGTCCACTGAAAACACGAACAATCAAACTCTCCAAAAAGCAACACTGACCCTCTATCCAAACTGGCTAGCCCACAAGGGTCCAATAAAGGGTTAACACACTGTTCCCGAGAACTGTCTAGCGAGGGGACATCACAAAACCTCTGGAAGAGAGGCAGGTATCACTAAGGAGAAGAGCTTGGTCTGGTAACCTTGATGAGCCTAATTGAGAATGCACACACTCACTTCTTAGTCGGTCCAGTTGATTAAGATAGTTCAGGAAATGGTAAGTAACCTTTTGTCAGGGTTTGTGAATTTTTTGTATTGGGTTATGATCTTGTTCTATGAATGTTTTGATTGGGGGTATGTGATTGAGTCTTTATGTTCATTGGAATTTCTTCTTTGTGTGTCCATATATATATGTTAATCGATGAAGTATATACATAGAAAGTATATATCTATATATACATGTCTACAATAACTCAAACATATGAATATATGTGTGCATGAGTATACATAGGTAGACGTACCTACGCATGCTCATGAATGGATAACCCATATGCATGGGAATGTCGATTGGATAAATGCAACATATATATATACACAATTTGTGTATATACATCGATCAATGAGTACATGAATATATGTTTTTAAATATGGATATTGAAATAATGTTATATATACAATATATATGTATATAGTTACGTTAAAGGAAATGTATATACAAATATATTAATATACGTATATATGAGCATATATACATATATATATTGATATATGTTCCTATATATTTAATTGGCAAGTAATGTAATTGGTGATCATGTGGATATAATTATAAATATATACATGTATGTATGTATGTATGTATGTAATATATATATATATATATATATATATATTATTGTTTAGTATATATTAAAATGCTTTGAATAAAGCATGGTACAATAGCATAAAGTTGATGTATGATATATTAAAAGTGTTTTGAATAAGTAACACACATTATCTTAGCGCTTCCATATATGCAACTATGGCCAAAGCTTAAAATGCAATGCATAAAAAATGTGAAGAATAAGTCAAGGGACTTAAGCACTGCACATAAATAAAGGAGAATATTGTTTAAACGTTGCAAGTAGAAATGAATGCAGATTTTAACATTATTGACTAAGTCTTAACTATGCATAAATAAAGGGTGCTAAAAATATGAAGGTGTAGCCAAAATTTGTAGAATGTGGAAACCATTAGAAGTCTAAAACATGTGCCATGTGTAGGGTCCTTTAATCAGCTTAACAACTAGGAACATGAATTCCTTTGTACTCAGGGATTGACCATCACAACCGACAGTCATAACCCGTTAAAGAACCTCATTTAATCATCAACCCAAGGATGTAAACTTGAAATGGGTCAGCACAATATATGCACTAATTACCTTTCTCAGACATGCATAACTTCCTAAAGATGCTTATACTATAATTTGAGTTATTGGAAATAACTTTACTGGATAAACTTGCTTGGAAATGAAAACTGAAAGACAAAACTATTTTGCATCTAGTGGTTGCAGGAACAGTTGACAGCTTTGTGTTTCTGCCAGCTGCAGGAAAAGTCACATTAACCTCTATGAAAGGAAGTGCAGCTATTCTAACTTACAGAATGAAAGGATGGACATTTCCCTAAGTGGGCCCCCTTAGGTAGTGCCAAAGGTAAACAACAGATTAGACTGTAAACTTCATAAACACTTTATTGATTCAAGATAGACAAGTACATAGCTCACAATCTTCAACTGTATTTCTGGAACTTGAAATGTGTTACAAAAACAATCTTTCGGCCCTTTCTCTGGAGGAGAATGGGCTATTTATTGAAACTTAATCTAACGACTAACCAACCCTTCCCTCATAAAATGGGAAGTCTTTATTACATCATAACTAACTAAGTGAAGAGGTGGATGAAAAAGGAAGAACTAAGTCAAATCAGTTCTGAAGTTTTAAAGTGCCACCATCCTAGATTCATGCGCCACCAAGACACCTGGGCTAGATTTTTGGAACACTCTCCCTGCATGGCGGATGACTTGAAGTTGCCTCCTTATTCCTTGTTGCTGAACCAGTCTTCATTGAATTAGTCTTTCAACCATCAAGTGGAAACTGAATTTCTTCCTCAAACGTGGTACCTGCAAAATCTCTTAACAGCTATTCCTATGGCAGAAAGTTAGCTCAACACATTCAACCTTTAAGACGATCAATCACCTCATTTATACATTCATTAAGCATTAATCTAAGGCAAACATTATTTCAGACATGGCTACAGGAAGTTCAACAGTAGAGGTTGTAGGAAGGGTTTGTCATCACTCAAAGTCATAAGGCATTCGTCAAACTAATAAAATATTTCAACGTAATAATCATGGAAAGACTTATCATAATATACTTTTTATATTAAGCATAAAAAGTCTATGTCTTGCCCCATAATCAACCCTAAATGTTTGTCTTAGCATAATGAAAAGCATAAAAGTGTGTAAAAACATGATCTAAATGTGCCAAAAACTTGGCTCATCATTCCCCTCAACCATCTACTTGGTGGGCCCTTCAAAAAGTCTAGCATTTCTTCTTCGAGCAAATTCTCTGAGATCAACATTCTATTGTTGTCCACATTCTCCATGTTGGAAACTCCAAAGTGAGCTCGCATTGCCTCCAACCTTTGCCATCTGCTATCCTTGAAGCTCTTGTTATAAGTGTTGTTTTCCCCTTGCATGGCCAACAGTGGCCATAAGAGAATGGGTGGCTACATGACTAATGGCAACCAATTCTCTTTCTTTGTTCTGGCATTTCTCATATATCTTTATGCCCTCCTGGTGGCTGCATACAGGGTGTTGGGGGTGTGCGGTTTTGCCCTTTTTAACTGAAATGGTAGATGTTCTCATCTTGTTTGAATGTGCTGGGTTGCAACATTAAGATCATTGTTTATAATCTAGGAATATTGAGAAAATACCTCATGTCGTAAAGGCTCAAGTAGTGGCCTGGCTCTTTCATCTCTCCACAACTTCTTCCAATCAAAGTAAATACCCATCCCATTTGTAGATTCATTCCTCGCAGATAATGGCATATTGACCTCATCATGCTTGTGGCTATCAAATTTCTCCCCCTTGCTTATTTCATTTGTGATCCAAGAGATCAGAGCGCCAATGTGAATATCACTAACATAGCATAGGGGGTTCCACTCCTTATCCTAGGGTACAGCCAAACTGTGCAAATAAAATTTACACAGAAGGTTCCTAATGTGCTGAGGTGAATCTCTATATGCATCATAAAATTCCTCTGGGGTATCTAAGGAAGGGTTTTTACCTTTCCAGATTCTGATCAATTGGAAGTTCAAATACAACTCCTTGAGGTACATTGCATAGACAGGTGAGGGTGCTCGACATTGCATCAACTACGAAAAAAGTTCGACTACTTGGTTGAGAGTGTCGGTTAAATTATCAATTTCTAGATTCTTGTTCTAGATTATCCTCTGTAATATCTCAATTTCAAGCTTAGAAGTAGTCCGTTGATGCTGGAGTTCTGCAAAACATGTCATTCCTGCAGCAAAATTTGTGACATGGAGTGGAGGCCTATGATTATAATTTGTTGCAGGTGACTTTTGGATTTCTTCAGGCACACCCATGTTTTCTTGTTCTGCTTATTCAATTATCTCTGTATCATTTGACTGTCTAGAGTTTTCCTGTTCTAAATTATCATTCTGTTGCCAGTCCTTTTATTCTTCCTGAACAACAGGCATTTCATTAGTCATATCAATGCTTTCACCTTCTTCTTTTGATGGAATCACAATTGTTACTTCCTCCTCAACACATGCCACTTCTTCCTACAGCTATTCTGCCATCCCTTCTTGTATATGTTCCGAAATGGCGGCTAGTTCATCCAGGCCAGCTCCTTCAGGAGTACTCTCAATCTCCTCAACAACAGGCTCTTCCTCCTCAAGTATAGGAGTGGAAGGGTCTGAGGTTGGTGGTGTGGCTGGAGAAGCATCGAGTGATTGGTGAGCTACTTGATTCTAGAGTCTAGAGCTTCTTCTCAAGGGAGTGGAAATTATTTTATGCTTCTTTGAGGGTTTGGCTGCAGGAACATGGGATTCTCCTGTTTGCTTCCTTTTGACAGATTTAGGAGTTGCCACTATGGCTGACTTCCCTTTGTTATCTTTGCAGGAAGGCTCAGGGTCTATGATAGGGGTTTGTGCTGGTTGTTTGGAAACTTTCTTAGAAAGAGGAACTTCATCTTGTGAATCAGATGATTCCTCAATAGGAGACGCAGTAGTAGAGGACTGACTTATGGACTGGGAGGCTCGTTGTTTGAAGGTGAGAGACTGCCCTCTAGGTCCAAAATTTTGAATCCTAGGGTTAAAATTGACAACAAATTCTTCCCAGGTCATTCTTGATACATCTTTAGCAGATTTTTCAATAGTAACTTAATAAGGCAATGGTGGGAAACAGAGTTAACTCTACCCTTTTTGAACTTAGCAGTACTATTAGATAGAAAATTGTACAGGAAATCAGGAATGTTCATTAACAAGCCATGGCGTAAATGAGATAAGAGTTTAAAATGATGAGAATGTAAAACTGAAAACTGACCTTCACATGTTATATATTTGATTATATAACCTGCTCGTGATACCCAGACCTGCGGCAAACTCATCCTTTGTGCTCCTTGCTTATCCACTCGTAAAGGAGGATCATTTGGCTGAGTAAACTCTGCCCTAGCACTTTGTGCATCCCTTCCTCTAGGAAATAGCTCACCGGCCAAAGGCAACCCTATTATTTCTGCAATTCTGTCTACTGATGCATTTATTGTTATTCCCCTGACTTTTTCCTTTCCTTCATGGAATGTCATCGTGAACTCTTCTACAATGCCCACATCAAAGTTTTTGAGCTTAACGAAATAATTAAGCCACCCGTACTGTCTAAACGGCGGCACATGTTGCACATGTTGCACATGTTGCAACAGGATGTTATGATCTATTGGTTCATGCCGAATTGGCTGACCTCCCATTTTACTATGTCTTTGCAACTCAATGCTTAAGGTGAGAATTCTACCTGGCTTTTTCAAATTACACAACCAATGTGACTTCCTACAAACCAACTTTACTGCACTCTGTCTCCCCTCAACCAAGACTTTTGAACCTCTCTTCAAAAGATGTAGGAAAATAGGAAAATGAATTTGAACATCCTAACTTATGTTGCAGATGGAAAGAAAAGAGTAATCATGGAGGAGCGAAAGGCATTCTTGGTCATTATTGCAGGAAGTAATGGTGTTCTATTCATTAATTGCAGATTTTCAAAAAAAATCTGGAGCTTAGGCCGAAAAGATAGCAACAGTTGATGTGACAAGGCTTTGTGGCAGCGGAAACAATGATGTGGCTCAAAGTTATAAAATAGAAAAACGTGCTCAATCGTGTGGAAAGGCCGAAGGAAATTGTAGTCGTATAGAAAATTAATTTGCATTAATTAATACCTAATTAAATGTAATGAATGAAACAACTAATCAATCTTTAAGTGAAGTGGAGTTTACCTAGAATTATCCGTCGTGATTACTTGATGTGACTTCACTTCTTCATTGTAAATTGTGATCTTTGAGAAACGTGGATGGTATGGTGAATGACAGGTGGATGAGGTGGCAGAAAGAGAGTGTGTACGGATTGCAGATGAGATGATTGGATGGAATGGGGACCCTTGTGGATAACCCCTTTATTATGATATTTTTATGCACTTTTATGCATGGCCTAGGGAATCGAGCCATGACTCAATTCCTTTGGCTGCAGGATCAATAGTTTCCTGCTCAAATTGAAATTGTTTCAAAAATTCTCCCTTATCAATGGGCTTCAAGTAAAGCTTTAGGTGATTCCCATTGACCAATAACTTAAACCTGACCTCATCAATGGTCCTCAATTCTACAACACCATTGTCAAATACCTCTTCTATTTCGTATGGGCCCAACCATCTAGTCTGCAATTTCCCTTGAATGTCTTTATACCTTGAGTCATAAAGCAGAGCCCAATATCCTGCTTTGAATTTCTTCTCCTTAATATACTTATCATGCCACCTGATTCGACAGTTCTGTATCATTTCAGTATGTTGCAGGGCATTTTTTCTGAGCTCATCCAAGGCATTCAACTGCATGAATCTTTCCCTCTATGCAGTGGTTAACTCCATGTTCATATCCAATGCCGTTCTGAGAGTCTTATGTTCAAATTCTATTGGCATCACAACTTTCTTACCATACACCATTTCAAAAGGTGTATATCCTGGAGTAGTCTTCCATGTAGTTCTATAGGCCCATATAGCCTCAGGTAACCTTGCAACCCAATCCTTTCTATGCAGATCTACAGTTTTTGTCAAAATTGCCTCTATGTCTCTATTAGTGATCTCAACCTAGCCATTAGCCTGTGGATGATAAGGGGTTGATTTTTTGTGCCTTATGTTGTATTTATTGACTAGGGTTGTAATCAGAGTAGAGGTAAACCGCGCTCCTTGATCTATCACTATTTCCCTAGGAACACCAAATCTGGTAAAGATTTCTTCATAGAGGAACTCTGCTACCTTATTATCCCTAGCATGTTTCATAGGTCTAGCCTATACCCATTTTGTTACATAATCTGTGCATACAAGAATGTAAGACTTACCATTTGAAGGCAGATAAATTGGGCCTACAAAGTCCAGTCCCCATTTGTCAAAGGGTGTAACAATCACTTGTGGAAATAGTGGCATTTCATCTGATCTGGTCAGCCTCCCCATCCTTTGGAATTTGTCACACCTCTTGGTATATTTGGCTGCATCTCTATGTAACGTTGGCCAATAATAGCCAGTATTTAAAATTTTCATTGTTGTTCTCTTAGCAGCAAAATGTCCTTCGCAAGGTTCATCATGGCTTGCATGCAGTATATCATGAGTGTCCTCCTCTCTTACACATCTCCTCATTACTTGATCTGGCCCTGTATAAAACATGAAATTTGCAATCCAAGAGAAGTTAAAGCTTTTCTCTACTAACAATTTCTTTTCCTTAGGTGAGAGGTGAGGAGGAGTTCTTCTTGCAGATAGATAATTTGCTATATCTGCATACCATGGGTGAATGACTTTGATGGCAAACAAATGTTCATCAGGAAAGGAGTCCTCAATTAGTGCAGAATCATCTTGCCTTTGAATTCTAGACAGGAAATCAACAACCACATTGGCTTTACCTGGCTTGTCCACAATTGTAATATCAAATTCCTGCATCAACAACAACCACCTTGCTAGTCTCCCAGTTATTGAGCTTTTGTTCATGAGATACCTGATTGCTGCATGATTAGTATGGACAAATATCTGATAGCCTGTGACATAATGCCTAAACTTGTTGAGGGCATAGATGATTGCTAACATCTCTTTTACTGTAACAGTGTAGTTGAGTTCAACTCCTTGCAAGTTCTTGTTGATGTAATATAGTGCATGCTCAGTTGAACCACCCTTTTGTCCTACAACAACACCAATAGCATAATCTGATGCATTTGTATGAATATAGAATGGAAGTGACCAATCAGGTCCTTTCAAAATAGGTGCTTGTGTAAGGGCAATTTTTAGATCAAGGAATGCTTTTTCATATTCTGTTGTCCAGAAAAACTCCGCATCTTTCTTTAGTAAGTTGTATAGGGGCCCTACTGTCTGACTGAAATCCTTAATGAATCTCCTATAATAGCTGGCATGTCCTAGAAAGCTTCTAAGCATATTTTTTTGGTAGGAAAGGGTAGACTGGAGATGACTTCAATTTTAGAGGGATCTACCTATATTCCTGCAGCAGAAATAGAGTGACCAAGCACAATTCCTTCTCGCATCATCATAAAGCACTTCTGACTATTTAGTGACAAGTTACAATCTTCACACCTCTATAATACCTTTTTCAAATTGTTCTGGGCCTCTTCAAATGTTGCACCATACACAGTAAAGTCATCCATGTATATTTCCATACAGTCATAAGAGATATCTGAGAAAATACTAATAACAACCCTTTGGAAGGTTGCAAGTGCATTACAGAGACCGAAAGGAAAGACTGAATAGGCAAACGTTCCTCAGGGGCATGTGAAAGTAGTCTTTTTCTGGTCCTCAGAAGCAATCTTTATTTGATTATATCCACTGAACCCATCAAGGAAGGAGAAATACTTTTTCCCTGATAAATTATCTAGGACTTGATCAATGAAGGGAAGAGGAAAGTAATCTTTCTTTGTTTCCGAGTTGAGCTCCCTATAATCCACACACACACTCCATTTTCCTCCTTTCTTAGGGACAATAACCAATGGAGAAACCCACTGGCTATTTGAGATTGGGGAGATAAAGCCACAATTCAACATCTTCTGCAATTCCTCTTTAACAATTTCTCTCAAGGCTGCGTTGATTCTCCTCTAGGGCTACCTAATAGGTTTGAACTCACTATTGATAAAAATTCGGTGTGTACATAGCTTTGGATCAAGTCCTTTCATGTCACTATAATCCCAAGCAAAAGTTGGCTTGTGGGTAGTAAGCATTTGGACCATTGACTATTGTTGCTTACTGGTAAGTTTGTTATTGATATTCCAAGTTTTTCTTGCAGCCACTTCTACTTGGGAAGTCAATTCAAGCATGGATACTTCTGACATAAAAGGAACTTCTACCTCATGGGGCAATAAGGTGTGCAAACAGTCAGTTGCTGCAGGATAATGAGCTGAAGTGGACAGAGGAAGAATTGTCTGTAAAGAACATGGAACTTTTTCACAAAGGGGGTATTCAATACCATAATTGTTCAGAAGGAAATTAGACAGTATCTCTTCCTCTTCTTGTTTTTCAATAAAAGGCTCTCTTGTGATCATCATCAGATTTTCCACAGAATTCATATCTTCCACATCTTCTCCCAAATCTGGCCAGACTGCTTGTCCTAACTCAAGTTGAGGCTAGGCTGGAGCATAAAGGGTGAGCTTCTTAGTGCTATAACCATTAGAGATAGTCATGTTACCAGACCTACATCCTATATAAGCATTTGTAGTGGCTAACCAAGGCCTTCCTAGAATTACAGGATAACCTCCTAGTGATGCTTTTGGAGATAAAATCATAAAATCAACAGGATATTCCCATGAATCGAGGGTGACTACTAGGTCTTCAACTACCCGATCGGGTTTGACAGTTGAACTATCAGCAAGTTGCAAGACTGTAGGTGTAGGTCTTAGGTCTGAAATACTTAGCTTGAGTACAAGGTCTTTGGTCATGACATTGATAACTGCTCCAAGATCTACTAAAGCATTTTTGATCTGAACCCCATTAATAATGATTTCAACAACAGGGCTACCAGAGTCTGAATATTTTGGGATGATAAGCTTCCCTAGCATCAAATTAGAGAGTTGACCTAAGACATGAATAATCTGAGGGTCTTTCTTCTTCCTACCTAGTTTCTTTAAACATGCTTCTTTGATAGCTTTGCTATAGATAGGTACTTCCTTAATTGCTTGGAACAAAGGAATTTTTACACATATGTGTTTTAGTTGGTCAAGAATGTCAAAGGTAGGCTCTTCTTGCTTTTGAACAACTTCACCTTCCAACCTTTATGGAAAAGGAGGTGGAGGCTTATTGGATACTTTAGGCAATGATGGACTTTGCATGGGCTCATTAGATTGAACTTGGCCATTAATATCTTCTTGCTCATTCTCCTCATATGGAAATTCTGAGATTATGGGAGGAGATGGTGTGGGTAACACTGTTCCTGAATGTTGATATTATTTAGGTTGAGAGCATAGGTAGGCTGATCATTAGGATCAGTAAAATAAACTTGTTGCTGCTGTTGAGGCTGATTATTGGGATTAGGTGTTGCTTGTGCAGGTAATTGGGTTGGCTTAAGATTTTGGCTCTAATTAGGTGCTGGAGGTGGCATGATTGACTGTAGTTGGGGTTGCTGTAGGAAACAAGTGGGTTGATTTGACCATTGCTAGCCTCCTCTCCACTGGTTAGATTGCTACCAATTCCCTTGTGGAGGTTGCCACTGATTTTGTTGTGGTAACTGCTAGCTCCCTTGTGGGGTTTTCCAATGGTTTTGTTGAGCATTTGACCAAGGATTATTCCATTGAAGTTGAGAATATGGTCCATAAGTTGGAGGGTACTGGTTCTGCCACTAATTATTGTATGAACCAAAATTTTGCAAAGGGTCCTGAGGCATACCTTGTCTTGGGGCCCAAGGCCTGCGTTGAGCAACGAAGAACACTTCTTCATCTCTTTCAATTGTTTTGAACTTAGTAGGAAGATGTTGCACCTCCAAATTAGCCACCGCCTTGCATCTGCAATCCTTCTTCCTTTGTCTGCAGTGAGGGCAATATTCAGCTAGCATTACCTTAGCTTCATCTTTCTTCCTCCTAGCTTGCATAGTGTCTAGTTGAGTAGCTACATAATTGATAATATCTTGTTTGAAATCAGATAAGAGATTAGAGATCTCTCCCTTTGATACGCTTGAGCCACTTCCTTTTGCAATAGAGGGTTTGAATCCCCTGCCTTTCTTCACATTTGCTCTAGAGTAATTGAGATAGATCTTCTTGATATCATCCCATTCACTTTGGGTGATGTCTCCTCCAGCCATGAGGTCTAGTGCTTCCATGCAAGTATCATCGAATCCTCTAAGGAAGAGAAGTTTTTAAGACTCCTCATTTAGTTGGTGCTGAGTGTTTTTCTGCACACTGAACAGAAACCTGGACACATAGTGTTCCAAGGTTTCATCCTCCTTTTGTGACATCTTGAAGATGTCATCTCCTCTCATATCATTCCCCCTACAATATTCTTTATAATTTCCCAAGAACAACTCCTTCAACTCATAAGGCTGACTCCTTTAAGGTAGAGGGAAACAATTTCATCTTATGTGCTTCAATAGTGTAATCATAACTCCTACATAGGATGTCAAACTCAAACAAGAAGGTATGAGGGTCCTCTGTAATAAGTCCATAGAATTTTGGGAGTAATGAGGCAGGGATATTCTTGAGGTTATTATTGTCATGGACTTCAGGGAGTGGGAATGGAAAAGTAAGTCTTACCATCCTTAGTGGTGTTCGCAGGTTAGCTCCTGGCTGATAGACTACAAGGGCAAGCGGGTTATTATGGGGGTCTTGGTTATTGGAAGTGTGCAGATTATTCAATTGCTCGGTAAGTGGATCAAGGTTGTTAGGCTCATCAAATAGGTTCAAAATTATCTTTGAGGAAGAAGATGAGGTGACTAGGTCCTGACCAACATCCAAATATGGTTCTTCTGGGACAACTTTTGGGTCAATTTCTTGGATATTTAAACTTCTAGGAAGGAATCTTCCAAATTGGTCTCTTCTTCTAAGCATACAGTAAAAAGTAAGTCTAAACTATGGAAAAATGCTGGAATGGTGAATTTTGATCTAAATACTAGGAATCAAATTTCAAACTTCCTACTAGCATGTATGCAATAGATTCTCAGTTTGACACCATCCCCGGCAACAAAGCCAAAAATGTAGTGTCCTTTAATCATCTTAACAACTAGGAACATGAATTACTTTACTCAGGGATTGAACATCACAACCGGCAGTCATAACCTACTAAAGAACCTCATTTAATCATCAACCCAGGGACGTAAACTTGAAATGGGTCAGCACAATATATGCACTAATTACCTTTCTCAGACATGCATAACTTCCTAAAGATGCTTATACTAGAATTTGAGTTACTAGAAACAAATTTACTGGATAAACTTGCTTGGAAATGAAAACTGAAAGACAAAACTATTCTGCATCTAGTGGTTGTAGGAACAATTGACAACTCTATATTTCTGCCAGCTGTAGGAATAGTCACATTAACTTCTATGAAAGGAAGTGCAACTATTCTAACTTGCAGAATGAAAGGATGGATAGATCCCTAAGTGGGCCCCCTTAGGTAGTGCCAAAGGTAAACAATAGATTAGACTGTAAACTTAATAAACACTTTATTGATTCAAGATAGACAAGTACATAGCTCACAATCTTCAACTGTATTTTTGGAAACTGAAATGTGTTACAATAGCAATCTTCCGACCCTTTTTCTGAAGGAGAATGGGCTATTTATTGAAACTTAATCTAACGACTAACCAACCCTTCCCTCATAAAATGGGAAGTCTTTATTACATCATAACTAACTAAGTGAAGAGGTGGATGAAAAAGGAAGAACTAAGTCAAATCAATTCTGAAGTTTTAAAGTGCCACCATCCTAGATTCATGCGCCACCAAGACGCCTGGGCTAGATTTTTGGAACACTCTCCCTGCATGGCAGATGACTTGAAGTTGCCTCCTTATTCCTTGCTACTGAACCAGTCTTCATTGAATTAGTCTTTCAGCCTTCAAGTGGAAACTAAATTTCTTCCTCAAACGTGGTACCTGCAAAATATCTTAACAACTATTCCTATGGCAGAAAGTTAGGTCAACACATTCAACCTTTAAGATGATCCATCACCTCATTTATACATTCATTAAGCATTAATCTAAGGCAAACATTATTTTAGACATGGCTGCAGGAAGTTCAACAGTAGAGGCTGTAGGAAGGGTTTGTCATCACTCAAAGTCATAAGGCATTCATCAAACTAATAAAACATTTCAAGGTAATAATCATGGAAAGACTTATCATAATATACTTTTTATATTAAGCATAAAAAGTCTATGTCTTGTCCCATAATCAACACTAAATGTTTGTCTTAACATAATGAAAAGCAAAAAAGTGTTTGTAAAAACATGATCTAAATGTGCCAAAAACTTGGCTCATCACCATGTCTAGGTAAAACAATATGATAAGCATGAAACTCAATCAAAGCAAAGATGTCAAAAATTTGTGAGGGTAGTCGACTTGCAAATCAATAGGAAACCTATAGTAATGTGTTGTTGTGCCTTGACTCAATAAAAGAGTCATGTTGTCACAAGAATGAAGTCAACTCATCCATTCTATGAAATTGGAAATAAGAGGATTGTTATGTCTTGCAATCTGAGAGTTTAAATCAGCTGAGTCGATAGGAAGGTGGAAGATTTTTTAGCTTGTTTGTAGAATTATGATGCTCAAATTTAAGTATATAGAGAGGTGCTCTCTCTACCATTTGTTACACTTACTTCTTATTTCTCTATTGTTATTCTGTTGTATTTTTTGTGCAAGCATTATTTTGAGAGTTTTAGTGAGAGAGAGAGATATTTGTTTGTGAGTTACGTTTTGTTGAGAGTTCTTGAGAGGATGCTAGAGGTTGGAGATTAGTTGAACATTGAAGGAGTAGCATTCTTGGTTGTGGAGGTTGAGGTTGCAAAGCAACATTATCGGTTGGAACTTTAAATCTAGGCATGTTGATTTCTATTTCTCTATTATTTATGTTTTAAAGGTTATTTGATTATAATGCCTTTGTTTGGGAAATATTATTCTGAAATGCTTGATATGTTTGTTCTTATGAACTTAGTTATTTCCTAGTATGGAATAGTCTTGTGTGATTCTTGATAAAGTCTCGAATTAGTGAAACCCTCTTATTTGGAAATACATTAATATTATGTTAAAGTATGTGTGGCTTAAATTCTATTAGAACTATACTTAGTTTGTTAAGTCTATATGGATATTGCATTAAAAGTGAAATATGGAATACGATGCTATCTTATAGTGCTTTTATAAAAATTTCATTTTGAACATGAGAGGTTAGCATGGTTATTCATGGGGTTAGAGAAATCTATGGGAAAGGGGGTAACCTAGTTGGCTACTAGTACGTGTGCATGTATGATTAGTATGGTTATACCTAGGGTTAGAGTAATCCATGGGAAAGGGTGTAACCTAGTAATTAGTTTGTTATAGGCTTGGTTATTCTTGGGGTAAGGATAATCCATCGTTAAGGGAATAACCTTGTTGAACATTTTGTTATGTCAACACCTTAGAGTGAATGTGTGTTATGTGTATGGTCAATACCAAATTGAGCTAAAGGTTGGGTGGACAACTAACTCTCGCTTGAAGTACCGGGTGTTGAATTCTTTGGCCAAAGTAGAGTAAGTAGCCACTATTTACACTGTCAATTCACTATGATTTGTGAGTGCATTCTAGGCAAGGAAGTCATACATGTATGTTGTAGCCAATGTATAGTAGCTCTAGATATGTAGGACACAACACTATGCTCACAAAGGTCATGATTATGGGGTTACCAAATCAATCTCTTCATTGAAAGGTAGGGCCATCTTACCAGTTAGGTAGATGTGTGGGGGACCATAGTAAGTCCATGGTTAGCAGAAAAACGCTTGAGTGATGCTCTCCCTCATACAGTTGGCAACTAGGATTTGAGGATGTAGTGCTGGTTTGGGGACACCTAGAATGTATGCACCAGTGATGGCGACATCTACGAGGTATGCACCAACATTGGGGACATCTAGAACATTATATTTTGTTTGTATATCTATCATTGAGCTCTTGGAAGTTATGAATGTAAACATGAATCTCTATTCTTATTGAGAAATTGTAAATGGGAAATATTATCTGTTGGCCCACAGTTGTCGTTGCACCAAAATATCGACTTGTTAATGCCCAATACAACTGCCAAAGTTAATGGATCCACGGGAGGTGGTTAGTCCATGTCACGAATCTCGAGGGGAGCATTGACCATCTGCCAACAAACTCCCCCTTAGCATTACCCGAGGGGATTCAAACCCAACACCTTTGGCTCTGATACCAATTATTGGCCCATAGTTGTTGTTGCACCAAAAGGTTGACCTGTTAATGCTCGATACAACTGCTAGAGTTAATAGATCCATGAGAGGCAGTTAGTCCATGTCACGAATCCCGAGGGGAGCATTGACCATCTGCCAACATTATCATCATGAAATTATGTAATGTGAAATCGTTACTTGAATTAATGAAATGATTCTTTGTTATGTAATGGAAAATTTTGAAATGGTTATGTTTCAAATGTGCATCTTTTTATTCACATGGAAAGAAATTTTTTATTGCTCGTAATGTTAGTAGCATAAACTTTCACTTGTGAGTAAAATATAGCAAAAAAAATGGGTAGAACAATAGGAATATTACATGTGGTATTAGAGTTTTCAGGTTCAACACTAGAACCTATGTGCTCGCTATGCTTTCATCCAACATTATATGTGTCTAATGTATGGAATTCTTGTGCAACGATGGTGCATCTCAAGATGACTGCAAGAAAGTCGGTAATCGGGAATGAGCACTACCTAAAAGCCAAGAAAGAAAGGGAAGCCATTGTTCGAACCATAGAGGGACCAATTACAAAAATTCTATTTGGCTGAGTTACACTGAGAATTTTAGTCACGCCTTATCACAAATCAATCTAGAGAGAAAAAGGATGCATGATGCTGCCAACTTCTTACCTCCTATCTCTCCTACCAAGTTAGACTCTTTATTACTTTCCAAGGATATGCCCTAGGAATGTAGTGTTAGTCCTGCAATGAAATTTAGGGACTCTCTTGTTATCCCTATGGCAGAAGTTATTGTAACAGCCTCAAGTGGTGAATCGAAGGGATATGTCCCTTGAAACTATGTATCTAAGGATAGGTCTGAGGGATATTACCCTTTTGATAATGAATGGGAACAAAAATAATTGGGGTATACCCCACATAGATATGTATTAGATAGTGAGTCTGAGGGATACTCTCCCCTAGACTATTGAATAGTCATTCCATGCAAATGCTAGGATATTGGAATCCTATGGATATAAATGAAAATCATGTTTTGGCAAAAATTGTGTATGAGTTCTTCTTTTAAAAATTCATTTATATGAATGTTTGTTCTTTGGAAATGTTTTAAATAATATGTAAACATTCCTAGAATCTAATTGAAAATGAAACCTCCAAGTGTAAACTTTCTTGTTGGAAATGGTTAGAACTAGAACTAACCTTGCGGGAAGCCAAGAAGTTGGACAAGGAGTAGAAAATTTAGGGGCTAAATTGGACTGTATTTTAGCCATGATGGATGAGACAAGAGAAATAATAGGAAACCTTGAGCAAGGGGGAAGGGGAAAAGAAAGGGAGGGATAAGAAGTTCCTAATAATTATGAAGAAGGGGAAAATTACCATGATCGTATTCAGTCTAGTGAACATGAGGATGATGAATCGCAGTATAGATCAGAGGGAAGCAAACAAAAATAACTTGCTAGTGAGCTATCTCAAGATATGAGAAAGATCATTCCTCTGAAGTTTGAAGGGAGTACTAGTCGGGATGTGGCTGAGGCATGGCTCACAAAAATGGAAAAGTATTTTGAAACTATGAATTACTCTGAGATAACTAAATCCATTTGGGGAGCTTTTCAATTAGCTGGAGAAGCATCCAATTGGTGGATGAATAAAAAGATGGAGCTTGGGCTAAGTTCCTTAAGGCTGACTTGGAGTGAATTTGTGGAGATTTTCTAGAAATGGTGGCTACCTCAATTCTTCTATGATCAAAAGCTTATCGGCTTCCACAACCTGAGGCAAGGAGATTCCTTGGTTGACGAATATTGAGAAAAGTTCACTAGCCTCCTAAGGTACGTACCCATGTACCAAAAGGATGAGCGGTTTTGGATAAGGAAGTTCATCATGGGCCTCAATATCCAAATAGTTGAAGAGGTAGATGTGCATGGTCCTGCTACCATGGACTTGGTGTACAAGAAAGCCATTAAGCAAGAACAAAGGTTTAAATCTATATTGAACTACTATGAAAAGAATCGTAAGAATTTCAATTGGTCGCAAGCCAATCAAGCTTCGAAGAATCCTAGTGAAGGGCAAGATTCATAAAGGAAAGGGAACAAAGGACCCCACAATAGTCAAAACAATTCAAGAAGGGATCATAGGGGGATCAACAACAACAAGAACAATACTAGTAATAATGAAGGCAGTTATGTAAGGCCTACAACAAGGATGGGACCATTGAGAGGATGTTATACATGTGGTGGATATCACTTTGTAAATCAATGTCCCAACAAACCACCAGGGATGCAACCACAAGGGAATAAACTACCTTCTCAACGAAAAGAATTCCAACAAAGGATTCATGTTGCATTAGACAACTGACAAGCTGAGTACCATATCAATCCTATGGAAATATTAGGTACTTTGTTTGGTACACCTATTTCCATTCTTATTGATATTGGAGCCATTGAAATTTTTTGTTTCTCCTAGTATAGTTAGTAAAATTTCTAGAAAAGTTGGCTATATGGAAAATTCTTGGATGGTTAAATGTGAAAACCAGATAAGAGCTAAGGTGGAGCAATGTCTATTTGAAGCAAGGATTGAACTTCTAAGTTTCTCCTCAAAAGTGAATTTTTATGTAGCACCCCTAGGTTCCTATGATGTCATTTTAGGGATGAGTTGGTTGTGGAAGCATAGAGCCAAAGTATATTGTCATGCAAAAATAGTGGAATGTTTAGATGATCTAGGAAGCTAGGTGTTCTTGCAAGGAACACCAAGAGAAGTTAAGTTGTGGCAGATCTTCGTTATACAAATGCATAGGGTGAAGAAGAAAGGTTGTCAACTCTTCATTGTGAAAATAGAGAAACTTGAGGAATGCAATGAGTTCATTTCTCAAGATGATGTATATTATGGACCTTAAGACCCCCAAGATGCCGAAGAAGGTGAGATGGTGGAATCTGGAAAAACAAATATGGAGAAATATCCTATCCTATAAAAATTTGTGGATGTATTTCCAGATGAATTACCTAGAGTACCTCCCAAGAGATTGTTTCATTTCTCCATTGATATAGTTCCATGGGTGGAACCTATATCCAAAATTCCATATAGGATGACCAAGACAAAATTAATGGAGTTGAAAGCTCAACTAGAGGAATTGTTATCTAAGGGAATGATTAGACCCAATGTTTCATCTTGGGGAGAGCTAATAATATTCGTGAAGAATAAGGATGGCACACTGCACTTGTGCATTGATTATTGTTTACTTAATAAGGCAATGATAAAGAATAAGTATCCATTGCCACGTATTGATGATGTCTTTGATCAGATGTGAGGAGCAACATTATTTTCAAAAATTGATCTACAATCAGGTTATCATCAACTAAGGATCAAGGATGAAGATATTTTCAAAACAACTTTCAGGACAAGGTATGGTCATTATGAGTTCACGGTCCTACCTTTTGGGCTAATGAATGCACCTGTAGCATTCATGAACCTGATGAATAATGTATTCAGAGACTGCTTGGACAAGTTTGTGTTGGTCTTTTTGGATGATATTCTTATCTATTCTAAGAATGAAGAGGAATATCTCTAGCATCTAGAGATTGTTCTCAAATGATTGAGAGAGCATAAGCTATATGTGAAACACTCTAAGTACATTGTTCAAATTTAGTTTCTGGTTTTCATTGTGTAAATTTTTTATATCAACGTTTTGGATCACACTCCGTGATCCATCATCAGGATGAAAGAGAGCCAAGAGAGATCCAGGAGATTGAAACTGAAGGCCAACTCCCTTTCCTCGATATCTTGCTCATCAAAAAATCTGATGGCTTCCTTAGGCATCGGGTTTTTTGTAAAGCTACCCACACCGATCTCTACCTTCACCCTTCTTCTCATCACCACCCTAGCCAAAAAATTGGAGTCCTCAAAACCTTAACCATGAGAGCTTATCGAATTTGTGATGAAGACAACTTAAACCAAGAGTTGGATCACCTTCGTAAAATCTTTAGCTTGAATCATGGGTTTACAAGCAAACAAATCTGCAAAGCTCTCAACCAAACCAAGGCTAAATTCTATTCTATCTCCAAATCCTCCATACCAATTATTCCCCCTTATGCTTCTCTTCCCTACATCGAAGGCATCTCCCACAAAATTTCCAAGATCCTTCACAGGAAAGGTCTTCGTTGTGCCTTCAAGCCCTTTTCAATTGTGAAAAACCGTGTACCTTCTCTCAAGGACTCTAATGACATCCTTCATCATTCAGGAGTTTACAAGGTTGTCTGCTCATGTGGCACACCATATATAGGTGAAACAGGTTGTGCCTTCAGTACGAGAATCAAATAGCATAGCGTTGACATCAAACATGAGTGTGCCCTTAAATCAGCCCTTGCCGAGCACTCTTCTTCAACCAAACACCACATTTGCTTGGAAAAGTTTCAAGTCTTATACAAAGAAGATAATTTTTCAAGAGAAAACTAAAAGAAGCCATATAAATTAGTAATCATCCCAATAATCTCAATCGTGATGATGGTTGGATCCTGAGTCATTCTTGGAATCCTTTGTTGACAAAACTCAGAAATAAGCCTCAATCCTCTCCCTGATCCTCCCTTGGGCCTCGTGTCTTCCTTTCTTTTTCTTTCCTTGTCGGTTTCTTAGGGTGGGTTTTTGTTGTCTTATTTGGGGTGGTTCTTTTTGGTTTCCTTTCTAGTCTCTTGTTTTGCTTTGGTTGGTTGTGATTTGGTGTCTCTATTTGGTTTTATTTCTTAGCCCCTCGTATATTTACTATTGAATATATGATAGAAGTCTTTGTTTTTATATTTATAGTCTTCTAGGATTGTAGATATTTGTTGTTATATATATTTATTTGTCGGATATTTTGTTGTATAATGTTATAGTTTTATATATAGTTATATAGAAATATAGAATTCTTTGTATTTTATATATGCATATTCTTGAATGATGTATACATTTAGAATTTTTCTCCCCTTTGAATTATATATATATATATATATATAAGACTTTTTACATATAATTTAAATTTTTTATAAAATTTAAATATTTATGTTTTTATTTTTATTGGTAATTGTTTTCTTGAATGCACTTATTTTGGTTTTTAGGTTTGAATTTCTTTGTTGTTTTTTTTCTCTTTTTTATTTTGAATTAAAATTTTCCTTTTGTATATCTTGTTCTTTATAATATCTTTCAGTACCTTATTTAAGTCTCAGTCTTTTTACATTTCAAGTATTTACAATTTACTTTCATTAGTTTTCTTTAGATTATTTATAATATTTTTCTTTCCTTTATAAGCCTTTGGCTTCTATTTATTTTCATTGATTTAGATTATTCAGTGATATTGTGTTCTTATATTTCATTTAAATTATTTTGGTTTTTAGGTTTTGTCAAACTCGTTTTTTTATTTATTCTTCTTTTTTATTTTTTAAATTTTATTTTATTGTTTTCTGCTATTATACGTTGATATAATTCATAATATATATATTTTTATATATATATAATTCTATGAATTATGTACATATAGTATTCTTTCTTTATTTTCCAATGAATCTAAATAGTCTTTGGTTAAACTTTATATATTTATATATTTAGTAATTGTATTTTCTTTTCTTTATCATTTTTTCTTTGCTAAATAGTACATGGCTTTTCTTTTTATATTTTTCTTTTTAGTAATTTTATTTTCTTTTCATTTATCTTTCATCTGTTCTCATTAGAATTTTGATAGTATTTTCCTTTACTTGTTAAGCCATAGACTTCTATTCATTTTCATTAGTAAATATATAGTCTTCTGGGTATGTGTATATATATATTTTGCTATATATTTAGATTTATAAAAAAAATTGGTTTTCTTCGTATTTTTCTTGTTATTTATAAATAGATTTCTTTGAATTATATATATACATAATTCTATGAATTATATATATACATAATTCTATGAATTATCTACATATATATAATTCACAGTAGTCTTTTATTTCTATATATTTAGATATAGTTATATACTACTCTCTGAAATAGATCTCTTTGAATTTCTTTTTCTCCTTTTCATTTGTTCTGATTAATTATGTTTTATATTTATATATATTGTTTTATATTTATATTTATATTTATTGTTGTATATATATTTATATTTATTATTTTATTATTTTCCTCGAACCTTGTGCATCTCCTCCCTCTCCTCTCTTTTTAGGTAGTGTTGGCCTGCAACAATTCATTTCTCTCTCTTGGTTCTCTTTCATCTTAATGATGGATCACGGAGTGTGATCCAAAACGTCGATATAAAAAATTTACACAATCAAAACCAGAAACTAAATTTGAACAGCATGATAGATTATGGAAACTTGATATCTATAATAAAAATTCTACCTGCAACAATATTTGTTAAAAAAAAATACATGTTGACAAGAGTTTTTGTGTTTCAAAGTGAATGGATTCTGGGAAGGTTGATCAAAGCTTGAGAGAAACGAAATTAATACTGCACAACGTTTGGCCTCGGTACTTCTCTATTTCGAAGCGAAGGAATCCAGGTTGGCCTTCGTTGTTCTTTTTTTTGGATACCTGCTTTAGACGAATGATATTATTTAGTAGTGGTAATCAACCGTTTTGTTTGTTTTGAAAATCATAAAATTCATAGCAGTCGAATGCTTGATAGACATCTATTCATTACTACGAGATATCTAATACAATGCACATTAGTATAGTGCGAACCTGTTTGTTTTCAGACTGTTTTATTTAGCATCTCCCATATTCTCCACCAACAGGGTCGTCGCTTGTTTTAGTGCATGTCTGGTTTCAGATTGTTTCATTTAGCATCACCAATATTCCCCAGTCACGCTTGATCATAGTGCAAACTTATATTTCAGATTTTATTATTTAGCATTGTTAATATCTATTGTAGATGTTGCCAGTCGAATTGGGGGTTTAGTTTATGCAAACCAGACCTCTGTGTGTGTTATGGTCGCTTCTTAGTAGCGTCATTTCCATCTAGCCTTGATTATGAACTTCTGCATGGAGGGCGATATAGTTGTTTTAGTTGTAGGTTTATGCTTTAGATTCATTTTGTATGGCACTAAGTTGCATCGCCCTTGTTCTCCACAAGAATATTGTCGCTGCCTCCTCTTGTGTTTGTGTTTGTCCTTCTCTCCATGTGTATTACCTGGTTTGTAGGTGTTGCTTGCAGTATGCTCTCTGTGGCGGCAGGTTTTGAAATTGATAATTGATTTTTGTATGCTCCAGTTTGGTAGAGATTATCTTATATAGCTTTCATTTTTGGTATGGTAGTTCGTTTGGCCTTTTTCTGGGGCAAGTTACCATTCTTAATGCTTAATCTATATGGGCCGAATGGATTAGGAAGTTACGGGTTTGAATTTTATTTTGATGGATCTGCTTTATCATAGTCAACATTGTTACTGAATAGCATTAGTTTTCTAAGTATATCGATATACATTTATGTTGAGGACGATAATTGAATGTTATGTTTAAACATGAGGATCACTAGTCATGTGACATGTGTGGATTCGACTTGACTTGCAACTGTAATATATATATAGCTGATTGTATTGAGCACAATTAAATATATGTTCGCTGCCTTTAGACATTTATGACAGCAGTGTACTTTAAATTATATATATATATATATATATATATATATATATCATGATTATAATTAAAGAGAAATTTGTTTGTGTATAAATGTGTATGTAGATATCTATAGAGTTAGTTTAATTGAATGATTTCTGTGTACTTTTTATAATGATGTATTTTTCTCTTACTTTGTGTTAGAGTTATGTAGACTCTTAATGTGCGTGTATCATGTGTTGTTGTATTGTGTCAATTTTGAAAAGAGATAAATTTGAATCATTACTTCCAATAAGAGATTGCATGCGTTGAATTACTTGTAGTCATGTTTTGAGACTATGTTGGAACTCGTAATGTTTTGAGTTACCTTCAAACGGAAGTTCATGGGTAGTTAGCTTATTAGGCTTCTAGAGGTTAAGGGAATGTAAATAAGAATATACATATTTAGTTATGTAATTGTTGAATGAACAAAGATTGATGAAGAATAGAACACTTAATCTCTTCCAACCTTATGTTACCACTTCATAATATTGTATTGAAACTTCATCTTGTTATTATATAATGTATGCATATATTATAGTATTGTGGAAGAATATTTATGTTCAGGTGAGTTAATTGATTTAGTAGATAAATGAATTGGGATAATACATAAGGGGAAGTTGATTAACTATATTTAGATAGTTGAAGGAGTTTTATATGAATTAGAGTATTCTTTTTGGTTAATAAATGAACAAGGATTTCTTTATAATTGTTTAATAGTTAAATTGTAAAGTTATCATGCAATTAAATATTGAATTATAGTATTAAGAGAAGTATGTGTATAGCGTAGATAAGGTTTATGTACTTGTTTAAAATAATAATGATAATGAGGTTTTATGTTTATAGAGAGGAAAACTATCCAGATATGTTTGAGATTTAAAGTTAATTATCAAGGATAAAATGTTGTATGCCCAAATGAGAATAGGGTCTTGGGTAATTATAATCTTAGTTACTCTTGTCAGGAGTTGGATTTGGTCTTAGGTAATTAATTTGGTGACTAAAAATAAAAGTGAAACTAATGTGTTCATGGTTGATTGTTGAATGTTTACTTGTTGGAGTAACGTGTTGGTTTAGTGGAGTTTGGGTGAATTTGGTTATTGTTCCAAAATGGAAGTAATGATTGATCTATGGAGTATCTATGTTTTTAATACAAGAATTGCTTGAATAGAAAAGATTATGTTAGTTTTGATTGAGTTTGAAGATCTCCTCGTGATGCTGCCTCTCGTTATTCTACACTTGTTGATTCGTAATTGTGGATTGTAAACAGTCTTTTGAGATCATGTTATTGTTGCCACTTTCATGGCAGGAACCTTTGTGTTAATGATTTGTTAGTCTTCCAGAGGTTAGAGGGGAATATGGTGTATACTTGCATGAGTTGGTATGGGAGCCGAGGATCAAGTAAGGCTATCAGGGTAACCCAGGATGGGGGCCGACAACCTAGGAAGATTCGCATTGGGTAACCAATATCAGGCCATGAGTGGTTACATGAGTTTTATGCCATTTCACCTAGGAAGATCCACATTAGGTGACCCATATTAGGCCATGAGTGGTTGCATGAGTTTTATCTTGTTTCACCTAGAAGTGGGTGGTTTCATGATCTTGTCATTCTGAAAATGGTTGATCTTTATACTTGGATTGTGTGAATCACGATATGTAGCTTTGCACTGTTTATTTATGTTTATGGTTGGGGAAAGAGTTTATTTATTGTTGGCTTTACATGTTGGTTCTCCGTGAACACTTGACTTTATACTTGATTCATGATTATGTGGGTATTAGCCTTGCACCATGGGAATTGTTATCCGTGGAGACTTTGTGCGAGTTGATCCATGCCTTGCTTTATGTGATATTTCATGTGGCTTTTTATGTTGTGCAAGTTAGCTTACCCAGTTAGTGGATTGTTGAGTGTTTTGTTGCTAGTAGGGGGAGTGGCTTTCAATGAGGGATGGGACCCTAAAGTGGTGCCAGGGTAACTCATTGGAAGTTTCTTAATCTAGTGAAAACACTAATAATTAATTAGGGGGGTTTGGGTAGCATCTCACATTAATCCAGATAATGTAGCCTCACTCATGGCTCAAGAGCTCGTTTAGGCTTGAGATGAGTGGGAAGGCCTGGAATGGAAAAGATCAACTGCCTTGTCCCCTTGAAAGGTATGTTGATCTCGTATAAGTGAGAATGGGGGTCGGGGATCGATTGAGGTTGCCAGGGTTTAACCAGGATGGGGGCTGGTAACCTAGAAAGATCTGCATTGGGTAACCCATATCGAGCTTATGTGATGACACTCTTCCCTTTAGCAACCTTGTATGCTTTTTTATTTTCCCCTCGTTGTTCATGTACCTCTGAAAGTGGTTGTCCTTTATGATTATTGTTGCATTTGTTTGTGGAGTCTTGTTAGTTTTTTTTGCTTGACTATTTTTATGTTGTGGGTCCTTCTTGTCATCTCCTAGCACAGGGGGTGGGCCTTAGGGTCCACATGGTTGGGTGGAACATGCTATGCACTCCATTGGGTTCCTTGTTGGAGTTCATGTTTCATAGAGTTGTACCATTGCAGTGATTACAGAGCTTCACCAGATTTGGAGATAGCATTGATGCTATGTATTATATTCATTTCAGTTGTAATACCCTATGTAATTGATGTATCATTCCCGTTCATGTTGGGAAGCACTGTTGTACCATTGTAATCCTTTAAATGATGTAAACTCATATAATAATTTTAACGTATATATATATATATATATATTTGGTATAATTATGGGTTTCTTAGATGGTTTTTTATCATTTATGTAATGTATGGATGTACGTGCATTATTTATTCATTCTATATAAGAGATTAAGATGTATGCTTGTGATTAGTTAATCATCATTATGGGATTGGGATCATGTTAGGAAATGTCCACAAGTAATGTAGTCATGTTACCCCAGAGGACTAGTCAGATGATGTGTATGAATAGTTTCACTATAAGTGTTGTATGTTAATTAACATTTCATATTAGTTTTACCTAAAAAAAATTGTGTTATTATTGTTAGTCTTTTTGTTGTCCTTTGGGGTTTGCATGGTGGGGCATTACAAGTAGTGCCAGCTAATTGAGAAAGAAAATAAAAATCTACAAGGGAGAAGAATCTCAGTGTTATTGAAGACTAGGAGGAAGAGGAGGAAGACCTAGCTTCTAAGTTGATAAGAAAGAAAAGGGTAAGCATTTCCTCCGGTGAAGGTGCATCTCAAGAAACCAGTGTTGGACCAAAGAGAGTTCGCTATATATTGTCCTTAGAGGATGTTGATGAACTGGACATTAGTGATCGTGAACTAGATGCAAAGAAGGCTAGAGTAGAAGAAGAGGCTTCTCTGGACCAGGTAGAGCAGAATGCTTCTCCAATAAGACCTGGTGCCCCTCTTAGACTAGACGCCCTGGTAAATAATTTATTACATTATGAAAATATGTTGAAACCCACAACAAAAGTTTTTAATCAAGTAGGTGAAGAGGATAGGGCAACACTAATAATGGCTATCATTAAATATGTCATTATTTTGGAAGCTAAGTGGGATGATGTACCTGAAAATTATGGGAAGCTCTGATGAAGAGAAGATTAGAGGTAGTTGAGATGGACGAGAAAATAAGGGCTAAGGCATATAATGAAATTGTATCCTCTTTGACTCTAGGGGATTTGGAAACCCTGAAAAAGGTTTGTTCTACCATGTTCTGGATGAAGAAGAGAGTTAATATTTTAATGACCAAAGAAAAGAGGCAGATAAAGAAGGAAAATGTAAATACAATCAAAAGTACAGTTGAGAAGTTTGGTATGCTTGGTGCATCTGGTTTGGCACCTAAATCAAGAAAAGAAGCTTCTATAGAAGTTAAGACCCTCCCTCCAGTACTAGTGATGCAAATTTACCTCTGGAAAAGAATAACTCAGATATCCCTCTAGAAATAGGTGGTACAAATGTTTTTTTTGGAAATTAATGTTGCTGATGAGCCTCCAGAGATTGAAAAATAGATTGAAGAAAATGTTGAAGCTGAAATACATGATGCTACTCCTCTGGTACATTCTATAGAGGAAAGAGATAAAGCTGAAGAAATAGAGGACAAGGATGAAAGTGATAGAGAAGAAAAAAAAAAGAAGAAAGGAGAGAAGAAGAAGAAAAAGAAGAAGAAAAGATAGAAGAGGAAAATATAGAAGAGGAGAAGATGGAAGAAAAGAAAGCAGAGGAAGAGAATTTTGAGGAAGAAGAAAGGAATGAGGAATCAGGTGAAATTTATGGAAAGAATGAAGAAGGATCTAAGCGGGTAGTGGAATCACAAAAGTCCTCTGGTGATGATGTTTTGAAAGGCCTACTATCTAAGCAGATTAGATTCCAACTGGTAATTCCTCTGGAACGCCTGCAACTTCCCATGAATCAAGGCTTTGTGAATCTAGACAAAATTTATCCTATGCATAAAATGAGGTTAGGTGATGTATTTCATGCATCCAATAGAAGAGAAATCTTGGAAATGAATCAGAAGGGAACTGATCTTATTAAAGACACCATTAAGGCTTTGTAGGATGTCACACCTGATACATCAGTGGACACATCTCTCACTCCGGTAGAAAAATTTCAAAAGTTCTATTGGACTCCTTCAAGGAGTATGCCACCGGACTTGGTGAGAAAACAAAACATGAAGTTGAAGAGAAACTAACTGAGAAAAGGCTATTGGTCTTTCATGATAAGTGTGCTCTAGCACACACCAATGTAGAAAAGAGCCTTGAATCTATAAAGGTCTGTGAATCTGAAGCAAATTTTGTGTTTGCCTATTGCATAATGTGGTTTGATGCCATTCAAAGTTTAAAAATATCTTAGGGACTCCATTGAGTCCCAGTTGACAGCTATTTTCAGTACATACAACATGTCCATGGATAGAGATAGGTCAACTTGGAATTCCATCTCCATGCATAGAGAAATTATTTTCATGTTACAGAAGTAGAAGGAACAAATAATCAAAAAAATTGGTCTACTTGGTGACATTGTAAGGATGGAGTACGCTCTGTTAGCCAATGCTTTGGCTAATACAAAGAAATTAGATAAAATCAATATGACCCCGGATACTCTAGATGAGGCTGAAGAAAGTTTTATTGCATTGGAGTCTTTGAATAAAATGTTGATATCTGTTAAACAAAGCTGGGAGAATGGTAAAAAAGCCTAGCAAGGCATTCTCTAGGAACTTCAAAGTGCTCCCTCCTCCGGGTAAAGTCTTTTTCGTTTACACACTATTTGGGTTAAACTCCTAAGGGGGAGTTCAATATTTTGATTCTTTTTTATGTAAATTATTTTAGACCATGTGTACATATGTATGTTCATATTTTGGGTCGCCCTTTGTCCTTGATGTCAAAGGGGGAGAGAGGAAAGAGAAAAGTAGTAGGTTTTGTACATAGGAAGTCTGTAAATTCTTTTGTCACATGTTTCCATCAATGACAAAGGGGGATATTGTTGGAAGAATGAAGAAGAACACATCTCTTGGTATAGCCTTTTGTGTTATCATTGATGTCACCATGATATATGAGTTGCAACTGCAAGACTCAAGTCAATGTTGATTTGGTATTTCAAACCAATAATGCAGATACATCCTCTGGTATTTTGGTCTACATTTCTCCTTCGGTGATCGTAGTTACTCAAAATCTTGGGAAATGGTTTTTGGTTGATGAGTGCATACATGGATAGAATCTCGTATGTATAGATGCTCGTGTTTATTTTTGGCATCATTTTGTTGTTTACATTTTTGTTATTAGGTCTATCTTTGACCGACCTAATAAGCGGTTGAAGATGTTATGGATTAAAATTTTGTTGGAGTGATCCATGTTGACATGTAGTAGCGTGCTACATGCTTGAATTGTTTTGAAAAGTTTTTGTATTTACTTGGAGCCGACCTGATTGATACTTGTGGGCAAGTCAGATATATATACAAGATAGCTTTGGGGATAGAAGAAGAACAAGTGGTGTATGAGAGTGTTGGTGGATTGAGTGTGGGTGCAAAAAGAGCGAATAGTGATCTGCTAGCATGCAAATTTCTTGAGATTCAAAGGAACTGAATCTGGACTTTGAGGTGTACTTACATCAGCTCATTCTCTAGCTATAATCCATTTTGTTACTGTATCTTTTGTAGGCAGTGAGCCTCTCTTTTGGATAGTTAGTCCTGGCAGTGAACCACCCTTTTTAATATCTAATAACCAATTATACTCTACTGTGAGTTAATTCTCACCATGGTTTTTCCCTTTCTGAGTTTTCCACGTAAAAATCTTGTTGTTCTTGTGTTGTCTATTTTCATGTTCAATTAATGCTTCTGCTTATCTTAAATATCATATCCATTGGATTAATTGGATGGTATTTTTTCAATAAGTTTAGGAAGATATTGATTCAACCCCCCTCTCAGTATCTTGGATATTCAACAGATGCTTAGGGCATTAAAAGGGAAAAATGAAGGGATCAAAATTGAAGTTTTAGAGTATGCAGGTAGTCTTAAACTAGAAGAGCTAATAGATTGGTTGAACAATATGGGGAAATTATTTAAACGAAAGCCTACAATAAAGGGAAAAAAGGTAAAATTTACATACATCAAGTTAAATGGTCATAAAATGATCTAATGGGATTATTTGTAGAAGGAAATAACTAGAAAAGGAAATGATAGAATTAGGACTTGAAACAAGATGGAGAGGAAGCTAAGAGAGAGAACTATGCACAAACTCTTTTCCGTAGATTTCATAATTTGAAACAAAATATATCTATTGTGGAAGATTATATAAATGAATTTTACAAATTGTTCATTCACATGGAGCATCAAGAAACTAATGAATAGATGGTTGCAAGGTATGTAAATGGTCTCAAATTTTATATCCAAGATGAATTGAGCATGCATGTAGGGTTAATTATATGGAAGAGGTATACTAGTTAACCTTACAGTCAAAAGTGAAACAAAGTAGACAATATTTTTGAACTGGAATAGAGGAGCGATGAGGGGTACATTATCTCCATTGCGAGGTGATTTGAACTATTGTATAGGAGAATTATCCCAAGGAGTAGAGAAATTATAAGATACCAGGAAAAATCCTCCAAGTCAACAAAGAGGGAGAGGATTTCAAAGGGGTAGAGGTTACAGTGGTGGTAGAGGATGGGAAAATCAATGAAGAATATTCATTTGTTTTAGGTGTGGTGAAGAGGGACATAGGGTATTTGGATGCTCAAATGATCACATGCAAGAAAGGAAACAAGGAGAGCAATTTAGATTGAACTTGGTTCAAGCTAAGGATGAAGAAGGAGTTGGATTCTAGGTTCTACCAGATGTGGGGGAGATCTTCTGATGAGAAGAACAATGGTGATTACGAAGAAAGAGAAAATTCAAACCCGAGTTTATGAAGACTCTTGGCTTCAAACAAATATTTTTCAAACTAGATGTGTTAGGAATCGCATGCAGGAGATATCAATTAAATGCAGATAAAGATTAAACAGAGTAATGAAAAATGCACAAAAATAATAACAGCGAGACAATTTTAATGTGGTTCACCCAAATCAAGCTACATCCACCAACAGAGACTCCAATTATTATTATCCAACAAATCAAACCGATTACAACCAACAATCCTTGCAACTTAATACTGTTACAAATGCCACAATACAATATCAACGAAAACCCTAACCCTTAGCCATTTTATCAAGACTTATGTTGGTTACAAAATAGGGTTTTTTATGTCGACCAATAGAAAAATAACTCCTAACGCCTTTACAAAATAATAAGTCGTTTGAGGTTTCGAGGGTGCTACCCCTCGACCTCACCATGTATCACGATAGGGAGCACGCCAGGGGCACTGCCCCTAGACCCTGTCTTGGGAGTGTTGCCCCTGGACCTCATCTTGGGGGCATTGCCCCCAAACCCTCGTTAAATAAGGGCGGAAACTGCATCGATAAAAGTGGGGAAAAATTAACCTTCGAGTCTGATTAGGCTCCATATAACAACAAGATGTGCATCAAGATGAAAGGTTGTCAAGTTATTGTTGATAGTAGCAGTTGAGAAAACATGGTTCTAGAGAAATGGTAGATAAATTAATCTTACAATGTGAAACATCCCCATCCTTACTGTATCTCATGGTTTAAAAAGGTAATAAACTCACTATTGATAAGAGATGCTTAATCAAGTTTTCTAAAGGAAAGACTTATAAGGATGAAAATTGGTGTGATGTCATTCCAATGGATGTGTGTCATGTGTTTTTGTAGAGGCCATGGAAATATGACAAGGAAGTTATGCATGATGGAGAGAAAAATACATACACTTTTTGGAAGGATGGATCCAAAGTAATTTTATTTCCCCTTAAGGATGAAGGGAAAGTTGAGAGTATGTTGTTTGAAAGAGAGCTTGTCAAATAAATGAAAATGATAGGGTTTTGTTGTGCACCTAGTACCCGTAGAAGCATCAAAGTTATATTCAACATAATATTGATCTAATTCCAAGAACATATCTACCTAATCAAGTAGCTTATAAGATGAGTCCTACATAACATGCACAACTCAATTAACAAGTGGTAGAGCTTATAAAAAAAGGTGTTGTGAGAGAAAGCATGAGCCCATGTGTAGTACCAGCATTGTTAACTCCAAAGAAGGATGGCACATGGAGGATGTGCATAGAAAATAGAGAAATTGATAAAATTACCATCAAATATCAGTTTCCTATACCTTGCTTGGATGACATGATGGATGTGCTTGCAGGGGCTACATGTTTTAGAAAAAATGATTTATGAAGTGGTTACCATCATATCCAAATTCAAGAAGGGGATGAGTGGAAAAAGACCTTCAAGACTAGAGATAGATTATTTGAGTGGATGGGTATGTCATTCAGGTTGTCTAATGCACCTAACACCTTCATGAGTCTAATGAATATTGTGCTATGACCTTACATTGGTAAGTTTGTCATAGGTTTATTTTGATGATATTCTAGTTTTTAGTAAGAGAAAAGAGGAACACTTACAACACTTGAGGATCATATTAGATGTGTTGAGGAAAGAGAAACTCTATGCAAACTTGAAGAAGTGCAAGTTTATGCAAGAAAGTCTAGTATTTTTGGGCTTTGTTAGCTCTACAAATGGTGTCAAAATGGATGCAGAAAAGGTCAAGACAATATTGGAGCAGCCTATTCCAAGGAGCATAATGGAGGTAAGAATTTTTCATGGGTTGACCACATTTTAACGAAAGCTCATTCAAAATTTTAACAGTATTGTAGCACCCATAACATATTGCACCAAAGGAAGAGAATTTGTGTGGACTAATGAAATTGAGGAGATTTTTAAGTTTCTAAAGAAGAAGGTGACTGAAGCTCCCGTATTAGCATTACTATATTTAATAAGGAATTTGAAGTAGATTGTGATGCCTCACATGTAGGTATTGAGGTTGTCCTTAGCCAAGCAGGTAAACCCATAGCCTTTTTAGTGAAAATTTGAATGAGTTAAGGAATAACTATTCCACATATGATTTGGAAAATTTTAAGCAATTGTGAAAGCATTGAGGCATTGGAGACATTACCTTGTTCCCAAGGAGTTTTTGTTGTTTATAGATCATATTGCACTGAAGTACTTGAACACTAAAAATATAGCAAGCATGTAAAATGAGTCTCTTTCTTATAAGGATTCACCTTTTTTTTGAAGCATAAGTCAAGAAATTAGAACCAGGTTGCAAATTCTTTAACTAGGAATAATGTACTTTTGACAACAATGGAAAGTGAGGTAATTGGTTTTGATACCATTAATGTGTTTTGGTAGATTGTGGAACATTTGAAAAACCCAATAGATGACAACATGGAGTACACTATAGGTGAATATCTTATGGAGGATGGATACCTCTTCAAAGGAAAACAACTATGTATTCCAACTGGATCTATGAGAGAACATTATCAAAGAGCTTCATAGTAGTGGATTGGCCAGACACTTTGGCAAGGATAAAGTGATAGCTTTGGTAGAAGACAAATACTATTGGCCAAAGATGAAGAGAGATATAACCAAATATGTGACAAGGTGTAGGGTTTGTCAGATGGCCAAAGGACACTCACAAAATATAGACTTATATATGTCCTTACCTATACCTATAGGACCATGAACATATTTAAGTATGGATTTTATGTTTTTTTTGGCCAAAAACATAATGAGGTAATTATTCTATTTTTGTGGTTGTTGATTGGCTCTCTAAGATGACTCATTTGATTGCTTGCAATAAAAATAGTGATGCAACTATAGTGGTATAATTATTTTTCAAAGAATTTTTTAGATTATATAGTGTCCCAAGGACTATCACGTCTAATAGGGATACCAAGTTTTTGAGTCATTTTTGGAGAACCTTGTGGAAAAATATGGGGATTAAGCTACACTTCAGTAGTGCTTATCATCCTCAAATTGATGGGTAGATAAAATTTGTAAATCAGAGTTTAGGAAACCCGTTAAGATGCATCGTTGGAGAGAATCCCATACAATGGGACTTGGCATTATCTCAAACAATGATGCAGGGACTTCCAAAGGCCATAACTTTTGACCCAGGAGTCTGTTTGATTTTAAATTTTATGTGGTGTCTCAAAGAGTTGAGTCCAACCCCAAATAAACATGTTTGATCAGAGCACATCTCAACACTTTTTTGGGCTTTCTTTCAACCATCTAAGGCCTTAAAGTGATATTTTTGTGTTTTTTCAACAAATTCCAAATTTCCAGTTTTTATATTTTTTGAGCTTTTTCATGTAATTAGAAGTTTTTAGTTCTCAATTAATCTTACTAGTTGGACTCAAATAATTGGCAAGTTTGACAACCAATTGAGTAAGCATGTAATAGTACTAAAAATAGAAAGACTTTTAGGAAGGATTTTACTAGTTAAGGAAATTGTTTCAATTGGAGAATATAGAATGGAACATTTGAGAATTGAAATAGAGTTAATTGAAGCTTTCTAAATAATTGTAGTCATTTTTTGAATGACATTCTTTAATTAAATCTATACTATGAATTTGGTTGCATCACAATCTTACTTCGTTGGTTGATTAAAATTTACATAATAAGTAGGGGTATCCCATGCTATCATAGGATTTCCATGTATTATCAATAACTACAAGCAAGTCCAATGTAATTTTTTGGCCAAATTATGATCTTTCCTTCTACTATTGTGTATTGATCAAGATAGGTGTTTAATACCAATCCATTATGCTTGGTCTAGATGTATGAAGCTAGGATTGAAGGATATTTATCCCCCTATGCTATATGTGTAGTTGGGATGTAATGTGCTAGAAATTCTAAAATAGGTTTAAGTTGTTTCTTCAAGGATTCAACTACTTAAATCTTTATATCAAATTAAAAACACATAATATAGCTTAAAGTACATAAATTAATAGAGGTTTAATTTATGTATTTTTTTTTGCCTAAATAGAAACTATATTTTTGTTTTTTTTGAAATGAGAAAATTTGGAAAATGCACTTCAAAATATAAAAAGTGAACCAAGAAATATAAATTTGAACTAAGCAATAATCCAGAAAGAAAATTAATAAGAGATTAATGCATAGACACTAATTGACATCCTAGATGACAATACACCTATGATAATGTCCAATTACATTGTGGTCCTCCATACATAGGAACAAGTTCATACAACAAAATAAAAATTTTAGAGAACAAAAATGAGTTGCACATAGCCAAGGACAAGAAACACTAACAACAATATAGTAATATAGTGAAATAATTTGAATTATTTAATGCAAAGACATGACGTATGTAATGACTAATTTTAAAAAACTAAAATATAATGAAAGAGAGATACAATCCTCCATTGTGACAAGATCACCAAAATGCATGTAGCTAAGACAAAAAAAGGGGGTGATTGCTTGGGAGCTTACCAATATGGTTTTTGATCTCCATAGACAATCAAAATAAAAAATAATTTTGTAGTATAGTATGTGCTCTTAACCTACATGTGTATTTGAGCTTAAGAACAACAAAGTAAGTGATAAATGAACACTAAAAAGTGCATCTACTATTATCCCTTCGTGTATAGAGATAAGTAGAAGATGAATTTGGAATCATGAATTGCAACAAAAAACTAAAAGAATGTCAAAGAGAGTTATGGACAAGAGATTTTGTGTTAGTTGACTAAGAAAGTGGAGAGCACAACAAAAACCTCAAGATGATATATAAAATAGATTTTCAACTTCACAAATAGAAGAAGTATGTTCAAGAATGTATACCACTCACAATAAAATCAAGAATACTATATATAACTAGAAATATATGAGGGAACTATAAATAAACAAACAATTGTATCACCCTATCATGAAACTTACAAAGAGAAGAGGTTTCAAGAAGGATGAAGAGAATTTGATGTTGCTCAAGAAAGTGTTTCTCATAGAATAAATATAGCAAGTAATTATGAAGAAGAATATCCAAAGAAAATAATGCAAATTTCAACACCTTGCGCAATAGTCAAACAAAATCACTCTTCAAAACACAAGCTCACTGTGAAATTTACATAATTAGGGTACTATGATAAAAATAAGAACATGAGAAAAGCTTGCAAATGGTTTGATCCATGGGAATGTTTTTTTAGTATTCATATTTTTCTCCCTCAAATTCATTCAATTTATATCCTTTGTAATAGTTAGGGAATATTGTTCAAAATTGACAGAGGTTAGGCAAATTATGGTTATGAAATTAAAAAAAAAAAAAAAAAGTCATAGTTTTGGCCACTAAAGAATTTTATTTTGGTTATACTATTTTGGGATGGAAGTGTAACTACATCGATGTCCACGTAAGTGCATTTTAGTCTTAGAAAGTTCAAATAAAAAATGACATGAAATGGTTACAACAGAAGAAATGAATTTGTGTGAACAGATGAAATGAACATCTATTAGTGCACCCAAGTTTTAAATCTAGTGTCTTATGTTATTTTAGGGCATCTAGTAATGCATGCCAATTTATGTAAGGGATGAGAACACAATTTGTAAATTAGAGAAAGGTTGCTTTAAGAAAGAGTGTTCTAAAACTCAATGTCCCCATGGTAGATTGTAACAATTTAGGTAAACCTTTGAGCCCATCTATTGGTTTTCTCTTGCCACATTAATCAGAGGCCAATTAATGTATGAGAACAATATAATGCAATGCCAACTTTCTTTAAGTGGTCTCTTCTTGAATCATGTGGATTATTATAATTTGGATATGGATTGTTGAAGTATGTTTAGATATAAGTATATCTTATTTTTACTTGTACACTTGCAAAGTTATTTTTGTTGATGGTTTTAGGTTTGATCTCTCCTTTGTCTTAGTTTCCCAATGGAGTAGGCCCTAGTTTAATTAGTAAGAGGTCAATCCACTTTCAATATAATCATATATCTCTTGTTACTGCAAGAGTAGCTATTAGGTTAATCCATGTCTTATGATCCATTAGTGTAATTTGTGTCTTATCTTATGTAAGCTAGAATTGACAAATGGATAGAGGATCATAATACTCTCTCATATGTGTGTATACATAGTCAATGGATTCACTTGTAGGGGTATATAATTGCTATTATTTTCTAGTACATTTATAAGAGTGTGTTTGTCTACTTACGAAAGGTCTTATAGATTTGTTTCCAGCTAGTGCTTACATGAATTTAGTGACAATCTTAGGGACTCATAAAACCATGGGTATGGTTGTTAGAGCCTTGTCTATTTCTTATGTAAGTACTAATTTAGAAATTGAAATAGAACCAAATAAAATGCAAGAGACTCTTATTCTAAACTATCACAAACCTCTAGATAGAGCTCAACAATGAAAGAAAAAAAAGATAATAACATCAAAAACTGAATTCAAATGTTACCAAAGTCTCCATTGTTGAATGATTTTCTCCTTGAATAATTGGGATGTAGATGCTCCTTGCTTGAATGATAACAATTTTGACAACATATACTTAACATGAATGATAATGGATTATGATTTGGATGAGAGGATGCCTAGATTTATAGATTTTAGGAATGGAGAATGGATGGCTAAAATTTGATTATGAGATCAAGGGTGGAGAATGGTTGAGAGGAATTCCCTAATATCTAGGAGAGGATGAAGGGTGGAGATGAAGCTAGTTAGAATGTGAATGACTAGGACTAACTTACCAAATTTAGTAAATAGTTGTGAGGATGACGGAAATTAGGGACATGTGCACCTAAGAAGGCTATAACTTTGGGATGTATTGAGAGAATCTAGATGCCCAATATTCTTGGAATGTGTTGAGAGAATAAGAGGAGCACAAGGACAAGCGTTCCTAGGTCCCCACTATTCTTGGAAAGTGGTGAGGGAATACATGTTTAATATTATTTAATAATTTTAGCTACATTTGTGAGGTGGATAATAGGTGGAATATGTAATTATTAATTAATTTATTGTAAGGAGATGGAAAATGTGATAAATTGTAAGATTTTAGGTGAAAGGGATATGTCTTAGGTTAATTAGGACTAGGTAATGGGACGTAGGTCTAGGTGATGAAATTAGTAGTTTAGAGATTTAGTTACGAAATCCGTCGATTAGGGATTGGGTGATAAGTTTAGTGATGATGAATAGACCTAGGGAATATTTTAGGTGTCTACACTTATATATCTTTAATTTTTTATATTTCAAAGACTTCATGGAACACCCCCCCTTAGCTTAACATAGCCTAAAAAAGAAAAAGAGATTAGCCACTCCCATGCATTTGCCCTTAGTTGTCTACATTTTGTTGATGCTTTTAGTCATGTCATCTTGATGATGTGTTTCCCTAACTTTGAGGATTGTCTTTACTATAGAAATATGAGTTTGCAGCTTTGAGAAACTTTAAATTGGAATTAATGTATGAACATGTTAGTGTAACACAATTGATAGTGACATGGAGTTAATTAATTTGATCCCATTTTATTGGCCTCATTATTACCCACACCTAGTGTTTTGTTGGACATATAATTCAAATTTCTATGACAAATCATTTACTAATATTATAGATCACTACTTAGTTAAGATTTCACATAAACATTGTTTTTCAATTGGTTGTTTATGAATTATAGGAAAGAATTCAATCAACATCTTGGAATAAAGAAACAAAGATGATTTAGGAGAACAAAGGCATGGATGAATTCCACAACTTTTCAACTTGAGAGGAAATTTTTTGTATGTTTAGAATTTTAATATGTATAACAATGATTAAGGAAAACACATAAGTTTATACCAAATGTGAGTATGTCATCACCCTACCTATGAACTTATAATATATGTTTTGAATGATATTTGAATATCTTGGTCAATCTTTATGTATCATTTTTTTGTATTATATGCAACACATTGCAATTGTATAAAAGTGGGGTGTGATGGTAAATTAATTTCACACATTTAAATACATTCAATAAGCGATGGTGTTACTACTAATGTGCATGGCATAATAAATAAACAATTCTATCATTCCTTTTAATTTCTACAAATAATGTATTTTTATACGCTTTATTACAAAATGCATCATGAAGAAACTATTATTATTGAAAAGATACATGCCTTAAATTATAATTATAAATTTATCCATGTTCTTAATGTTAATACTTATTGTGACACACTTGGATATCTTTATAAGTAATCATGAGTTTGAATAAATTAAAATACTTTCTAAATCACTTCTTTGTTGTAAACAATACCTAAGAGTTATCAAATGGTTGATACACAAATATTTAATATTCTTTTGACTCAACAATACATATAATACTTTAAAAATATATATAAATGAATATACTTGACTAAAATAATTAATATCCATATCCGTTAGCTATTTAATAGCACCTTTAGGTGTTGTTACTAGTCATAATAGTTTGTTCACATACAACTCAAAGTGGAGGCAAAATGTAAAGAGTAAAAATTGAATACCTTGCACTTTTTTCTTCTTTTTGGACTCACTTTGACCACATTGTCCCTAATGTAATTAATTGTGTGCAAGTAACATGTTATGCATAAATATTGACAAATAATTTGAACCTAACCTAATCACACCTTTATATGTTCTTAGGGACCAATCTTGATTTTCAATTTATCTATTCCTTTATCTAGCTCAAATCAACTATCACAAAGTCCTTTAGAATTTCTAACTTCAAATTTAATAGTAGGCCGAAATTGTCTCCCTTCATATTAGTCATTAATTGTTCTCCCTTCATATTAATCATTAATTGTTGAATTGAACATATAAATCCTAATTCCATTTTAAATAATCTAGGATTTATTTGAACATCACACAACAATATCATTTGCACATCAGAACATTCAATTGTGTCATCAATTTACATCAAAATTTACATTTAACAACAAATTATGACATTGCATAATTTTTAATTATCCTCAATCCTTACTACAAAATCATTAAATCATACTGTGTAATCCATTTATAGTTACATAGCCTCTCTACATTACAAATCTAACATCCAGTTTGAAAAAAATTGAGACGGGTGAGAAGCAGAAGCAGACTAAATACCAATATACGTGGGCAAATGGTTAATTTGCAGAAACACAATAAATTTCATGACCAAGGTTAGCATAAATACAGATGACAATTAAATGACTTAACTAGCAAAAGCTACCTTGCTTAGCATAACATTACTGTCATTATCGAATTGGAGTATATACATATTATTGTTAACTTTCCTTGACAATAAATAATTCTGCTTCGATTTGTTATAGCACATATAGTCTCCCTTGCTTAATGCTGATGGGCTTAGACTCCATAGGACCAAAAAAAAATATTGTGCACGTGGCATGTAGAATGTGCTGCTTTTGGCTTCTATTCTATTAGTTTGTTACAGATTTTATACCCAATTATGACATGGACACCAGTTTGGCCACTAAAACAAATTGTTGATGACTTACACGACCATTTAATATTACTGAAAGCAACATGCAAGTGGAATGCAATGTAAACAACAAAATCTATTTCTATGATTCATTAGTTAAACTCTCTATTTTATTTGCTCTCTATAACTCTATTGCTATGGAAATGTCTTCCGATTTTTTCCCCAAAAGATTTGTGTTGCTATGGTCTTAACGACGTCTGATTGTATGAAAATAGAGTTTCCTTACTTCCATTAGTGAACTTTCTATTTAGTGCCCAAATTATGCAGTAAACAGATATAGAGATGCATCGATTTATCATAAATCTTTTGGAAAATAACCTACAGATCATCTTGCTCTACAGTATTCTTAGATTTTTATGACAGATACACAGTTACTTGGGTGAGAGATAAAATGAATTATATACTGTGTAAGAACGAACATATGATAGAACTTGAACCAACAAAACAAAATGTTACAAAGCAACGGGTACTAACTAAGGTACAATGTCTTTACATTCACACTTGCCTGATTGCCAATTTAGAGTGAACACTTTGGTTCTTTTGGTACCGTACTATTCAATTAACCCACTCCGAGCAAGGAATGGGCATTTGTATTCCTATATTTACACAAGCATATGGATACAGTCGTCTCATCCTAACACTGAAGACTCTCCACTGTGAATAGCACACTGAAAACCCTAGTAGCAGATATAAACAGGCACAAATGTCTTTACAAGCAATGTGAAATGTTCGGACTCTGAACAAATTGCATTGTATTTAATAACCAAATGAGGCATTTTAAACTGTCATTAAATGGTTGATAAAGAGCTAAAGACACCCAAAGATACACTTTTGTTTGGGTCATCAAATGTATAAAAAAATCTGTTTGGAGTTCATGGCTGCTTCTCATGAATCCTGGAGGCTAAATCGTTAGCTTTACAGTGCAGCAGACATAAGGAACGAGTGAATTCGTTGCAAGAGTTCAGCCTTGACACTATCAGGAACTGAGGCTGCAAACACATATTTTAATCAAATTAATAGTCTTTCAGATTTGAGATATACATAAACAGAAGACATAATATATCAGATGCCAACTAAAAGCAGGTTAAAAAAAACCGACCAACAGTTTGCAATAGCAAAATGGAATACATCCAAGGATTGCATATCCAATTGTTTTTCAATAACACTTGATTTTGTTAGAAGTGTTATAATAATAATTTTAATGTACAAGGAGTAAATAATCTAACAAAATATCATACAAAATTAATGCCTTTTGGTTTATGTAACTGCAGAAGTATGAGTCTACGAAGGTATCAATTGCCCATAGCTACATTAGAATCCTATAGTAACTTACAAACAAACGTTTAGACATAGACGGTTGACAGTTTATCTCAACAAGAATGGAACTATACAACTAAAAGGTCTAAACTGCACTTTCTACTGACGTCTCAAAGACATATTGAGAAACGCCACCATCAATCTTCATGTATCAAGCTACCCTTATTTGTGAATGATTAAACAAGCTTATATTGTCTGGAAGAAGTTCTAAAAGGGTTATTAATTTAAAAATAATTTCTAACTGTAAACATTATTTATGTTCTCAGATTACAACAAATCTTCAGAGCCTAGCTGCCACAAGTTTAATATCAATAATGATCATGCTTAAGCTGGCCACATTATTGATATTATCATCATGTTTGGTCAACCATTGGGGTTCTTATTATAATTATTAGTATTATATTCAGGGTGTGTACCATATTGCATATGTGACCCATCGGTACAAATTTTAAAACAAAGCACTTGAATAGCACATAATCAACATACCAATATCAAGCAACAAGAGAGCATAAAGCACTCCTACATGAAAGCTCTTGAATATCCACATAAACTATGTACCAATAAAATTTAAACTCAAAATTGATACAGTAGCATATGGTGGCATATACAATAGTCCACACTACAAAAGACAAATAAATTTAAGCCCTTAAATAAACCAATCGTCTTGGGAAAGGGGTGGGGTTATCAAAGCTATCGAACACCATGAAATCACCAATACAGAGTCAAATAATGTCCTTTGGAGAGGCCAGAATGAGAGGAGCAGGTCAAGCTATCCTAAAAGACAACAGAAAGAAAGAAATTATATTAATGTCTACAAATGACCGAAATAGGTCAATGGAACTCAGAAATACAACCGGAGACAATAGCAATAGGGAACCAAAAAGTGGCTCCATAGAAGCTAAAAACTAAAAGATAACTTAAAGTAAAACAAAAAGGAGGGGTCAACCCAAGTGGGGAAATCGTGGGCTGTGAGAAGGGAAAGATCCCATGAGAACATCACGATGACTACAAGAAGCACAGAGATCAAGAAATTGTGGAGGATAAAACCATAATTTGCATGTGTAGCCTCCCTAAGCATACATCCCTCCTTGAGTCTAATGGTTCTTCTGTGATCAGAATAACCTTGCGCTGTCCAAAAGAACCCCGCTACTGTCTCAGGAAGTCTCTTGATATAGTGCATGTGTTGTCAGTATGGGTTCCGGTTTGGCAATTTTTTTTTCCTGGGTTCATTATGGCTGGGTTCGGCTGTACAATTTATATAAATATATTAATAAAACTAGAAAAATATTTTATATCCATTTATATAACTATATACATAGAAACATTTAATGCAAATTTTACATATATATATAATCAGATACTATTACAAAATTGCAGCCTTCAGAAGTTACAATAAGCCATCAAGGAAAAGCTAGATAGATATGTGATCCACGATCCACCCATAGCAAATAGTATCAAGGAAAAGCTAAATGACCATATTTAGAGCAGTTCTGTTCTGTTTTATGCTGCAATTCCCACAAAGAGGCCTAAGTATAGCTGCTATTCAAGTATATTGTCAAACCTTTATGATCTCTGACTGTGCATATAAAGTAGCATTATCATCAAATGAATAGCAGAATCTGGAACTAATGTGCCAACTGTGAAAGAGCGTATAATGGAAAAATGTGCTATGAATATTGCTCAGAATTTATGTTCAAAACAAGTTTGAGCCTAGCAAAACTCTCTCATGGACATTTATAAAGAAAATTTATAGAGCTGAACTGTGATTTAAAAAATACATCTATACAAAGAAAACTGACAGAGCTTAGCTGCAATTAGTTGGTCATGAACACACAGTACCACATACGAACCCTGGGTATACCCAGGAGGGATCAGACACAGAACATGCACCCGATCCAGTTTGGTACAAGTATGTACTTGGTAAAATAGAGATATGCCAATGTCATGCAGTCTGAATTGTATTGTCTGGGAAACGAGTTAAAAAAGACATCTAGAGTCTAAATAAGCAGCTATACACCTTCAAACTTCAAAGGCTTCTGCCCATCTTATTCGAAAATGGCCCAAAGAATACCAATGTGACTTATCCTCTGATGATCTTTCCTGAAGCCTGCTTGACATAGGTGCATACCGAGAACAATGGCACAGATTTTAGCTAAAGATTTGAACTAAAGAGAGTTTCACTTTCATATGAAACTTGCATGCCATGTATACTAGAGTACATTTGCAAGACAGAAATAGTATTTGGAAAGTTTTTCCTAATATTGTTAATGTATTTTGCCAAATTTATTAAGTGAAAAGTTTTAAAAACTTAAAATTTAAAAGTAGAAACAGTAGCAGCAGCAATAATAATAATAATAGCAGCATAAGAAGACAATTATGAATACTAAATCATATAATGCTTAGCAGTTTGAGTAGAGGAAAACATTTTACAGATTGGTACCATAGAATGACAAATTGAGAAAATAAACTTTTAAACTTATGCCGCCATACAAACTCAAATCAAAACATTACTTACATCGACCCTTTGGGGTGATTGCATGCACAAGCTCGTCCACAGTGACATTGCTCCTTCCTTTTTTCCTTGTAAATGCCCTAGAGATCAAAGTAGCAAAGAACTCGGTGCCATGAGGGTCCCTTTATCCTTTCATAAGCTTTTTACAAAACAAAATTTCATATTCCAAAACTAACCTCTTTCAAAATATGATCTTTTATATTTTAAGCAGCAAGAAAATTCATGTTATAGTATTTTTTTAATTTTTAAAACAAGTTATAAATTACTTCCAAAAGTTAAGTAAAATTCATGGCTTTGATTCAAAACATGTGGGTTTGGAGTAGAAATTGGGATGTCAGCAACTGATGTAAAGACTCAACTCCAGATGTTTATAGAAGGAGTGAATGATGTCATACAATTCTCCAATCACCATATTTGATAGAAATGGCAAAGGATCCATGGAGTAGGTTTTGTGCAAATTAGCCTAGTCAATATTCTCTGACTACTCTATCTCATAAGATTGCCAGCTTGGGGGCAAATCTAAAAAATAATAAAATTATAATAATTAAGCTTGAGGGTTATGCCAAGGAAGACCCCATTAATATGCAATGATGCTGAGTACCTTTTTGTCTATAAGAGGAGACAAGGTTGAAATAATATCCCCAATAGAAGCTGCAAAAGAAATGAGAATCATGAAAGGAATCTTCATCGATGTGCGAAAAGAAAGAGAAAAAATAGGATGTAGGAACCTCTTATCCCTTCCTCTTGAATAAATAGAAATGTAAAACATCATCCCAGGAAGCTGGGGGCTTAACAGTGGTTTTGAGAATAAGGACACTAAGAACACTCCAGTGGCCTCAAGAATGAGAGGAAATCCTTGCTCCAATGAGGGGAATGGGAAAAAATGCAAAATTACAGTACCTTAAATATGAGCTCTCAATTCCACAAGATGGAAAGCCAAATGAAAAAGGAAGTTTTCGAAATAAAATTTCTAAAAGAAATTGAATTGTCAAAACCTTAAAAGGATTCAATTGGGTATCGAAGCACCCGGGTGAAAAGTAGACTCTAAAGACCAAGGAACGTGAAGTAAATTTGCAGAACACAGAGATAGTCATATCCCTAGACCAGTCTGAAAGTTCGTAGAAATTTTTTATTTGGAATGCTAGAGGAATGAAGCAAAATTCCCTTAATAAATAACAATGATGTGTCTCTTTGCAATAACTAACAAGAGTTAGGATAGAAAATATAACTCCTGCGAAAGAGGCAAAGGTAAAGACAAACGCACTAATCAGGAATGAACCCAAAACCCTCTTAATAATCAAGGAGCTTTGTTAGAGGCCAGGAATATTTTGATTCATAAACATCTTCTCCAATTCCCAAGTTCATCTCATACTCTATAGCATTAGAAACGTAAAGAAGCATCACGTGCACAAGCCAAAGAAGAATTATAATTAGCAGTAGACGCAAGCGAAAAATAATGCACCTGTAGCCGCCAGAATGCAGCCAAGTTTCAATCGATTAAAAAAAAGAGAAAAAAATCATAATTTTTAGGAAATTTGCCTAATCTACCTTTTAATCTAAAGGCAAACAAAAAACATGGGACGTAGTGTGTCGACCCACCCTTTTATGTTTTAGGGAGTGGGTCCAACAGCAATAAACATTCGGTGTATTCACAAATCAATTTGATTGGATACAGTACAAGTGTAAAAGGTAACTATCCTACATGCATAAATTCAAAACATAGTTATAAGTAAGCACCAAGGCCTTAGGTCCTTATGTCTGGAATGATAGTGGTTCCGTACGCAAGTCTCGGCAACTATATTTTGGTCCGAAGGTAGCGCCCATACTGCTTCAGATATGGGCTTCAGCAAGTATCCATGATTTATCAAGAAAGTTCTCTTTTTTGTTATGTATGTTGTTTATGGTCTTCTATAGTAATATTAGGGTTTTGTTCTATTTCCAGATATTCAGAAAACAACCGAAGCCAAGTTTCCAAACTTTCAATATCAAAGTTATTGCAGTTTCAGAGTTCGATCACAAGTAGTTAAAAGGTTCTTTGTTTTTTTTCAGATTTTAACGCAGCTTGTCGGAAACTCCATGTCATCAAAGTTTAAGTTTCTAAATGTATATTTTACGTCTATTCAGATTTCATTTTTCACGTAGAATTTAAGTCCACTAAAATTCCGCTATTTCAATTTTGCCATTAGATTAGGTTCCAAATTTGCAGCAACCTGAGATGTTAAGAGAAATTTCAGATTTTCTCCCAGTTTTTAGTTTGAAGTTTTGACGTCTGAAACAAATTACATCAGTGATCAGTAGCATCATAACAGTTGTATTATATCACTTTTAACCTGGATAAGGCGTACAACAGTAATCCCTCAAGATTCAAACTTGTAATCTCCCACTCATACATAAGGTATACATTCATTCGTAGATACAGCACACGAAGATCTATATTTGTGTGTTTGGGGATGGGTGATGGTGAAGACATATATGCAGCATATAAGGGTAAGGTCCCATGGAGGGAGGCTTCCTAAAAAAATGGAGAGAATTTTTGGAATATTTAAAAGCGGGCGGTGTCATAATTTTAATAGTGCAATTTAGCTTAAAATTTAAAATTTAAGGAATGAAATTATTTATTCTCTCATTTTCATTTTCTGATAAGAATGCTCCACCCCAATTTCACCAGCTGAAATAAGATAGGGGCTGCTATTTTTTTCCAATTAATCCTGTAGCACAATTTCTGCTTCTGCTAGAACATAGAACCCCACGCCCCCCTGAAGTCACAAATATACAGAAATTTTGAACGAAGACAAGGATTATTTGTTACCTGCATTGAGCCTTCATTTCATCTTTCCACCCACATTCAATAAGCCTTTCCCTTAGTAACTCTTTGAGCTTTTCCTTTTCTCCACTTTCAATCAGCTGAAAAATTCCAACACAGAACAATTCAAATGAGCAGGGTATTTGTTATGGGATATATATTTTCCAGTCAAGTGGTGGTTTTTTTTCACAATTCTGTTACAAATTCAATTTAATTCATGGACAAATTACTAGAAAAAAATATTGGCCGAACTATTTCTCATAAAACAAGCGAAGTTACTAAATTCACCACAATAAACATTCTGTCAGTACGAAATTACATTTTTTTATTCATAACTCGCCAACAACATAATCACCTACTTTTCAATACCTATTACAAAATTATCCTTTAAAATTTTCTCCCGAATATGGGCCTGTGACATTATATACGACAAACCCTAAATCCATCCCTTTTACCCACCAAATGACATCCCAAGAAAATGAATACTTCATAACTCAAAACACAGAACACATTAAACCCTAAGATCGAGTAATTAACCTTGATGTTAATGATTTCCTGAAGAGTGGGTTCTGCTTCACCGTCATCGTCTGCGTCAGGCGTCGGCGGCCTGTTAATGGAAGCCCTCCTGTATGTATGTAAAAACCAACATCATTATTAGCGACCCAGTTTATTGAAAACCCAATTTACGGCTTCAATAAACTCCTACATTGCTGCTACTGCGGTCGAGTTCCATACATTTTATTGCTCAATACAAAAAACAAAAAACAGCCTTGTTTCCCGATGGCATGAATCCGTCCGTTTGGAAGCGAATCTCGCGTAAGCTACTCTAGTGGGACTCTTAGATGAAATGGATTGCAGATATTTCAAGAATTTCTTGTTGCCGAGTGGCAACTATCCATGCTATGTGGCGACTTTATTTAGCTTACAAGATTGGTATAATTTTCAAAATACGACAAACAGGTCGTCTTAAAATACAGTATTACATCGATCACGCCTTGCAAAAATAGGAAAGCCTAGGCAGTAGAACGGTTGTCTTAACAGGTTTGCATACCCTATCTTAGATAACTTAAGTTTCTCGTGGAGAATGAAAATTAGTTGAAAGGTGTGTGAAAATTAGTTGAAAGGTGTGTGATGGGATAGGTTGTGAGTTTTATGAAGTGTTAAAGATAGTGGGAGTATGTCTTTTTCAAGTATAATTAGCAGTTGTGTGGAGTGATATGTAATGATGAGTCGATAGGCGGAGGAGAAGTCCAAATGGTTTTAAATGGCAGGGTGTTATTACAACCATCGTCACTACACGGAAACATACAACAATTAATGTTGATGCCAACCGGCGTTTAATTTCACTGGTCTTCTCTATCGACATGCCAAACATTTTTAATATAAAAAATAAAAAAATCCGCGACACTAGAAGGGTTAAAAATTGGGAAGGTTGACGAAAATTCCGGCCAAAGTGCACATAATAAGCCTATCGGCTAATAATAATAGTATTTGTTTTGTAACTAGAAAAAATAATAAAATTATATTTGAAATAATATAATAATTATGTTATAGTTTCATATAAAATAATTTGAAAAAATATAGATAAATTTGAGTTATAACAAAGTGATTTTGAAAGGCTTAGTTATTTTGACAAGTGTGGTTTAATAACACCTTGAAATCAAAGACATAAGCTTTGTATTGTCTATTTAAAAAAAAAATCAATACGAAAATTATATGAAATTTTTATAAATTTTGGCTTCTATATGTAGTATTTGTTGACACCTATGTTTGTGCCCCATTTCCTATGCAAGATGACCCATAGTTTGACAACAAATGTTGATTTTTCAAGCCTTGAAGTGGCATGTTAGCCCGAAACTATTGGTGTTAATATCTCAAGATTGAAAGCCCATCTTCAAAATATGTTGGTACAATGTTTAGATAATTCAAGACAAGTGTGCAAACCCGTTTTCAGGGTGATCTAATGAGTTTTGGGCCCGATTTTAATATTTGGGCATTTTAAGGCAAGTTTGTAGAGCATCATCAAAATGTTAAAATTTCTTAGTTTCATTTGTACAAGTGTTCATATGTCATTATCAGTGTTGTCAGGCAAGTTTTGGGATCTAAATGAATTTGTTTTAAGTGCTTATGGAGTGGTCCCAATTACAAAGAAGCTCTTGAAATTTGATTTGTTGCTCAAAATTTGATGATAGAACAAAATCTACATCAAATGTAAACCCTCCTCATAATTTTTTCGTGGCCCTCAGACGTCATATGTGCTTGTGGTTCAAATTTCCCCATTTCACCTACATTGCATTAAATTGCCAATTTTCAAGTGTTCTAACTTTGAAACTATTTAAAACAATTTTTAATGTTTTATTTAGTAAGGGGAGGTGAAATAATTGTTTAATTTTTTTAATATGTACATAGAAAGGATCATGTGAATGAGCTTTTAAAACAAGTCTTTTTTAACAGTCATTTTCCAAATTCAAATTAAAAGGGAGTGATAAAGGCCATCAAAAACATAATTTCAAGGGCCTTCATTGTTTTAAAGTTGCACTAAGCACAAATTCAGTATTGGCTTCATAATGTCTTCAAATAGGGGGTGCCAACATGCAAATAAAAGTGTCTACTCTTTCCTAACATGCAACACAACTAAAGGGTGGTTTACATACCTCAAATTCACACTATATGGAGTCTTTAGCGCTGCAATGACATCTTGCCACGTGTAGGGGCGTTGGGGGAAGTTTTGGAGGCATTTGAACACATATAATTGTTGTTTTCACGTCCACAAAGTAGTCAAGAGAATTTCTCATGCCTCTGCAATGTTTTTAACATTGTTGAAAGTGTTTTGGAGTATATGTTGTTGTAAAAATGCTCAAGAATAATAAAAACAACCTATAGTTGTTTAAAAATGCCCAACAAGATGTTTAAAATGCCTCTGTATGCTTAAAAATGCCTCATCAATGACTAAAATGCCTAGCACTATGAAAAATGACTTGCAAGGTTTTCAAATGCCCATGTATTGTTTTAAATTCCCACTAATGTCAAAAATGTCCTAGTTACATTTATAAAAGTGTTTGGTAATGATTCAAATGTTTGGGAATAATTTAGAGATAAAGTGTGAGGGCAAACAATTGCAGGCAACTATTTGAAAAAATGCTTAAACATATGCATAGAGGAAGATGAGGAGTTATGAAGGTCAAAGTACATGGTTAAATAATGTTTTCACCTACCAGTAAGTAAAGCTCGTGAGATGAAGTTTTTCACTTGCAAAGTGGAAAAAAAATTGGGAAAATTATTTTACCACAGGGGTAAAAGGTTGAAAGGAAATGCAAGTAAAGTGTGTAAATCATCTTTTATTTTATCAAGAAGGGGAAAAATGAAGGAGAGGTTAGAATGTGATCTGACATATCCTTTTATGCCCATTCAATTGCTAATCAAGGAACAAATTTTTTGCCAAGTGCCACTCTTGGATTTTATCCTATCTTTCTTCTTTGAGCTTAAAATGTAAATTTTGAGTCATTATAAAATATTATTGATTTTTGGGGAGGCATTGTAATCCAAGTATGATTTATGCTATGGCATTGTAATTTTTCATTAGTAAATCAGTTTGAGCCACACACTTGTTAGTTCTAAAATATGTCTCCATTCTCTTGTGTATGCTTTAGGAAACCATGGCAAAGTTTTTAGGAGCACATTTGTTGCACTTATACCAGGTTTCAATTAGTTTGTATCCAAGAGATATAATACAATTTCTTATTATGAATTGCTTGTAATTTGCAGTCTTTATGATCTAGTATGTGGGGTTTATAGATAAGAAATGAATTATTAAGAATGGGATGCATTATCTAAACATGAGGGAATTTGAGAGTCTAGGATTTGTAAGGCAAAATCATGTGATATAAGATCATCTAATTTAAATATTATTTTGCCATTGCGGTTATTGGGACTCTTGAATTGTTCCAATAGGATAAGACACTGATCTTTTATAGTTGCGGCTAACTCAACACCTCAAATATTTAAAAATTGAACATCTATAACAAGACGCAATTTATTATGGTTTGTTTATCTTCATGGAGTTTAAGGGATGCAAATGATAGGTTTAAGTTTTGTTCAATTGTCACTCCTTTACATATTTGAAGATGAACACATGTCAATTGTGTAAGTTATTAATTCACAACGTTGATTAAAGTATAAGGGATTGTGCTTGAACTTGTTAAATAATAAAATATGTTGATCATACACTTATGAAGGTTTCAATCATCTACATATTTAGGATATATAGCTACAAATTGTTATCAAATCAACACAATTATTAGTCAACAAAAATCTATAAGTTTTATTGCATTGGGTCAATTGGAGTTGGTTTCATCCTTGTGGCATTGTCTATCAGAAAGGTTTATCATTCTCTAAGGCCCTTAATAGGATTACCCTCCCGAGTCTTGTGGAACTCTTGAAGTGTAGCAGACTAGGTTGAGTCTTGTTCATTGTCTTTTTTTGTCCTCAATTTAATCATAAGGTGACTCTACTATATAGGTTTAGGTATTATGTTGTCTCTTAGAATTGAGGGTAGCAAGAAAAAGAGCCAACATATTGGTGACTCTATTGGGATGAAGATTAGGTTCATATGTTGAAAACCTCCCATATTTTGATGAAGAAAATATTGCAGCTCATTTGAATATTTTATGAAGTTTTAATGCTTTACTAGTGGATTGAATTTAGAAAGTGTTTGGCCTTTGAAGAGCTTTCAATTGTTTGATGGTTTGTCCTCTTTGATGAGGTGGAAAATCTATTTAATGAACCTGATGAAATATTGAATAGTTGGTTCCTTTCTGCAGTTGTATTATATGGATCTTCAAAGTTTCTAGTCAGAGAGATTTTTTTGAAATTTACAATCATTTCTAGGTATTTGGTCTTTATTTGTTTTATCTTTAAATAAGGAAAGAATTATTGTATGGGGTTCATTTGTCAACTTCTTTGAGAAGAAATGCAAATCCCATGTTAAATGTGAATTTACATTGGAAAGAAGGGAATTAAGATGAATATTGTAAGCTTGCATATTTTAATGGCATTGTTGTGATATGTATGTGTTGGATAAATATGCATTGTAGACTGATAAGATAGAGGATATTGATTCATATAGTTGTATATTTTGTCAAAATGTATGTGATCTTCATACTAGGCATGTGAATCCTATGTGTCAAAGGATAATTAATATAAATCCCTCATATGTTGAAGTTTTAATAAACAAGGAAAATGTCTTAGCAATAGGAGATATAAGGGGTTAGGTGTTGGAAAGACCTAAGATCTTGTTGAGTTGAAGAATTCATGAGAAAATAGAGATGAGGGGAATGAATTTTCATTAAAAGAATATTTAAAAATGGACTACTATTCTTAGTGCCCACTTACAAATTCAAATATCATGATGCAAAGTACACAACATCAATCATGTCCTCAAAGAAAGGCTTTCTTTGTTGGAAGATAAAAACTAGTAGTTTTTAGTGGTATCCAAAACTATCCTAATCCCATTCCTAATGATGGTAGTGACCATTTTCCAAGGTTCAATGGGGATAGTTATGAATCAACAAGCAAAGACCTACAAGAATTTAGTGATTTAATGGGAGATTATGAGACTAAGGAAGATGATGTCATAATGAAACTATTTGTGTAGTCCCTAAAAGAATATGCAAGGGATTGGGTCTTTGATTTACTTATGCATTGTATTTCTTCATGACAAGAATTCAAAGTAGCATTTATAAACTATTTTGGTGAAATAATTGATGTTCATTTGTTAATCAACAAACTCATTAACATTTAGAAGGATGAAGAGGAATCAATCCCTATTTTCAATTTGAGGTATGCAAATACTATGAAAAACATTCTAGAAAATGTCAAACCAAATGATTCAATGTGTCTGGTTATATACCTAGGTGAATTCAATGAAGAGATAAGCTTCTTACTGAGAAATAAAGATCCCACAACACTCCATCAAGCATATGAAATAGCTAGAGATATTCAAAATAACCTAAATTTTTAAATGATGAAGGGTATTATGTTTGCAAATATTGATAAGTGTAAAAAATCTCATGAAAATAAAAAGTGTGGAATAGGTAATAAAAAATATTGTCAAGATAAGAGAAATTATTTTGTTATAGTTAATTCATCATTGCTATAGATCATGGTTTGGAAGCCTTTTGTAAGGAAACAAACACAATCTTAGATGTAAGATTTATACAATATGTGTGCCATGTTGACCTGATACTTGAATTTTAGTGGCCATAAAAGAGGGAATACGTAGAATAGGATGAAAACTACAACAAGATGACAAGTACTTAAATTTCTATCTTGTCATCAGAGTTAAATTAAAATATCCAATTCATATAATGACATGGCATTCAAAGATCTTAGCATGTATCTCGACAATTTTGGCACTTTTTTGTGACACACTCAGTATTAGAATTCAGGGCCATTTGCAAAGGATATCAGATTGTTGTAAGCAAAGAGTCTATGTTTTAGGTATGTATCAGTCTAATTTAGGTTTTCCAGGGAAGAACTATTAATTTAATTGTAATTTTGTATAACAATACTAGTTCTATACATGTGCATATTATGGAAATTTCTCAATCATCTCCTAAATTGTATACCTCATTTCAATTATGAATACAAATTGATCAAGGATCATTTCTATTCATCTCTACACATTTTATGTAAAAGAATGTTTCTTTTATAGCTTCTATTCAAGGGATAGATTAAATTGTTGTATAAGAAATGTTGATGATTTTGAATGTATACTTGGATTGTTTAGAGGAATTGATTATAAATTATGGGAGATATCAGTGTAGGCATTGATATACAAGCTTCCATGGAATCAGGTTGAAATATATTATTTAGTATTAGTTGCATTTTCTTTAACTCTATGGCCTAGGTTTAAGGCATCGGTATGAATGTATATTTTGGTTGCATATCCATGATCACCATATCTGAAAATTAAGTTTCCCTTATTGTTATTTATTATTTCTCAACATTTTTTCATGTTTTTAGATCCAAAATAAATAAAACCTCCAATAATATAGCCCATCAAGTCTATTGTATCTGTAATTCTTGGTCACCTTGAGAGAACATATCTATTTTAAAGAAATATCCTATCAATAATTATATGAAATCCTATTAGTTATTGTGAAGTACTGCCCTCCTAGGTTTTGTAGAGTATGGAGTGTAGAGGAGAAAAATGTTAAATCCTTCTCCTGTTCATTGGTCAACCCCCTAAAAAAATTTGAGCATAAGAGCTGGCTACTTTTTTAGGTTTTAGGAATTTGTTGGAATATCCAAAACAAAACAACACTTGGCTCTTTGAATTTTCCAATCCTCTGAAATTTTATTGAATGGTCATATTTTCTAGGGTTTTTAAAAACTGCATTAGGGTTTTGAATCTAAACCCTCATCAAAAATACCTTACACTTTTATGTTTTCTCGTTAACTATTGGCTCCAATATCCCAACCACTTAAGTGTTTATTCATGGATTTTGTTTTGTTTTCCAACCAATGTTTATTGGTTCTATATCCTAGCATACTTTAAAGTTTAAAAAAACTTTAAAACACATGTTTATATCATAAGTTACTCAACAGTTTAATAATATTTTGATGGATGGTTGTAGTTGACTTCTAAAATGAAATGCATAAAGTGCTAGGCTTGCAAACTCAAACAACTGGAATCACCCTATAACCTTTAGATTTACAAAGACCAATAGTTGATAATTTATTTGAGATGGAAAATTGGAATGACACCACCTCTCGTTGAAAGTGATCAATTAATTGAAGCTACATAAATACACGAAAATTGTTGAATTTAATTTGAAGTGTCAGTATAGAATTATAATGTATTAATTGTGTAGCATGAAGGTAACACATTTCATTCACTTTAATATTTGAGAAAAATTATAAAAAAATAAGAAGTGAAATTTCTACTACTGATTTTATTTTGAAGTGAGAGGGTCATGACATAGGAAGATTTCTCATTGCAGTGCACTAGGGAGATTTTTGGGTTCAAACAAAACCAATTTGCACTTGTTAGTGTCTATGTATTCATCTTTTCAAGAATCAAATTTTGGGTAAGTGAAAGACAAAAATCGTACGTTTCATCGTTTCTTAATTTTTTAATCTTAGGGTTTAGGGTCGAGAACTTGAGAGTTCACATTGTACAAGCATGTCTACCACCACTACCACAATAGCTATTGGGAAAGGCAAAGAAAAATCAATTAGAAACATAGATTATGCTAGAGTTCTTAAAACCCCAAGTTTCATAGTTGAATACAATGATATTTATTATCATGTAATCTATGGTAGGCTTACCTCATAACTTAGATTTTCATGTGAAAATAAGGCTACAAAGCAAATGAGAATTGTAAATAGTAAAACAATACCAATTAATAACATCACTGCACCATGGGTAGTTGGATTGGGGCACATGATGTTGCACGAGGTTTTCCCTTGCCCAATATTTATCATGGTCTACGCCCACAATTATGATAATAACAAAAAAGTAATTGTTAATAAAGATAGAAAAGCAAAAATGTTACCCATTTCTACAAAAGAATTTGGAAATGTGTTTTGGTTTATAGTTGAATATTTTGGAAACATCCACATTGACCTAGAAAAGCTTGCTAGTAATTATGAAGTAGTTGATCAAGGGGAGAAATTGTTTTTTTATAAATAAAATAATTGTGGATAGTAACTTATTCAAAAAATATAAGCCTCCTTATAACTTGGAAATTTTTAAACCATGGGTTCATGATACTATTTTCATGCCTAGAATTTTATCTTGGATTGGATAGCAATTGGGAAGTGGGTGCAAGATTCCTTGAAATGGTATATAATATCCATTATGCTACTCAATCTATCAAATATAACTTTCTTGAGCACATTGTAGAATCCATGCATAATTTTTTTTAATGATTAAAGGAGGTTCCACTAAGAGATTTAGGTTCACAACCTACTTGTGCTATTTTTTCTATTCAAACTTAGTGGAATGTTTTTTAACAACAAGCTTTAGATTCAACCCTATACGAATGTTGAGGAAAACAATGGCTCTAATATTTGATTAGACCACTAAGATAAGAATGTATGATGCTTGAAGGAACTGCAATCATTTTGTAGGGATCCATTGTATCAAGAAATTAAAAATACTCCAATGCGTAGATTGCTTGTGTCTTGTGGAGATTACATTCAATTAGTATCTAAAATATAATTGGTTGATTAGCACTTCATGGAAGGATATACTATGCTAAGATTTTATGGATCGGGAGTTGAGCCATATGAAATTCCAATACATGTGATAGAAAGGTTTTTTGCATTAAAATATGTATGAAAGATGGAGATTACTGATCAACTATACTTTGTCAGTTAGAAAAAGAAGAGAATATTTCCTTCTTTACTTTTTTCATGTGGAGGGTTCACATTCGAGAGAAAAGCATTCAATGTGGTACATGAACTGTTGGAAAATTTTCAATTTGATGCTATCTCTCACTGGCAGTATGATCCATGTGACATCATTAAAGCAAGGCCTTTTCCCAATAATAATGTTGCAAGTAGAATTCAACATCAAAGTAATCCTTTGCTTGAAATATTGAAAAACAAGAATTTTTGGGATGAGGTAAAAAAAGAAATGGAGGAAAACTCTACTAAGAAAGGTATTTCTTTTCAACAATTGTCAACATAAATAATGTCATCGCACCAACAGAGAGAAGCAGAGAAGCAAATCAGGAGGTATGACATTTTTTATGAAAATGTGATCTTCCATCTACTAAAGTCAAAATATCAGATTCTCTCAGAAGGGCTTGTAGAGAACAAAATTGGACAAAATAAAAAATTAATGCCTCTTGGTCTATGAGGAAGGATCTAGGTGAACCAAAAAATACTGCATCATTTCAAGAGATCCAAGAAGATTATGATTTAGCGATTTGTGGAATAAAGAGCATCCCCCTGAAGTTCAAGAAATTAATGATGATAGGGAAGAACAAAGTGTACAATATGCATGAAAAGTTAAACCTAGTTTAAGTGAGACCACAAAACAAGCATTTACTTTAGGAGCAGTCATAGCCAAAAAATGGGTGATGAAGGTGGTGGTTTGAGGTCCAAAGGACAAGGAATTTGGGCACCAATAAAGGTAGGCCATATAAAACCTAGTGATTTGCAAGGCATTGGAGCTAATAAAAATCCCAAGGGCATACAAGGATAGGTGAAACAATTCATTTTGTTACAACTTTAAATCATCATGGTTAGATACAATCACAACTAGGACATGGTGGAGGATCTAGTGCAACTGGCACTACTACTGGTGGTGATGGCATGGGTAGTAGTACTAGTAGTGGTCAACATGTGCTAAAACAACAAATTACACACAAAAGTCCAACATTAAAAGATGCTACACATACACCCAGTGATCAAGGCATTCTGAAGAAGCAAAGGATTATGACATGTCCGAGTCCAACTACCAATACCACTACCTTAATTTCCAACCCAAAAGAGTTATTTCTAGGCACTCCTCTAGTTGTTTGTGTGACTGCAACATCAATGGCGAATCCTCAACCATGGTCTCAAATATTTAGTGATGTTCCCATCACTGCGAGTGCAAGTATTCATTCACCATTCAGGCATTCCATTATGTCTATGACCCCAAATTTTGATTTTAATGTTGAGTTTAAAAGGAAATTAGAAATGTATAAACAACAAAGGAAGAAAATAATACAAAATACATCTACTGTAACTTTAGAGTCTGCAACAACTAGGGTATTACCTACATTTGACCCAAATACAAAAACCATGGAGTACATGTTTGTTGTTCCCAAAGTTCAAAATAAGCCAAAGAATCAGATGGATCATTTCAAATTTTAGGTGAGTAGTATCCAAATGGATTTTTATGGATAGAAAAAAATTGATAAAATTATGACAAAATTAATGTATCAAAAAAGAACAATGAATTGGTGTACACATCATTGCTAGAGAGAGAGAGAGAGAGAGAGAGAGAGAGAGAGAGAGAGAGAGAGAGAGAGAGAGAGAGAGAGAGAGAGAGAGAGAGAGAGAGAGAGAGAGAGAGAGAGATTCAAATAGAAAAGTTATAGACAAACCTAAGAAATGAGAAAGAAAAGAGGAAAGAAACAGATAACAAGAGCAATAAATTAGAAAAAATACTAAAAAATCTACCTCTACATCTATAAGCAAAGAGGATGAACAAACAAAGGTGCAATTGAAATTGAATGAATTAAAACAAAGGTTACATGAGAGCATAAAGAAATATGATGATAAAAAAGCCACTTCAAAAAATTTAAAGCAAAACTTGGCAAACGAAAAACATTAGGAACAAAAATTAGAGGAATAGAGAAAAACCAATGAAAGATTGACAACAAAGCTGAGGGAAGCACAAAATGAAATAAAGTCTTGTCAGAATAAGTTAAATGCATTTTGTAGAGAAATAATGAGGTGCATATGAAACAAAAGATCTAGGAGGAAATAATGCAGAGGATTGATCATTTGTGTGAATTATTTCAATTGATTGATTCACTGACGATACATAATAGGAAGCTCAAGACATACTTAGTTGACAACAAAAATGTGATTTCAAGAGAGAAAATTGTAAATAAAGTTTTATAAATAGTCTACAAAGCAGTGACAATGAATTGAAATTAAAAGGAATTCATGACCAGATTGATACCTCGATGAAGGTGTCATCTATCATTCAAAAGTGCTTGAGAATACATGAAACAAAGGAATTTCTGGATCAGGTCGCTGAAAAGATGAAGAAGCTGGATAAAAAGGTAAGGAACTTGTTAGAGCTTGGTTTTCCTTCAAATTTTCACATAACATAGCGATTCATTGGAAATGATGCTTTCAAAAAGAAGATGGGGGATACAAGGAAGATTGATTTGGACTAGTTTCCTTAGAACCCAGATGAGGCGAACTATTTGGATTCCATCAAACCACTGATAACCTTGAATGCAACTTTGATTGAAACAGTCAAGTCAAGTTCTAATTTCAATCATGGATTTTAACAATTTTTTAAGTCATCCACTATCAATTACAAAAAACGACACTTCCATCAAATGAATAGTGGAGCACGCTACAAAAGTTGATAGAATGATTTGATAATATGAGTTTCAAACTCAACTCTATGTAGAGTTGTCTTTGAGCAAGATTTTGCATTGCCTCTATATATTCCTTCATTTGAAAATCAATACAAAACTCAAATTCATTAATGTGTTCAAATTATTCATATTATTTATTTTATGAATTAAAAAAATCTGGTTTCTACTACTAGATACACATTAGACGATTCCTAATGTTGTATATGCTATAGTTGTTAATATTTTATTAACCAATGAGTTGAATGATGAATCATTGAGAACATGTAAAATTTATCAATATGAAACAATTAAAATATGAAATTATTAATAATATGTTAATTAATAAATGAAAATGATTTTTTTTGTTTAATAACTAATTAACCAATTCGAAAACAATGTTTAAAATTTAGATTCTACATTGGAAATTTGGAATAGTGGAAAATAATAGTACGCTAATTGATTCAATCTGATTCATAATTTCATGGAATATAATATAAAATATCATCGATGGTTTGGAATATGGAAGATTATGATTCATGAAATGTAGTATAAATGCCTAAAAAATGTTAAATTCCTTGCATTTGCTAATTCACCTCCTAGTCCTCACTTTGATGATGAGATTGAGAGTCGTCTTGGCTTTGAGTCTGGTCTTCATTTTCTTTACCTTGCATACGTCCATTTAACTACATCTCAAGTTCAACATTCATTGTATCACTATCATTTGTGCCACTGTCACTAACATTTGAAGTGTTGCACAACCCTCTTCTTTCACATATGGAATTCCAAATTGTGAGTGCCATTTCAAAAGGAAAACTTTAGTTATCGTACCTAGTTATATACATCCTCAAACAATTTTCCAAATTATTCTCTTGTTTTTTTTTCTTATCTTTGATTTCAAAAACCCCAATGCATTGAAAACTCTCTCATCCTCCACCGATTCCAATATCATTATTTGACATAAATCAACAAGTTTGAAATATTCTGATAATGAATCACATAATATTTCACTCTGACCAAAGGTTGCCCAAACCCTTGTTATTGATCTTGCTTGCATGAGATTCTCTACGGAGTCAAAATGTTCAATCATAGTTATTGCAAAATAGGTAGCTTATTCTCTAAGCTTAGTTGCATTTATAATCCCTTCTATTTTTTATCCATTGTATTCTGTACTTTTTGAAAAATGTTCGGCCAAGGTAATTACATTCGTATGAAATGAGTCTGGTTGATGGTGGCTTGGGACCCAAAATTGAGGATACACAACAAACATGGCTTCAAGTATTTCATCTCGAGGGTATCTTTCTATAATCTTCGAGGAAATAGATCATGCAATAGATTTTAAAATACCACTTGCAAATCTAACAATGTCATTAAAAGATACCTTTGTAACATGTACTTCCCTAGTAGAGCACCTGATCATCGTACAATAATGCATTGGTATGTTAAATCCACACACAAAGACACATAACTCCCCACTTGTATTAAACTATTTTTTTTTCAAGATTATTCAAATCTATAATTAATTGTTGGCTTATAAATTTTGGACTTTGAAATGGATAATCTGATAGATATAGATTATCAAGGGTCATGCATGTCATTCTATGTTGTTTAGTATATTAATTAATATACATAGTTATTTCTTGCAATGTTTTCACAAGATTGTTCATTTCATCTAGCATGGGAAGGATACCAAATAAAGTTAAGAGTGTCTCTCTATAACTTAACCTATGTAAGAGGTTTGGAGCTTTGTCTACTATGTGGCGATGTTTGTACATTACTCAAATTAAGGATTGATATTATGAAAAAACTCATTGTGCTAGTTCATGCAAGGAGATCCATCTGGTATCAACATCCTTAAGAAGCTTAATTTCAACAATTATTCCCTAAGTAAAATTTTGAAATTCTTCAAACTGTTTGGGACTTTGACAAAAGTATGAGTAGAGCTCACGAACTAGATTTTCAACTTCTGATACAAAAGGAAACTTTCTTACAATTTTTAATGCTAAATTCATTATGTGGGCCATGCAATAAATGGAAAACATGTATGGTGAACAAGTAGTTTGTAAATTTACACAAAGATCATTCCTGTGACCTTGCATTACTGAAGCTCCATCAAATCCTACACACACCAAATTTTTGATAATTGTGAAGTCATCCATACCTTCAATTTCTTTCAAATATTTGTTAACTAGTTCAAATAGATTTTGCGATGTTGAGCTCTCCTTCATTTTATGAACACAAAGTAAATGAGGTTGGCAACCATGCTTTTGTACAGTATACACATGCATACAAACCCAAGAAGTATTATCTACCATAGTAACTTCATCTAAAGATAATGTAATGAAGGCTGACTCTTTTTTATTTTTTCCTATAAATCTTGTTTTTCTACCTCAGTAAGACAAGTTTCTCATTCCCATCCAGATTTTATTGACCAATGTGTGCTAGGAAAGTTAGGAATGCCCCAAAAAATAAAAATATTATATTCTAGGTAGTTTGTCATAGGACGTCGTCTGGAAAAAATATGAAAAATAGCACTCAACTAAACAAAATTTTCTATTTGTGATCCTGCCATTATCTTCCCAAATTGAGCTTCAACTGAACCTCCATATTCAACAAGATTTTCCATTCTTTTCATATGCTCATCATATTCTAGGGCATACTTAACATGAAGACATTCTAATTTTTTCTTTCCATCTATGATTTGTTTTTAATAAAATTTACTGATATGCTTTTCTATAGTGTCAAGCTTTAGCTACAACTTATTGTCTCTTTTATATTTCCAACTACAAATCTTACACTTGCATTATGTTGTCTAGGTTCATATTTTTTTGCATTCTCCATTGGTTCAATGAATGGGTACTTTGACATCCAATCAATTTAAAAATTCCTTATCATATCCCACTCGCACCCCATTTTTGATTTGGATTTTATTTTCCTCTTCTTTGTAGCAACACCAACTATAGTGCCAACATTTTCATCTGGGTCAATTAACTCATTCTAGCTACCTTGGGTATCCCTTGGAAAATTTTATACAACCAGGGATAACTTTAAGAAAGCCCCCCCTCGGCGCAGGTGTAAAATCTTGGTGAATCCGGTATACTTCCCGCTGAAAAATATTATTTCTATTGGCGATTTTTTTCATTTTATAGGGGGAAAAAAAATCCCAATTGGCGAATCTTTTATAATCCTTGGAAGTTCGTGGAAAATATTGGCGGATTGCAATTTTTTTTAATAGAGTAAAATATTTTTCATTGGTGAATAAAACCGATTTTCAAACCAGAATTGTTTTTCCATTGGCGATTAAAACCTTTTTTCAAAGAAAAAAATATATTTTCATTGGCGAATTAAAAAGAATCTCAAAATAGTAAAAAAATTTATTGGCAAAATAAACAGATATGCCAATGAAAAATCATAGGGGCCATTCATTGAATGTTCGATGGACGACTGTAGTTGCATTCCGAAAGTAAATCTCTGAAGCAATAGACTTGCGATTTGAAACCTCCGAAATAACACTATAACCATTAGATGTGAACATGTGGCGAGATCAAGGCTCATCGCTCATCACTCATTCTGTATTTTCAATGCCTCGACATTGTACATTTCATTTAATTGAAATTCTCATTCTTTTTGAAGAAAGTGTGGTTGTCGTACTGCTAGTGCAGGCAGTGGCGGCGATTAAAGTGACAAATCTGTACACCAACAAGAAAAAAGAGTTGCATTCCAAGAAGTAAATCTCTAAAGCATTAGACTTGCGAATTGAAACTTCTGGAATAACACTATAACCATTAGATGCAGACATGTGGCGAGATAAAGGCCCATCGCTCATCACTCATTCAGTCTTTTCAATGCCTCGATGTTGTACATTTAATTTAATTGAAATTCTCAATCTTTTTGAAGAAAGTGTGGTTGGCAGTGGCAGTGGCGGCGATTAATGCCATATGTGATATGAACATTCAAAGCAATTTCTTGGACAACTCATAGCTTTAATGAAACAAGATTTGTAATGATTTCATATAGTTTGAACTTTGAGTGATTTTGATAGCTTGTCAGCTTGAGGTAGAGTTCAAGTTGGCATGTTGCAAGATGTCAATCAAATTAGAAATTTTAATTATACAGGCTGGTAGCGGCACTGGTGGCCCATAAATAGGGATAGTGATTCAGTGATTAGTAGATAGTGCCATAAGGGTTTTTATTTTCTAGGGTTAATAAGGATTCACGAAGAAGATGATGCAGTATTGGGGATACTGTAAATTCTCCTACCTACAATTATGTAGTTACAGAGTAATCAGTAAAAGATGAATTTCCTTCAAGTTCAGAATGGGTGGAATTGGAAAGAAGTTGATGTGGTTAACTTGAATTTTCAGATGGGTTTTGAACCAGGATGAGGAGCTCTGATGGAGATAAGTGCTATCCCACTGCATTGAGGCTGCAGGTAAAAGATGGGAGTAGATTTGCTTCTCCTCCTGTATTCTAACAGCTCCCATTTCCCCAGCATGGTTGGCCAGGCAAGCCCCATGCGTTTATTTTCAAAGAGACATTTTTATTACATCTTCTGTATGACTTTGGTTCTCGAAGGGGATAAGTACATTTTGTATCTTCATGGCTCCCATTTCCCCAGGACTGATTAGAACCCTCTTTCCCCAGAATGGTTGGCAAATCCACTAGTAGAAGCTTGGAATCATGAATTTATTTTCAGAGCCACATTTATTTTTAGAGCCAATAGATGTGTAGTAAGTTCTCAGCAGCAAAGCTTGGAAATTGGAATCAATTTGTAATCCATTGTAACGAGCAACAACTTGGAATAAATTATTAAATTTTGTCTATGTAAAGTACTAAAGTGACACACTGACATATGTTATTTATACAAAACATGAGCTACAGTGCTACTCGTTTGTAAAAAGATATGTAATAATGTGACATTGAAATTCAGTTGCAATAAAATAAATGGTTGTGTTGTGTTATTCTTGATTCCTTGAATCTTCGTTATTCATTTACGTTTAAGAGTAAAGAGTTGTTTTCTGAGTTCAAAACTTCAGTGTCTATTAATAATTTAATATATTCAAATCAGTTTTTTTTCTTTTGAGAAATTAAGTAATATACTCTATGCAATTGTTAGGCCGATGCCTATGGTATTGACTTTAAAACACATGTGTCATGTTAATTTTTTTAAGTTAATATCATAAATTAGTAAATTACTCAAGTTTCAAGTTCAACCGTTGGATGAACATTTGATGTATGGTTGTAGTTACATTCCTTAAGGAAATGAACAGAGTGATGACCTTCCCAATTTAAACCTTTGGAATTACCCTATAACTGTTAGATTTAGAAAGATCAACGGTTAAGATTATGACAATAGCAAACAATCAATATGAAAATTTTATGACGGTTTGGTCATTTAAATGCCTATCAAAAAAATTGTTTAATTTACGAATTTTTATATAAAATCTTTTATGAATGGAATATCTTGAAAAATTAGAAAACAATGATAATTATTAGTGATAAATATAAAAATCTACTGTTATAATTAACAATTAACAAAAGTTTCTAAAATCATATTAAAAATAAATCTTGTTAAATATATTCTAAAAATTAAAAATAATTATGTTTTATTTTGAAAAGATTCTATATTAATATATATTTTTATAATAATATTATAAATCACATATATTAATATAAAAAATGATAGTTATTAATATTATAAAAAATTCAAAAGTTTCTAAATTCATATTAAAAATATTCAAAAACGTTATATTCTATTTTCTTTTTATAATAAAAATTATAAAATGATATATATTATAAATTAAAATACTATATAATAATTTTTTATGGTTTAATAAAAATATAACAAGTCAAACTATATGGTCTAATAAATTTTATAGCTATAATATATGGTCTAAAATTGAAAAAACAGTCAAATATTTAATAGAGCATCAAATTCCAGGCCTGCTGTCAACTGTAAAGTGATTAATGTTTATTTTTAAAGTTAATATCATAAATTACTCAAGTTTCAACCGTTGGATGAACATTTGATGTATGGTTGTAGTTGCATTCCATAATGACATGCACAGAGCGATGGGCTTCCCAATTTAAACCTATGGAATCACCCTATAACCATTAGATTTAGAAAGATCAACGGTGAAGAATTTGCAACTTGTAGACGTAAGACGTGTCATTCTCTTTAATGTTCCAATTTCGAGAAACAAAGCATTTAAAGCACTTTGTACTGCTAAGTGTCAATTGTCAAGTGATTAATGTTTATTTTTAAACTTTAAAGTTAATATCATAAAATACTCAAGTTTCAACCATTGGATGAACATTTGATGTATGGTTGTAGTTGCATTCCATAATGAAATGCACAGAGCAATGGGCTTCCCAACTTAAACCTCCAGAATCACCCTATAACCGTTAGATTTAGAAAGATCAACGGTTAAGAATTTTCAACTTGTATTCATGTAGACCTAACTCCTAAGACGTGTCATTCACTTTAACGTTCCAATTACGAGACAAAAAGCATTTAAAACACTTTGCACTTTGAAATTGTATAGTGATTTTTAAAGTCTTCAATCTTCAGATTGCTCATTGGCCATTGTAGTGCACCACCCTGTTTTGAATTTGGATTCCACAGTTCCACTTCCAACAACTCTATTCCAGTTTTCAAGCTTCGGGACTCAGAATCTGGGTAAGTGAAAGAATTCTTGCGGCTACGTTTCATCGTTTGACATTTCTTAAAATCTTATTTTGTCAAAGTTTGAAGTTTGGTTTTAGACTTTAGTGACTCAAGAATTCATTAAAATTAAGGAGGACTAATAGGTATTACTTATTAGGGAATTCAAATTTCACAACTTCACATTTGTACAAGCATGTCTACCACCAGTACCGCTAGAGCAATGTCCGATAAAAAAATACATTATGCAGAATTGCTTAAAACCCTAGGTTTCACCAATGGGTACCATGATATTTATGATCCTGAAATCTATGGTAGGCGTACCTCAGAACTTAGATTTTCATCTCAGAATAAGGCTGCAAAGCAAAAAAAAGTTGATAGTATTAGTGCACCGTGGGTAACTAGATTAGGGCGCATGATGTTACATGAAGTTTTGCCTTGCCCAGAATTTATCATGGTCTGTGCCGAAAATTATGATGATAAGAAAAGAGAAATTGTTAATAAAGATAACCAAGAAGAATTGTTATCCATTAATGCAGAAGAACTTGGAAAAGTGTTGGGGTTTACAACTGAAGAATTTGGAAACCACCACATTGACCTAGAAAAGCTTTCTAGTGATTAAGAAGCAGTGGAAGAAAGGCCGAAAAATGATTTCTTAAATCAAATAGTATAAAAAAAAATTGAAAGGTGATCATAAGCCTCCTTATAATTTGGATTTTTTAAAACCATGGGTTCAGGATACTATTTCCATGCTAGCATTTTGCCTCGGTCTGGATAGCAATTTGGAAGTGGGTGCAAGCCTCCTTGAAATGGTATATAATATCCATTATGCTAATGAACATGTCAAATATAATTATACTCAACACATTGTAGAATCCATGCATAAACAATTTTTAATAATTAAAGCAGGTTCCACGAAGACATTTAGGTTCACAACCTAGTTGTGCTATCTTTTTCTATTCAAATTTAGAGGAATGTTTCAGACCAACAAGCTTCAGATTCAACTCTACAATAATGCAGAGGAAAATAAAATGGCTCTACTATATGAATGGAACACTGATATAAGGATGCATGATTCTCGAAGGAACTACAGTCATTTTGTAGATTAATTTTTGGCTCCATTGCATCAAGTAATTACAAATAATTCAATACCTAGATTGCCTATGTCATGTAGAAACTGCATGCAACTAGGAAAATAAATACAATTGGTTGATTGGTACTTAATGGAAGAATATACTATGCTAAGATTTTATGGATCGGGAGTACAACCATACAAACTTCCAATACATGTGACAAAAAGATTTTTTGCATTGGAATATGTAAGGCAGGTGCAAAGTGTTGATGAACTACACTTTCTCAGTCAGCAAAAGAAGAACTTATTTCCTTCTTTACTTTTTTCATGTGGAGGGTTCACATTCGAGAGAAAAGCATTTGGTGTGGCACATAATATTTTGATTTTTTTTTCATTTGATGCTATCTATCACTGGCAGTATGATCCATGTGACATCATTAAATCAATGATTGTGGCCAATAGGAATGTTGCAAATAGAATTCAACATCAAAGTAAACCCTTGCTTGAAAACTTGAGAAACAAGGATTCTTGGGATGAGGTCAAAATAGCAATGGAGAAAAGTGATACTAAGAATGGTATTTCTTTTGAACAATTGTCAGCAGAAATTATGGCATTGCACCGAAAGACAATTAGGACATACAACAATTTTGATGAAAAAAGTGATAAACCATCTAGTAGAGTAAAAATTCCAGGTTCTCTAGAGAAGGAACTTATAGATAAAAATTGGTCACGATAAAAAATTATTTCCTTTTGGTGTATGAGGAAGGACCTAGGTGATCCAAGAGCTCTTGTAGAGTATGATGCTAATGAAGAAGATGACGAGTTTAGCAAATTATGGAATATAGAGCATCTTGGTGAACGTGATGAATCTGATGATGATATTGATAGGGAACAAGACGAACAAAACCATGCCAATCACGAACCTGGTTTAAGTGAGGCCGCAAAACAAGAATATGCTTCAACATATACTTTAGGAGCAGCCATAATTGAAAAAATTGGTTATAAAGGTGGTCCTTTGGGGTCCAAAGGACAAGGCCCTTGGACAATACCAAGTGGCGAGCATAGAAAAATAGTTGATAAATCTGGCCTTGGGCTTGGAGGTGAACAAGTAGACCAAGGGGATACAAGACATACTCAATTTGTTAGAGCTTCTAGTCATCATCCTCATGGTCATATACAATCACAACTAGGACATGCCCTTGGTGGATAGCTTAGTGCAACTGGGAGTGCCATTGGTGGCGATGGTATGGGTAGGAGTACTAGTAGTGGTCAACATGTGCTACAATGAAAAATTACACACAATACTAAGAGGAAAACAAAAAAAGATACCACAAAAACACCAGGTGATCAAGGCAATCAAAAGAGGCAAAGGATTTTGGCAGGTCCAAGTCACACTATCAGTGGATCCACCTGTACCACAAAGGAGTTATTTCCAGGCACTCCCCCATTTCTAGTTAGTGTGGGTTCGACATCATTATCAACTGCAAGTACTCCTATTCCTTCGCCATTCAAGCATTCCATTGTTCCTTCCTCCCCAAGTTATGATTTCATTGAAGAGTTTAAAAAGAAATCAGACTTGAATAAAAAAGAAAAGAAGCAATTGACGGAGAGTGCGTCTGCTGTAACTTCAGAGCATGCAACAACCATGGTATTACCCACATTTGACACAAATAAATAAATCATGGAGTACACAATTGTTGTTCCCACAATTCAAAACAAACCAACAAATTAGATGGATCGATCTGAATACCAGGTAACCAATTTTCAATTGAATTTTTTTGGCTTGAAAAATACTGACAAAATTAATGTATCAAAGAAGAACAATGAATTGGTGTACACATCATTTCTAAAGCAAGATAGAGAGAAGAAAAGGTTGCAGACCCAAATAGAAAAGTTACAGGCAGAGCTAGCAAGTGAGAAAGCAAAGAGGAAAGTAGCAGACAACAAGAGCAATGAATTAGAAAAAAGAATAATAAAATCTACCTCTACATCTACAAGCAAAGAAGATAAATCAAATGAGAGAGAAGTGAATGACCTAAAGCGAAGGCTAGATGAGAGCAACAAGAAATATGATGAAGAAAAATCCACTTCAGAAAAATTAAGACTAAACATTGCGAATGGAAATGCATAGTGGGAACAAAAATTGGAGGAACAAAGAAAAACAAATGAAAGATTGGAGACAAAGCCGATGGAAGAAAAAGAAGAAATTAAGACTTCTCAAAATAAGCTTTCTGCATTTTGTAGAGATATAGTGAGGCATATGAAACAAAAGATCTGGGATGAAATAATGCAGAGGTTTGATCATTTATGTGACATGTTTCAACTGATTGATGCTATTAGACAACATTATAAGAAGCTCAACAAATATTTAGTGGACAAAAAAAAGGTGCTGGAATTAGAGAAATCTAAAAACCAAGTTTTACAAATAGTCTACAAAGCCAGTGACAATGATTTGAAATCAAAAGGGATTACTAATCGGATTGAAACCTCAATGAAGTTGTCATCTATCATTGAAAAGTGTTTGAGAATGTGTGGAATAAAGGAATATTTGCATTTGGTTGCAGACAAGATGAAGGTGGTGGATGAAAAGGTAAGGAACTTCACAGAGCTTGGTTTTCCAGAGGATTTTGACACAAATGAGCAATTCATTGGAAAGGATGGTTTCAGAAAGAAGATGGAAGGTGCAAGGAAGATTGATTTGGACCAGTTTCCTCAGAACCCAGATGTGAACTATTTGTATTCAATCAGAACATTGATAACCTTGAATATAAAATTGACTGAAGAATTCAAGACAGGTTCCACTTCTAATTACAATCATGAAATGTTAACAAAACTTCAAGTCAAACAACATCATTTAGAACAAATGGCAATTCCACCTCCTGAAGAGTGGAAGTTGCTAGAAAAGGTGATATAGTGACTTCATTTTTTATTTTCAACCTTTGATAATATGAGTTTCCAAGTTCCAACTCAGCTCTGTGCAGAACTGTCTTTGGACATTGACAAGATTTTGCATTGCCAATGCCAATATGTACTCCTTCATGTGAAATTCAATTAAAAAGCTCAAATTCAGACTTTAGTAATGTGATGATGTTCAATTATCTGTATTATTTATTTTATCATTTGAACTACTAATGAACTTGATGGAACTTCTAATTTTGTTCTATGAATTCGTCTTTGTCTTGACCTTGTCCTGGTCTGTCAATGTGTCATATTGTTTGGGAAAGAACCTAAGGTTGGGGTTTTTATTTTGGTTTTCATGAAAATCCTAATGTCGTATGTAATACCTTGGGTGAAAATCTATTTAAATGTTACCTTTTTTGGGTGGGTTTTTTTGGTGTTTTTAATGTAAACCAAGTTTGTCTCCTAATCTACAATCATTAACAATTAATAGATAATCCCATCAAATAGATCAACAGAATAGGATAATATTGAAATGAGTTGGCCTTTCACCAATAATATCAACTACTTGGAGCATGGGATGATTACAACATTATTTCGTAACTTATGATAGTCATTTTATTTGCAATTTGGCAGCAAGCTCTAAGTACAAACTTGTACAATTTAAACCAGTGCCATATACCATTGGGGAGTCAAATTCACAAACATTTAAAATTTAACAACAGATTCAAATACATGGCATATAAGATCCCTGGCAATATTGCATTACAATAGTGTCAATCCATATCCTAACCCAATACTTCTTACTAAATCCCTTTACAAACATATCTATCCATGGACCATGATTCCATCCAAGCATTTTAATTAATTCCTTGAATTAAAGCCAAAATGGAAAACATACACACCAGAGCAGTGAGATGAACACCATAATCCTTGATTATACTATTCAAAATTATGATATGTTTATACAAATGAGAGACATGAGCTCAAAATATAACATCATAACTCAAATGCTAGTACTATTGTGAAACATCAAATCTTCATAGACCTAAAACCCCATTACCGAAGAACCCCAAACCTAAATTGTATTAATATTGAAATAACTAGTTCTTACAATCTGTTCTGCAACTATACCTAGACTCGACCTCAAAATATCTGACTTGCCAACCCCTATTTCTGGCCTTGAAATCCTTATTATAGAAAATGAAGGAGCAAACAAGCATTGGGCCAAAAATTACACATGTCATTGGTCAATTGGACCGCTATGTGCCAATTCAAAAATATGATTAAAATCATTGAGTCCTAGAGCATCTTTTCGTTGATTCCACTCATTACATAATAGCCGCTGCATTAGCTATATCTCAAAACCTGCACCAAAAGCCATCATGGAAGCAAAACCATAATCAGTTATACTATAACCGCTGAGCCGTTAGTTGCCGATAATAGACACTGTTTTACTCCTCTTCGATTAAGTACTTGTCCACCCATTTCTGGTATTCCTCATCCGTTGGCTAGTTAAAATTCACCACCTCGATCACCTTAGTATTGTAAGGTGTGTACTTCACCGCAACCTGGTTAGCCTCTCTCTCAAAAGACTAAGAATATGCTGGTATTAATTATTTTATCCATACTGCTCACTAGCAAGTCATAGTCCAAGTCATCACAAATCAATTTGATTTGTGCATCAATAAACTCTTCTTCCCTATCTTTCCACTGCTGCAATGGCAAGATATTTCCCTATGCATCTATTATATCTAGCAGAAAAGTATCATTCTAGTCATCAAAACTCTTTACCAGTTCTCTAATTTTTCTACTCAAATCATCAAGTAGGGCCTGGAATCCCTTCAATGATTTCACAAAAGTTTGAGTAGGCTTCAATGATTGAGGCTTGTTGTCTGCATCAAACCTGGAAGCCTTAAACATAACATCTAAATCAGTGGCCCAAGGGATCCTCTTCTCAACCAAAGGCAAAACTACTTCCCGATCTTTGTTAATGTTTTTAATTCCACCCAAGAACAAAGAATACAAAGAATGTACAGATGGCAACCTACAATCAACCTTCTCATTTAGATGCATCAAAATGGTGTCAACCACCTCATTGTGTTTAGCAATTGCATCATCCTCACTTGCCTTTAGGGCAGCCTGCAATTCTATGATTTTATTCAACATTTGCTTCTTGGTAGGATCCATAGAATACTCAACTTCCTCTTCAACTGGCCCTGGTGCAGGGCTAAGAGCAGGTGTCCGAATGGGGGACCCAGGAGTAGAAATGATTGGGATATTAAGGGGAACTGACCCTGAAGTAGTGGGTAGTGTTCTGATACCAGGGGCACTGGAGGATTCTCCTACCTGCCCATATTTCAGTCTATCAAATTCAGACTGCACCTCAACATTCCTCTGTTGTATTCTACTATATTCTCCAATTATTACGTTGTATTTCTCCATCAAACTCTTCTTTTCAACTTCCTCCCTTTCAACTGTCTTTTGGGCCAATTTGGCCACATTCAATGTCAAGCTTGTGGCTTTTGTTGTTGAGGTTTCAAAAGCTCTCTTGATGATGAGCCCTCCCCTTAGACTTGGGCCAATATCAACCACATTTAGTTTTCTACCCTAGGGTGCCAATGCCCATATGGCCAGAGTTTCATATTCCTCACTAAAAGCAGAGTCTTGCAGAACTGCCTTAACCTCTTCCTCAGTGTTTTGCACAGGATGCTTGGACTGCAGGATAGCATTGAATGCTACAGCATCAACTATGTCCCATTTAGGTAGAAGTAAGACCCCAGCCTGAGTCACAAGTCTCCTTCCTTCCTCAAGAGTAATGCTCTTGAATTCCTCCATTAGTTCGGCCTTAACTTCATCATCATTCTCCTATTCAGACCTATCAGGTCTTGACTCTCTCCTCTTGCATTTATCTTGGTATTCCTCTAATTTTATTCTCCAAATTAACTACAAGAATACAAGAGTCTTCACGAAGGCATCATCATCCAAGAATGCCTTGCAGGCCTCCATCCTGACATCCTATACACGCTGCCCCTTTATATCCATATCAGTTAACACCAATTGTGTTGATCTAGGAGGAGAAGGGATACCAACCCGCATGTCTTGATCAATTATAATCATTTCATCCATCAGAGCCTCTTGTGTTCCCTCAACCCTTTTCCTCTTTAGGCTCGACTCTGATAGTAACTCTACAGGATCATTTCTTGGTGGTGAATCTAGGTCCACAATCCTTATCCCTCTAAGTTTCCCGATCCCTTGACCCGGTTGTGATGATGCTTGCATTATTTCTTTTCCCCTTTTATCTCCTGCCTCCTCATCACTGCTATCATCTCTCTTCCTCTTGTATAGAGGCCTATCCTCTGGTGGCTGATAAGTTGGCCTTGTTTCTTCAGGCCTCGCCTCTGGTCTCTGAATTCCCAAGTCCACTTCCAAATTGACTTTCTTGGTTTTCAAGGTGCTCATGATATCTTTGAAGTTATTCATTAAGAAATCTATTCTTTTGTGAAATGGAGTGAACTCCATCAGTGGATCATATTTTGGATCCATTTTATGCACCATAGCCAGTAGTTTCTCATAGGCAATCCATTTCTCTTTATTCAATTCCTGCCTGCTCAAATCAAACTCATTTCTGATTAGATCCTCATGAAAATTGAAAACATGTGCAAACTTGCCACCTTTAATTCATTGCCTGAATAGGGAAAAGAATCCCTCGAGGTCATGCTGCCTCTTAGATCCAGTCTTCAAATGATAATCATCAAAAAATCTTCCAAAGTGGACCCACCCTCCCTTGGAAAAGACAAAATCTGAAACAACAGTATAATCAGGGAACAAAGTCCCTTTTCCTTTCCCTGTCAAATTATCCTCATGAATGCAACCTAGTTGCCACATGACCTCAACAAATCCCATCCTTGATGGTACATTATATGGGAGAATGTGAGGAGCTCCCTGGAAACCATAAAACCTTAGGACAGTGCTTATGGGGTATAAGATGATGTCACCTCAATTGTGGCACACCTTCAAATTAGGCTTCCTCACTTTGGGTTCGGAGGAAATCATGCAAATCCTCAGGGACCCTTGGCACATTTACCACCAATCTAGCTCTAAGTCTGGAAGCAAAATAGTTATCAAACTGCACAAAGCTAGCACCTCCCCTATTGCAAGACAAATCTGCACTCCAAACATGTACTAGTAATCTTTCTCCATTCACTTCTTGCCTCAACTCCATTTTCTCTGAGAAGAAGTTGACATTCTTGTACAGGAACATATGCATTAATAGGGAGTACCAAAAGAAAGGAGTACCAGTGTCCCCCATATGCAACTTCAACAAACCCTCATGTATCTTTTCAGCAAGAAAAGATGCATAGTCGTACACTACAGAAAAATTGGGATGCTGAATCTGAGCCCCCATAAACATATAAGCAATGGGCATCACGGTATTAGGGCTAAAACCTAAAATCTGGCAAAGTGAATAAAATGTTGCCAAGAAGTGATCAGCAAAACAGCTCAGCCTGAAAGGCTCCTGATCAGTTGGGCTGATGTGAATCGTTGAATTGCCCGCCTTGGCTAAATGAGGAGGAAGCAATTTTGATCTGAAAAGAGGCTGTGACCTGGCATATTCCTGCTTCATTTCCTCAAAATCTACTTGGACTAAGAATGGGCTATATTCACTCAAATCGAAAACCTTTCGAATCTCATCTGCATTTTTATTCAGTAGAACCCCACCATCATTATCCCTGATAATCCTTGTAACAGGATCATATCGTGCTGCCACTGCTCTGAGTAGGTCAATATCAAGAAATACATTTGGTACAATTAGTTTCCCCATATCGTACCTCCAGCCATTACAGAAAGGATGAGGCACATTTCGCTGCCCATACCATCTCCTAAATATTTCTAGGCCCGTCATTTGGACCCTAGCATCTGCAATATTATAGGTTTTACACCTTAGTCCCTCGCCTAAGGCTTTCCCATTCATTAAAACCAAACCCCTCTTCTTGTCATTCATTGATAGCGGGAATTGATTTAGGAAATCGTCGTATAAATTCCTTCGCAAATAATCAATATGGACAGAATGCTGCTTTGATGGTGCCATTTCAAGCAACCAGGGCTTCTCTTAAAATCAAATTCTTGAACAAACTAGGGCTACCCAAAATGAAATTACACCAGAACTTTGCAATTTCCCACAATTCAAAAGAACTAGTAACCTTATAGTCTTAATCAACAAGACCCTTGAGCAACACAATACAACCCTCCACAAAAAATACATTCAAATAGAAATCGTGGCATAGAAGGTAACTCACGAGATTTTGCGCCTTGCAGAAAACCAAACCTCGCTATAATTGCTTGAAAAACTCAATCTCTGGCTTTGGAGTCCTGGACTGCTTCGAAAACATTTGAATGCCTTTGTGGTGAAGATAGAATGGAATTAACTACTTAAAGCCGATGAAAAATGGCCAGTAGACGTCTCATCCGCCATTAAAGCTCACTTGCATGCCGTGCTAATGGCTTCAATCATATTTGATGCAAATTTAAATCCTCGCTGTCGATCTCTTGTTCTTGTCAGATCATCAATGATCAGATGACCATCTTCAAAAGGCTGACAACATCTCCATGTCATTATCGAGGGCCCACCATAATACACAGCGCCAAAGGATTACACGTGGCGTCCATCCATGATATCACAATCACTAAACACCCTTCACTTTAGGATCATGAGATGGTGGGCAACCGTTGATTCCCTCCATCGACGATCATGATCATTCACAACAGTGAGCAGCACCAAAACCTATTCGTCGAGCAAATTTTCATCAAGGTTAAAACATCATCGTCGATCTCGAGCATGTGCAACTCACATTTGGTTTAGTAACCCACTCTATAATGTACTAAAGTCTGATACAAATATTAAGCACTTTATTTACTCCTTTTCAGCATTGGCAACTTGGGACACGTGGTGCTTGCCCGTGATATCGCAATCACCAAGCAACCAACGGTGATGTCATCGCGAGATCGCGGGGAACTGTCAAGATCAACCGTAGGGAGATCGACGGTCAATAAAAATAACCCCTGCAAAATAATACAATTACTTAAAATAAAAGAGGGGAAGGGGACACTGCCTAGGACAACGAAAAATGATGGCTCAAAGTTGTTCTAAAACACAGGGCACGGTCCGACCCAAAACTTGAGAAATAAAAGGTCAGGCGAAATATTTAGCATTTTTAGACTCTATAATGTACTAAATTCTGTTACAAATATTAAGCACTTTATTTACTCCTTTTCAGCATCGACAACCTAGGACACGTGGCACCCACCCATGATATCACAATCACCAAGCAACCAGCGGTGATGTCATCGCGAGATCGCAGGGAACTGTCAAGATCAACCGTAGGGAGATTGACAGTCACTAAAAATAACCCCTGCAAAATAATACAATTACTTAAAATAAAAGAGGGGAAGGGAACACTGCCTAGGACAACGAAAAATGATGGCTCAAAGTTGTTCTAAAACATAGGGCATGGTCTGACCCAAACTTGAGAAATAAAAGGTCAGGCAAAATATTTAGCATTTTTATTAAAAGGGGCTCGACCTAGACAATTCAATGGGACATAAGTTGTTTTGAAACCACCCTCAAAAAGGTAATGTCAAAAAAGACCCAACCCAAAGATATACATTATATGGTAGGTTACTAAAGCGGCTGCGAGATGCACATGCTCAAAATCAACGGAGGTGTTATAATCTTGATGAAAAAGTTGCTCGATAGTTATGTTCAACAACAGTGATTGCTTTGAATGAACACGATTGCCGATGACGGAGATCAACGGTTGCCCACCATCGCGTGATCGTAAGATGCGAGGTGTTTATTGATTGCGATATCACGGGCGAGTGCCACGTGTATTCCTTTGGCGATGCATAGTGTGGTGGGCCCTTCGTGCTGAGATGGAGATTACATCAGCCTTTTTGAAGGCAGCCGTTCGATGCTCTGATGAAAGTCAAGGATCGATGGTTGGGATTTGAATTTGCATCAAATGTGATTGGAAACTTGGGGCCTTTGGCACGGCATGCAAGTGAGATTTAATGGCGGATGAGACGTTTTTTGGCTCAATTTGATCGACATTAAGTAATTTTCCTTCATTCTATTTTACCACAAAATTATAACAGATTTTCGTTGTGTCTTGATGACAGTTTTGGGCCACTTTTGGTGCAAGTTTCTTGAGGTTTGGCGGCTGGCCAGTGCATCAGCCATTTTCAGCGGATGGGAAAAACAAGAAGATTCTCATGGGACTCAGTTGTTGTAACAAATTTTTAAAATATCATAGGGGGGTCCAAGTGACCGGTGACATGTGTATTTCTGGTCCAATGCTTGTTTGCTCCTTCATTCTCTATAAGAAGGATTTCAAGGCCAGAAATATGGGTTAGCAAGTTGGATAACTTTAGGTCGAGTCTAAGTAAAGTTGCAGAGCGAATTGTAAAGGGCCTGTTGTTTTAGTGAAAATGTTGTTTTAGATTTTGTGTCATTCTGTAGTAGGTTTTAAACTCATTAGATTTTGATGTTTCAGGATAGTACTAGCATCTGAATGGAAATTACTCATTTCGAACTCATGTCTCTCCATTGTATAAACATATCATTATTTTTAATAAAATGATCAAGGGTTATTTTGTTCATTTCTAAGTTATGGATGTTGAATTTTTAGTTTGTTAGCTTTTGTTATGTTCTGACTAAAAATCATGATATGATTCATGAAGTTCAATATAATATAAAATATCATGGAGACTTGGAGTGCAATATAAATTATTAAATAAAATATCCTGAACTTGAAGTACAATGATTCACAATTTATTTGAATACAATATAAAAAATCACCAGCTACTATTTGGAATATGATTCATGCAGTGCTTGAGGGCAATATAAAATAAGATTATAAGATATCATGAACTTGAAGTGCAATGATTCACAATTTTCATTTAATAGAATATAAAATATCATCAACTCCATTTTGGACTTTGGAACAATGGAAACTGATTCAAGAAGTGTAGTAAAAATACCTAAAACCTGCTAATTCTCTTCCTTTTCCCAAATGGAGTCAGGGTCCTCAAACCGATGCTCATCTTCAGATAAAGTAAAAGAGTCATCTTGATTCGGAGATTGCTCTGCACTTTGTTCGGCCTGTGTCTCAAAATCAACATTCATTATTTGATTTGTGTCAATTTCAATATCACTGTCATCTTGATCTATACCAGGCCCATTGCCACTACCACTAGTACCACCACCAGTACCAACGGCTCTTGGAATTGGAGAGCCTGTGTTGCACAACCCGACCCCTCTTCTTTCACATGTGGACCTCTAGATTGTGAGTGCCCTTTCAAAAGAATTTTTTTTGACATTATACACAGTTCCTTTCATCCTCAAGCAATTTTCCAAATTCTTGTCTAGTTTGTTTCTTAACTTTGATTTCAAAAACCCCAATGTACTGAAAACTCTCTCATCCTCCACCGACCCCAATATCATTGTTTGACATAAATCAACAAGTTTGAAATATTTTGACATCGAACCATGCAATATTTCACTTTGACCTAAGCTTGTCCAAACCTTTTTTATTGATCCTAGTTCAAAGGCCTTCTCCTTGCCCATGGAATCAGACTGGTCCCTCATAGCTATTGCAAAACTCCGACATTGCTTTCTAAGCTTATTTTCATTTTAAATTCCTTCTATTGCCTGCTCATTGTATGTTACCTTTTTCGAAAATTGTTCAATCATGATTTTTACTTGATCATGAAAATATTTTGGGTTATCTCGGTTTACCTAAAATTGAGGGTACACAATACCCATGGCTTCAAGTATTTCATGTCGAGGGAATCTTTCACGAATCTCTGAGGAAAGATATTTTGCAATTTCCTTCAAATTATTACTAACAGATTTAACAATGTCGTTAAAATCTTCCTCGTAACAGGTACTTCTTTTCTAGAGCGCTTGGTTGTCTTACAATGGTACATTGGTATCTCATAGCCATGTACACAAATACATAAGTGCTCGCTTGCATTAAACTGTAAATAATTATCAAGATTATTCAAATCAGTAATTTTCCGCCACATCAAATAATTTGCGCCTTCTTGTGTTAGATCTAGATATAGATGATCGAGGGCCAAGCATGTAAGTTTACGTAGTTTGGCATATTCATAAATATACATAGTTCTATCCTGGGATTTCTTCATAAGATTGTTCATCTCATCCAACATGGGGAGAAGAATAGCTAAAGTTAAGAGTGTCTCTATATTGCTTAACCTATGTAAGAGTTCAGGAGCTTTGTCTACTGTGTTGTGATGCTCGTAAATCAACCCAATCAAGGATTGATATTCTGAAAGAACTCGTTGCGCTGGTCCATGCAAGGAGATCAATCTGGTATTGACATCCTTGAGAAGCTTGTTTCTAGGTGTTATTCCCTCAGCAAAATGTTGAAATTCAAGGAAACGTTTGGGACTTCGACAAAAGTATGCATGGATCTCGCGAACTAGATTTTCAACTTTTGATACTGTTGGAAACTTGCTTACAATTTTAAATGCTAAATTCATTCTGTGGGCCATGCAGTGAATGCCAAGCATGTATGGTGCACAAGTAGTTTGTAACTTTGTGCAAATACCGCTCCTTTGACCTTGCATCACTGTAGCTCCATCAACTCCTACACACACCAACTTTTTGGTAATTGTCAACTCATCCAAACCTGCAATTTCATTCAAAGATTTCTTGACTAGTTCAAATAGATTTTGTGATGTTGAACTGTCCTTCATTTTACAAACACAAAGAAGATGAGCTTGGTGAACATGTTGTTCTATAGTATACAAATGCATACAAACCCAAGAAGTATTGTCTACCGCAGTAACTTCATCTAAAGATAATGCAATGAAATTTGACTCTTTTAATTTCTCCTTTAAATCTTGCTTTTCCACTGCAACAAGACAATTCGCCCATTCCCATCCAAGGTTTACTGACCAATGTGAGAAGGGAAAGTGGGGAACACTCAAATAAGATAATAAATCAAAATATTCTAGGTAGTCTGTCATAGGATGCCCCCTAGACAAAATATGAAAAACAACACTCATCTGAACAGTTTTTGACAGATTTGCTGCTGCCATGGCTTTTCCAAAATGAGCCTCAAGTGTACCTTCACATTTTTTAATCTTCGACATTCTATGGTTATGCTCTCCATAATATGTGGCATACTTAACATGAAGACATTCTTCCTTTGATTTCGATCGTACGACTGATTGTTCCTTTCCGTCTATGATTTTTTTTCCATAAAATTTGTCGATATGCTTTTCTATAGTGTCAAGCTTTAGTTGCATCGTCTTGTCTCTTCCACATTTCCAACTACAAATCTTACATATGACCTCTTTTGCCCTTTCAATATCATTTTCGTTTGATACCCCCACTGATTAAAGGAATGGGTACTTCGACAACCAACCAATTTGAAAATTCCTTGTCATTTCCCACTTGCACCCCAATTTTGCTTTGCCTTTTCTTTTCTTGCTACCAACATCATCCTCATCCAAGTTGATTATCTCATTTTGGCTATCCAGGGTATCCCTTGGAACATCTTCTACGGTATTGCCATCCTCATTTGATACATTTTGATTTAACACAATGACAATCTCACCTTGACCTTCCTATGGTGGAGGAGTTGATGATGTATCTCCATCTTCAATAATATTTGGTGGAAGAGTTGATGGTGTAGCTCCACCTTGATCTGATGGATTAGAAGCTTTTCCAATTCCAAAGTAAGACTGTATGGTACCTCCCCGTTTTGGGCATTTTGATGGCCTCCCAGTCTCTTCATTACCCGCCAAATAGGAGTCCTACCCTTGCTGCTCGACATATTGATCTCACTTCAAATAAAAGCTGGAAAAAAATGTCTTCTTGTTTAAGAAGGACAGACCAACAGAGAATATAGATCCCATTCCCTACTTAAAATTATGTTTAAGACTGAAGCAAGAATGGACAACAGATAAATAAATCTTATTATTATAAGATTTATAATAATCAATATGAAGAAATGATTACTCACCTTTGAGTCTACGTTTTCGGGTTTCGCTGACTGCTGAATTGAGAAGTAGAACCTCAGAACCGAACAAAATGTGTAAAATCGAACAAAATGTGTAAGAACAAATAAAAGTTTCAATTGTATTTATATCAATCCATATTTGGCGAATTCCGCGGGATTTTGAAATGGTATGTTAAAAATTTGGCGAATCCCACGTGCTTATACAACGATACCTTGAAATTTTCAAGGCGAAATAGGTCCTCATAAGCAACTATTTGTAAATTTTAATTGGCAAATGGGTCTTGATAATCAACTATTTGTAAATTTTAATTGGCGAAATGGGTCCTCATATAATGTTGTTTTAATAGTATTGGCGAATATGTTGGTGTTTTATGACATGCTCCTCGGGATTACAGGCGAAAATATTGATCGGTCCATTGGAAATGCATAGTCTGTTATGGCGAATTTATTGCCTAAACATGCTTCATAAAAAAAAACCGCTGGCGAATGGACATGCATTGGACTGATAGTACGTGAAACTCGAGCAATTTGAACACCTTGCTGGATACCTAGAATTCGCTAAATTCAATTGCCCAATTCCTGGAATTCGCCAATTGGCGAAGATTCGCCACTAAAGTTATCCCTGTCTACAACATTTTCATCCTCATCTGACTCAATTAACTCATTTTGATCTTCCTATGAGGTATTACCAATGCCACTTTCATTAATATTTGGTGTAAGATTTGATGATATTGTTCCATCTTGATCTAATGGATCAAAAATATTGCCAAAGTATGACTTTGTGGTAACTTTATGTTTTGGGAATTTTGATGGCCTCCCTTCACCACCCCCAAGGAGTCTTACTCTTGTTGCTACTTGACATCTTGATCTCTCACGTAATGAAAGTTGCCAAAAAATGTCTTCTTGTTTAAGAAGGAATCATAGAATATAGATGCCATTCCCTACTCGATATCATCTTTAAGATTGAATAAAGAATGACAAAGAGATAAATAATCTAATAACACTATGAATAAATGATCACTTACCTTTCTAGGTTTTCATTGACCTATTCATTAAATTTGCAAAAATTCTTGTAGTTGTAATTTTGTAACTTGCCCATGATCAAGGTTCTGAATTAAGAGCTCACAAGTTCAAAACTGAACAAAATGTGTAAAAATAAATCAGAGTGTCGATTGTATTTATATCAATCCATATTTGGAAAATTTCATGATATTTTTAAATGGTATAGTAAAAATTTGGCGAATCCCGCGTGATTATACAATGATACATTTAAATGTTGGGCGAATCAAACTTCGATAAAACACATACATTGTAATTTTAAAGACGATTATGGGCCTACGATTAGCATGGAGTTATTGTAGTATTGGTGAAATGGGTCCTCATACACAATTATTTTTTAATGTAATTGGTGAAATGTGTCCTCAAACACAATTATTTTTTAATGTTATTAGTGAAATGGGTCCTCATAGGCAATTATTTTTAAATTTTATTGGCGAAATGTGTCCTCACATGCAATGAACATTTAATATAATGCTGGTGAAACGTGTCTTAATACATAGTGCCATTTTAATAGTATTGGTGAATATGTGGGTGATTTAATACATGCTTCCAAGATTCTAGGTGAAAATATTAATTAGAACATTGGAAAAACGTAGTTTGTTATGGAAAAATGATTAATTACATATGCCTCATAAAATAAATTGACGAAAAATTGAAATGCATTAGACTGATAATTCATAAAATCTGAGTGACTTGGCCACCTCGTTGGTGTAATGTATTCTCCAATTTTGAAGTGGTTGATTTGAACTATTCATCAATTGGCGAAGATTTGCCACTAAAAAAAATCCTTGATGAGGATATGGCATGTGTCCTCTTCTTTAATGACACCTCCTAGTGCATACTACCTTTGTGCTAAAAGAAGAAAACACGATGTAAAGGGGTGCACGTTGCAATAAAGAGCCAATAGGTGTCTTAAGTGGGGGCCACTTTTTACCAAAGCGCTTAAGTTATAAATTTAGCATATGTAGTAAAGATGTTTTAAAGTACGCTTAGGACGTATAGTTAACATGTGGTAGAAAGGGGCCAATTAGGGAATGGAGCAAAGACTAAGAGCACAAACTTAAATGACCAAGGAAATCGTAAAGAGCAACAAAAAAAATTAAAAAAAAAAGCCGCATGGGAAAGCCAAGACTTTTAGAGTTTATTCAACCCTAACATTCTTGAAAATAAAGTTTGCAAAAACCTAGTAGGGATGACAACATTTTGCAACTTTGGGCACAAGGGAGGGTAAATAACCATTTAAAAAAAAAATGAACTACCACTTCACACAAGTTTTAATTCTCTTGCACATCGGGGGCCACAATCAACACTAATCATTCTTGGGGGTGCTCTCTAAATCAAGGGGGCAATTTAGGTGTTAATTCTTTTGAGTTTTTTGGTTCATGTGATCATGTCTCTCACACTAAACCCCTTCCATTTGAGTATTCTTCATAATCCTCCTAATAAATGGAAAATCGTGTGGATATTGTGGGATAAAAAAATATACAATAGAATATTGTCTCAAATGTCAAAGTGCTGAAATGAATCAACTTCTTCTTGATCATGGTGTTGCCTCACCTAATCATCTAATTCCAACACTTGCAAAAACACCATCCAATCTCACTAATAAACCTTGTGAGACACCATCATTTGGGGATGAACAATGTAGTTGCATAGCTTGCATTGAGATCTCATCAAGCCCACATAACCTATTGCTACATTTGAATACAATGTTGACTCATGCATGAGTTATAGTGATTCTTTACATTAGTATATTTCTATTATTGTTCCATATCCACCACATTGGGATGCATATCTACCATACATCACATATTTATTTTTAGAATCCCAAATTACAGATTTAGATGACACTATTGAGGACATTCATCTCCTTTATGATGTCAGCTTTGATGAAGTTATATCACCATTTTCATCTTTGGATCTTGATCTTGCCTTGCCTACATCAACTTCTATCATGAAAAATTGTTTAGATATTCATGAGTTGACCTATCTGACTTAGTCATCATCTATGTCGACATCCTTTGCAATAGTATCAAATGGTCCAATTACCAACATACATCCATGGTCCATGTTTCTGGATCTTATATGAAACTTGATCCATCTTATCAATATCTGTCACACAGATCAACATTGGCTTGGATATTTTTTAGCATCATTGGCATCATTTTAGTCTTTGGATTATGTGTAAAATTCAAAGACTTTCATCTTACTTTCTACATATTCCTATTCAGAATGGAAAGTTATCCTGCACACATTTGTGGTGTTGTTTCTTCCCAAGGGAAGAAATGTTGTTCAATGATCATGAATCATATTGAGCATCCAATTTTAAGCATATACCAACACTACATGCATCATTTTGAGGGGATGTTGCATGGTTTCTCTTCTCTTATTAGTTTTGGGAGGAAGCATTTCCTCACATGGAGTTCATAACTTCTTAGTTTTGGGGGGATTCATATAGACCTTCTCTCTTTTCTATCCTATGGAGGGAATATTCATTTTATTTTATGTTATAAGTAGTCCTTGGGGGTCATCATGAGTCTTTCTTCTATCTTTCAATTGTACATTTTATTGCATTTGCATCACTTCTCTTTTGGAGAGGATTTTTATTTCCCATTGGGTTTTCTCCTTTACTCCATTTACGAGAAACTTGTACATGAGTACCTAACATGACCTATTAGTTGAGAATCATTATAAGTGCATACATTGCTCCCTAATTTTCATTTAGGGGGTGGTAGTGTAAATCGAGTCATTATCAAACTAGCTAGCTAATCATATTTCTAGGATTGACCTATTTGCACTTATAGATTAAGTTTAGTTAGGTTTCTTATGCTTTTGTCTTATTTCACATGGTTGAGACATGTGTCCTTATCACTTGAGACACCTATTGCATTCATACTTGCCACTTGTTCACACAACTGTCAAGTGAGCAAGTGTTGCATGTTTGGAGGGTAGTCAAAGTTTCACTCCTACCTTCTCACCTCCTCATCATTACCTGTATAACCAAGGCTCACCATTGTATTTTACACACTCTTCATTTTATATGATAGACATCTTATTGCGTTCATTAATTTACTTGTGAAAGGTTATCAATTCATGCTTTCTAATCTTGGAATTCTCCAACAATAACTATGAGCGCCAAGACCATTGAGATCTTCTTGGGTGAGAGTGGTTGATCTAAGTTGTTTGATTTAGAAAAGTATTGAAAATTGTTGATTTTATAAAATATTTAGAATAATATATAATTTTTATGTTAATATAATTGAATTATGTGATCATGTTATCCAATTTACCATCTTAATTATTTACTTTAAATTTCTTATAAAATATCATATGTTGTAATTTACACTAGTTAATTATAGCTATTTTGATATTTTCACATATTCTAAATTATTTTAACTCTGTTAACAAATATATTAACCTATTACAAATGATTAAATAACTCTAGAAGAAATTAGCTTTATATTTTGGTATCAGAGCCAGGTTTTGACAATAGCAAGTGTGTTAAAACAAAATAAAAATAAGAATAAACAAATCAAAAATGGATAAGTAAATTTCAACCATTGGTGATCTAGCTTCTTCTTTACCTAGATTGGTTCAAGGAATTGCTATTATAAATATATGGTTAGTTAAATTGTAGGACTACACACATTGTGACTATCTACAACATAAATACTTTTACATTGTACTACTATTTGTACATATCTACATATCTTTCTAAATTAGTTGCAAGAAAGGTTTGTTGCACTTTATTTTGATTTAGGAATAGGATGATTTTGTTCATCTTTGCTATATTATTTCAAGATTAATATCTTCATGTGGTCTGGGATTCAATTATTCACTTCTTCGATTACTACTATTGAACAACTATAGTCACTTTTGGCATACATTCTTCTTCCCCCCCTTTCTTGCAAATGTCAAAAACAATCCACTAATTTTTATTTTTTTTATACTTCTTAGACGCAATCATTAGCATTGGTAAAAGATTGATATGATTTTAAAAAGAGTCATGAAAAACATGTTTGCATTGAATATTGAAATTACTTCCATTTGAAATTATAGTCAAACCTTTTTAAATTGAGTTATAATGTCCTTTCTGTTAACCCCTTAACTCCATCCCCTTGTATTCTTCATAAAACATAATTTAGCCCCCTCCTTGACATCCTATACAAATCATACCTTTAATTCTCTCACCATATTTTTTATATAAAGGTCCTATCTATCAAAGAAAATAGTATTGAATTGATTAATATTGGCTCCTCTTACCCTTGTTCTTACCTTTCTAAAATTTGAATTATGTTTTGCAAGTGGACCTCTCCTTTGTCTCACTTTCATTAACTTGAGGAAATAATAGCTAGGTCTTTCCTATCACACATCTTAAAAATGCACTCATGACTTGATCCCATGTACATATTTAATGTACAATCCATTCTTCCATATCTAGTTATGAATTATACTGTTATTCAAATGCCTCATGTTCTTTTTTCTTGCTAAATAATCGAGTGGATATGAAAATAGTGGTTTTACTTTCTTATCCAAAAGAAAAGTAATTATGAATCTTCATTGCTTATTGAATTTAGGCACCTCAACTTTATAAGGTTGCAAGAGTTTGGAGGTGCTTCTCTTTTAGTTGGTTGACTCATTGTTCTCTTGGCTCATTGAATTATAAGATTGCTTAAATGTCCATACAAGCTTATAAATACATATAGCTCTTTAAAAAGTTTAAAATTTGCATTACATGTCTTAATTAATTCTTTCATCCACCCATTATTGTACTTGAAATTTTCATGGGATTTATTTTCAATCAATAATGTCATTTTAAAGAAACGGTAACTTTCCTTTTTAAGTTCCTTAGTCTATAGGTGATCCAACATCCTAATTTCTTATTTATAATAGGTGATCCAACATCCTAATTTCTTATTTATATTTTTTGAATATTTAATTTCTTTCTTTTGCCATGCAATAGGTAGATAACAATTCCAAGTGGATATAACTTTTTTTTGTTGGTGTCACTTTGATCATTTTTCTTTCTTTCTAGATTCTAAGAGGAAAATGAAGAGTCATTGGCGTTCTTTCACCTCCTAATTATTGTTTAATCTATAAATGAAAGGGTTTATTTCCATAAGACAATTAGAAGAAAAGTGGGAGTTATGAAAGACGCACCACAACGAATTTCACTTGTTCTTGCTCCATAAAAAACTGCCTTTGTACTAGCATACTTGTGCATAATTGAGTCACAAGGTCAAATTTTCCATGCTAATTTTTTCACATGAATTTTTCCAAGACAAATTGTTACTACCCCTCAAAGTGGAATATTCAATAGAATATTTTGTAATCCAATAATCATCAATATAAAGAATTCTAAATCCACACTAAATTTAATGAAAATTGATTCCTATTGAAAATAATATTAATAAAATGAATACCACTTAATCCTTACTCTTAATCAATGACATAAAACCTTTGATTATGTTGATGCGAATACACCCATTTGTGCAATGTTGTTTTAACATCTAACTATGCCGAGGAGTGAAAAATAAAAGATAAAAAATCTTAGCGTCTGTTCATAGTTTTGAAAGAAAGATAAAAACTCTTAGCACCCCTTACAGCAAACTTGCCTGTTTAAGCAGTTAAAACCGTCCTTCAGATTCAGAATGAGAAGCTTGTTTGACTGTAAAGCTTCATGTGCCATGATTGCGAACATATAAGTAAGCATTTCTATGATCATTTTAGATGTGAGTAATGGATTCTGGTTATACGATAGCCGTCTTTTTAACTATTAAAGCATTTAAAATTCCAAAACCATCAATGAGCCCTTCAAATCTCCGCGACTTAATGAAGTCGTGAACAAAAGAAAATGGGAAGCAAGAATGAAGCAACCGAGGCACTTTATTTTCCTTCTCAACATGGCATTGCAGTTACCGTTCATGACATATACAACAAATTCAAGAGCTACTTACATAAACAATGGATTAAATCAATCACTTTTTGCAAGGCGAAGTATTTCATATGCCACTGACAAGGAATTGATTGGCGTCGATACGAAAACAATATGTAAGAACAGAGCCTTTGATGAAATTTTGAGTTTAATGGAGAAAGGTAACATTCCAACGGACTCCAACAGCTATGGGTACCTCCTGCAGCTCTGTATCGATAAAAAGGCATTGGCAGATGGCGCGAGGCTTCATGCCCACATGATCAATATGGGATTTCAGTCGAGTACCTTTGTGTACAATCGTCTTGTCGAAATGTATGCGAAGTGCGGGAAATTGGAAAATGCACGGCAGGTGTTTGACGAAATGCCTGAACGAAATGTCTTCTCCTGGAATACCATGATGGGAGGGTATTCTAAGTGCGGCCTTGTTGAGGATGCACGCGAATTGTTTGACAAAATGACCGAACGAGATGTGGTTTCCTGGACCACTGTCATATCGGGGTATGCTCAGAATGGGAACGGGAATGAAGCATTGGCATTGTTTGGCGAAACGCTCCGGATAGGATGCAAGCCTAATCAGTCAACTTTTGCAAGTGTTCTCAGTGCATGCGCTGGTCTACAAATGATTCAATATGGGAAACGTGTACATAATCTGATAATAAAAACTAGATATGAAATGCATGCTATTGTGGGAAATGCACTTATTGACATGTATGGCAAATGTGGAATTATTGAGGATGCACGCAATGTGTTTGACAAAATGCCTGACCGAGAGAAGGTTTCTTGGTCTTCAATGATAGCAGGATATGTCCAGAACGGTGATGGGGTTAAAGCTTTTGACTTGTTTAAATTGATGTTAGAATTGGGTGTGAAACCTAACGACTTTACCTTTGCCAGTTCTCTTGGCGCATGCGGGAGTATGGCAGGAATTGAACAGGGGATGCAAGTTCATGCCCACATCATAAGAAGTGGATATCAATTGAATATCTTTGTTGGAAATGCTCTTGTAGATATGTATGTTAAATGTGGGAGCATGGATAATGGATGCCTTGTGTTTGAGAAAATGCCTGAACCGGATGCAATATCATGGACATCACTGATTGTGGGGTATTCTCAGAGTGGGAACAGTCAGCAAGCAGTGAAATTGTTTTGCCGAATGCGACAGATGGGAATTAAGCCAGATTCTGTCACATTCTCTAGCGTTCTTAGTTCTTGCGCAAGCCTAGCTACGGGAGAACAGGGCAGGCAGGTACATGCCATCATTATCAAAAGTTTACTTATGCCAAATGTTGCTGTTGGGAGTGCTCTGGTAAACATGTATGCAAAGTGTGGAGATATCCAAGACGCGCAGCAAGTTTTTGACAGGATGACAGAACAGAATGTGCCTTCATGGAATGCGATCATTGGAGGATATGGACAGAACGGACGGGGGATGGTAGCCGTCCAACTGTTTGAGCAGATGCTAGATGAAGGTATTAAACCAAATGACGCTTCTTTCATTGCTATCATCTCAGCATGTTGTCATGCAGGCCTCGTAGACAAAGGCCGTCGCTACTTCAATTCTATGATTAATAACCATTTCATTTCACCTAGACTTGATCACTTTGCTTGCATGGTTGATCTTCTTGGCCGGGCTGGTTACCTGGAGGAAGCAGCAGATATAATCAAGAATATGGCAATTGAACCTGACGCTTCTATCTGGGGGGCCTTGCTTAATGCATGCAGAATTCACCCAAATATAGAGCTTGCTAAACAGGCAGCAGAGCGTCTTTTTGAGCTAGAACCACAGAATGCTGGACCTTATGTCCTCTATTCAAATATACTGGCTGCAGCTGGCAGATGGGGTGATGTAGCGACAGTGAGAAGGATGATGAAAGATAAGGGAGTTAGAAAAACCCCAGGATGCAGTTGGATCGAGGTCAATAACCAGGTGCATACATTTGTGGTGACAAACGTATCTCACCCACAAACAGTGGACATTGATGCAATGTTGGACAAGTTTTCAAAAAAGATGGAGGCTGAAGGTTATGTGCCTAAATATGATTTTTTATTGGATGACATAGAAGAGCATTAGAAACTTATTCTTTGCCTTCCCTTTACAAACCTGCCATTACGTTTTGCGTTAGCAACCTATACTTTAGGTTGTGGAGTACTCCATGGACAACTTGGAGAAACCTCCATATTTCTGCCGGCAGGAGCTACCAAGCAATCGCAGATGTTCAGACGTAGTTTGAGTTTTTGTGGGTTACAAATGGTCTCCACTATTAGTTGCTTGTTAAGAAAAATTCTAAGATCGACAAACCACACAAAAATGATAAGGATTGGTGCTAGCTGCAATTGTAAGATTTGTAGAGTGAATCAAATTAAGGCTATGTTTTAGCAGCTTAGCTATTGAAAGCTAGTCTACCTCCTTCAATAGATTCTTATCTGATGACCCGGATGGGATCTCATAATTTTTCAATTATGTCTGTTGTGTAAAAATGCGGTCTTTGCACCAGGGAAATATAATCATAGTCCCATGGTTTCTAATTTACTTGGTGGAACAGATAAAGATAATCAATGAATGTTCGTTCAACTGATGAAATCCACATGCCTCCATTTTTTTTTATAGAAGTAAGAGCTAAATGTTGGTTTTACACAAAATCAACTTGTTAGGTTTCAAAATCATTGCTCCATTTTCTAAAATCAAATCTCACTCACAAGGCTAGAGTTGTCGTTATGAAAGTGAAATCAGCTCATCAACAAAACTATAGAGGACTTTGAGCTAACTCTACGAGAGTGGATTATATCTCCTATGCTTCGAGCTCAACTTAGTCTCAAGAGGGAGGGTATATCTTAATAGATATTTTAAATCACATAAAAAAAACAGTAATGAACATTGACAGCCAAACCCAACTTGATGTCTTGGTCCCAAAGACTGTCATTGAACCAAGAACAACTGGCTGCCTCAAAACCTCTATATAGCTGATCTAACTATTTAAGCATAACCCACATGAGATAGATTCAATTTGAGGTTCACTAAAGATAGATCCTTGGTTATGACAAAGGGCTATGGATGCACAAAACTAATTATACTCCTATACTATTGATTTGTGATTTGATTTGAATGAATTGAGATTGGTGAATGGTTTTATTCTGGTGCCTATCTATTGGGCAATAGAGTTACATGCCATTGAATGGAAAACAAACATAAACAAGAAGAATCACGAGTCTTCTACTCTCATATAACCCAGATTGTGAGATTAAAATGACAGAGCATACTTATTTATCCAAAACATAGCTGCATATATTCGTGTGCAATATGAAAGAGATTATTACAAAGCTTGTAATAGTTTCAGAATGTTGTTACATTCATCTCATTCACGGTTACACTCATACCAACAAGTGTGGCAAAGGAAAAATCCCTAACTGCAACTAGGAAACCTTCCTGAAGATGTACATACTACTTTGGAAACACTTTGACACATAATCCACTTGCATATATTCAATCTTCTTGCACCCATGAATTTGTAATCCAAAAATAGGCAAGACCTAGCATCAACAGTTGCCCTGCAGCTTTCTTGGCATTAGGAAACCACTCTAGAACCAATCCACTCTAAAATGATCAAAATTGTGCCTATAGCATCGGCAAGGCATCAACCCTAATTGTTGCTTACTATAGCATTTCCAAAATGCACGGCTCAGGTATTCTCTTGTCCAAAATGGATTTTGCAGATGGAAGGAAAATATTTGCAATTACTTTGGGTAGCTAGGATAAACAGATTCATGTTGCGAGTAGGTGAGAGGGATGAGAAAACACATGTGCAACAAATACACCATCTAGCCTTCCAAATGCTAAAAATAAGCATTACGAGCTATGTTTATTTCCTTTGTTGATGCTATTACCATCAACAGGATCCGTTGAGGCATACACAACCATCAGGAGCCTCCACATGCTTGCACACTCACTCATCTCTGTCTTTGTCGACGATTAGAACACCATTAGGAATTGCTAGCACTTTGGGTGGTTACAAGAACCAATGAAAGTGCCGATGCCAATTCTCTTCTTGTGCTTTCCTCTTGCCTTCATCAGCGCCTTCACATTCCTCTGATGGGAGTTCCATGGGAACCGAGAACCAATGGTCCTTGCTTCCTATGGAGCCTCTGACCACTTTACTTAGCCATTTTTCTTTTGATTTTTGGGGAACATGCCAAAGACACGGGACGGTAACACAACCAAGAACATAATATGACATGATAACCCATTCACAAACTTCTCAGATCAGTTATTGACGAGGGATCATGCTACTGACACACACAAAAAGACTGAGACTCAAACCAAAAGGAGCAACAAAAAATTGAGTTCCAACACAACTTTTGTTGTTATTTAAGTTTTATCCCATCCTTTGAATCATCTTTTGTTGTTTATCATAGATATTGACGTGTGTATTGCATTGAGAAAAAAAAAACATCAAAACTCTAAACTAATAAACTAGCTATCGCACTTTTGGTGTGCAATGGGGTACGCCGAAAAATTTATGGTTATATTAAAAATAAATAAATAAAATCTATAATTTAAAGTTTTATATTATTTTGAATATATTTAAAAATCTTTAATATTATTAAATTTATAAAAAATATATATTATTGATTTTTTTTTTAAACAATTTTAATAATTTTTTACAATAAAAAACACGAAATTTCTAGTTCATATGATATCAAAAGATAGTTAAAAATTTACATAAACAAAATCATAAATATTTTTATAGATCTTTTTTTTTAAAAACTTTTTTACTTTAATTTTACTTGTAACTTTTAATATAAAAGTTAAAATTTACTTCTAAAATCTATGATCAAAAAATAAAATGAAAATGACATAAATTCCTCTTAAAAAATTTGACTGTGCATACAATTCCTCTTAAATTCTTATTTATTTAATAACTTGAATACATAAATACAACCTTACTACCATTAAATTTAACTCCTGTAGAAATGGATGTCTTACTGTCTTAGAAGTTGTCAAACGAAATAGCCATAACAGAATTTCAAATACACATCCACTAAAAAATTGCAGATATTTTTTATAAAACAAAAAACACACTGAACTGTAGATTGCCTCTGTGTGGTATATTTCAATTTCATTTTGATAAAATATGCAAATAAGGACTCATCCACAACATATCTAAGCAAAAACTGCTATTGAAAACATGAGGGGTACTGAAAAAAATTATTGCATTGAAAAGGCTTCTTTTGCACAAAATGCATTGTAATAGTACCATTCTACTCCAATAGTGTTGGGAAGATCTCTGTACCCATATATACCTCGTAGAAAACTGCTGGAAAACCTAAAATTTCAACCAAAATCTTCAAAGTATCCAAAATGACTGGAAACCAAATTTCAGGTTCTCTTTTTTGGCTCAATGATAATATTTCATATTCCACTTCAAAAAATACATTTGTGAGCATAAATAATAAATATTGATAAAAAAAAAATCAAAAAAATTAAAGAAAGATGAAGAGAGTGAGATCGATTTTGTGGTGTATGTGTTTTTTTTTCATATTGATCAGAAAGCTCAACCGATAGATAAGATATAGAATGAAACCAAAATTTTCTGCAATATACAAATTTATGACATGTGAGATTGTCCTAGGAATACTTTCCATCATTCGTAGGTGTATGTAATAAATTGAAAGGTTTAACTATATATCCGCAGTTTTGAATGACAATATAGGTTTGACTAAAAAGTCAAGTTGCATGCATTTTTCAGTGAAATGCTCGTATTTGCAAATTGTGTGATTCAAGTTTTAATCTGACAAAGGAAAGAATGACTCTGGTTCCAAATATAATGGTTTCATTTATTTGGCACTCTTATTTGAATTTTAAAAACTTGCCCACAACTCATAAATAGTACTTGGAATGCTTCAATGAGCTAGGTGTGTCTATTTCTTGCTGTTCAAAAGGCTCTTACTAGTTACCATGTTCTTTATTGAATACAAAATATTTGGCTAAGATTCGTAGTGCATCCGTAGTGGGGGGAAAGCAGCAAAAATCAGCGAAAACAAGCTATCACGCTTTGCAATTAATCAGAACAAACTGAATGAAATTCAAGACCTATTGCTCTAGAAGTGTTTTCTTTGAGCAGCCTGAAGTTTCTAGACCTTATCACCTATTCGCTTTCTGAGAGATGCCTAAAAATTTATCAAGAAGTTTTGTTAGGTTGCGTATAGGGAATAATAAGTTGACTGGAAACATCCCTCCTACAATTTCAAACGCCCTAAATTTGACATACGTAGAAATGAGTAACAACTATCTAAACACTTCAATTCCAAAGCAGCTGGCAAGTTGAACTAAACTCGAGTAACAGAGATATTGGAAACAAATAATAGTGAAAAAAACTATGCAAAGTAACAAAAGTAGATTAAGCAGAGAAAATAAACATCTTCTCAAATCCTTCTTTTTAGAAAACTTTGTACAAAGGTTGTTCTCTGTAAATGTAGAAAACTGGTGGTATTTTTATTCTTAGAATTAGAAGTCTATTTGTAGAAAATAAGAGGCCATGAAAAATGGGAATTCAAGGGACATTGCTGTCATGGAAGGAAATATAAAGTAAATCTATTGCTATACTTAATGTACTCAAGCTTATCTATAAATCGTTGGGCCTGCAGTAGAATTGATTGCACTGCTAGGTCTACGGAGAAGAGAAGACGTCATAGAAAATGGATTTGTTGAAAATGTTGTACAATTATTCAAGAAAACGTGATTGCCAGGTGTAAAGCGATTGGCAGATATGATATTATTTGGTTTTGATAGTGTGAGGATTTGGGGCGGCTGCAAGTATGAAATAAATAAGCGAAATTTTGCAAAGGAAACTTCGACACGACATCGCAGGAGCTTCACCAATATTCCATGGGGTAGGGGAGTTTGACTAGTTTCGAAGCTTCTCCCACGCATACTGTCAACAGACTAAAGCCTTCTAACTGGTTGTCTTTTTAGCAGAGACTGATCGACGATGCCAACTATTTCAATCGCTGGCTTGGTTCTGTAGAGAGAGGGCAACCGTGGATTGTAAAATTCAGGTTCCTCTCTTTCAAATTGGATACGCCTTCGACGTAAAAAATGGTTCAACATGATGGATGAGTCTATCATGATTAATGATAGAGAGTGTAGGTCAAAGCTTTTTAAAAACCTTCATTAGTGGTATGGTGGAAAACCCAACATGGACTGTGGAAATCATATGCCTACAATCATCTTTTGTTGTTTATAGTAGATATTGATGTGTGCATTGCACTGAGAAAAAAACATCAAAACTCTAAACTAAAAAAAAATGGTTCAACATGATGGATGAGTTTATCACAACTAATGATAGAGATTGTAGCTCGGAGCTTTAAAGAAACCTTCACTAGTGGTATGGTGGAAAACCCAACAAAGGAAGAGAAGAAATATTGTACAATGAATCAAAACTATTTGAATGAAGTGAAACTAGTGATATGAATCTAAGGGTGTTTGGTAAGATGGTTGTAGACCTCTCTTTGAAACATCATTGACCATATTTTTCAATAAAATTCATTTTGTAATATCAACCTTTTGAAACCTTTATATAGATTCTTCAATTTGTCAAATCCTACTATGCCCACTCTTATTTTTGTATTTGCAATCTTGTTTGAATTTCCACTCCTATACTTCAACACAAAAAGGATAAATTTGCATAAATTCAACCCATCTCACATGTATCTAATTCAACATACTTTGACTTCAAATTTGTAATGCCTAGTGATTTAATTAAAACACAAATTCCTTTGGTAACAAGTAATGTCTTTATTTCTTCAATGCTTGAATTATGACAAACTTCCTAATCACACATCAAGAATATTCCCTTTACATCACTCTTCCCACTAAAACATGCAAATTCCCTTCCTTCTTGACTTAACATTGTTCCAACATCATTTCCACATGCATAACAATCTACCTAAAATATTTTGTCAAAATTTAGAGGTGCTAGTACTAGTTTTTCTATTACCTTATTTTTCAAAAATTCAATTTTGTTTGCTCCTAGTACTTATGCACAAATACCACTGTAATTTAATGATTTTATTATTATTTTATAGAAACTAGCTTAACCATGAAAATTTCCTACCAAGCTCCAACATCCACTAGTTTAGGCCACTCCACAATTGCTCTCTTTCTCTAAATCCATCTTTTAACCATTTGCTAAGATTGCAAATCCTAAATATACTAACTTAATGTTCATGAAACTACACTTATTGACATTGATCAACAAATTTTTCTTCTCTTGATCTTTAGAAGAGTAATCTAATAGGTTCTAGGTGTTCCTATTTAGTCTTACTAAAAATTAAGATTTTATAGAAATATATAGTTAGAAATTTACCTAAATATTGCTTCAATACCTCATTACTCAATCTCATAAATGTGCTAAGTGTGTTAGTTGTAAAGAGCATAACTAACCACTCATACAAATCTTCCTTTGTCTTAAATGTAGTCCTTTATTGATCCTTTTCTTAATTTAATTTAGTGATAACCACTCTTGAAATAATTTGTACCACTCAATAACTCATCAAATCATCCATCCTTGGAAATGACAATTTCTGTTTGATTGCGATCCTATTTATTGCTCTGGGGGTCTGTACACATTCTCCACTCACATCCTTTGTTTGATGCTAGTACTATTGGTACCACACATGAACTAAAAATCTCTTTGATCAAGCCTTTTTCAATAACTTATGTACAATTGTTTATTCAACTCTTCATTCTCTATCAAAATAATTCCTTGTGCAATTTTATTTTGGGATTGAATCTATATGATTGCTAATGCTTCTTATTAGTTGTAATCCATCTTGCATATTGTCCGATATGATATCTTTGTAATTTATTAAATATTAAATATTTTTTGTTTGTGGTACTTCTCCTTTATTTGTAGCATGAGATACTCTAGGGTTCAATGCAAAACACATTTTCTCATGTCTTAGACCATCTAATAATTTATTTCCATCAATTAGAACATATTTTGGTGCTACCACAAACTTATTTTTTCTCCCTTGATGGAGCTAAAGTATGTTTCCTACCATCCTTCATCAATATGTAAGTATTTTCCCGTTCATCATGTATAACTTTCCTACTATATTACCATGGTTTTCCTAGTAACAAATGGCATACATCAATTAACATAACATCACAAAAATTTCATCATGATGTGTTCCTATCTTGAATTTCACCAAACATTGTTTATGCTTACCAACACATTATATTCCTTCTACAACAAAAAGATTTTATATGGGACTAGATGTTCCAACCTCATCAATTTCAACTTATTAACCATCTCTTTTGATACAAAATTATATGTACTACCACTATTTATGATAACATTACAACAATTACCTTTAGTTTTGTTTACAAATATGTAAGAAAATTTTCTCCTCTATATTGGTTCTTCTTTCTCCACACCATTTGGTTTTAAGAGAATCTCTTCATGGTTAATGACCCACCTCACTCTAGATCATCTACCTAAATTTGTGATCCTTTTGACTCTTCATCAACATATATAGTTATTGTGCTACAAATGAGTATTCTATTGATACTTGACTTAAGTAAATTCAAATGCTCTATTACCACCTTCTCCATGCCTGAAAGAATTTCCTCTAAAATATTTTTCACCACCTCTACATCTTCCTTTACCTCTTTGATATCTATTTGTTTTGTTATTGTGTTATGAACTACTACTTTATCTCCCATTAATTATCTATCATTGTGATATGTAAGTTACTACTCCCTCTTGCTTCAACATCCTCCACATAGTATCTTTTCTTGCTGTATCAATATCCATCTCTTTGGAATCTTCCTCCTCTTCGTCTTTTCTTGTTTTGTCAGATCTCAAATATTTAGTTTAAATTCTCTTTTGTATTCAATACAAATTGGTATGATTTTTCAATTGTATGCAACTTTACAATGTTTAATTATTTTTGAATAGTTCATCTTAGTCCATTAATGTAACTTGCAACTTTTTCTTGTTTTGCATCATTTGTTCAAAATCCTAATTACCATCATGTAAAGTATTTGATATACTCCTTCAAAATCTTCTCCTTTTGCCTCAAATTTGCAATTTCTCCAATAACTATAATTGATAAGTAGGAGGTATAAATTTACCTTTGAATTTTGATACCATCCTATCCCACTTCTTTATCTTTTCCTATGTCTTTTTTTTTTAATTGTACATTTTCCCACCAAATATTGGCATGTCCCTTCAAGTTAGTTTTAAAAATCTCTCTCTTTCAAGATCTTCAATTCCTCGTACTCAAAATATTACTCAAGATAATTTTTCTAATCAATCCTTCTAGATTCAAACTATCTAAATAACTAGAAATATAGATTCTAGATCTTTTACTACATTTAGAAAAAGCTTTCAACATTTTCGCCAAATTTGTTTCTTCTTCTTCTATGTCTTCCACATCTCGTGTGATAATTAGTGCATCCTCTAAAAAAAGTTCATAATAAATTTCACCCCTTATAGGTTATGAACACTTCTATTTTACTCTATTGCATTCAAATTAATTTTCATAGTTGTAATGCAAAAGTATCCAAGGTGTAAGATAAATCTTGCATCACCCAAAAAAAAATGTTTATTTTTATTTATGATAGATTTGGTGAATAAATTTTCAACAAGGGCTAAAAATGGTAGGGTTACTATTTTTAGTAAGTTAGCATTTATGCACATATGGACATGAAATCTTACATGATGCTACAAAATGGTGAAATGAAGCCAATGGTGAAGAAATTGCTTCAACACCATTTGTCATTTGTGAGATATTAATATTTTCATTTTCAAAATCCCTTAAAAATCTTCAAAGTAAAATTTGAGGCACCTAGAGGTCCCTGAATGAGCTTGAAACTTGGCCAAAAATCCAAAGTCTGTTGATGTTAAAGAGACCTTTGGTAGATGTTATATATTTTGAGATCTTTCCAACAATGTAAACATTTTGTCAATTCGATGCCTAAGTGAAAATTTATGGCTCCTGAATGTTGGGCTAAAATTTGGAAATTTCATTAGGCCAAGAAAATGGACAACTGAATCTGTTTGGTGCCAAAATAGAAATTGTAGTTCATTGACAAGTGGAAAAATCATAAAAAGTAGTCACAAATGGAAAGGGGCTCAAAGTAGATGAGAAGGTAGACAAATTTCTTTCTTTTTCATCATAGAGCAAAGGTTGTGGTTTTAGAGGCCATTATTGCCATTTGCAGACTTGCATGTCTAATTTCCTACATGTATTTGCAACCAATATTTTTTTAATAGCAGTCTTGTGACCTAAATAATTGTATTGCATTTGATTGTATTTTTATAGGTGATTTCACGAAAGTATAATAAAGTTGCAGGTTTGTTGTTCGTTAATTTTGTCTTTTGTGTAAGGTTGTGTTTGAGGGAGAGTCTCCCTTCATCAAGTGGTATTAGAGCATGACTTTTTGAGTATGTAAATAGATCGTCAAACTTGAGGCAGTTTGCACTAGGATTTTTGGTTGTGGGTTTGTGAGGGAAGTGATAAGAATGCCTCTGCGAAGAAATTGTGTTGGTCGAAGAAATATTGTTGTACCAAAAGAGGGTTTTAGAGCCCTATAGAGATAAGTTCAAGCACTTCAAGAGGAGATGTGTAGAGGAATTGATCTTAGAAGAGGAAATGAAAGTGAAGATGAAGCTAAAGAATCATATTTGGAAGAAGAACAATATGAGCCAAATGACTATGAGCAAGTCAGATTATTGAAAGCCCTCTCCAAGATTGGAAAAAAGGGAAATGATTGAAGTTTCTACATACTTTAGAAATATCAATCTAGAAGAACTTATTGACTGTATCAATGACATGGAAGAGTACTTTGAGTATGAAGAGATAGAAGATCTTGAGAGGGTCTGATTTGAAAAGACCAAATTGAAAGATCATGCCAACATTTGGTGGAAAGAAGTACGACTAGAAAGAAATAGAAGAGGGAAAGATAAAATCACAAGATGGGACCAAATGGTGGAGAAATTAAAGAGATGGTTTATTCTTATGGATTATGAGTTAGATCTAATAAAAAAGATGCAAGGTTTGAAGCAAGTTGGTAAGTTTGTCAAGGAGTACATAGAAGAGTTCTACATGGTCATAATTAGAATAGGCCATTTAGAGGCCAACAAGGAGAAGGTAGCCCCATTATATAAATGAGTTAAAAACAAGTATTCAAGAAGAGTTGAGTAGGGTCAGAATGACCACAATAGAAGATTCTTATCAATTTTCCCTAAAGGTAGAAGAGAAGCTAAATATAAGATTTGAAAGCAAGTGAATAGGAAGATCCTATGGAGGACGAATGAAGATTAAGAGGAATAAAGAAGTTGGTCCTAGTCAAAACCAAAGAGAAGATAATTCTTATTGCCCTTGTGACCATAACAATTTGGTGAACAAAGAGTAAGATGAAGACCCGAACAAGGCCCTAAGAGAGGAGGATTCAAAGGAATCTATTTCCAATGTGGAGAAGAAGGAAATCAAGCCTAAAAGTGTCCACAACATCAAGGAAAAATAGAATAATTGAAGGGATGCACAAGTTACACATGTAGATGAGTTGAGTCTAAGCATTTTGAAGATGCAAAAAGAGGAAAGACTCTCATCATTAGGAGAGAATTGTTGAATAAAGAAAAGGAACCGGTTCAAAGGAAGAGTTTATTTCACACAAAGTGCAAAGGTGGAGGTAAATGTTGTGATATTATCATTGATAGTGGTAGCATAGATAATCTCATTTCAAAAGAGATAGCTAACAATTTCCAGTTGGAAAGGAAGAGGCATCCACATCTATCTCAAATTGCATGGTTGTAGAAAGACCACAGAGCTTTGGTCAATGAACAATGTTTGGTGAAGTTCAAGATTGGAAATTACCATGATGAGGTATTGTGTGACATTATGCCTATGGATGCATGCCATTTATTACTTGGGAGGCCATGGAAGTTTGATTGGCACATTGTCCATGATGGCCATGATAACATATATTCCTTGAAAAATGATGGAGTTCATCATAATTTTAAGACCTTAAGGTGGAAAGAGAAAAGGTATGTAGTAATGCAAGAGTTTATTTTATAGATGGTAGGAATTTTTTAGATGGTATGAAGCACAAGAAGGTGTTCTTTGTGTTGATTCCTAGAGTCAAAAAAGAAGAAGATGTACTAGTAGAAGTTTTAGATGTGCTAAGAGAATTCTAGGACATTGTGTCAGATAATGTACTTGAAGGTTTGCCACCAATGAGGAAGATTAGTCACTAGATTGATTTAATACTAGGATCTAGTTTGCAAAATAAGGTAACCCATAGAATGACTCTAACGGAGAATGAGGAACTAAATAGACAATTCCACAAGTTGTTGAGGAAAGGATTGATTTGAGAGAGCCTGAGTCTGTGTGGGATGTACAATACTAGCACAAAGAAGGATGGAGAGTGGAGAATGTGTACAAACTCTCGAGTGATTAACAAGATTACAATCAAGTACAAATTTCCCTTGCCAAGGATGGACAACATTACGGATTGCTTGAGTGGAGCTAAGTACTTCATGAAGATTGACTTGAAGAGCGGATGTCATCAAATCCAGATCAGACAGAGATGAGTGGAAGACAACCTTAAGAACCAAGGAGAGCCTGTATGATTGGTGATTCATTTCATTTGGGCTAACCAATGCATCAAGCACATTCATGCGGCTCATGAACGAGGTATTAAAATATTTTATGGGTAAATTTTTCATTTTTTACTTGGATGAAATTTTAATTTTTATTAAGACATTGAAGGAGCACTTTTCACATATTTGTAGAGTTTTTGAGAAGCTGAGGGAAGAGAAATTGTTGATTAACCTGGAGAAATGTAGTTTTGTAAAGTAGTTGATATATTTGGGATTTGTAGTCTCAGTTGAGGGTCTTAAGATGGACCTAGAGAAAGTAAATGCTATTGTTGAATGGGCTACACCAAGGAGTGTTATAGAGGTAAGATCATTTCATGGTCTAGCAAGTTTTTATCTGAAGTTTATTAAGGTTTTAAGTAATATTTGTGCACCCCCAATAGAGATAGTGAGAGGGGACATAAAAGGTTTAAATGGAATGTAAGAGAAACTAAGATTTTTGATTTGTTAGAGAAGAAAGTTACATAACAATCTATTTTGGCACCCCCAAAATTCATTAAGGTGTTTCAAGTAGATTTTGATGCTAGTGGCAGTGCCATAGGAGTTGTTTTGAGTCAAGAAGGTAAGTATGTTTCCTATTTTAGTGAGAAATTGAAAGATTCTAAGAGAAAATATTTTGTTTATGACCAAGAGTTTTATGCAATAGTTCAGGCTTTAAAGAAATGGAGGCTCTATTTGTTTCCAAAAGAATTTATTTTATATACAGATCATTAGGATTTATAGTACCTTAGTAGTTAGGGGAAGTTGAACCAAAGGCAGTTAAAATGGGTTGAGTTTTTGTAGAGTTACACATTTATTTAAAAAAAAGAGAGTGTGAAGTCAAATAGAGTTGCAAATGCCTTAAGAAGAAGGCATAATTTGTTGATAGAAATGAAGATAGAGGTTGTTGGGTTCAATGAATTCAAGAGTTTGTATCCTCAAGATCTAGACCTTGTAGAGGTCTGGAAGGATTGTTTGGAACCTATTTCTTTGGATATAACAAAATGGTTGGATTTTATAATCCATGATGGTATTTTGTTCAAAGGAAGCCAATTGTGCATTCTAAGGAGTTCTATGAGAGGGAACCTAATTAAGAAGAAGCATAATGGAGGATTATCAAGACACTTCAGTTGAGATAAGACCATTTCTCTTGTAAATAGAATTATTAGTGGCCATAGTTACACCAAGATGTGAAGAAGTTTGTGCAAATTTGTATAGTATGCTAGATGGCTAAAGGGGTAAGTCAGAATACTGGGCTATATAATCCATTACCTGTACCAAAGAGGCCATGAGAAGATATTAGTATGGAATTCATTCTTGGTTTACTGATGACATAGAGAGGACATGACTCAACATTCATGGCGGTGGACAAATTTTCAAAGATGGAACATTTCATTCCATGTCATAAGACTACTGATGTTCACATTGCAAAATTATTTTTTAGAGAAGTAGTTAGACTACATGGTATACCAAAGAGTATAGTCTCAAATTGAAATACCAAATTTGCTGGGTATTTTTGGAGAACATTGTGGAATAAGTTAAAGAAGGTTTCAAAGTTTAGTTCTACACACCATCCATAGGCTGATGGGCATAAAAAGGTGGTAAATAGGAGTCTAGGTAACCTGCTAAGGTGCTTAGTAGAAGATAAGCCCAAGGGATGGGATTTGGTTTTTTCATAGGAAGAGTTTGCATAATAATTCTATCAATGGGAGTATTGGTAAATCCCCATTCCAAATTGTATATGGGAGTAATCTAAAAAATTCTTTTGAGTTAAGAAATATTGATAAAGGAGATAAGAGTAGTGTTGAGGTTGAAGATTTTGTAGAGAAATTAAAGAACTTGCATGAAGAGGTAATAAATCATATCCATAAGATGAATTATTAGTACAAGGCTAAGGCAAATTAGGAGTAGAGATCTAAGGAATTCTAGGTTGGAGATGAAGTCATGGTTCACCCGAGAAAGGAAAGGTTCTTAATGGGAATGTATAACAAGTTGAAAATGAAGAAATTTGGGCCATGTAAGATCTTTAAGAAGCATGATTTAGGAAATTCCTAAGGTAGAGTCTTGCAAGTGGGATAAACATCTCTCATGAGTTCAATATTTTCGATTTAATAGAATATCATGAAGGAGATATGAAGGATGGAGAAATAAAAGAACAATAGAATATTCTAACATCTACTTCAAAGAAGAGGGAGATAGAAGAAATCTTGGATAAATGTGTGGGTAGAAGTACAATAAATAAGCAATATGGGGTAAGTGCACCAAGATGGTTCCCAAAAAGGGGACTTAAGTGGACAACTTTTTTCTGAAATTAGGAAATACTAACCTTGGACATGAAATTGAGGATACTTAGACTCAAAATTTTGAGATGGAACAAAAAGAAGGATTCAAGTGCTCTGAGTCTACTTTCTAAACTACTAATTTATTTTGAAAATGGTTGAGATTAAGGGGTTCAAACGAGGGACGTACACAAATTGGTGTTGTTTTTTTCAGAAAAACATAACATAGCAACTCTTGTACGACCCTCGTACGGTGAACTTTTTTTAGTATTTTTAAAATCGCAACAGTCAGAAGTTAGCTAATAGTATGTAGTTGATGCACGATTTTTCTGATAATTGTTTAGTGAATATTTGATTTTTTACTAATTTGCGAAGTGGACATATCCTGAAAATATAATTTTGGCTGTGCTACCCCTACAAATTTTGGAAACTAATTGATTTGTTTTTTTTTAATTTTTAATTTTGTAGAATGGAGTCTGGTTTCTAAAAATGTAATTTATTTGAAAAATTGATGAACGGTTAATTTATAATGAAAAAAAATACCAAACACTGCTTTTTGGCAAAAATAAGACATACAGATAAAATAAATTATGGACGAAAGACTTAACATTTTCAGAAAGTGAACAAAATTACATCGTTGGATAGCTAAGAGATAACCCAACATTACCCATGTGTTTGATTTTTTTGATATTGAACCACGTGCAATCCTGACGGTGAGCACGAACTCAATTATGAGAAATATGGTGGATTTTTTAAAAACACGTCTCTGGTCATTGGGAATGCCCTCCAAGCCTTTGGGTTGGTATTCCAAGGCAAATACCAAGCCTAAGGCCCAGGAAATCCCAAAGCAAGATATAACGCGAGCGCGTTATAACACGCTTGCGTTATATCTCACTTTTGACATGGTTTTTGCTTCTGCGGGGAACATGCCAACTAACACATAACGCGAGTGCGTTATAACACACTCGTGTTATGTCTTACTTTATGTTAAATGCCAATATATTAATGTATGCTGATATATTTTTATGTACATGTATGTCATGTATGTATGTATGCTTGTATGGATGTAAGATTATATGTACATATGTATTATGCTTGTATGTATGCATTTATGTATGTCTTTAGACAAAGGGAGAATTTAGAGAGGGTCTAGAGAGATGGAGAGGGGGTGGAAGTGAGAGTTTAAGAGAGAGGGAGTGGGAGAGAAGGGGTTGGAGTGAGGGGGACTTAGCTAGGTAGGGTGGGAGGGAGAGAGGGAGGGAGAGAGAGAGGGGGGGTGGGAGAGAGAGAATTGAGGGAGAGGGAGAGAGAGAGACAAAGAGAAAGATAGAGTTATGTAGGTAGGGTGCGAAAGGGAGAGACTTGAGAGTGTGAGAGGGAGAGACTTGAGAGTGTGAGCGGGGTGAGAGGGAGGGACTTGAGATATAGGTAGTGAGAGGGATTGTGAGAGAGAGGCAGTGTGAGAGAGATGGAGTGAGAGAGAGGGAGTGGGAGAGAGAGGGAATGTGAGTGAGAGACCTGAGAGAGGGAGAGGGTGTGAGAGGGAGTGACCTGATAGAGGTAGAGAAAGAGGGGGGTGGAGTGAGAGGGACTTATCTAGGTAGGGTTGGAGGGATATATAAAGAGAGGGGAGAGAGACAAAAAGAGAGTTACCTAGGTAGGTTGCCAGAGGGAGAGACCTTAAAGAGAGAGGGGGTGGGAGGAAGATACATGAGAGAGAGGGAGAGAGAGGTAGTGGGAGAGAGTGGGATGGAGTGGGAGGGACATAAAGAGAGATGGATAGAGGGAGTGAGAGAGGGTGGTAGGGATTGATTGAACGAGAGGTACATAGAAAGAGGGAGATGGTAGATAGAGACAATTAGAGAGGGTGGGAGGGATGGAAGGAGGGAGAGGTGAGATGTATATATAGAGAGAAAGTGATAGGGGTTGAGGGTATAGGGTTGAGGGATTAGGGTGGAGGACCTATAGGGTTGATGGTTTCTAGGGTATTAGGGTTTAAGGTTTGAGGGTTGAGGGAATAGGTTTGATGGTAGA